>CM044558.2:10925179-11547679 GCA_024416835.2 Perccottus glenii
ATGTTTACACGCACAGATAAAGACCGACATTTAATTGGATTTCTGTCCTTGTCGCAGTAAATAAGTATTGCCTTTTCCCACTGCTGCTGAAGAAATGCTCAAAATCTGAATGACCTGTTGTGAAAGTTTAAACAGTGTGTGGGAAAACTTAACTGCTGCAGGACAATTTAATAATTGGTAAAGCTTAGAATTAACATTTTTTTGGAATGTATTTTTATTGTCGCAGTACAACGGTGTTTGAAGCAAGCCTCTCACATGGAACCTCTAAAATGGTCCTTGTATAAGGGCGCCGCCATACGGTGATTTTACAGGGAAATCCAGCAATATACCTCCGTCCACCAGAGGGCAGGCTCCAAAAGCGGAAATATAAGGAGAAACCCAATGGCGACTTTACAAGAGTAAAACTCATGTTTACAGCCTGGTACAAAAGATGGCGCCGGTCTCTAGAGCTAAGTTTTTACTACGTGACAACTCTGGGGGGGGTGAATTTTTGAAAATTACGTTGGTTTATGCAATCTAAAAACTATTGTTTTACTATGGAGTAAAACCCGAAAAGCCCGGATGTAACGGCCATTTTATTGCCCATTTGTAATGACAATATTGGTGAATAAGGGACCAATGGGCGGATATCATCCATATTTATACTATCTATGGTTTGAAGCAGTACAGTGGTAAGGCTGAGTCTGGCGTGGG
Organism: Perccottus glenii; assembly: GCA_024416835.2. NCBI lineage: Eukaryota > Metazoa > Chordata > Actinopteri > Gobiiformes > Odontobutidae > Perccottus > Perccottus glenii. Next base: position 10,925,873 of record CM044558.2, read on the forward strand.
CTGAGTGGACATAACTTCCAAGATACTTCTGTCTGTGTGAAAGCCATGTTTGATGGCCACTCATTTTGCACTGAGGAATATAGGACATGGGATAGCACATGAAAACAGTTTAAGGGAACACATGCAAAAGCTACAGTTCAGTGGAATATGGCTCAGATACTAGAAAACGTTTTGGAAGGTAAAGTGATGCTTTTTGTTTTCACCGACTTAAGATAAATACATACATTTGCATTTTCCCTATCCTGTTTTTGTGCATGCTCCTCCTTCAAGAGTTGTTAACCTCAGGTGCTCACTCATAGTAAAATCACATTTTTTGCATGCATTTTTCCTCTTTTACACCCTTAGAGTGCACTCTTGCTGGAAAAGCTTAAAATTGACCTGACAAGAGTTGAAATTGTGCTTAAATTTTTGTGATCATGTAAAAACTGTAAAGGAAAAAGAACGTCAACGAGCCTCCTTTTCGGCAGCTTCTGATCTTTTTCGACTGTGCAATCTACAACAAAACTATTTGAGGTTTTGTTTTCAGAAACGAGCTGGGTTAGATGTTTACAATGTTCACATGGATTTTATGCATAATTCATTTTTTTACAGCACTGAACAAAAAAGGAACAATCTCAAATAAACAATGTTACATAATCTATTCAGTCTACTGTAATATACTGTAATGTCTGACTGTCATCTGCCATCTGTTTTTATTCAAACTTTGTTATCTCTATCAGAGACCACACATCGTCACCAGAGCAGTAAACACAAGGCATTGAATCGAATATGTCTGCAACAATCCGTTTTGATTCATACGTTATAGCTTGTCAGGTTGCTCAGGAGGCGGCCAATAGAACAACCAGTGAAGTGAAGATACACCATTTTACAAGTTACCTACCTCTAATATTTATCAGGGTGAGTAAATTCACTGTTTCTCAAGCATTAGTGACTGAAATGCACAAATTGAATGACAAAGAGGTACAGCTTCTAGGATGCAATTGATAAAAAAAAAACTACAACAAATAAATAAAAACACATGAAATCACACTACCCTACACAGAGGGGCAACCTCTTGGTCCATATCATTGCCACACAGATTGTGAAAAGTAATTTTGCAATGGAATTTTTATTGACAATTTTTCGATGTATTCTTAAATATGTACTTTATTTGTGTGTAATGATTGCTGATGTGAGATATGAACCATACCCAGTACTACATGTGCAACCTGCTAATTGATGAAATATTTTAAACTCTGCTATTGGATTCACTGTATTTGTAAGTTTTCACAAACAACAATAAAGCATAAATCATGTTGTGAATTAATTATTGACAGGACAGTGACAAGACAATTTTCTGTGCTACGGCTAGAAATTTGATGATAATATGATTTTGTTCAAGGAAACATCACTGAGCATAGTTTCCAATACACTCTTTGTAAATCGCATCTTGTTTGATGTTTGAATTGTTCATGCATGTATGTTCACACTTGTATTACTCCAAATAAATTGGATTCTAACGCAGAGCTTGAAAATATCTCTGACTTCTCTGTGGGGAATATTACTTCTGAACTTAGCATTATGTAAGGAGCTGGAACCCGACAAAAGGCAATTACCACAAAGCTCTTAATATTTTCTACGAATGTCTTGTCAAAGTAATTTCACTCTAGAGTAAACCAGAAATCAGCAGAAACCTGCACTGGTTGACCTAGTGCGGCCTTAAAATGTGATATGATATGCAAGGCGGTATATTCACATTAAGTATGGTAATAAATCTTCATAACAGCTTGGTGTTGGCTTCAAATTTATTGGTATAATTTTTTTCTCATGAAGTCATTTAACAAAAAGTCCATTTTCACTGTGGGGTGGAAAGTCACTTAAATTGATTCGGGGCACAAGGAGCAGCCGGTGTGGACGGACGCCATCATTTATCAATTCTAAATACTCATTTGTAGTGCTGCCTTTGGGATCAGCAGAGGAGGAAGCCGGGTGACTTCTGACTTAGCCACTGTTGAAGATATAATACACTGGATTTCTATTCAAAATGTTAAAGTGAATGCAGTGCTGGCCCTGGCCTATGTGGCGCCTTTGCATTGTGACCAATATCACTTATGCTATTTTGTTTTGAAAACATTCATAAAATAAAATTACAGAGAACCAAGCCAGGATTTTTACCCAGAGCATCTGCACACAGGTACGACACAAGTTGAGCTAAAGAAGCCCCACCTGATGATTAAATTAAATAGGCTACATAATGAGATACCTTTGAAGTCATATTTTACTAAGCTTAACTGTGCTGTGGACCTGAAATATCAACAGAGGAGAGAGATAATTTCATTTTCTCTCTTCATATCATGATTTATTTGTAATGTTACCTTCACAGCTCTACCTTCATTTAACAAACCAGGTTTTGGGATAGGCTTCTATATGTGTTTCATTTTAATGAATACAATTCTACAGTAGTAATACATCAGCAGCTTATTGTCAAAGTTCACCTGATTGATCAAAATGGATGAGGCAGAATGTTTAGCGCACCTCAAAGCTTGAAAAAGATTCTCTGACAATGGCTTTTCTGTTTGGGGTCTGCCTCTTCTACCCTGTCTAGGCACACCTTAAAGACATGCATGTATAATGGACTGAGGGATCTATCATTGCTCATGATTATCAGATGTGAGAGGGAATGATTGTTTATTCTTGAAAGTTAAAGTTAAATGATTGATTTTTTCTTGGATTTGAGAAAAACTCAAATCAATACAGAAAGGGTCACAAGTACAAGTACAAAATATGTACTTGTATGCGATTATTTGCATTTTAAATCCTGGTATTCCGCAGCGCTAATCATTTAGTCCACAGTTCCTATGTCAGGCAGTGACTGGGACAGTGACCCTGAGCAGGACAGTGACCCTGGGCAGGACAGGACGATTACACTGGGGTCAACAGGGTAAGTGCTACTGATTTATTGTTTAGTGTAATGTGCTTTTCATTTATGTGAATCTGGGTTTTATTTGCTGACAGGCTGCAATGTTGTCAAGAAAAGCACTTCTGTCCTGGTTGTGACTGTGACTGTAGGCTGTAGCTGTGTTTCTAATAGGCATGGATTAACTGTGCACAGTGTCTCAGCGGTAGCTCAGCTCTCTCTGCCCAGCATCAGAGCACTAACGTCAGGTGTGATAGTTAGTGGGGTGTTTTTAGAATCCTGTATATTGCCTCTTAGGACACTGATATGGCAAAGGGGATTTAATTTTGCAGTGTTCAGAGGTGATTTTCCAAGATGTCCGTTCATGCGCTGCTGTTTTTGTTTGTGTGGAAAGCAGTTTTGCATGGGCAGGTAAGCGTGAGATGACAGGTAGCTGTTTGCATATGTTTAGCGCGGTCGGTGTTCGACTGTGCGAGCAATTGTGTTGTGCGAACCTCTGTGCCCGCTCTCATAATGAGGCGTGACATTACAGCTCAGCAGCTCCTGTAATGGAGGTCTCTCCTGATCACACTTTAAATATTCATGCGCTGCTGCTGTAATCCACACAGTGCTACAACTGCTGCTGTGTTTCCTCTGAAGGCCCGCTGCAGCTCCAGATTCTTGATGTCATATTCAGTCCAGGCTCACTCTGGGGTGTTTGTTTACAGCTCCGTGTTACAGTTCACCTTAACTCACTCCACTGGAAATAACAGCAAATTAAATTTTTACAGCTCGAACCAGTTTAGATTTGCGGTATTAAACACGGGCTCCAGGCAGAAAGCAACCTGTTGTGCATGTAAAAAAAAGTCTGGTGTGTTTAAGAGTATTTTATTCATGGACTCAGGTTTATTGCAAGTATGTTGCTGTGTTGCTTACAATACGTAAAGTAAGCAAGACGGCTTAAAAGCCCTACTGCACTAAAAATGTAAAGTGCAAGATCTGAATATTCTACGAAAGCGTAGTACTGTCAATGTTGTTTTTCTGACTTTTTTTATATATATATAGTTTTTCTGACATTTTTTTTGGGGGGGGGATTGTTTTTCTGACTTTTTTTTTTTGGGAATTGTTTTTCTGACTTTTTTTTGATAGTTTTTCTGACTTTTTTTGGGAATTGTTTTTCTGACTTTTTTGATAGTTTTTCTGACTTTTTTTATAGTTTTTCTGACTTTTTTGAATTGTTTTTCTGACTTAATTATCATGTTATTTCGTGATACTATCACGTTATTTCGTGATAGTTTCACGTTATTTCATGATAATTTTCACGTTATTTCATGATACTATCACGTTATTTCATGATAATTATCACGTTATTCCGTGATAACTTTTCTTTTTTCAATGCTTTATCGGAAGCAACGTACTACGTAGCCTACTACGCTTCTGTAGCAACGCGAGGAAGCAAAGAGGAAGCATGACAAAGCCAGCCTGGATACAGTTGAGATGATGTAATTTATATCCGTACGTTTTTTTGTGTCCATTCAGTTGATCAATAAGAAATGCTGCTACATCCAATGGATCTGTCTAATTCTTCCGCCTATACAATCTCAATCGTTTCAAAAAACGTCTCAAGATCCTCACACTCATCACAATATTGTCTACAGTGTTCAGTAATATCAATATCTCGCCATGTTTTAGACCAAGGCTGAAGTAAAACTTAATCAGACGCGACGCCATGCTTCCTCTTTGCTTCCTCGCGTTGCTACGGAAGCTACGTGGTACTTGCTTCCGATAAAGCATTGGAAAAAAAATAAAAAATTATCACGAAATAACGTGATAATTAAAAAGTCAGAAAAACAACCCCCAAAAAAAGTCAGAAAAACAATCCCCCAAAAAAACTATAAAAAACAAAACTCAGAAAAACAATCCCCAAAAAAGTCAGAAAAACAATCCCAAAAAAAAAAAAAGTCAGAAAAACTATCAAAAAAAAAAAGTCAGAAAAACATTGACAGTACTACGCTTCCGTAATATTCTGTGTTATTAAATGTTTTATTTATTTATTTTTATTTATTCATTTATTTTGTTGGAGCAGTGCATATTAATGAACTTACAATGAACTTAAACAGTCATTAATACTCTAGATAGATTTAGCATTTAGATGTATAGTACAGTACTGCAATATAAAACATTACATAGGACAGTCAACAAACTCCCCTAAAGTACAATTTAAGTTAAGACTGAAAACAGGCTGTATATATTATCTGTTTTGTATGTTTACTAAGATTTGTGTCACAAGCTATTGAAATCTTAAGCACTTTTTAATTGAGGCAATCATTTATTTGTAATTTATTGTGTTAGTTTTCCACATTTGACAAATATGGCAACAACTAAAATATACTCTGAATATAGTTCTATTTGAATTTTGTACCTCAGTTGCCACACGACCCGTTTGGCCCAGAAACATTTCCCACAGCGACTGCACCGTTAGAAGAAAAGTGTGTAAAACTGCTGACGGGACACACACAACTTCCAATATGGTCAGATATTGTTCCGTTGGAGTTATTTTTATTCCAGACTTTTTATCTGTCAACTATTCTTACAATTGCTTGGGGCGAGTATATGAACTGTTCCCCAGCAGTAGTTCACCTTGTCGCACAATCTGCAAAGAACTCTTTGTAGAATGGATTTCGAAGGTTTAATTCTTGGGCAAGTTGCTCTATTTTACTCCTCTACTATATTCTCAACATATATATCATCATGTCTAGAATCTAATGTCAAAATAGGGTATATGTGAGGATGTAATGTGCAAGATCTTTACAATCTGATCGATTCTGAATTCTTAAGTTGTCAAACAAAAAATAAAAAGCTCAACAGACAGACCAAAGCTGGCAGCCAATGAAATTTTAAAGAAATGCGCAGTCAGTGTGTGAAAGCATCTGTGTACTGTGAAGAGAGGAATGTCAAAACTCTTAAACCTGGTGTGAGTCACAAGTACAAAAAGTGTTTTTTCTTGTGAGTAATGAGCACTTAGCTTTCCATCTTGTCAGTCTAGTGTCCACATTTCATATGAACCTTATTCTCAATTGGAAGCAGACACAGACCCACTTTTTTGAGGGCTTTTGGTGCATATTTGGTGCACACTGAAGTTTGCATGACAGCATTATAACAATGCAACAGATTTTATTTATTTTTGTTAACCAAACAAGTCACAAGTCTGAACACACCCTTAGATACTTTGAATAATTTATGCAACAGCATTTTCTACACTTTGAACATTTGCCAAAGTTTTCAAACTAGTACAATCTGTTTAGTATCATTCAGGGTGTTGCCAGTTTTGATATTAGCTTACAAGTCCATTGGTCAAAGTGCTCTCCGTCTTTGTCTGTGGAGCCTTCTGCTCATTGTAACATAACACGTTTGTTTCATTATGCTAACAAGCTCCTCAATGTTATACTTCTATTATTTATGAAACAGACGGAAGGGGATTTAACCACGGTTTCAAACTCAACAAGGCATTTCCAGAAAGCCTTTGTGCCGTGCAGTTTCAAAAGTGTTCTGTGGCTTTGATGGATCAAAATCCCATCTATTTAGCGTCAGACAAATACACTTTTTGATGTGGAACAGACAGACACAGGGCTTTTGTACAGTAATAGCAATAAGCTTTGAAACTCCATCAGTGAGACATGCCGAGTCGCTGCTGTCCCATTTCCAAACCCATGCAGACTCTAGATAGAATGGAACTGTACCGTGTCCTGCTCTGACAGCTACACATCTAATGCCACATTTACATAACATAGAAAAAACCTACTAAATACTTAAGCGGCTGTTACCTGCTTAAATAGAAAAAACAGCAGCACTAAGAATAGCTCTGTGTTTTTTATATTCACGTACAGTGTATTGCCTGGAGTTAAACACACTGAATAATGTGCAATTAATTCTACGAAGCTATAACAATTGTTGAACCGACCATTTCTTCTACAGAGGACTACGCACATGCATTTTAATCAGACCACCATAAACTACGGACATTAACTACGACAGCCATGTGTAATATGCTGAGGGAAGGGTATAAAGGTTGTAAAAGGCACTGTATATAAACAACTGCCAAACATAGCATTTTAATAGGGGTGGAATTGTGCTAATTATTGTAAATTACCAGCTACTTACATAATCTGCTCTCTAATGTGCATAGAGATTCATTATGTTAGAACAGTATTCACAGGCAACAGCTTGTAACTGCCATTAGGCAACAAATGGATCTGCATAAACACAATTATTTTGGTAAAGACTAACTACTAAAGTTAACTGACTAACTTTGTTGCCAGAACTGACCAAATTTGTGTGCTGTCAGTGAGTGGGTAGAGAACATAAGTGGCTTGATATTCAGCTGTTGTTAAGCTATGCCAGCTTAAAGTCACTGGGTGCTTTGGACTGTATTTTGCGTGACCTATACAGAACGCTAAATAACACCACGTTAAGGAGGTTTTAGTTTAAGGACCGGTGCTTCCTCATCAAAGACTGACATCTGCCTGATGAGATTAGCATATAGATTTCTAAACAAACAAATGCTACAGTAAAATAACCTCGTACAAGGGCATGCTAAGAAAAGTAAGACATAGAATGTAGGCTATGCAAAAATATGTTAAAACTTCAAACTTGAGGTTTTTAGCATTTTTGCTCTATCTGCTAAAGTCAAAGAACACAGCAGGTAACATACTTGAGCAACCGAAAACATTAGTTGAATATTGATTGGCTAAAACACACATAATATGACATTTTTTATTAAAAAGAAGAAAACATTTTAAACAAAAGCTTTACAGAAGTGACATGGAAAAGTTAAACAAAACAAAAGTCATAGCAAAGAACAAAGGAGAAAAAAAAATCAAAACTTTTGTAAACTAACCTTCTGACAAATAAATGGAAAATACAATTTTATTAATGTTTTTGCTGAAAAACATATAGACATATGCTCCATATGTCTATGTTTCAAGTTTAGACCTTCCACTACCAGCCACTTACCACTACCATGAACATTAAGTGCTTAATGGGATAATGCTCTACATTTACAAACATCTATACTATTTCCATAGGCCTATGCTTTGCAACAAAGTGTAAGTATTAGATTTAGATGTATATTTTTCCAGTTCTGGTATTTACTGTAAACAATTTTAGTTGACTTTGTAATTATTTTATCTACTTCTGGCAACAAAATAGCTGAGCACTTTGTAATTAGACACTGCAGAGGAGGCAGTGTAACTAATAGTTAGAAGTGTGCCTGTGATGTGGTCAGGTTTTTGGGCCTCTTTCTGCTCTTCATACAGAAGGTTGGGGCTACTGAGTAAATTGGCCGCCCCTCTTCCCCAAAAGACCCCAAGCGGCTGCAGCACTTCCTATTCGCCACAGTCCCTCTGTTGTCATGAAAAATAAAACAGATACAACACCCCCGCGTTAGGGAAGCTTTCAACCCCTGCTTTGCCTCTGCGTTAATATTTCATGCTCTCCTCTTACTTATTTTAGAGAGAATAATTGATCTGGAAAGAGCAGTGCCACGTTAAAATAAAAGGCTCTGAGGTGCATAACTGGAAAAAAAAGGTTATTATTATGGTTGGCCGATTTGAGATTGTGCAGGTTTGTGCATTTGCTGCTGTCTGGTAGTGCTCTGGCAGGTGAATGGTTTTAACTACAGTTTCTGATTTGAGGAGCGAATGGATTTTGGAGTGTAGCTACATTGAAAAAGACAAAATGTTCCACAGCCTGTTTAACAGCTAATGGATGGGTTACTTTCCGAGAAGCTTTCTAGGGCATTGTGGAAAATGCTGCTTGTGTCTCTATCGTCACACACATATTACTCATTCATTCAGGAATCCGTTGTGCTGTCCACTTAGACAAACATTTACCATTGTGTTGCTGTAGCACTGCAAATAACCCTTGGCATTCACCGTTAGCGTTATTTTCCACTTCTTGCGGCTCGTGGAGGCAGAATGGGAACACAATTGATTTGTTTTTTAAGGAGTAACGGCTAGGGTCAAAGAGGGTCAGAAGCTGTATTCATCGATGCACAAAAGCTCCTCCAGAGAGAAGCACCTGAGCATCCAGGCTCTCGCAAACTCCCACTGCTGCTCCCTGTAATGATTTGTAACAAAAGGAAAAAAGTCAGCAGTCGATGGACACTACAGAGGTGAAGTTAGGTGACATCTGCAGGCATGAAACAAAAGCTAATGTCAGGTTGGCTTTGTGTGTCAAAATGATGTGACTAAAAAAGAATTTGAAAAGAACAGCCGTCTTATTTTACTTGTGTTGAAAGGCGTGTTATGAAGTTAGTTTGACATAAACATTGGGGGCGCAGTGGCTCAGTGGTAGAGCCAATGAGCCACTATTTTCTAAATAAAAACGAGAAAACGAGATGATTCATCTCAAGGGATTATTCCTCACAAAAATGTGAATAAATAAATAAATGTATAAAATTATGATTAGTAGCTGATAGCTTTACTAAACAGCTAGAGAAACAAGTTGTAGCTCAAAATAAGATAGTTAATTACAACCTTTGACGTTTCTGTTCTTGTGGCTTTATCAAGTAAAATCCAGACCAAACTTTATCTAATAAGTTTATACTTTCTGTAGCGTCACTTTGTGTAATGTTACTTTGTGTAATGTCAGTTGTTGTTACCCAGTGTTATCCCTGTGGGCCATTTAACCCTATCCAGTGGAGCAGTAGGCAGCTGCTCAACTTACATTGTCCTGTTTCTTAGCAGTGGACCTGACTCTTAAAGATGATTTATTCACCTATTTTATGTTATTGAACTATTCAAATAACTGTAAGGATATATTTTTTAGGTCAAAATTTAGGCAAAGCTGCAGGTTAAGAACAAAAACTAACATAAGGTTGGCTTTGGATGTTTAGTCCTGGGAATTGTATTACCCAAAGATTTTCTGTACAAGTGATGGAAGGGTTGTTCAATACGTTTTGGTGGAGGTGGGCTGCTGAGGAAAGGAAATAGAACACCTCAGTGACAGGTAGCCCCTGCGAGCCAACAGCACTCCAAGACAAACAAAGTCAAATAGCCATTAATCATGCTGACTGTTGAAATCCCATCTACGTAATTACAGCTGATGCTGGGCGCTAAGATCAGAGCAATCATTTTGGCAAATAATGTTCAGCTGCCGACGCCATGGATTGTCTTAGAGATTAATGAGTCAGGGAGAAAAGTAAGCTGAAAAACAGTAAACAATTGTTATGTGTCCAACAGTACATTTGCTGCCTGTGATGGATGTCGACAGCGGCCACCTTTTTTTCACTGGGATATTGGAGACAGGATGGAATTGGAGTAGGAGATAATCGATGGTCCGGTGAGAAGACAATCCCTCTACACACCATTTTCTACCAGTGACTGCATCAAGCATGCATCGAAACAACATCTCTCATGCATTACGGCTGTATACTTTACAGAGTTTATTTTTTCCAGAAGCTTTTATCAGGCGTAACAAGAGCTCTTTGAATGTTTTGTGTAATGATAACTCGGAAATGTAACGTTAGACTGAAACCATCTGAACAAACTGAATCATACTGTCTGACTTTGCAGTGTTATGACAGTTTTTTGGATTTTTTAATTCAAGAAAAATGCTTTTTTTTCACAGTCCCCTTCAAAAGCATAAAGAAACACTTTGGCAAAAAGCAAGATAAATAGAGTTTGAAGGTGCCTGCTAAGTCTCGTGTTTCATTTGACCATAGAGAGTCTCTCAGGTTGCTGTGGGGGGAAACTGCTGACACTGTATGGTTTCGCCATCTGCTTGGTGTCCTGTGAGATCATTGGCGTGTTCATACACAGCCTGTCTGGATGGAGGAAATCAATGGGATGCACACATATACTTTTGGCATGTGCCTTTTCTGAAGATGTATTATCCTTCCAAGGTTGCAATGACCGTAGGTAAATATTTGTATATTGAACAGTTTTCTGATAACTCCCAGGGTGATATTGGATAATTTAGTTAAAGATTCACATAAACCTTTGTTAGCATTAGAGTCAACCAGTCAATGACAGACAACAACACATTAATAAGGTTAAGATCTTATTATTACCATAAGATACATACTATAAAATACAGATAAACCTTGAAACCTTTTAGCTATCAAGGGGCTGGAGACTTTACCAACTGCTTAAAAGTGAGGCAGGGTAAACCCTAGACAACTGAAGTTAAACGTGAGGCTAACACTGACAGACAACCATTCGCACTCAACTGTATTTACCAGGTAAAGATTACCAGTTGTACCTGTATGATACCTCATTTTTTTAAACCAGTACCAAAGTGATAGGCCTTAACCACCTTTGATGACTGGGAGAGTCTAAAGACTGGAAGAGTTGTCTTTTTTTTCCATTGAGACTCTTTTCTGTGCAAAATTTTATCCTAACTAAAGTGTAGCCATTTTAAAGTGAAATTTTAAAGTGGGATTTCTGATGTAGGGAAGTGGCAAATTGTGCCTATTATAATAATCAATTTCATTGGCTAATCCAAACATAAGTCACTCTTTTTAGTTTTATGTAATGCCATTGACAGCCAAACATGCAACATCCAGTGATCTACCAAGAAACAGCTTGCAACAATCTAAAGATGGTCTGACTGGTCCATTACAGAGATATCCGGAAACCTTTTTATTTATTTTTGTTTTTAAAATGTAAAGTTTGAAAAGTTGAAAGACAACTAAGAAAAAAATGATATCCCTGTTCTGACTTGACCTCTGCAGTAAATGTATTAAAGGAATCCATAAGTGTTGAGGGTTACGGTGAATGTGAAAGAGACATTTTTGTAGATGCTTAGACTGGTATAATAGTGTGACCTACGCCTGGCTGACATCCAGCTGAATCTGTTTTTTTGGCAGGATGATGAGTTAAAAGGTGAGGAACCAGATGGATACACAGTGTTTGTCCTTTTTCGATATGAAGGACCTTGTCTCACTGCTCAAAGGACACTACGGCTCCGTGCACACCTGGATCGGCATAATGGCCAGAGAATGCCTGAAGCGTTCCGGAGGCATTCAGGTGCACTCAGCTCTGAATGGGCCAGTAAGCACGGTTTAGTCTCTTCACTTTCCACAGCCCCAAAATACTGTTGACTTTAATACTGCATAGTAGTTTGGGGTTGTGATTTAAAAATATCAAAGCCTTAGAACCAAATGGGCAAAAGTAACATTTCAACAGCCTTACAGGACACCAAAATGACTATATTTCAGTACGGTCAATGGCCTGTGTCCTCCAAATTCTTCTTCTTTGTTCTATTGTCTTTTCTTTAGACTTTTTGACAGTCGTAGCATTTTTGTTCTTTCATATTTAGATTGGAAGGTAGCGGTCATACCCAAAAAGGGTACACCCTTGTCCAATTATAAGTTATTACAACACTTTGATACTTACACTCACATTCACTATGGGCTCTCGACATTCACAAATTCACCTACACATATCTTTAAACGGCGGGAGGAAGCAGAAGTAGCACAAGGGGATTTTGAATCCCTTCTAAAATATTATTGCCAACCAGCACAGGGATTAATTCCACTATATAATCTGACAGTTGGGCTGTTTCAGCATAATGAAACTAATATTAAGTAACCAATAACAAAATCTGAACGGTAGTATACAGCCCTCCACTCCTGCACTCCTTCATTGCAGCCAGACTCCAGTGACTTGTTTATCTGTGCTGCTAACAGTTAACCTGAGTTTTGTTCTATGATTTTATATTGTTAATACATATAAATCCAGCAGATAGCGCTGGGCATGAACCAGCATTTCCTAGACTTAGTCAAAAGCATCTTGGTGCTTTGACTAGTCTTTGTAACAGTGAAGCCGACTTTCTTCTTTAAAACGTGAGCTCCATTACTGAGTGCTGCTGTAATGGAGCAGAATAGGAATATTGCGTCATTATCCCAGTATCAACACCATGCTGTGGGTTAATGTGCAGGCTCCGAGTCTGGGTAAAGCTAGTCATTTTTAAGTTCGGTCTATGTTACAATCCATAGAAAAATGTATGTGCGGGATAAGTGCAGCTGTTTCAAATTAGCTCCATGCAGTTCTCTTTATGTAGTGCCCTTGTAGTAATAGAGCCAGAATGAAGCCAGTGGTTGAGATCACTGTGTTTTGCAGAAAGACCAGTGTATTTGAGGAGTTTCTCTGTTTGCACTACACTGTACAGTAGTACGATCAAGACTCATACAGGAGGAAATCCATCATAAGAGACCAATTCCACCAGCAACAGCAGCCACAGACAGTGATAAAACCCAGCTGCAAGAGATATGGAGTCATTATTTAGAGTAAGAAAGATAGCTCAATGGCAACTGAAAAAGACACAGTCCATGTTATATTCTACTGTTATATTTATTATCTTTTACCTTACCTACAAACATTTCCATTTCTTGTTCTTTTTTTAATTTATTTTTTACCAGAAAAGGCACAACATGGTAATCATTAAAATAAATAACAGAGTTTGTTTTAATAGCCCCTTGACATAGGAAAAATAAGTCAACTTTCATCAGCAGTGTGCCCACCTCCCAACTGTTACTATGTAACACTCTTTGACAAGGCATGTTATCATCCAAATGAACACAAATTCCCACATGTCTGATGTTTCAAAAATAAATTCATAATGTAACAGTCCCACATGAACACAAAAGTTGCTTTAAAAGAATCAGCACTAACATAAAAGTGGAGACTTTGCTTTTCATAGGTCCCTTTATGTTAAGGTTGTACCGATGCAGACAACTGATAATTCACAGATAACTCAACTCCAAGCCTTACGTCAATTAGGTAAACATCTTTCCTTGCTATGGCTCTGTACTGACGTATGCAAGGTTTTATAATCTTATTCCTACAGAAGTATATCCAGACTTGAATGGTCAATGATGTTACAGTGTCTACAGTGTTCAACTGACTCTGGGTCCCCTATTGATGTCAATAAACTGCTGAAGACATCCAGAAAGTCTCCAGCATTTTTCTTTTCGGTGTTAAGGACAGCTCGTAAAAATACTTGACATCTGATGATAACCTGCCAACTAGACTGGATAGCCATCCCATTTCTTTTTATCTTCTATTCCAAAATTACTTTGGTCTCTTTGGATTTCATTTGATTTACCAGGGCGAACAAATGGACGCAGATTAAACTCTGAAAGAAATTGGAAAGTGGAAATAACCAGTAAGAACTGACAGGGCAGTACAAACATAGACAATAAATGCAGATAACAATAAATGGTTGTGCTTGGTCACAGAATTGATTTCGGTGGGAATAGGTTCGAAGGGGAGGTATTCCAGACCCACTTCACTTTGCTAAGAAACTGAATAAAATGTTTTTTGTTGGTGGTTTGGTTAGGTCCAGTCACTTGGGTTTCAGGAGCTTGACAAAGACTAATGTTTAGGTTTGCAGTCATATGCATTTATCTTATTCTCCTGCTGAGCACAAATAAATGCTAAATAGCCCTTTTCCATTGCTGTTTGGTCAGATTCTTAAATTTTTTAACTCTGCTATTGAATTGAATAAAAAAGGCTAATAAAGACCAGAAGACGTCAAACTTTTTTGGGCTGGCCTAACAAAGGAACAATGTGTAGCAAGATCTTAGGTAAGATATGGTATATTTTGGCCTTTGTAGAGTTGAGCTGAATTCTTATTTCTTCCATTCAGTTTCTAAATAAAATCATTCATAGAAACATAACTTCTCAAAGGTTGCATGGGTTTGACCGTGGATTCTTGAATAATGCATCCCTACCACCCTACACCAGTGATTTGTCTATGCACTAAAAAAACTAAATCATACAGAGAAAATAGTGCTGACGTATCCGGTTGGCGTGACCTGGCCTGTGCTCTCCACAGCTCTGTTTTCAGTTGTTTATCTCATGATTTTTTAATCCGCTTCTCTCAGACCACTTAAGCTCAAAAGGCAAAACCATTCTCCTGTCTTGGCCTTCATAAAAGCAGCGAGTGACGTAGAGAAGATTAAAGACGGGCTGTCGTGATTGACTTCGATCTCGACGCTGGGACTAAGTGCTCCTGTTTCCTTTCTCACATGAATACTGTTCTCCGGCGCCTACTTCATTCATCATTTATAAAGCCTTGTATTACTTTTATGTGCTGTGTTGCAGCCTGATTTTCACAGTTAGATGGATTTCTTGGGCTGGTTAAATGGTATGAGGTATAATTAGCTGGTACAGGCAAATGCTGTTGAAAGTATAGGAACTATATAGGAACCCTGATATGAGACCTTCTCTGCTATAGTGGCTACATTTCCGTCATGGCAAAGTGTCTGCTGCGTCAATTAGAAATCAATGTAGCCGTGCAATCTGAAGTAAAGCGTGTCTTTGAGCGAGGAATTACAGAAGTGCAACTTCGTGGCTTCTTTTCAGAGGCAAGAGGCTGAATGGCATGAAGACAAACAATGGAAAGTGGAGAGCGGCGAGACCTGCCTCTGCCGCACGCTGCCTAAACATCATTGATTGCTTTGAGTCGCTCTGAGTGGTTTTGATAACATTTCAATAAATATTGAAATGAGCACGGCTCTCCGAGGGCACTCTTGCGCAGCTGGATTGACAACGGGCTCAGGAGGAGTTTCTGTATTGGATGTGCTCGAGACGGAATAGGAACTATATGTAATATTTTCACTTTCAGATATTATGAACTATGATAGAATATCACTGGTGAGGTAAAAAGAAAAAGACATTTGTGTTGTACCACAGAGAAACCCAGGTTCCCCACAGATGCATGAAATCCTTAGAAGATGCTTAAATTTTAATGCTGAGGTTCAAAGTGCTTTGGACTTGTTTTGAGTGAAAAGCTCAAAAATCAGAAGTGATGTATTTTTTAAAGTGGTTTTGGCTTTTTGCTTTTATCTGATAGACAATTGGCACACTAACAGAATTTTTGCCTGTTTTACCATAACATAGTTTATTTGGATTTTGTTTTGTTTGAGATGGTTTGTATTTAACTAGTAGTTATAAGAAAATATGTAATATGTAAGATATATTTAAATTTGTAAACCTTGGACACCAATGCTCTTATTATATTGTGTTAAATCCGTTTTGTCGTTCACAAAGCTTTGTCTCCACACTAAACTAGAATCAGTTTACAGCAATCCCTGAAGGAAATTCCACCCGACCAGACGGTCTGTGTTTATATACCATGTCCTATTGAGCTTTGCTGGATTTAAACTTTGGAAGTTTAAAATGTTTTTGCTATGGGAAGGTATAGAATATATAGCAATTGTAATGTGGATATTTCTTTACAGCGCTTTTTGCTTCAAATGCTGGTGGGGGAAGGGGTTTCACGATGTTAACCCTTAACTGTAAGGTACTAGAAAAAGTGCTGAAGAAATTGTGAATTGGCAATCGATGGCAATGGAACTCCACATGTAAATGAAAACTAACCAGTGCCAGTCCAAGGTTTTCTGTCTGTACCACTGGATGAAATGTGATGCTCAGACTGGTGACTGGTATGTGACATACCAAAATAAATGTAAGTTATGTTTTTACTGCGGGGGCTTTATGCTACGAATAATTAATTAAATGTTCATTATGGGAGGAGAACCTTCACGTTGTAACAGCCTCCCTAAATGTTGGCCCTAAAAAAAGGTGTGAAAATGGGTCCTTTCAATGCAAAAGGAATTTCACTGCTTAAGCAAAAGGTGAACGTGACAATGAGAATGAGGCAGATGGGCTTGAATAGATTGTGGCAATCGAGCGTCAAATACAACCCTTTTTGGAAAAACCTTTCTGCTTCTCTGACCATTTCCTGGGTCTGGATGCTTATCTGTGGCCTTGCAGTGTGCAGAGCTCTGTTCACAGCTCTGTTCACATCGGGCTGGCTCGGCAGTGTGGGGGCTATTGCCAACTAGTGGAGCATGAAGCTTCGGTGGTGGTGCTGCATGGCTAAATCAACCACACACACACACACACACATGCAGTCCGAGCTGTGTGTATGTGCTGCGGTCCCAAATACTTCATTGCAACATCTTCACTCTCATTTACTCAGTACTATAATGGAGGTTGTCTGTGTGGCTTGTGTCCATGAGCACTCTCCATGTTAGCGCTCATCAAATAGCCTCACTAATGGCTCCAGATGATGACACCGGCTGTAATAACTTTCATTGTTTTATTTTTGCACAGACAACAAGAGCCCAAACAAAGAAAGGAAAATAGATTGTTTTTTTTATACATATACAAAAGAGGTTTTAATGAAAGGTGTAGAATCAAGTGTGTGCAATTAATGGCAATGTGTCTAAGTTATGAAATGTTTATGTTTATGCATGTTTATGCTATACTATTGTACGAGTGGCAGAGGTAATACAGACTAAACTCTGCTATTCATGTATGATCAGGTTGACATAGGAGAACTGGCTTATACTTTTTAAGTTTATTATAGTGGAAATGGCCTTTTGCTCTCCAAATTGTGCAGTGGAAACTAGGCCCAAACAATTTTGGAAAATAATCTATTTGCGATTTCTTATCAATCAAAAAGCGATTATTTTCTTTCTTCTTTTTTTTTTTTACATACAGCCTACACAATTAATAAATATGACAACACTTAACAAATGTATGTTTCTAGTTATAATTATGTAATAATTATCTTTATTTATGTAGCGCTTTTCACAGACAGCAGTCACAAAGTCCTTCACAATAAAAGAATGATGAATGAATGAATGATGAAGAGGATGTATGAAATGATATGATAATCATATTTCTAATTAACTATTTAAATCACAGGTTTGGATTTGGCTCATGGGCAGGAAATTTAAACTTTGTTCTGATTTCTGCTGGCGTATTTTTTTATTTCTCTGACGGTGGTTATCTTTGGGGTCTCCAGACCTCCCCAAAAGGGGCCCTACATATGTTTGTAGCCCATGGAGCCCCACAATTCTATATCCAGCCCTGCAGGATGTCAACACAGCCTCGAGGCAACTATAGCTGCTTTTTTCCCAAATTATGTCACATGACACATTTTTTTAGTTAATTTTTAGCCTTTATTATCCCTGTGGGGAAATTCCTAGTTTGGCAGCATGTTTTTGATTTTGTTGAGAAAACTGGATTACTCGGAGTAAACCCACCCGAGCACGGGGGAAACATGCTAACTCCATCCTGAAAGGTCCCGTCAAAGTTGAACCTTGGCGGCCTTTGCAATTTGAAAATCTTAATATTGTGAATAATTTCAAATGCAATTATTTGTTCAGACCGGGTGAAAACCCAAACCTCTAGGGGTTACCTGAACAAAACTGTGCTGTACTGACCCAATTTGTAGCATACCTATCAATGGAAATAAGACTTAATGTTAGGCTAGAATTAGTAGAAAAATCTCACTTCTTGGTTTGGACTTCACTAAACTACAGCATTGCCACATAATTGTAGCTGTAGTTTCTTCTAGTGTGTGTACAACGTCAATGCTAAAAGTGTTGACCAAAGTTACTATGATATCTTTCAAAGCAATTCCAGGACAATCTCTTCTAAAGCCACAGATTCACAGCCCATTACAACCTTTCTTGTCGAACATGGCCATGGTTGTGTGCACGCTAAAACCACTCAATTCTTCCATGTGACAGGTTACATTTGATTCCTAACTATCAAACGGATTTGCTGCAAGCCCAGCAATCCTGGTGAAAGTCTCGGTCCTTGGAAACAACGAAGAAGTAATGAATGATTGATTATAGTGGAAAACCTAGCTTTGACAAGGAATAAGAAGTAAAACGCAGCTATGAATCACCATTTCTGGTTTGGACCCATGGGGATTTGAGAACACTGGACTCACACTGACAAGCCAAGTCTATATTTCATGACAAGCTCAACCCAAACCAGTGTTGTTTATTGATTTTCAAGTCAGCATCTTTAATAGTGTCCTTAACGCTACAGAGATTGCAGTTTCATTCTTACCCAAGTTTCTTTTTTTCTCTCCAGATTGCACCGGGCTCTTCTGTCTGAGTGATGGAATTAGAAATCTAATAAAACCACATGACACAATTGCTCCTCACTAACACATTCTCGGAGGGATAGCGCACCGCTGGCTAAGACATAACAACAAGCAATTTCTAGAAATCATTTTCCTTACCAATGTTAGAAGGAAAAGCATGGTCTGATCAGATCCTAATAATGTCTCTCTCAACTTGATAAATTCTATAGATTTTATGCCGGGATGGAAAATTCCTGCTGCTGTGTGCTCTATAGTTTTTATCTGTGGGGAAAAAAGATAACTGTGCTTTTTGTGATAATGACACAAAAACATGGTTTGAATTAGCATAAGGATTACGGGATAAAAAGTGAAGTATGTTGATTAAGAAGTCTGTGTAGCCGAACAGGGACAGGGGGGTAAAATATGATGTGATATAATCGGCAATTAATCTATACACATGTAAAACACCAACAACGCCACCCCAGGAATTTCAACTGTTGAATACTACCCAACACGTCGCACAAGTTTGTTAGTTGAAGGACAGAGTGCAAGGTTGTATTTGTTTACAAATGTTTACAATGCATTCACATTAAAAGGCCAATCCAGAAAATGAGCAATACAGTCGCAACTCCAAAAAGACAAAGATCAACACCACGGGGCACTAGTTTCAGTTGAATTACGACCCAGATGACACAACCGAAACACACTGCGGCACTGACGTAGAAGAAAGACCAACACAGTGCAATACAGCACTCTGCACCCCAACACTGAGCTACTAAAGCACAGTAGCCATGAATCTGAGGACAACACACCAGAGGATAAAAAGCTGCGCTGGGTAAAGGGACCGAGCGCGCCAGAGCCGAAAGACTTGATGTCTGGGCTATTTCAATGAAATAGCAACGCATCAAACAATACTTTTAGTGCTTATGGACAATAGAAATAAATGGATCAATAGACTTGGGAAAAGTTGGAAGATATAGTTTATAGGAAACAAAAAACATTGACGTTGTTGCCAGCTGAAAATGCTTCATCCTATATAATCCATATAG
Organism: Perccottus glenii; assembly: GCA_024416835.2. NCBI lineage: Eukaryota > Metazoa > Chordata > Actinopteri > Gobiiformes > Odontobutidae > Perccottus > Perccottus glenii. Next base: position 10,945,694 of record CM044558.2, read on the forward strand.
TACCACTAAACTTTATGAGGCTTTATTAAATCACATTATAGACGGGCTGGCTTTAGAAAAATCCCAATCCCAACCACTGCCGGCAAAAAGTTTAGTTTAGTTTAAGCCAAGTCCACTTTGCCTGTTTGCAGGAGGTCAGAAAGATTTCAGTGTATGCTAATGTTACAATGATATTTTATAAGTATTATAAATAAAAAAATTAACTATTGATGTCATATTTTTGAATATATATAAACTGTATGTGTGTGTGTTATTTGTGTGCCATGTGTGTCCAGGCCAACCCTCCCATCTCATCCTGGTTTATTTATATCAACTATGCTTGGTTAACCTTTGTGTTGTCGGCCGCCACAGTTTCAGACCTTTCAGACATTTCAGACCAGAAAAAAAAATGCTTGGTGACTTTCCCTAAAGTGGCCAAAAGATCAGAAAAAGTGAGACACCACATTTGTTTATATAAAACTATTGTTCTTGGTATTTTTGACCCAACTCTGGATTGGCTCTGGTTTGATGTGGCTTTAGGTTTAGTTGTGATTCTCTGTTTTGTAATTGGTTTTAGTCCTGCTTAAGTATTTGGGTTTTGGCATATTTTTGGTTCTGGTTGTGTTTTGTGTTTAGTTCTGGTTTCCTCCAGGGCCTATCACTGGTTTTAACTTGAATTTAGTCCTGGTTAAGTCCAGCTTTAGAAAAAAAAAGACTGTTACAAAAAATACAGATAAAGTTTTTACTGAAAAGCCCTGAAAATGGACCAAATTAACAAAAAATATACCAATGGCAATAAAAAGGTTAAACATTAGTTGTGAACTGTTTCTACAATGTCTGATTAGAAACAAGTTGTTGTTTTATGGTGCATTGATGTAGTCCTTGGAAACTTGGATTATCAGAGTTAGGAAGTTGTTCTTCTGACTTTGGTGTGTTCACGTGTTTTCAGCTCGGGAAAGTCAGAACATTCAAAATCATAAAAACAAGGAAGGTGCTAATGACATTTTCAAATGAGTTAATACAGTCAAAGTTGTTAGTTATCAAGAAAAGGTAGCATTAAAAACACAAGTTAACATTAAAAGAAATAAACACCTTTGTATATAGTCTAAATAAAAAGAAAATATTATCAAGTCATTAACACAAAACAGTTGGTATGAAATACTTTTAAATGTCTTATATTGCTAAAATATCTTAAATGTTTGCTTTCCTTTTCCACGTTGATGATGCAAATAATGTCAATTTGGAATCTCGGGCAACCCCGACTCACCCGAGTTTCGGAGCTATTGTTCCGACTTTAGCAGGTGTTCATGTGCATTTTTCAACTCGGAAAAACGTTTTTGCGAGGACATCATGAATGCACCATTATAATGCATAGATTTTGAATTCAAAATTCTACTAAGCTGCATTTCTTTAGAGGATTTGAGTCATTTTTGACCATGTGATTATTTTGACCATATCATCATTTTATCCATAATTTCCAACTCCAAATTGAATAAACTTGAATCCTTATTAGATTTAATACATATCAGGTCATGTGTATTTGTGTAACAAGGGAGTGTGTGGCCTAAGGAGATCAACACCCTACTGTATATCAAGGTGTGCATAATGATCAGGCAGTTTCTTCTCTTCAGGAAAAATGGGACAGAAAAGAGATTTTACTGACTCTAAAAAGTAAAAAATTGTTAAAAGTCTTTCACAGGGATGCAGCACTCTTGAAATATCTAAGATATTGGGGCGTGATCACAGAACCATCAAACGTTTTGTAGCAAATAGTCAACAGGGTTGCAAGAAACGTGTCGAGAAGAAAAATCGCAAATTTACCGCCAAAGATTTGTAAAGAATCAAACGTGAAGCTACAAGGAACCCAGTATCCTCTAGTGCTGCCATATTCCACAACTGCAACCTACCTGGAGTGTCAAGAAGTACGAGGTGTTCTCAGAGACATGGCCAAGGTAAGAAAGATTTTTCAAAGGTTTTGTGACTGACGAGATGAGAGTGACTCTTGACGGACCAGATGGATGGGCCCGTGATTGGATCAGTAACAGACACAGAGCTCCACTTCGACTCAGAGGCCAGCAAGGTGGAGGTGGGGTACTGGTATGGGCAGATATTATTAAAGATGAGCTAGTTGGACCTTTTTGAGTTGAAAATGGACTCAAAACTCTCAGACCTACTGCCAATTTTTAGAAGACACTTTCTTCAAGCAGTGGTTCAGGAAAAAGTCTGCATCTTTCAAGAAGACTTTGATTTTTGTGCAAGACAACGCTCCATCACATGCATCAAAGTTCTCCACTGCGTGGCTGGCCAGTAAAGGCCTTAAAGATGAAAAACTAATGACATGGCCCCCTTCTTCACCTGACTTAAACCCTATTGAGAACTTTTGGGCCCTTCTTAAGCAGGACATTTACAGTGAAGGTAAACAGTACACCACTCTGAACAGTGTCTGGGAGGCTGTGGTTGCTGCTGCACAAAAAGTTGATTCTGACCAGATCAAGAAACTGCCCGACTCCATGAATGGAAGGTTTGTGACTGTTATTGAAAAGAAGGGTGGCTATATTAGTCACTCACTCATTGGTGATTTTTGTTTTTTTTTATTTCAGAAATGTTTATTTGTAAATTTTGAGTTTGTTTATTATTCTCACTTTAACAGGTGAAAATAAAAAAAGTGAGATGGGAAAATCTTTGTTTTTCATTTACTTGCATAATAATTCTGCACACTAATAGTTGCCTAATAATGTTGTACATTGTGGATATTTTCTTAAGAAAACCAAAACTTCCATTTTACTACTTAAATGTTCAGGTTTGAGGGTTTGTTAACATTTTGGATTGACCAAGAGCACTGTAGTTGTACAATAACAAAATTAATCCTCAAAAATACAAGTTGCCTAATAATTGTGCACACAGTATACAGAAAGTGAAGACCACACAAGGGTCATGTTTCCAATCTCACTTAACTCTTCTATTACCCCTTTTATCAGCAAAATATTACCAAAAAAATTGACTTTGTCACACTGAAATGTTTATAAGACCACAAGATCTTCAACTTGAAGTTATTTACACAAAACGTTTTTGTCATTTTAACACAAGGAATTGGTTTGCCCTTACATGGTGCAGTTGAATTGTACAAGTAAATCATGAGTGCACTAACTTGGCTGCCACACTGATGCATAGCTGAATTTACAGTGGCACTATAAAGCTAAGCACAGCTACTTTACAGAGCTAGACATCTCATTTTAAAGAAGTGTGCGGCTGAAGTGTTCATTGACGTAACCAGTGGCAGTAGATCCGTCATATCTGCTCCGTCACGGCGTTTCATTGCTTGACCCTTCCCTGACTCTGCCTGATGTCTGCACAATAAAGAGAGATGGGCCATAAGAGTGAGGGCAATCACACCTTAGTGACAACAACGGGCCATAACTTCTCTAAATGACCTGCCATTTGCACCAATAGGGAAACCGAGCTTGCTGTGATATTTTTTCTTGCAAAATGATGTCGTTGCCGGCGTCGAACACAATAAATTGCTGCTGTGATGAACAAAGCTTGACCTACAGCTTGATTGGTCAGGAGCATGGCCGGAATATTCCAGATAATGCTATATTTTGTCAAGGATAATGGGATTAAGGTGGCAATCACAGTCTGGCAGGACAGGATAAACATTAATTGTGAAACTGGAAGGTCTGGCTTTACAGGTTAATCTGCAGAAAAGCGAAGGTCGTCAGTTGGAGGAAGTCTTTTTTTCCTCTCCTCATAAGTCCTTGTAGCGCACTGAGGCATCGCTCATAAACAAATTGAACACGGCGCATTACAGTGCACCAGAGCACAACAGAGGACATAACACTGGCTTTACAGCTCTGCAGCTAATGGCTGTCATGTCATCTTCTGTATTGGTCTTGTGTGTAGGGTCTTTTTCTTAACCCAGTACCTCACTTTTAAAGGTCCTTTTGATGATGTTTGGCGGAATTTCTCATCAGTATCCTGTCCCAGTCAGCCCCGTGTCCCATTTAGATTAAGCAAGTGGAAGGCAAGCCACAGTCATTAAGTTATGACATGGGTAACATACAGGCAAACAGGGCAGAGAAGTCCTATGTAAAATGAAAACTAACCCAAATACATCCACCAGCTATTTGTGCTTCATAAAGCTGTGTATGTGCACATCTAACACATCATTAACTTCCTGTAAACTAAAATATATATATATATTTTTTACACTGGAGTTGATGCTTAACCAGCTTGCTTTAGTCAATCCGCTGTTACTTGAAGATGGGACAACTTCACTCACCCCCACCCCTAATGGTTTCTTTTATGAGAGTTTGCGGTTACTGGAAAAGTTATTGCATATGCACAACTTTTTAAATCCATGTAAACATGGATAAAGTCTGACTGAAATTACAGTATTTTAATATTTTCTTAGCGTAACTAAAGATACCCAGATAATGTAATTCATAGTCAAACTATTGCTCCATCTATCCAGCTTAGCAGAGCAAAGCTCGGACGAAGAGCCAGAACATTAGCACACCATTACAAAGACCATTGTAAAAAGAAATACATGTTTTAGACCAGCATCTTCACATTTTACTTCAGGTCGCTCTGTTACTAGCTATCTTGTTTGTTTGTTGTTTTGTTCTCATAAAAAAATATTAAAAGAAAATGGATTGTCTATATTGCAGTCTTGTAATCATTGAAGAGGCAGTTTGCAATTTGGGGAAGTCATTTTTCCAACTTAGTTTTTTTTGGATTCACACATTCACACACACATTCACTTACATTTTTTTTTTTGTTTTCAACTCAGAAAGTCGAACTATTTATGTTTTTATTCATAAATAACTGAATGATTACACAGTAAAGTGGCTTAGTTTATTACATCAATAGTTGGATTCTCTCTTGTGCATGTCAACTAAGACAAAGACAGAGTTCCATTTGTTAGTGTTTTATATTAAGAAGCACTCATAACTTATTTGCACACTTTGCATTTTACACTGCACCCTAGCATAGGACACTAAATACCTCATCTGTTGAAACCAGTTAGAACCAGTTGGTCACCCCTGGCTGGACACAGTGGAAAAAGTACTGACACTGGGGCAGGAAGTGCCCACTCCTGTGTGAGGTGTGGCCAAAGGTTATGACTTTTAGGGTGTCGAGTTGACCAGAGACACAACTCTTTGGCTGACCTTAACTTTGTGTTGTGTACCAGCAATGTACTTATATCTTTTTCTGAGTGCCCACCTGTCATTTTTTTAAATGCTTAAATCACCAGGTCTGAGATAATGAAGAGTAATGTGTTTTGTCACACATGTCCACATATAATTGGTTATTTGGTTCCAGAATCATTATTTTGTTGTGTCTTGGGGAGTTCTGGTAAATAGTATCGGATATTCTCTGTGACCGTGTTGCTTTTTTTAGCCATAATATGTCTCTATCACACCAACTTGACTTTGATGGCCTTGGCACACTTCCGTAGGTGCTCTGATGCCTGTGCCCCCATGGAGGGCCCCTGCCTGCTGTGGATCCACTAAGCTTGTGGAAAATTACCAACACACACAAGGTCACAGTGGAGCCGAGCCAGCCTCCCACAGTGCCCATCTGATCCAGCCTGAAACGTAGCAATTACCACCCTCTGTGTGCCTGCATGTGGGGCTGCTGCTATTTCATTATTTATTTGAACAAATAGGATTACGGAGGGTGTGCAGTGGATTGATTGTGACGAGGGATGAGAGGATCCTCAGAGCCGGGTGGAGCGGCCTGGGTTTGCTAAGCCACTGCGCCGTGTCAAGCACACATCTGAGCTAACATCTCGGCCGCTCGGACACTTTACCTGGACAGTGAAGCGTCGCTGTGTTGACATATGCCATCCGGTCCGCTGGCTGCCCTTTGATGCCGATTGATGGGGAAATGTGATGGCTGCTTTGTGCTCACCACTTTGGGAAGAAGCTGCGTTCACAGGAGCATACAAAGCACCTCTCTGTCACATCCTCCGAGGCACTGCAGCCATATTTTTATTGCTTTTGTAGAACCCCAAAATGTTTTTCATTAACTCTATGAATTTAAAAAAATCTTAGGTTTGTTGTGTTACTATTTTGACTCATTAAAACAAGGACACTTCAAAACAGTTTTATTTTGTACATTGAACAAGGGTCTTGAAAACGGGACAGTATGTCCATGTTAAAATAGCTCAAGCCTTTTTGTTGAATGTTATTTATTTATTTTATTTTTTTTTAACCTCTATTTATCCAGGTAAAGATCCATTAAGATGGAGGGTGGGGCACAGTGGTAGAGTGGTTGTCCTATAACCGGAAGGTTGGCGGTTTGATAACCGCTCTCCCCAGTTCGTACTATCGTTGTGTCCTTGGGCAAGACACTAAACCCACCTTGCCTCCAATGACACAGCACTGATGAATGTGAGAGAATGTTGGGACAACAGAAGGAAATTAGCCTGATGCTACAATATAGCATGTTTACATTCATTTGGCTGTGTCTCATGTATGTTCATTAACACGCACTGTCCCAAATAACAAAAAAACAAACAAACAATCTCTTTGACTTGGATGTCCTGGCCAAGCTGCATAGACATTCAATTAAACATTCTCATGCATTAAACATATTAAACAGATGTACAGCAGAATCACTATTATGTACAATTAAAGGAATACATCAAACCGTTAAAAACTGTAAAATGTCAAATTCTCAAGAAAATATTGTAAAAATTTGGATCCTCAACAACTAGATAGAGTCCCCAACTTCAACTTGACCTGCATATCATTCCAGGACCACAGCCTGAAATAGGACAGGCTCATCTTCCCTGACTCTGTCCGCACAAAAGGTACCCTGAACCGTTTCAGATTAGCTGTCAATTTTCATATAAAAATATACTTTAAAAACAGTAACCTCCGACAGAAATTACCATGATGTTACACTATTGTCCATCCACAGTAACTTAAAATAACTTACAACTGACTGTTATGTTACCATATTTCACCAGGATTCCAGTATCTATATCTATGCTTAACTTTTATTTGCCTTTTAAATATACTCTGTCTACGTGTCTCTCTGGATAACATAAGGATATAGAATTCTTATAACAATCTCTTGTATGTTTGCTTGTTGATGACAAAATTAAGTAGTAATAGCATCCTCATTACATGACACTGACATACATTTAAATATGTTGGTGAAAAAAGTTATTTCAATTTAGTAATACATACATGATTGTTTAATGTTAATTTTTTGGCCTACATAAAGCTAATGTATGCTATCTATTATTTTACAAGCCTCAAATGCTAATTGACTGATAAAGGATGAAAAGTGTCATGAGGCAAGTGTCATTGTAAGGACTTAGTCATTCACATAAATCAGTAATGTAAGTTTGAAAGAGGCAGTATAATAATAACGGGGATGTTTGGGGAATCATTACGGTGAGCGATCATTCAGATTCAGGGCAGCCTGTGCGGTCTTTAATAGCTAATAGCTTATCTCCCCAATGGAATTTGACCTGGTAGCTCTCCTCTAAACATACGCTGCTTTGAAGTGATGAAGCCCCAGGTCTCTGTGGTAGACTTATCTGCTTGTGGAGATTGATCGAAAGTAATTTTTTTGCCCCAAAGAAAAGCGGGGAGGAATGTGATAGATAGCGCTAGCCTCCGTGTCTCCCTGATGGTGATATTAGTCCTGATTAAGATAAATGGCTCTTCTCTGCCTAACCATGCAAATGCTTTGTGCGACTGCCATTTATCCAAGAATGGTGAATAGCAGGAACTAGAGAACACTATTTTCTTTAACTGATCTATAACTGAAAGTGTTTTTTTACCTGGAGAAATCACATGGCCAGGTTCAGACAAATGCCACTGTAATAGAATTATGCACATACTGTCTGACGTTTGACTGGGTAATGGGGGATTCAAAGCAGAACAGGAAAGTGCTTTTATCTGCGTGTTACCTGACGTGTGACTACTCGTCCAGATATACAGTGAAAAGGTCATCTACCGGGCTCTCCCTTCAGGCTCCCTAAGCCACTCTAATTGATGTTAATCAAATCAGCTGTGGAGAGGGCACAAAGATGGCGTGACCTCGGTGCTATGGAGGCGCCTAATGAATAAACAGAGCCTACACATATGCTGGGCTAAGCACGCTCTATATGCTAAGCAAATGGAACTGCCAAAGAACAAACAACAAATGGTGTTAATTGATGTTAAATTTGATCAATACATACAGCGATGAAAAGAGATCCTGTTATGCGCATCCATATTTAAATGCTCACTTTGTGGTTTGTGGTGCTGTGGGGTCATCAATCAAACAAAGGTGTCATTAGGGAGATGTGCACATGACACCATGTAATCAGTAGTTTGAATGAAAGAGTGTCGAAGTAGGAGTTGGTAAAGACAGATGGTTTGGAATCAAAAGTAATTTGGTCTGACCAGCCATCCTATAATCAATTCTTTACAAAGAATAAGCCAGACCCCACCCCTACGTCCACCCTAACTGCCCCTGGACAATACTGGACAGACATACAACCAGTCAGAGAAACTGAAAAGCACAAAACGCTCACCCTATTATGTACAAGACAGAACAGACAAGACATTGCACAGTTCAACTAACCTGTTCAGCCATTATTTTTCTCGTTTAAACCAATGATTAATTAATTTTTCATTTTTTATTCTTTTTAGCAGGCGCTTTTAAGCACCTTCAATCACTTGGTACTGCCCCCTTCAATCAGAATTCAGGGGGCAGTACCAACATACACAGAATAAACTGCTTTTGGAACAAATTTGAAAAACATACAATCAATAAGAGAAACACCATAGCATTAAGCACACCTCATTCTAGATATTGGGTTCCAGACCCACTTCCCCGAAAGTGAATGGGTCTGGCTGACCAGCTTAGTATTCAGAAAGACTTTGGCCTGTTCCATCACAACACATTGCCAACATTTAGTCACAATGAAATGATAAATATAGCTATAAGACTTAATAGGCATGGTATGTTTAGCTTTCACCTTTGCCTTGTGCGGGCTAGCTGAGCACAGAGTGACAAGCTTTAGGAAGCGTGTCCTGGCTGATTCAAGTCGCACAGTGTGGCATGTACAAATTGTATTCAATTGATATAAAAATGCAGTTTGACAGGGGCTTTAGAAGCTAGTATAACCCAAGCCAGACCATTTCACTGTCACTCAGATATAGTGACCTGATTTTAGAAGTCACATTTAGCCACCCACACAAGCTTTCTTGTTGGGTTTATTTATTTAGTGTTAGACAGTTCTGATATGATACAATCCCAAACAAGCATCTTAAAAAACAAGGTATATATTCAATATTGATTAAATCAGCATCATTAACTCTATGACCTCAAACTAATGGAAAACTAGTCTTATCAGAACAGATGTAATACTGTTTGATATAAAAACCCTCCTGGGAATAAAAAGCTTCATTTGTTGAGTTTTTATAACGACATGTGGCCATGTGCCAATCCATGCTTCAATATATCACTTCATGTGGCTCGTATTTAAAAAGAAACTAAATGAAAATTCATTTGGGAAACGCTGTCGTTGCAGAGCTCTGAGCCAAAAATGATCTGACTCAAAAACCAAGGGATATTTAATGGAATTAAAAAGGGGCCTGGCGTTTAATCATTTAATATAAGTGCAGTCAAAACCCATACTGCGTAGCCCAATTTTAGATTATTACTGCATGTTGACGGTCTCACCATCAGCAAAGCATAAGTCTTTAAACTGCACTACTGTCTTTGTCCAAGGACTTAACAGCATTCAGGCTTGATAAAAAAAACAAGAAGAAATTAACCAGATATAATAAGCCTGACTTGTTTTTAACATTAAATGCTATGAGTATTACATAATCATTCCATTCATTTCTGGTCTCTTCGCATATCATTAAAAGTGCTTTATAAATCTGATAAAGCCATTATATACAGCAGACCCGACTGACTATTTTTTAGTGATGATTTAGAAATTGACTAGGACTTTCATTCGAGTTCAATGCAACCAACCAATCATAACCATTTAGCTTTTTTTTGTATGTTTTCCAAATTTTAAGACTAAAACTGGCCACATTAGCCACACCAATCTCTCTCTCTGGATTTTATTGCCAGGTCTATAGAGGAAAAGACAGTTTTTATACCTTTTATTTATTTATTACAATCCATTTATCATCCCCATGGGGAAATTCACTGTAGGAGCACCCAGCATGTTTTTGATGTTGGTGGTGTAAACCAAAGTACCTAGAAGAAACCCACCCAACAGGCAAACTTTACATAGTCCGCCCAGGAGTTGAACCCTGGACCATCTTGCTGTGAGGCGACAGTGCTACTGTACATACAGATTTTATAATGTTCTCTTAAAAAAAAAAGATACTTTCAACACCCGGGTCACATTGACGTTTCACTTGGTGTTGAGAGTGAAAAGCATTAAACTGAGTCTCGGCAGGATGTGACATATTCACATGACAAATGCACCGATGCAAGACATTTTAATTGCCTTCGATTCTTGGAATGTCCATGTACTACCAAAGTTACACCCTTTCTTATGGAAGAGAACATTGCATGTACTGCGTAACAATCTGGAGCTGCATAACTTTGCTTAACATTTAGTAAGTTTCCCAGAGCAACTGCATACATTTGAAATATTTCCTCCAACTTTTTGCTGGTCTGCTGAGCTCCATCAAGGCAGCAGTCGGACACACGGGTTCTGTGTTCCCCGCTGAGTGGTGCCAAATTGAAGCTGCCAATCAAAAGCGCAAGTCTGAAGCTAATCAATCTGAGCAGGCCATGATGTGATTTTTTCCTCGTCAAGGAAAAGCGAGCTGACAGCCCATTGGACGCTTAAATTCTCTCACTTCTCGAAATCATACAGACATTACGACACATGTAAATGTCTCCAGTGGGCTCGATTTAAAAGGCTGCCAATGTTACAATACGGTCTGTTATTAACCCGACAACAATGCGTCCTGTTTAAATAGAAGCAGGGAGTGTTTGTTTGTCCAACATTTTCAATGTTGCAAGCTTTTATGCACGTCAATAAGTGTTTATTTCAACAAATATGAGAGTTTGAACAAAGGCACCATCAGCGTCTAATGTGAGCGGAGGATTTATGTGGAACAAAAGGCGAGCCATAAAGTGGATGGAGGCGTATGGTAGTGCTATTGTCACAAAAGACTTCAGAACAGGAAGGGAATGGTGTAATGTGAGTCTGACAACAGGACAAAGACGTCTTTTATGTGCTGAGTGTTTTGATTTATTTGTACAATAGGTTTTCTGTTGATATAAAAATCATCAAAGCTCTATGAGAGAAACTATGAAGAAAACTTGAAGATGTATGACTTCAACTGAGTTTTCTTGCGGTATGAGGACTGTTACTATTTTTGAAAAGTGGGGACGTGATGGAATGTAAGGCCACAGTATATGTATAGACAAGCACATGTTGGAATTCTGTCAAACTCTTTTGGTGGCTTGATTCCTCCAGCATCACTAGCAAGAGACAAAGTACTTTTGGTATCGGTTTCCTTTCATAAGGGGTTATAATATTGAGCTCTCTACTAAGAGGCCGTTTACACACGTTTTGTCCGAGATTAAACAGAACAAAAAAACAAGTACTCATGTTTGATGCTCTGTTTATTTTGTGCTCTTACTCGTAAAACAACTGTGCCTAATGCTGATAATTGGGTAATGCTTGCCCTTTATGGGACTGCACTTATCTTGCATTTACATCTATTCCTTTTGTAAATAATTCAATCTTGTTGAATAAAGAATTGAATTGATGATGTCAATTTTGTTCCACCTTTACATGGACATGAAATCTTTTGGTCCAAGTAAAGGTAGACATTTATAGTCTACTATAAATGTCTTTTGTGTAGATAAGTTCACATAATCCCACTTTTTCTACTCTGCAAAACCTCCACTGTCCCATTATAAAGACATTCTTTGCTGAATAGGAATCTGGTTATCCTTGAAAACATATAAAATTATTTTTCAGCTCAAAAATGCAATAAATAAGATGATACCTAGCTCCACTATTGACTCAAATACAAAACCTGTATCTCGCTTAACTTCTAAAGGAACACTGTCAAATATAAACAAAATGACGTTTATAGACCAAATATTTCTCATCACCTCAAGGCCAATAGTATACAGATCTAGCTAGGTTAACCTTGAGACATTCAGATGTTCCTTGCACAATAAAGAAGTTAGAAACTGCTGTTATTTCAATGGCTCTGAAGGTTTTTAAGTGAATCCACCAAAACTACATTTATATTTATCTTAACATTACATCAAGCACAGATAATGTCTCTTAAATAAGTGCATATATGACTGTTCTGCTTCCTACATTATATTTACAGTGTATATAAATAATATATATAAACACGTCTAGCTACATTAGAGCCATTGTAAAGCAACAGATGTTATGTAACTGAAACAAGTTCAGTCAGAGGGATGTTCCCTGTGAGGCGAAAGTTTCTATGTTTTTGAGAAAAACTTGAGAAATAATTAAAAATCACACCAGGAGATGTCAGGGGATTTACTTCAAGGCTCATGGAGGCAGGGCTTTTTTCAGGGGAGGCATCCTTCAATGTTCATAATTCCATTTTTCATCAAAGCGTGTTTTAATCTCGTCATTCTCAGTATGCTGCAGACATGTCTTAACGGGGAATCCACTGTCCTTATCATTTATTTTATTCCCTGCCGATCTTGCCTAAGTAATTTTCACTTGGAAAAAAATTACAGAAAAAATTGTCTTAAAAAAATGCAAGAAGAGCTACTTATGGTGCTTTGTCAAATTCTCAGTAATGTTGGGATTTTGCTGGTGAAGCTTTTTCTATGGGCGGAATGCATTTAAAGTATTTCTGGAAAAATAGATGGTATTCCTCCATAAATCCCCCTGCCTTGAAGTCAGCCTTCAAACCTAAACAAAGAATGGCACGGTACTGTGTTGCCAAGGAGCTGCACATTATTCAGCTGCTGGTCAGGCCCAGTACCAGTTCCCTTTGAAGTCCGACTCTGTGCTTCTTCAGGCCAGGCCTTATAGCTTTGCCAGGCAGGAAATGTTGGCCCTCCAACAATACAGATATGCCCTAAAACCTCAGAGGATGCATGGAAATGAAAACAGGTCGATTTTTGTTTCCCGCACTTTGTTTCTACAGACAAGACCCACGTTGAGAGAAGCTATCAAAACACAAGCCCAAGTATAACATTTCTTCTAAGTTTGTTTGTCAAAGACGAAAATAGATTTTCATGGATAAAGATATTACTGGAAAAATAATTTGAGTAGGACTTACATATTTGAAAGATAAGACAGCAGCTTAATCTAAAGATGTGGCTCTTGAATTTTGTTTTTGCTGCATACTGACATCCTACAGCAACTCACACATGTGCAGAGCTCATTACTGATTTAATAATTCTCATCTGCACACGTGTCTTTTAATTTAGTTGCTTATCTTCTTTCACGTTGTAACAAAGTGGCGGCTTGTCTTGGTTTTAATCCTTGGATACACACATTTCTTTTTGCATAATTGCTGTATTTGTTTCCAATAAAAGCAACTGTATAATTCCTTGTTTTTTATTACAATAACATCCCTTCCCACCCATTCTCTTAAATAATGGTCAACAAAAGCCTTGTTTAGCTCTCGCTTCAATTAAAACAATTCCTTTATTGTCTATATTGCATTAAACACAAGCAGAACATAGGGCATTAAATAGTCCATCCCATAAATTATAGGAAATTTACACAGCTGAATGTTCAAAGAATGTAATGTTCCAAACCTTGTTCAAAACTGAATGTTTTCCACAGCAGCATCTGGCTGCACCACCAGCCTGCTGCGGCTCCAAGCAACTTTCAGAAAGTGCCAAGAAGTTTTAAAATATTTGAATGTATGGAATGTAAATATTCCTGTAACCACAGCTAATGTCCCAAGGCCACCTTTCAAAATTCTGCTGCTGTTTGAGATCACAGAAAATCAACGAGACATTTAGGTGTGAACTGTGCATGAACTTCCACTTCACTTGGTTATGGATTTAATTAGGACTAAATTGTCTCATAAATTTATGCAAAGTAATGTGTACATCACTGACAGAGGAGGACAAGTGAAGACGAGAAATAGGGCCAGAGGTGCATTCTGGTAAGTCTGTGTGTTGCTTTGCCAAAAACACACCACAAGAGACACTAGTTATCTGTGCACTACAGTGTAGTGTCTACACTTGTGCCCTTTTTTCTCCATGAAGTTTCCCTCTGGATGCCACTGTGAGTGACACTAGAAACTCATCCACTATTCCCCGGCTTCACAGCGACATGTCACACGTTGACGAGATATATGAACTCTGCCCATTTGAATAATGTACACCTAGGAGAACACAGATCCGCTCTCAGCCTCTTTGATGTTTCTGCAGTGAAAAGATGACTCCTGACAGTGTTGGATTAAACCCCAGACTCCGGAAAAACAGTGGGGGGAAAAAGCCTTACATCACTGCTGCTGTACTGGCACCTAAGCCACAACTCCTGCAGAACAGATGAATCAGTCACAGAGGCACGTTTAATATGACACTCTTCACATAAATGACATGTCACTAAGGTTGTTTATTTGAGTCAGTGCGTCGTGTTCCACAAGCATATGAAGCATAATGCAGTGCATAGTCGATGGCAAGAGGTTGATTAAATATAGTTGTTTAATACAATTGAGAGTTTCACCTCACTCTAACTACATGTTTTCCTTTGTATTCATGATTGACCTCACAATAACCTTTTCTCTTGTTGCCTTTTGTTCATAGTGGCATCCACAAAGAAACAGGCAGGACACAATCAGTGGCAGCAATTTTGACTCAGACACAGGCTACATTGTTTGATTGTCCCTACGTTGTCACAGAACATTCGGTTTTTGACAAAATGAGGGGCTCGTCCGGGATTCACATATTGTCACACCACAGACATCTGACACACCGCAACCTATTCTTCCACTCTGTAAGACTGAAAAGACAAGCAATGTTCTGTGACAACAATTATCTGGAACTGCCACCGACTGTATGTATGCTTTGTGCTTTTTTAATAGACTTTATAAGATGTGTTTTTCCCCGTCACCTCTCGTACAACAACAAGGAGGACACATTTGGTTTGTGACAAAAGTGCGAGCGTGTC
The DNA here is from genome assembly GCA_024416835.2 of Perccottus glenii. Taxonomy (NCBI): domain Eukaryota; kingdom Metazoa; phylum Chordata; class Actinopteri; order Gobiiformes; family Odontobutidae; genus Perccottus; species Perccottus glenii. The sequence continues at coordinate 10,960,797 of CM044558.2, forward strand.
CGGGTTTGTCACTCTCCAGACACCTGACACAAAACAAGACTGCTTCTTCTTCCAGCTGCTGGAACTTGCTTGACAAGTACTCTTTTGTGACAGCAACTATTGGGAACTTCAGCTCGCCGTGTTCGTATGCTGCACTTTTTTTAAATAGTCTTTACCATTGTCATCTCTTTCCTTGTCACCACTTATAAAGCGAGGTCTGTTTAAAATTCAAATGATCCGCTGGGCTGCTGGAATTAGCATGCTGAAATATTCATGGCGGGTTTGAGGAGCTGTATGGTACACCTCAGAGGAGGGAACAGGTACTGTATCATCAAAACCACAGTTTGTAAATGTTTCATGGGCCCAGCGCAACTCAACACAACTTACCATTAATCCTCTGCATTATCCCTCCACAGCACACACACTTTTGTTTGTAGTCTTGAGAGTCAAATTTAGATTTTATGATGACACAGTTTGCATTTCTAACAGTGGTACCCTTGGTAAAAACAATCAAGTCCACACAGTGTTGACAAAAGTAGTGTTTCTTAAAACATAGTCAAGATGCTTAATGTGTAAATGTTGCAATACTTGGAACACTTTCTGCATAAAGAAAGCACAATTCTGATGTGCAAATAACTCAGTCTGCCATGTATTATTAGAATAGCTTTGTAAATCAAAGATGGCTGCAGTTATTTGAAGCCAGTGTTGCTTTTTGCTGAACTCATGGAGCAACTTTGAGATGTCTTCTAGAATTAGAAATAAGCCAACATTGATGGCCTAATACTCCCATAAAGGCTTGGTGTTTATTTCTTAAGAATTGTTGTGAAATAACGCAAGCATGGATTTATTACCCAACCCTTCTTACAGAATTGCAATACTTGTATTTAACCCTTTTTGTCAGACATGATTTTTTTTTACTTTTACAAATATTTAGCTGTGATTCAGTATAATGGAATTTATTCAAAACTAAGTGAAACTGCTGGATATTTTTGTGTGAAACCCTTTCACAATCTTAGTTGAAGATGTCTTGTCCATGACTAGAGGGGTGGTCTTAGAATAATTTATTTCCCTTCAACCTGCTGGTGTCCAAGTCTTTCATCATATTCTAAAGTAAGTGTGATTGTCCTTTTGACCTTTTCTTTTAAGGAATGCAGTTAGATACAGCAAATCAACCTAATCCTTAACCCAAATGTAATATACAACAATCTTAAGAATGAAATGTAATTCTTACTCAATATGCAGATTAACTCAAAAGCAAAGTTACTGATCATGCATGCACATATGTTTCTGTAAACACTGCTCATGGGATCAATAGGTCACCTCACTGCTTTCAGTCTAAATGTCACAGTTATTACCATTCACAAGCAATTCTTATGATTTTTTTTTTTTTAAAGCTGCATTGGAAATTTTTTTTTACCAATAACAGGGCTGTGATAATATATGATATGTATTTATTGTCCATGTGTAGTATAGATTACCACACATAAAATAAAAGTTCATTTGATGGCAGCTTTTGCAATATTACACATTCTTTATGAACAACACAACACAGACGCCTGTATTATTCTTTTGCACTGGAACCACTTACATTTTTCTTCATCCTGCTAAACAACTTTAGGCAACAGTGCAAAGCAGTTGTACGGTTAGAATTAGCTCTGTATCTGATGTGGTGCACAAGACAGTAAGCAACCTTTTTTAACTGTACATTTAGCAGACGCTTTTATCCAAAGTGACTTACATTAAGGTTCCATTCACCAGTGTCACAGCTGGAACACCACTGGAGGCAAGGTGGGTTAAGTGTCTTGCCCAAGGACACAACGAACTGTGGGGAGAGCGGGAATCAAACCGCCTACCTTCCGGTTGAAGGATGACCGCTCATCTACTGAGCCACTCCCTCCCCAGCACATCTTCAGATGTGCTTGTACCTTGGCAATTGGTCTTGTTGAATTAGTTTAAATGTTGTCTAATAGTTTAGTCCTGACCCCAAACTTAACATAGTGGTTACTTTAATTTCAATAATTGCCTGAATCTCTTATTACAGTACAACATCATGTCAGGACTATAGATCTGTATTCATAGGTTGCACAAAATGACAGGATCATGACTTCAGTTAAATATCGGTGCTATCCTTTCATAGAGGTCAAATTGACGTGGCCTGTGGAAGACCATAGCCTACGACAATCGCTCATTACACAATGTTACATGCATCTCCATTAAATTACAAAGCTAAGATCGCACAGCATGACTGGGATGTTTACTCTCACTAAACCTAGACTTTAAAAAACGTCTTAGTCCAACTGGAAGTCATAATCAACTACATTTTTGTAAGTGTTGCTTGACTGAACTGTGCATGTTGAGTAATGGTGATGAATGGTAAACCCTACAAACCCACCATGGACATTAGCTCACTCATTGTGTAAATGAGCTATTAAGTGAGGTGCAAGACAGTAAATAAACTTTAATGAGCCTTATAACAAAAATAGTCTGACAGACTCATGAATTTTAGCATTTCTAATTCGGTCCGCATCAGGACAACCATTTCCAATTTACTGGGTAGTTTAAAATGTTATGGTTGTTTACTTGCTCGGATTTGTTTGGAGGAACTCTCCAGACTGTTGTGACTGACAAGCTATTCTTATAGTGACTTCTGAAACCATGTTTGAAACCAGAACAGTTGGAGACATTTTTTGTGCCTGTACCCAGAGGGCTGGATGCAGGGCACGGGCCTGCTGCGATTCTTCAGGCTCTGAGGGAAAAATTGGAATTCTCTGCAGAGATAGAGAGAGGGGAGTCTTTCATGGGCCTGGTCTGCACCTATCTTTGCTCCCAGCATGGAATATTTTTAATAAGGGCACTCACCGCCAGCCTGCACAGTCTCCTTTCAATATGTATAGCCAGGGGTTTGTTTGAGTTCCCAAAGGAGAGCCACCTTTTGCAAAGCTTCAAACAACAGGCATAAACAGTAAGGCTTGGCACCTGTCAATCACCACTGCGACAGGGGTTCTGACACAGCCTGGAAAACCTGGAATATCAGTCATGGAGAAGTTATGAAATTTTTGAAATATACAATATAATTTATTGTCCTCTCTGTGAAATGTGTCTTGGACTCATGCTATAATATAATGCCTTACAATAAAATACAGACACAGAGGCACAGAAATTACAAAACAGACATCCACACATTGCATCCATCCCTATTGCACACATCCAGAAAATATTAATTGCACAGTGCCAGCAGTTTTTAAGTACTGTTCAGGAGCTTTACCGGATGGGAACAAAAGAATTTTAAAAGACAGTTGAATTTACAGCGGGGAACTCTGTACCTTCTTCCCAACGGCAAAAGGACATACTCAGAATGAAGGACATGAGCTGGATCTTCCAGTATCTTCTGAGCTTGTCTGAGCACAGACAGATCGTAAAGTGATTAGGTGGGCTTAGATTTGAGCTGTGTAGACAGGTTTCCATACCATGCATACAAACCGTATCTGACCAGGCTCTCCAACACTGCCTGATAAAACAGAAATATAGTTATAATAACTGCTGAGTTTGAATAAGGACCATTACTTTTGAATATTAAGCATTGTTTTGTTACCTTTTAACCTTGTTCTCTTCCTAACCATTTGTTGTTATGTAGAAGATTCACTGTTTGGTGAGCATTCACTGTTTGGTGTCTTTAATCAAACCCTGGACTATTTCCCTGGACAGGTCAGGTTTGTGTAGGGATAGTGTAAAAGCAAACTTCAATGAAACAAAAGAAGTCCAGCCTGCCTAAACTCCTCTCCCATCTTCTGTCTCCAAGCCTGGTGTGGTTTGTCTGGGATGAGAATGCAAAGAGGACTCATTTATGAAATAAAAGCAGTCCAAGATTTATTATGTCTAATGTGAAAAGGTGTCTAAAAAATCTCAGACTGATGTGTAAGGGATCAGTTTTGTTCCCCAAACAAACAAGACATTCTCAGAGGCTATATACACAACATTGCATTTTGCCAAAACTACAAAGACCGGTGTTCTCACTCCACGAAAACGCAAACTTTTGAATCCGTTCTCTCTGAAAAGGTTGACGTTATAGGCAAAACACGCACGCCAAAGTAATGTCTCTACAGAAAAGGGGGTAGCAGAAGTACCAGAAACCCACCCCCTACTGATCTGGCATGTGTACTACATTGTTTTTGGCAGCTTTGTGTGAATGCAAGATGTGTCATAACATTGTTATTTGAACATGAATTGGCAACGGCGTGAGTGTTGCATTTTTTTTCTGACCCGTGTTCTTGCGTAAACGGTCGCTCAGTTACATTACATGACTCATTTGAGGGAGACTGCGGTAAGTTGAAACACATAAAGGTACAATAGTCAAACAACACGGTTGAGAAAAGTTAACGTCTGTAGAGGATCTAATTTACTTTTTTGGACAAAAAGAATAGTCAAGCAAATATTTTGGTTTTGCTTCCTTTTTGTCTCCTTCGAAGTTGATTGTTGCAGCTTCACCAAATGCAAGAGTCACTGTTATTTAAAGGGTTTAGTGAAAGTGTCAAAACTTTACTTCACTGAGTCTTTTAATGTAGTTGTAAAAATACTTCAGAGTCACTGTCACTGCAGTTAGAAATGGAAATCTAATAAAGAATTCAATGAAGAATAGGATCTTTTTTTGACAAGTGTTGGGATTCTACTATTCATCTGGTCTCACTCAAATGTGCTAAGCAATATGCCAAGCAAAACAATTTGGAAACTGTCTTGTCACTGGTCTTCAGCAGCTTGACTGATTTCAATACAAGTTTAACGTCAGTCCCATCAATCCATCAGTTTATGAATTGTTCCTAATTGAAACGCTGAGTCGGGCTTGTTGTCTCTAATAAAAATCCGACTGGAAGAATCAACTGGCAGCCTCTATTTGGATTATTTTTCTCGCCAAACCTTCAAAGCGTCACAGCTGTGTGCTACAAAAAAAAAAAAAACATTCTACTTCTCTACACTAAGCCTATTTGCAGGAGTGATTCACCGGCAGAAATGGGACTTTATGTGCGCCGAGGTGACTAAACGGAGTTGGAATTAGTCAAAGGTGCTCTGCTGAGAAATGTCGAGGTGGAACAGATGGACAATTAATGGAAGCTCCACTCTGGCTAGTGCACACAGCGGACTGGTGCGCCGCTAAAGAATGTTCGCATAAATAAATCATGCACTTTTAAATCGGGTCCAGAGCAGATGCACTTGTCTGAGGAGTTCACTTAAAGAATACTTCTAGCTTTTTAAAACTTTTCCGACAAAGCTCTTGTGCTGATTCTGTGCGACATGATAAAATTAAAGTAGTGATGAAAAGCATAAAGTAGCTTAAACCACAATATGACAGCGTTACAAAAGGCTACAATTTGACTGTGATAATTTGTTTGGCAATGCAGCACAGAGCCTCCATGAATCACATTTTAGTTTTGGATTTCGATGGACTCAATCTGTCTCTGTCTGAGCTGCGTCCAAAGAATTAGAAGCCTTCATTTGCAATTAGCTGCCAGTAACATATTAGTCTAAACAGGCATTTGCAGCACCACACAGTGTTTACCATATAAAGGCACGTGGGTACGACGTGTAGTCAGCCAGTTATTTCATTCTGTTTTTTAAAGAAGCTTGGTGTTGGCTCAATACAATAGTGGTCAGAGACAAGGGAGCTTTTTTATCTTTCATGTTTCTAATGCTGACAAATAGCAGTTGTATTGATCTGTTTAAAGGCAAAGGAATTACATAAATATCAAGCACAAGGCTGACGTGATAGTAACACAAAGCAGACACAAACCCGAAAGGAAGAAAATGTAATCACCAATGAGCAACTTCTTGCAAATAGCAGCCATGTCTTATCCTGAATCTTGTTCAATTCACATGTCCAAAAGTGTAACAGGCTCCACTAGGCAATACACAATACGCCACCACCAAGAAACACACATTTCTGATTTATTGATAAAAAATTGATTAATGTGTGAACTTACTCACATACTTAAGCAATACGTTGTGACCTGAGGCCTCCTATGTAATTTTGTCCATATTACTGAAGCATAGGAGGACTTATTTTTGGGCCCCCTTGAACCTGAGGCCCGGGACAACTGTACTGGTTGTCCCCCCCTGTCAGCTGCCCTGCCTGATACAACAGACAATTAATATGTAAGTCCTTACCAGTAACGTGCACACATTCATTGCACAAAATATACCAAAGTCTTCACTTTGGAAGTCATTTGACAAATTTACAAGCAATTAATGCTGTTTGTATGTGGAAAGAGATCCAAACAAATCTAGATTTTAAGCTTGAACCATAACTTATTTATGTCATAAAGGTCTATATCTAAATCAAACCAATTGCTGATATTTGTGCCACTAGAAACTGAAACTAAATATGTTGTATTTGAATTTGAAGTGCTCAAACTGAATCTGAATTGCTCAAGTATAATTAATGCTTTTTAAAAACTGAATTCAAAAAGATAAATCTAAAACCAAATGCATTGGTTTGTAAATGGCTTGCAGTAAATTAAATATGTATGTATTTTTGGAAATTTTATTAATTTGCTTTGGAACTGCTTTGCCTGAGTTGAAAATTCAGCTCTACCATTAGATTTCAGTTCTATAATGCAATTTTTTGAGCTGCACATCCATATTCAGTTTATATTGGAACAAATATCAGCCCAAACTTCTTCCACTAGCACTAGCAACTAAATTGGTCTAGTCCTACGGTGTGTGTACACATGCAGACTGCTTCTTTTTGTTTGCACCGAAACAGAAACTATTAAGTTCACTTTGCTTGTACAATGTCCTGGTCCTTTTTTGCATTCAGAAGGACTTTTTTCAGTGGCATTTCCTCTTCTCATTGCTCCACATTATGACTGTTTTTTCCCCAATGGACATCACTATTTCCTCTCTTGTAGTTATCTAGTCATGAATTTTTTTTTTAGGCATTGTGTCATGCAGTGTTAATTTTGTTGATGAAAACTATGACGAAAATATTTCGTCAACGAAGATTTTTGCGGACAAAAACAAAAAGAAAACTAAATAAAAAAGACCTCATAATGACTAAAACGATAACTAAATAGACTGACATTTTCATCAACGAATAAAAGACGAGACAAAAACAACCAGCCAGGAGAAGTGAAGATTAAGTGGAATGGGTAGGATGAGTCAAGTAAGCCAATCAGAGTGCGCCTTGTTGTTACGCGGCGGTGCCAAGAAGCTAGCCAGAGAAACGAAGAGACAACAGAGCAACAAACCGTTAGCATTAGATCTTTTGGTAATGTCAGCTTTGCAAGCTTTTGCAGAATAAAGGCCAGTTGTGTTGAAATAAACAGTGTGAAATATGTTTGCACATTTAAATCTCAATTCTAAGAAAGTGTCTTGTGTGTCTGATACAGAAGGTCAAAATTATTACCTCATGAATTTTTGGGGGATTTTTGACTAAATCTATTTTAATTTTAGTCAACAAAAATTGCATGACATTTTAGTCTACTAAAACTAGACTAAAACAAAAACAAATAAGATGACTAAAATGAGACAAAAACTAAAAATAATTTTAGTCAAAAGACTAAGACTAAAACTAAATGAAAATTTATTTTCAAAATTAACACCGGTGTCATGTTTCTATTGTTTTTTGTCCAATGTCTGTGGTTCATATGGTGTTCACATGTGGATGAAAGCATGTCACTTGAATCCATCTTTTTTAAGGGTCTCAATTTTATTGAACCGTACCAAACATGGCAAATGTGAACACCCCTTTGATATTCATCTTTTGTAATTTTTTTTAGGCCTTTTTGCCTGCCTGTCAGCAGACAGTTGGTTGACAGGAAACAGGGCGAGAGAGGGGGACAATATTGGGCAATGCCCCGTCCGAGATTCAAACTGGGTCTCCTGTGTTTTTGCGTTTTTGCTAGTGCTCTACCAACTAAGCTAGGGGCACCCCCCATTTAGTATCTATCTTAATAATGCAACAGAAGGGTGCAAAAAGTAGTACAGTGTGCTTGTACTGAGACCCCTTTTAACCCTTTTGATAAAGAAAACACAACTTAAAACCAGTGACTGTCAAAGGGCTGGACATAAGGAGTGTGACGTCACCATAGCGTTAAGAACCTCGGCCTTGACGCTCTTTCAGGCGCCATTTTTAGCCGTTATGGAGGTTGCCATGTTGGTTTTTATGGAGCCAGAAGTCCCAATCTGGGCATATGGACTGAGTTGAGTGCCCGTTTGCATTGTAACCAGTGAGCCAATCAGAAGCTCACTTGTTCGTTGATCACATGCTCGCTCCTGCAGACAGCCGTAAAGCTCCGACAGAGACCTGAGCTAATCTTAGCATCGCTGCTCCTTCACAGTCCATGTGTTATCGGCGCCCTCTGGTTGCTGCTTTACTTCAGGTAAATTTCACTTTTACACCAATATCTACGTTTTTTTTATATTCTTTACTTATCTTTGTCTTTGTCAAGACTGTTCAAAAACACATCTACAGCTAGCAATAGTACTAAACTGCTATATTATTAATAGATATCATTGTAATTATAATCTGTATGTTGTAAAGATATATAAAAGATGAATCTGCAGCATAATAAACAGTTGATTTGTCTGCGTAAATTGTCATTGAGGCATTTTTCACAAATAAAGGTAAATCATTAATTAAAATAGAAAACAAAAGAGGTCCTAAACAGCTTTCTTGCGGAAGTCCACATGCTAGACTTTTACTGTTTGATGAATACCCATTTTGAAAAACTCTTTGAGTTCAGTGGGAAAGATAACTTTGCATTAGTGCAACAGCAGATGCAATTAAACCATAGCATCAAAATGTGATGATCTATCACATCAAAAGCAGCGCTCAAGTCCAACATCACCACAACGACTAATTCAGAATTATCCATTCTTCTAAGCCATCCATCTGTCATTTGCGTAAGAGCTGTGCAGGTAGAATGGGCCTTCCTGTATGCATCCTGAAATATTGTCATCAAGTCATTCATTTGAAAATATCTATACATTTGTGCATGAATGAGTTTTTCCATAATCTTACTAAGTACAGGAAGGAGACTTATAGGTCTGCAGTTCTGGTCATTAAAAGGCATTTTCTGGTCTTTGACTAATGGAATGATTTTGCCTTGCTTCCACAGAGTGTGAAAAGCACCTGTCAGGAAACATTGATTGAAGATATGGCACAAAGGAGCAGCAATATATTCAGCTGTTGTATTTAAAACAATGTTGTCTAAGTTGTCTATTCCAGGAGTACCATGTGTAGGAAGAGATTTGAGACTCACTTCTGCTGTTTGAACACAGTCAAAGCTAAACTTACAAGTTTTATCGACCATGATTACATTTTTAATCACAGCGTTACCGTTAAAATTGATTGTACCCAAACCCTTCCTTAAAATAATTATTAAAATATTATGTAATATCTTTAGGGTTTGTTATAAAACCACTATCAGACTCAACAAATGAAGGAAATACATTTCTGTTTCTGCCCATAATTTTATTTAGAATGCTCCATAGTTTTTTTTTACCATAATGCTTAACATTGTCAATTTTGTTTCTGTAATATTCTTTTCTCTTTCTTTTATTCTTTTTGGTAGCTTGGTTCCTTAACTTGCAATATTTGAATTTGTCCTCCAATAATCCAGATTTGGCTTCATCCCTCAATTTCATCATATTCTTCAATGTTGAATCAATCCACTTAGCGTTGATTCTTTTTATTATTTTTTTCATTGGTGCATATTTTTCAATGATGCTCAAAAGTAAATTCATGAAAGCATCCAAAGATGTCTATAGACTTTATCATTCCAATTTAAAAAGAGACAAAACAATGTGTTTTATGATTTCTGATTCTTTTCCACAATAACTCCTATTGCTTGTGGCATGCTAAAATAACACTACAGTGATAAATAAATGATTTAAAGTATTGTCTGTTTGCTTTCATCTACTTTCATGTTATTTAAAAGTTTCTTGAATGAATAAAAACACTTATTAACTCTGTGCACTTAAATACAAAGTGTATCAATTATGTCAGATTTAAGAGCATGAAATACAGTTTATACTGTATATGCCTTCAAACCTAGAAGCACATAAATGAATAGAGATTTGATTGAGTTTAAGTTTATTTAAAAGAAGCTGAAGTTGTAGATGGACCAGGATGTGATGTCAGATGAAGCTGAGCTTCGAGGCTGGGCTGTGTCAGCTGTGCAGGAGCAGAGAGGACCGACAGAGCAGCAGACTGACAACTGGACTGGACAGTAGTGGAGCGGGCCGACAGAAGCAGCAGCAGACAGGTAACTGTAGAGGGGCTCTGCAAAGACAGAGAACAAATTAAAAAAATGGTCACCTCTGTACATGAGATTTACTGTTAATCACAGAACAAATTACAACATTAATGTTGTTTTTTTATTTACCAGCTCTTTATGTTACTGTGTGTGTAAGGACTGTTTTTAGAAAATAGTGGACTTTGATTTAAACTGACATTTGCCTAAATATAATACTTATGTAAATGTGAACTGTACTGGGTTAGAGGTAATGTCTGTCATGTTGAAAACCTGTCATAAACATTTACCTGTCTACTGTTGTCATGATTTACAGATGACAAATTTACAAATATAAAACTAACACATGCACTTTAGCTACAGTAATGTTTAAGGAATGTATGACTGCAGAGTAAGGAAAGTGTTTTCTAGAGTAAAAAGTCTCAGAGGTTAGTGGGCATTGCAGGTGTAATGTTTAATGTAATGTGTTGTGTAATGTAACACCCACCTTTGTCTGAATATCCTTTTCAAAGTGTTCACACCACAACCAAGAGTCTTTCTTCTGATCAGCCTCAGCCTGACAGTATCACCTTTAGGAAATCTGTGGAGAGAGGACAATATCTATTTTCATAAAATAGGCATGTGTCAAATGTATTTACCAAAATGGCACAACCCAGAAGGGTTTTTTCTCTTGATAAAATGTATTACGCCAACTTGTACACATCCTTAGTCTATAGCGTCTGGTTTTGCTAACTATTTGGGTTTGACTGACTACAACACTGAGGTTCTCCGTATAGCAGAGTCAAAATTAGTTGTTTGGCCTGCCATCCTAATGCTTTTTTCTATTCTATAAAAGAATTCGGTCCCTCTTGATTTGAATTTGATTTCCAGGAGGTGGAACAAATGAACTCAGATTAAACTTCCTCTGGAAGCAATTACTTGAAAAGGTAGGTACGATTTAAGGACGGAATTCTTACTGCTGATTGGACGAGACTTCACTCAAGATATACAGCAAGTAGGTGTCTAACTTTATTTCATTTTCAATCTAACACAACAAGGACAGTACATGTTTACACATTCATATACACACACAAATCTACTGCTGCAGAAGGCTGTACTTCCTGTATATCTTGAGTGACAGATGTCTCGTCCAATCAGCAGCAAAAGAAGTCCATCTGAAAACAATACCTACCTTTTCCCGTTTGTCTGAATTGCTTTGTTTTTGGTTTTGTTGATTTGTTTTCTGAATTGTCATTGTGTTTTTGGTTTTGTTAATTTGTTTTCTGAATTGTTGTGTTTTTTTGAATTGTCAATTTGTTTTCTGATTTGTTATTTTGTTTGCACTTCACGGCCACGATAGAATTCAGAAGGCACTATCAACATACACAATATAAAGGGCCTTTGGACCGACGCACATACTAACTAAACAAAGCATTGCATAAAAGTCACCCTATTTTAAATAAACACTTATGATTGGTCAGGTAGATTTGAATCCATTGAAGGTTGGCTTGAGTAAGAAAAGTTCCAGACCCACCTCACTTGCTAAGAAAGTGAATTTGACTTGTTGGCCAAGCTACACAATCATGGTGCTATTGTTAGTTCTGGAATATCAAATTCTGTCCGGCTAAGTTACTATATTGTACCTTGGCAATAAGGTATGCACTTAAGATTAATGACTTATTTTATCAATTGTTCTTTTTGAAGAACTATCATGTTTGTATGTAATCTTACCCAGCTGATTGAATTTCCAGACCACTGTTGCTGTCTAAATTGAGTCTTCTCTGTGCTGCATTTCTTCTCCATATGGAAGCTTTTTCATCCTAAGAGAGAGACTGCAGTTCTTGTTTCCTGCAGTGATCCTGATAAGGCCAACTGTGAGCCTGTAGCATGTGCTGTCATTCTGCAGGGAGTGGGGAAAAAACACACACACACAGCAGCGGTCCCTGAGGGGTAGCCTGCTGCCGAACACACATGTGGACAGGGTGTAAAGAGAGCCATCCTTCATTAAATGAAGACGCTGCACAGAAACCTAATACACCTCCAGAATGAGGTGATCAATGAGTCGAGCCTGCCACGTGTGAGGACAGGCAAATGTCACACCTTTTCTCAGGGAATGAGCCAAAGAGTTTTAGCCTCGGGAAACCTGTTTCTAAGACATAAGTAAAAGGCTGTAATGAGATACTATAAGCTTATATAATTCATTTTACATTGTAAGTGAGATCTATTAGTAATGATTTTTTTTCCTGGACTGAATGTAAATCAAATATAGTGCAACTAGAGGATTTCTGCTTGGTGTTCATTGGAGATAAAGATACAGAATACCATGATCTTTGTGCTGAGAATGACAGAAGGTTTTTGAAATTCATTGTGATGAAATAACGCCATAGAAAATGTTTGTAATCCAAATGTGCGTTATTCAATGCACACCAAGTGTTATTTCTAAAACGTTGTTTACATAAGACAATAAGTACGGTGGCCCAGTAGTGCACAAGACAACATTAAAAGCAAACATTTAAGCTCACAGCACGACAATAAAAAAGTTAACATAAGCTCACAACACAACAACATTAGAAAAAAAAAAAGATATATTCACAACACGATATTAAGCCACAACACAACGGAAATGCTCCCGGCCACTAGGGGGCAGTTGGTCTGCTGCATGAACAAGGGGTTAGTGGACAAAACATGATTGAAGTAATAACATTCCATTTCAGTAGACATTCATGAAAATGTTACATATATTTTGAATCAGATCACTTACAACAGCATCCTGAGGAAATATAGGTGTTTCAATATCAACTCTGCCCCCTAGGGGTCTGGAGAATTTCGTAGTGTTTACATGTTGTTGTGTTGTGTCACCTAAATAACATTGTGGTATGTAATGGAGAAATATGTGCATAGCAGGTATGTTACCGTCACTACAGTGAAATGGTACCAGAGATAATAAGTTTTATCTAAATCAGACAAAAAAACAGCTTTCAAAATGCACTTGAGCTAAACACACCTAGCAGTTTAAATTCCAGCTATAGAGCCTTCCATAAGTGACAAAGTATTTTCTTTGTTTTCTCATGTGTGTTTAACAGGTTTGACTACTCATGCTGTGTTTTTTTTTACCAATATATGCATTATGCAACTATGCTAAAAAGCCCTCAAGCCGTTTGTGTTACTTTGGCTAATATAGTTAGTGACATTGGTGGCATTTTACCTCAATGTAGGTTTAGCAGATTAATAAATCTAGCACCTTTGCTAATGTCTTCTACCCCATCACTGACCGCACATGCATGAAATCTCTTGAACTAATTGTCTATTTTCTTTTTGACTAATGCCATTGTGTCTTTTGAAAATGAACAACAGTCTTCTTACCTAAAAGACTTAATTTGTGTGGCACTCTAAAGTGGAGTAAATAAAGTGAATTAAATGAATAAGGAAAAAAAAACATAGGTAACCTGTTGGCAAATTATTTAGTCTGTGATTTTAAAAGAAAGAAAAAACAAGAATAATTATTGCACTAAAAAGACCAGACTGTTGAAAGCTATTCTAATTCCAAAAGGTTCAACGCCATCGCTGAGGGGCGAACAAACCTGAATCATCAATATAGGAGCCATCCCACCAAAAGGAAGTGGCTTTGACCTCTGGGAGTGTAAAAGAGGTTATTTCATACATTTGTTCCATTTATTTGTGAGTAAACCGGAGGAAGCGTGGCTGTGGATATTTGGCAGATATATCCTCCGGCCACCCTCCTATGTGGGTAGACCTCAGGAATGCACCATTCAGTTAACAGTGGATCCATTTACATGAATGGGTTAACAAAAAGAACCTCCTAAACCATGTTACAAAACAATAACTTAACTATAGGATCTTTTCTTATGGGGCTGCCACATGTGGACTAAAGGCAAGATCACTATTTTGTACTCTTAGTGGATGTGATGTAATTATTAGTGCAATTCATAAATATATTAGAACACACAGCAATGCAATAGGACTAAGATTATTCACAGCCAGGCCTTACACAAATTAGAAGAAGAAAATGTATTTACAGAGCAGATTTTGTATCCAAAGTAACTCAATGTGCTTAACAGAAATAACACAAAAGCTGTAGTGAAGAACAATATTAGTGTTGTATTTCTCAGACTGGATTAATGCATTCCTATTTGAGTAGACATTGGCCAGTAAGGACTTTGTTACAGCACTATCACTATTTTCTTGTCATCTCCAATTTTGCTTAATATTGAGCTTAAAGTCCAGTTAAACGCAGTGTGAACAGGCTGCTCTCCCCACTCCACACGAGCACACGCGAGATCCTGAAGTCACGGCTCCCTCTACAGTACGTACAGTGCACATTTTCCATCCGCGGAAGGAAAACAATCAGTCTGAGCTGCACAGATGAGAGGACAGACGTCCGCAGATCACTCTACACTCAGACACTGAGAGCGTTACGTCTCTTTAGGACGTCTGTCTCTAAACGCACAGGGCGATTAGCCTGCGGCGTTACGCTACACCTTCACAGGAATATTTGCGTAATGCACCTGCCTTTTTGTGGACAATGGAAACGTGTCTTTGAATACTTGAGGAGTGACGACAACTTTCCTCCTGTTCCTGTTTTCGGACGAGTATCTCGAGGCGGTGGGGAAGGCATGGGGCACGGAGAGGAGAGAGCGAGGAGGAGAGATTGACGGAGAGGCGTCTGCAGAGCGGCTGTTTGAAGTGCACACGCAGACGGAGCTATGTTCGCTGCGGAGGAGACGCGTGCCTCGCTCTGTTTCGTGTTCGTGGATGTAGCGGCTCGGTCAGGCTGCACACGGAGCCAGTGGCCGGCGGTGATTGGACCGGACGCGGACTGGGGCTGACTGATGTGTGTTTTGGGGTGAGGAGATCGATATTGGCGCGTAAAAGGAGGGCACACGCCAGTCTGCAGGAGTAACGCGAGGATTACTGTGAGGTGTATGTATTCTCCTGTGGATTTAAAAAGCAAAAGCAACGTGGATTTTACCAGCTATTTTTGGGATTTTTCACGCCTTTGCAGACTGTTTTTAAATGTTGCACTGAAGTTTTCTACCTTCAGCAGACTGTAATGCACGGGACTATAATGCATCATTGTCTTATAACTTAAAGTGATTTGAACTGCAGTTATGTGACTTTAGAGCAAACTATTTAAAGTGGATATCTTGTTTTGTCCTTCAAATAGACTTTTATGCACTGAAGAATAGTGTGTGTCCTTTTAGCAGTTGTGGGCTGCAGTTCAAAGACTTCAACACAAATTATCAAAAAATCCTGTTTTCTCCTTTTTCACAAACTCCCCATGCACTGAAATATAATATGGTACATAAAACTTAAACAGTGCTGGGCTGCAGTTATGGAACATTACAGCAGTTTCTTAAGAAAATATTTTGTTTTTGATCTAAACTGTGCATTCACATGTGCGGCAACATGGCACTGAGGTGTGTGGTGTATCTTCTCCTCCTACTGCCACAGTTTGCAGTAGCCATTGCTTTCTCTGGGGTCTTTTTCAACACCACCGATAAAGACATTTTAACAGATGACTTTCTGCAGGTTAAGCCAGCACAGGAGCAGTTGAAAGTCCACTCTCCTGATTCTCATCCAAACCTGTATTTTAACCAAGCAGACGTTCCACACTTAAGGCAAAGGTCTGCCACCACCCACAGCCACATATTTAAAGTAATCCGGGCGGCTGTGCTCACCATGTTGTCTAATGTTCCCTTTTACATGGCCCCTGTAAAACACGAGGAGTTTACTAGCAAGTGGAATGAGAATTATGGGAACGACCTGCCTCCTCTGGCGCTCTACTGCCTGCTGTGCCCAGAGGACTCTGCAGCCCTGCAGTTTCTCATCAAGTTTATGGACAGGATGGCTGCGTACCCCGACTGGAAGGTGACCAGTGCGCCGAATGACGAGGTCCCAGCAGCCCACTCCCTCACTGGCTTTGCTACTGCCTATGACTTTATTTACTCTTTCCTGGATGAGCGCCGGAGAGACATGTACCTCAAAAAAATCCGCTCTGAGACTGAGGAGCTGTATGAGCTGTCAAAGCACAGGGCATGGGGGAAACAATATCTTCAGAACCACCAGACTACTAATGTCTTAGCTATTCTGACAGGTGCAATAGTTGTGGGGTCACATGACGACCCCGAGTCAATGAGCTGGAAACAAGTGTCAGTGAACTATATGGAGAAAACAATGTTTTTGTTAAACCACATTGTAGATGGGTCCCTAGATGAAGGGGTCGCCTACGGGAGCTACACAGCAAAGTCTATAACGCAGTATGTCTTCTTAGCTCAACGCCATTTCAACATTGATAACATGCAGAACAACTGGCTGCGGGGCCACTTCTGGTTTTATTATGCCACACTGTTGCCAGGCTTTCAGAGAACAGTTGGCATAGCAGACTCTAACTACAACTGGTTTTATGGCCCCGAGAGCCAACTTGTTTTCCTTGACACATTCATCATGAAGAATGGGACGGGGAACTGGCTGGCTCAACAGATTAGAAAGCACAGGCCCAAGGACGGACCCATGGGACCGTCGTCTGCGCAGCGCTGGGCCACACTTCACACAGAGTACATCTGGTACAACCCACACCTCATGCCTCAGCCTCCGCACGACTTTGGCAAAATGAGGATGCATATTTTTTCTAACTGGGGTGTGGTTACCTATGGAGCGGGACTGCCCAATGCACAGGGTAACACGTTTGTCTCCTTTAAGTCTGGCAAGCTGGGTGGCCGTGCAGTCTATGACATTGTCCACGACAAGCCTTATTCCTGGGTGAACGACTGGAGCAGTTTCAACCCGGGTCATGAGCACCCAGACCAGAATTCTTTCACGTTTGCCCCAAATGGACAAGTATTTGTGTCTGAAGCACTTTATGGGCCAAAGTACAGTTATCTCAATAATGTTTTGGTGTTTAGTCCGTCTCCTACTAGCCAGTGTAACAGTCCATGGGAGGGTCAGTTAGGGGAATGTGCTAAGTGGCTGCGATGGACTGATGAGGGAGTTGGTGATGCCAGAGGGGAGGTGATTGTCGCGTCCTCTCACAGAGACACAATGTTTGTCAGCGGGGAAGCAGTGTCAGCTTACTCTGCTGCTATGAGACTAAAAAGTGTGTACCGTGCTTTAGTTCTGCTTAATTCACAGACACTACTTGTTCTTGACCATGTGGAAAAGTTTCCAGATTCCCCCATTAATACATTTAGCGCTTTTTTCCACAACCTTGACATTGACTTCAAGTATGTCCCCTTTAAATTCATGGAAAAGTTTAATGGTGCCATGATGGATGTATGGGACGCTCATTATAAAATGTTTTGGTTTGACACACAGGGTCACAGCCCCGATACCAGAATACAAGAAGCAGAGCAGGCCGCTGAGTTTAAAAAGAGGTGGACGCAGTATGTCAATGTTACTTTTTCAATGAAAAACACAATCAGCAGGGTAGCGTATGTGTTACATGGCCCGTATGTCAAAATCTCCAACTGTAGGTTCATAGATAATAACCAAAACGGAGTAAAACTGTCTTTAATCATCAATAACACTGAGAATATTGTGTCTATCGCAACCAACTACAAGGACATAGGAGCAAGGCAGAGGTATTTAGGATTTGGAGGACACTGTAAAGTCGAGGATACATATCAAATAACAAGATATGGACTTGGGACGCAACTCATTCCGAAGCAAATTAGCACTGATAATCAGCTGTTTGATTTTGTGCTTTACAGTCAACGTAATAGCAGGGGTAGTTCTGTGCGTGGCTGTAGGATTTCTGACCATGCAGAGAAAGTTTTATGTGTGCTTCAGCAGGCTGATGCGTTACACCCTCCTCTGTGTGCTCATCCTGTGGATAGTTGAGCTACTGTTTGTATCCAATAGCTGTGATAAGCTACTCTGCGGGGTTAAATGGAAAGGTACGGACGCCCAAAACGAAGTGAATAAACAAATCAGACAATATGAGCAACAGCGGTTACCCCTCCCCGCTGTTGTCATTACAACTCTGCCCGGTTCTGGTGCGGAGATACTCAAGCATCTTTTTTACAACATCTCAGACTTTGTTTACATACGGGTTCCTACGGAGCACGTGGATATACCTGAGACAGAGTTTGAATTTGATTCTTTAGTCGACGACTGTGAGTGGTCGAGATCGGATGCAATTCACGGTCGGTTTAAAATGATTCAGGGCTGGCTGCATTCAATGATCCACAGCATAAAGCTGCACTTGCAAAACATTCAGCTGGTAGAGGACAGCAGAATCAAACAGCCCAAAAGTGTGAATCTTATGAGGGACAAAAAGAAACGATTTAGGAGGCGAGAATCGGGCTCTGAGCTAAGGGGCAAACTCAAAGCAAATTTAGACCGAGATGCAGAGTATGTTCGAGAAATGAGACGCCACATTACAGAGTACCCCAATGCCCGTGTGGTAGTTTATTTGCAAAGTGGAAGTTGGTCCCTTAAACTGCCTTTCATTCAGGAAGTTGTAGGACCATCCCTTCGGACAATCTATTTAGTCAGAGACCCTCGAGCTTGGATTTATCTCATGGTGTATAGCAGCAAGCCTAGCCTTTACTCACTCAAAAACATCCCCCAGCACCTTTCCTTGATATTCAAGGAGGATTCCCTCAGGGGTGGGTGCCCAACCGTGGCGCCGGAGTTTAAAATAATCCACAGGCTTCTCTCCCGCTTTGAGACAAACCCCGTCATGATACTCGCTCATCTGTGGCTGGCTCACACCGCTGCAGTGCTAAGGGTGAGCCAGGCGCTCCCAGAAGAGTCCTACCTCCAAGTGAGGTTCGAAGACATAGTTAACTACCCCCAGGAAACAGCAGAGACCATACACTCATTCCTGGGGGTGCCTTTGTCACCTGCAGCCCTAAACCAACTCATGTTCACCACCTCCACCAACCTGTACAACCTCATGTTCGAAGGAGACATCTCACCAGCGAACATTAACGTGTGGAAACAGAATATGCCCCAAAAGGACATGGGGCTCATCGAGGATGTCTGTGGGAATGTCATGAGGAGGCTTGGTTACATGGGCAGTTGACTTACTGCAGCTGGTCAGCTCAGTTTACTGTAGCTTTCAGTCTGTAAAGTTTATTTGCACTGACCTTACATTTGAAGGGTAGCATTACTGTCTTGTATGTATTTGGATAAAATGTTGAACTGACAATTGTATGGAGGCAAATCTGTGCCAAAAATGTCCTGCAAATAACTACACACAATTGACACAATTGTTAATTTCTTTTGAATTATCTTATTGCACATCCTGTAATAAAAATGTAAACTTAAAGCAAGATACAGTCACACTTTGGCTAAAAATGATACAATAACTGCAAATGAATGTCCTTATCTTGCGCAATAAGATAATTCTGAAATGAATGGTTGTAATTTGCTTTGTACTGTCTGAAGATGTTGCTTTTCGACTTAAGTTGAGTGCACATTTGTTTTGTTTTTTTGTTTTTTTTTTGAGTGCACTATATAAACATTAGTGTGACTTATATATGTGCAAGATAGCAATTTAAAGTCATTACAAAAAAATTGTGAGTGTAGAATTGTACTTTGAGATATATATATATATATATATATATATATATATATATATATATATTGCCTAAGACTGCCTGCTAATTTTACTAGGAAGTTGCTTTCAAAGAAATTGCAAACAAACCAAAACTAAAATCAGTGCTGACAAAACAAAAGTATAAGACACATATTTTACATGATGGCATGTCAAACACTTTTCTTTGTTATAGCGTTTTAATTTTTATTTTGCAATTGTCACTATAGTTTATGTGTAATCTTTTTGGCACAACTTTGCTTCATAGAACTGTTGCAGACACGTGTGAAGAGGGAATATTTTACATTAAAATGGGTGGGGGAGGCTAGGGAGGAGGAATAGAAGAAGGAGGAGGACAAGAAGCATTATCTTATTATTATTATTATCCCTTAGCCGCCCATCACACTTACATGTAGAGCTCTTTTATTGAGTGAGACCATAATGAATACAAAACACAACTATTACAGCACCGCTAAGTGTAGTTTATATACTGTGTGCACCATCATTTATCTGTGATGTCAGGAAGGTATCCATTTTTTGTTTTTTTAGAGTTTGGAACATTCAGATGCTTATTTGCAGTCTTGGTTTATAATTATGGGAATGGTTTACACAAGGAATGATTTGGATGGCATAACTTTAATAGTGGAACTTTGAGTGCTTATTCCCTTTAAACTGTAAAAAATGCTGCATTGTAAAGAAAAAAAAACATGTGGGTTACTGTTATTGTTTTAAAAGCAATGTTTTTATTATAAAGGGATTTGATGGGTGTCGCATTTGAAGCTTAAACGTGTCAGGGACTTATTTTTTGATTGTATGCGGGATTCAGTGCATTTCCTTTTTTTTTCTAAAGCTAACTACTTGATTAGCTTGGAAACATAAACCTCTAAAGATATTTAAACCTTTGAAGATGTTGAAAGAAGAAAGAAAGGAGTATTTATGGGTTCCAAAGACACATATCCCAAAGGATCAGAAATAAATATGATTATTCAAACTCCCTTTGGTGCTTATTGAATTAAATCAGAGGAATGTGCTTAATGGGGATCAAACTGGGGAGAAAAACTGTCAGCTTTGAAACATTTTGTAGTCAAAGCAATTTCCAAGCACCCCCTTTAGCAACTGGTAGTAATCTGCAAATGTCACAACTTAGCATAGCCTGTGTTTTATTGCTGTGCTATCTCGATTGAAAGCCCTGCAGGGAGAGCAAATGGCACTGGCTTCTATTTCCTGTCTGGGCAATCAGATATCCAGTGATCTTTTGGGCCTTTTGTCATGCAAAGTTATGTCCATCGCTAATGTGTATTCTTTTAATAAATGGGGCTGTCGAGTTAAAATGATCTCAGCATGATCTCCGTCCACATTATTGTCTTGGAAATTATATCAGTTCTAATAGGCGCTATTTTGAATGATTTAGAATTATTTGGTCATCACAGATACAACACTGTTTTCCAGCAGTTATTTGGAGAAACAAACCAGGCATGGTTTATAGGTCTATGTTCCTATTCAAAAATGTTATCCATTCAAACTAAAGCCTAACTTTTCAACATAATCGGCACGGTTTCCACTGAGCTGGTATAGTTGGGACACGCACTGGAAAAAACTATCAAAGGAAAAACTAAAAGTTCTTGCAAGCTCACCTTAAATGGTGTTAAAGAATGCTTAATGTTTTCACTGGTTACATTGCATTTAAATTAAACTTGTGACATGAAAAAGTGTCAAATGTACAAAAGCAAAAATGTAAATTGCAGCACCACATGATTATACCTGTTGCATGGCTACAAACAAGGTTTTTTTTTTTTTTTTACTATAGTAAATTCTATTGCATTTAACAATAGCATTACCCTCTTTTACTCCAAATAGAATACACTATAGATTTTAGGGCTGAGAACAAAGATCCAACATCACTGCATTAAAAGATACATATATATTTTTATTTTATTTTTTTAAACAAGGTACATCATCAGGAACGTTTCCCTTGTGCCTGAAGAGCACCTGACTAGATATAACCTTTTATTTCACTTTTTTGACACACTGATGCTCTCCCACTGTTTACTGTTTTTCCGTTCATTTAAGTTTAAAATATGTTCATTAACCAGATCCATACAGTACCACTGAGTTAAATTGTGAAATTTTAACCTTTATTGTATTCCTACTGCGGTCCTAGTGTGGACAACGTGTGGAAAAAGAAGCTGTATTATTGTGGACATAACCCAAGAGTCAAACAGCGCAGTCTGAGCAGGGGGTGCATATTAAGTATGTTTTTTCTTTTCACTTAAAAAGAGACCGTTCCTACTCTGTGATATTGCTCTTTGGCCAACATGCAGTAGCCTTTCATGCTCTCCGTCCCGTGACATGCTGATCGTACACAACCACATTCTTTTCATTGCATCTGTAACATACGCGACATACTCTGCACTCTTTGGAACCATCTATCCTTTCCTCCCTGTTTCTTCTCCTCACTGCTAAACCCTTGACTGCCTGGAAAACCTGTTTGATGTTTGTGGTCTTTGAATGTGTAGACTTGGCAGACACACTTACACTTTGGTGTTGCAATCCTGTTACCTACTCTGTTTTGTATTTGCTCGTGGGGATATGGTTCCTTGCTTCTGTGGCCTTGAATTACAATCATTTCTTTTGAATAAAAATGGGGTTTGTGTAGGCTCTGGATCTGCGGGTGGAGACAATGTAAAGAAATAATAAATTCATAGATATATTACCCACTTTGTTTGGATACATTTTTCTTCTGGGGAATGATATTGCACTCATATATTGTGTTTTGATTACACAAGTGTCTCTCATTAGCTGCAAATGCTGCCATTATACTGTTGTGTAGAAGGCAAGGCAATTTTATTTATATAGCACAATTCATACACTGCGTAACTCAAAGTGCTTTACAGGAATAAAAGACAATTTACAAGATTTAGATTAAGAAACATAAGAAAAGTAAGAAAAATTAAAAACATTTCAAAAGAAGAGTGCAGATTTAAAAACACATTTAAGTTGTAGTGTAGGCGGAGCTAAAGAGGAAGGTTTTTAACCTCTCCTTGAACATTGATAAAGTTGAGTCTTGTTTTACTTCATCTGGTAGGCTGTTCCAGACTTTTTGGTGCATGAAACTTAAACGCTGCTTCACCTTAGAACCAAAAATCATCTCCAGACAGGGCATACATTCTCATTTACAAGGCGTTGAACCATGGATACTGGTTACACACTGGTAAAATGTCTACTTAAGCAGATGTCTTTGCAGCTACAGCAAAAAAAAAAACAACTCTTCATTTTATTAGACACGGATGACAGAACCCTAATTGCTTATTTGTTCGACTCGCATGACAAGGAGGAGCCAACAATTAACAACATGTCAGGGACTTCTTGTGTCACGCCCGGGGCTAAGAGCTCGAGTTGTAATAAAAAAAACCTTCTGTAACCCGAGCAGACTTTGAAAGAGTGCATTTTGTGTCTTCGAATGAGTCAGTCATATCATTACTCATTTGTTCTTGATCCCTCCTGTAACACGCTAATGCTTGGCAGCGTCCCCAAGGCCTAATCTTTCAACAGTGCAACAAATTATTTACTGAAAATTCAACAAATGTTTCTGGAGGGAGGCTCAGTATGAGTCCGGGCTTGAAGAGGGTTCTTTGGATTTATTCAAGTGATGCAACAACTGCTGTTATTATTATCATCATACATCAGTGTTAATGTTGACTGGATTCCCATTATATGCAATAAATTCACACAGAGTCATAACTATGATGAGTAGGCAGAGTTATTACACCTTTAAAGAAATGGTCTTAAAATCATTTGTTTAGCATAACATAAATGTTCTAAGCTCAATGCAAAATGCAAAGCTTTGTGTGGAAGTTAAATCAGCTCAATTTATTTGGTCTTGCCAGCTGTAGGGGAAGAAATTTATGAAACTTCAATTGGTTTGGTGTTGCCAAATGGCATAAACATCATGTCCATCTTATTTTAAAGTGCACATTAAAACAATATTTCAGTGCACATGTTAAATATTACACAACTGACAACCAGCTGCATAATACAGTACTGTGGCTCTAAGGAGAGAAACATAACACTGTACTTAAGGCTCTGCTCGTAAAGGGTCGTGTCAGTAAAGAACAAAATTCAACTGCATACTATTATACTCTTAGAATGCAAATATCATGGTGTAGTAGTGCAATTACAATTACAAACTAACAAAAAAAAGTGCCATTATTTAGCATAAAAAAATGTTGCAGCCTGTCCAAACAAAACCATTAACAACATTTAACATTTAACCAAACTTTCACCAAGAAAATCATTTCTTTGCTGTCTACAATAACGTAAGTAATTAGTATAAAGCTTTAAAAATATAACAAATTAAACTTAGAATTTGTAAAAAATAGAAATGTTTACTGTGTTCATTATTGTGCTAATGTGTGTATGTGCAAATGTCAGCATCAATTGGCCATCAAACAATAATACCTGAATAGTATCCAGTGTGCATTACCCTAGGTCTGTCACAGCAGAACTGACTGCCCGAAGTGTATGACGTTACATTGTAAAAGCACTTTGGATAAGGTCAGGAAAAGGTTATGTCAGTTTTAAATATTAATCAACAAATTCACTGCCGTTGTGGGCTTTCTGCTTCAGAGCCGACCATGGAATTTTCCTGAACCTTAACCAAATGCAAGCAGAGTATGAACCCAGTTGGAAAAGGCATACATAATCTTTCAGACATGGAAAACCTCATCCAGACAGCCCAATATAATGTTGTTATGCCTGTAGAAGGAATATACTGTATAGTCATGTATATAAGACAATTAAAGAGAAAACATCATGATATCCTAGGGCTATAAATAACACTAGATCTGAAAATAACATGCAGAGAAGAGACAAATACTCATGGAGTAATATGGAAGCCTTTTGAAGTAGCAGATTTGCAGTACTCTTTCAAGGCTGGAGGTAGATTATCTTTAATGTTTGATTACCAATACCAAATCAAAGCATTAAATGAGCTTTTGCAAAGAAAAAAATGGTGCGGCGCTATTCCAATCATACGGATGTTCTCCAGATACGAGCGGCGATTCCATTTCAAGCGTTCTGCTCAGCCTTTATCTTTCCCAGTGACAGAGAGCGTCCCAGAGGAGAGACTCTTCCCTCGCCGGCAGCCATAGCTCCTGCCACCGCTCATTAATTAACCTTTGCAGGAGCCACTATCAGTCAGCGCACCATTCTGGAGAGCAGTAATCATTGATACAGGACAGAGCTATTGTGCTGTGGAGTATTAGCACGCTAATGGAGAGTAACGGTGTCATTGTTGAGAGTTCCCAAACTGAAATAGGAGTTTGACGAATCAGTTTGCCTCAGTTTGAATGTCAAACTCTTATTTCAGGTGAGGAAGTGTTTAAGACCATCTCTACACTAATTAGTTTAGAGTACTAAGTATATAAAGTACAGGGTAGTGTTGTAGTGTGGATAGACAAAAACCTTTGAAAATAATCAGACCAGAATTTGTCACTAGTAAATCCACACCTGACAATCCTACGGTAGGCCTTCAGGGACAAATAGGTCTTTGAACAAAGCCAGTGAAAATAGGTTTAATGATAAGTTCACTTTTAAGTTTAAAGATAAAATACATTAAGTTATAACATTTACGTAATGCATAAATCTCCACAACATTGTATGTTTATGAATCCAGAGGTGCTAAATTTCCGCTGGACAGATGTACAAACAGGAAGCAATAAACTTTTTTTTCAAGAGAAAACAAATGCAAACAATGTTATTTTAATTAAACACCATAGTTTTGATTTGTGTGTTTTAATTTTTGATCTACAAAAAAATTTAACACATTTTTTGCCAAAAATACAACAAATTTATATCTGGGTATAAATTGCCCACATAAGCTCTAAACTAAAGATTCACAAAATGAGCACAAAACTCAAAACATCACATGCCATGTTGTTGCCCCACTTTGCCACCTGTGCTTAACTCATCAGTGAGATCATTTGGTTTGTTTTTATTTCCACACACAGCACAGAAACTCTTAGCTGAAAAATAAATGACCATTAATCTTTGTCCATCATCTGTTTAGAAAAGTTACTGGCTGTAGTGTTCAAGAGTATTTTTCTTATATGCGTTAGACAAAACTACTGTATATAACATTTAACCTCAATTAGTTTTTGATGTGAGATAAAGTTTAAGCTTTATCACGATGTTAAATACAGAAAACTATTCTGTGCAACATTTTCACACATTCAAACACCAGTGCTGTGTCACTGGAGCAAGGGTCTTGCCCAGGACACAACAACGATATGAACTGGGCAGAACGGGAATTAGAGCGCCAACGACCGCTCTACCACCTGAGCCACTGTGCCCCATCTTAAAAAATGCAGTAGTATATATAGAACCTTTGATAGGAAATGTTTTTTGTGTGGTGCGTTCACTGGAGACATTTACCCACCGACCCTGCTCCTGCGTGGCCTAGCGCACATCTGAGAAATTGCTTCTAATAAGAGTTGACTCGTGAGGAAATATGGCACATTGTCAATTTGCAGCTGGTGGCAAGTCATTTCTGTAGTGAAAATGGGATCTTCCGTGCCAGTAAACGCTGCGGCGGCTGCTAATGAAGCCCCCACTCTGGTCTTATTGCAGGAAAATCACACCAGATGAGGCATTTTTTGAATTTCGCTTCAGGCTAGCTCTTTACACAGAAGCAGACACATGGCTGTTTATCACAACATCAAAGACTGGTAGAGTAGCTGGAGTAACAGTGCTGTTACCTTCAAATAGAAAGGACTAAAATATAGGTAAAAGTAAATGATCACGCATTAAGAGTACTTTTAGTAAATTATGAACTCAGCAAAAGAATTGCCTTATTTTAGATTAATTGTACTGAAAGCCTGGTGAGTGGGAGACTGAGCTTTATCGTCATTATAAAACCACTAGATGGAGATTATTACCCACATCATTATGAAAACACTAAAGTCAACCTCTTAAATGATTTGTTGAATGGAGTCAGAAGCAGGATTTCAGAGTATCATGTGACTTCATCTTTGTTTTTATTAGGAGCTGAACATCTGTGAACAACTTTAAAACATCCTGCCTTTATAAAGGAAGTTTTTGGTTGCATGTGTTATAAGTAATTGGTACTGGAGTTGTGTTTTCACTAAATACTCAAGTAATAATGGTGCTTTTTCTTTACGTTATATTCATTTGCAGTATCTGTACTTTTTTTGACTACTTTTTCCCTCTGAGTCTGCATAACATTGAATCATTCACACATTCATCACTCACATTGTGTTGGCAGAACCCATTCTACTCGCCAAGGGAAAAGAAAGTTATACTTATCTCATTTAGTGCTTTGTGAACAAGCTTTGTCCACACATCTTTGTGCTTGTGCTTATTGTCTTTGCATAGGGCTCATGTTAAACCTACTGAAAGCTTGCAACATCATGAATGGAATGAAAATGGGATGTAAACAGTGACATGTAAGAATTGGGCCGAGTATGCAAATAGACTAAACATGTTACTGTGAAGTGTTAGAGAAATTTAGATTTCTTAACTATATGTCCTTAGCCTAGATTGGGCCTGTATTCATTAGGTCAGCACACCCTGTGAGAGATAATAGAGCCTTCCTTCAGCACCAAGGCTGCAGCCTGTTTAGTCTAGACACTAATAACTTCATGGCGTGATCGTTGACGCAGTACGAAGCTACGTATATAGTCTTATGTACTCTGGAAGCATGGCAGACTGGTTATTCAACACTACACTGTGTTTTGTGTCCTGTCTCTGGGTCCCGTTTTGATGGTTAATAAACTTCTTCAGTCTAAGACATCCAAAACATCTCCAGCCTGTCTCTTTCTCTCGTGTGACTCTTCTCAGCTCTAAGGCCATCCCAAATATTGTCTAACAACTGGCGTCACGAAACTAGGAAGATCTGTTGGAGAAATTTAGATTTCTTAAGTTGTTGGAGAATATTTGAGTTGTGTCAAGGATCATTCCATGTCATGGAGTTTATTAGTTTCTAGACTAAACAGGCTACAGCCTTGTGCTGAAGGAAGGCTACTTCTATCTCTCACAGGGTGTGCTGACCTAAATCAATATGAAAAATGACAGGCCCAATTGCTAAGGACATATAGTTAAAAAATTCTAATTTCTCCAAAATGAAGCAGGGGCCTATTCTAGCGCCTGCCTCCCCCTGCCTCCCCCCTGCTGTCTGGACAAGGACATAGTCAAGAAATATAATCTCAGAAAATAAATTTAATGTTGGATTGTTTTTTTTTTCATTTCGAATAGGTTATCAATCTTACATTCCTGCTGGATTCTTGCATTATGTAAGTTTACAAACTCACAAAATCCATCTTGAACTGCTCTAAGCCAAGTATTTGGGGTCCAAACTCTGGCCTGAACGGCTCATGGTGTTCAATGATGTGGCAGTACTGAAGTCTGGGCATGTTTAAGGTTTGAAGATATATCAACTGCTTTAACATGGAGCTGCTGTGATTGGTTAAAACTGTGTTTGAGAAATCCAATCACAGAGCAGGTATTTATTTAAAGTACCTGTCCTTTTGCACACTTTCAGCGGAAACCCTCCCACATGGTACTGTGGAACAGACAAGGCAAGCTTTTGCCTCTTGTTGTTGTTTCTCTGTTTTCTGTTTGTAAGAGAGAAGCTGCAACAAACATACATCTTTGTCTACAAGCTCAACAAAAGATTGACAATAAAAGCAGACAGTTTAAGAACAGGTGGACATTGTGGTATTTTTTAACAGAAACACTGAAAAAAACAAAACAAGGTTACATCCGAACTCTTACACAGGTTGGTTTTTCAGAGTCAGAACAGCTATTAGTTGTAAAGTGATACGTAATTGCTGCTCGGATTTGTCAAACAGGAAAGCTTTGGAGTGCTTTTAAGACTTGGGCGATATGTTACACTCTCAAGGTCATTCATTCATTTACGTTTCTAATCTCAACATAATACTCTTTTTTAAGTTCCCCTGACTGTTCCCCTCTCAAAGTCAAAAAGAAGTCTGTGGAAATTAAATTTTCCCTGCTTAGCACTATGACAAGACACTTTTCTTTCGAGAAGTTTCTGACTTTTTGACTTTGAAAACGAGCCCTCCGCTATATTCCAATATATCCTGTCAGCTTAACCTGTCTCTCTTGACATTCCCGTTAATCCCCTGCCTTGTTCTGTGTATCAGCGACAGAGCGCAGGGCACACGGCTCGGAGGCTTGTGGAGAACTCAGTCAGCGGAGAGTTAGTTTGAGCCTCCGATTACAGCAGCGATTTGCTAACGGAGCAAAAAATGAGCAGAGTTTGGTGTGTAAGCTAAAACAAGAGATTTAAGCAGAAGGAAACTGTTGAAGTTACCGGATGATTTAGCTGATGCAACATGAGCTGCTTACATTGTGGCAACTGAAGTTAGGAAGTATTTTTCTATAAACAAAAGTGCATAGACGCCAATATAACGCAAATTCAGAAAAGAAAGATGGATTTTGTTAAATGGATTTGATTTACACTTTGACAAATCCTTAAATTGACTAGACTTACTATTTCCATTTGGCAGGATAATTTTACTTCTGTAGGTTAAGCTTTTACACCTGAGGTACAACTGAAAAGTATAATGATGGAATTATCTGCTAATATATTAGAAAAATGTCCAGGCAAAATGTTTTATTGCCCCCTAATATACGTTTTTAGTACTGCGCACTTTACTGAGTGGATGCAAAAACAAGTCATTTGGAGTTTAACATAAAGTATTATTACTGCAGGTCTTAGAGAGATACTGGCTCTGGGCATTGTAGCTGCACCCTCAGTCATTTTGTCCTTGAACCTGATCTGATGAAATGTTACGTACTATCTAGATTCTAGAACATAAGGCAAGTGTAAAAGTCCCATTCAAGAGTGTAGTTAGTCTATACCCCAGAAATTCTCACACATAGAGTAATGCAAAATGTATTTTGTCACTTTAGGTAGGTAGACATTATACAATTGCATATTAGATGCAATACAGTTTGAGGGCAATTCAGAAATGCACTAAATCTATAGCTTGTTAGCGTTCTACCTTTATCTTTTAAAGGTAAACAACACATCAGTCAACTTGAATTGAGCTGATGTCCAAGATAACTTTTCTGCTACTTCTTAAGTCTCTAATTTATTGTCTCAATCAAAATTAATGGGAAATACTGCTGCCTTTGTTGCAGCGGTGGTTGTGTATCCTTTGATGATGTCACTTCTGGAAAAGTCTATTCAGTTCACCAAAAGTTATGGAAAAGGTTAGCTGCCGCTGGGATTTAACGAGGCCTTTTAAAGCGGCAGCGTCTGAGGCCTGGTGTTATTCTGAGTTGGAGGATTGGATCCAGCTGGCTGGGCCGACACACAAACCGGGAGAGGCGCTTTCCTGGATGACACACTCTGTAGTCCTTCATTACCACAAATCCCAAACCAGAACCCGCCTGTCAAGAGTGCTGCCGCCGACACCGCTCTCCTGAACCGCGTCTGGGCCTCAAAACACAGCATCATTTCCATGTTTTATGTTGAACAAAACACCACTGATAAGAGATATAGAAGGACAAGCAAAGGGAGACAAATGGATCCAGTCTAATTGCATCAAGCATGAGTCATTGATCTCTAATTAGTGGATGTCCCGAGGAGAAGTAATGCTCCTTCAGACTTCGGTCACAGTGATTTGGAAATGACACCAGAACAGCTTAGTGCAAAGTCTGCAAAAGAAATCTAGTGGCTGCCAGCACTTCTTTATTCTTCACTGTTGATGAAACACTGCCTTGTACAGGAAGCACTGACATGAAACATGACTCAGTTTCTTAAACATGCACCATGTCCAACTAACCAACCATTACAGCAGAAGATTTAAAACGTCACCCAAACACGATGTTCAAGTCACAGTGAGACTAGCCGTCTCCAAAATCTATTATGGAAACTAAACTTAAGAAATTTCCAGTTGTATTTCACTTTATTTTTAGTTTTAATTGTGCATCTGTGGAATACAAGCTCAAACTGACAACTCAGTGGCTCTAGTCGCAACAGTGTAAACCAGGGGTCAACAATTTTTTTGTGCCACTGTCAACAATAAGTGGTCAATAAGTAGAAACTGCATTGCTGACTGGCATAAAAAGCTTTCCAATGTTATTTAAGATGCATAAATAATAAGCAAATGTGCAGTAAAGATGCCGGAATTTAAATTAGTGCACATTGCCTATGCATGTGATGGTTATATTGCTTTCAGCCAATCACAGCTCCCAGAGACAAACTCCACCAATGTGACAGCAGGCTACAGTTGATTCAAAGCCATAGTAAACCTGGATATGACATTTACTGTTGAACATCTAAAAGTATAGAATTTCCCTTTTAGGGATAAATATCCCAAATATCTATCCATCCATCCATCCTTCTCGATCCTTATATATCTATCTTTGTTAATTCAAGATTTTTCTGAAAATCCTGTATTGTTTGGCTTAAATTTAAAATAAATTTACATTTACATTTAGTCATGTAGCTGACACTTTCATTCAAAGCGACTTACATTAAGGTTCCATTCACCAGTGTTACATCTGACACCACTGGAGGCAAGGGGGGTTTAGTGTCTTGCCCAAGGACACAACGACAGTATGAACTGTGTAGAAATCAGGAATCGAAGCACCAACCAGTGAGACAAGAAAATAATAGATTCTCCTGAAAAACTTTAGAAACGTGTTTTAATTTTTTTTAATTTAATGTTTATTTGATTCCATTCTCTGTGTTTTATACTACAGCAGATGCTAATTTGCAATGCGTGTCCTTAGAAGGGCTTTTACAAACAAACAACAAATATAGTCACAATTTACAAAGGCCCCAAACACAATAGACCTGACAGAGATCAGTTATGATTACAAAACTAAACTCTCTTTAAAAAACACTGAAGATCATATTTAAAATGACTCCAGTCTAAGTCCTGTTGTTGTTCAGGAGGCAGGGGGTTCCAGACTAGTGCCCTGAACCAAAAAAGCCGACTGTTTTAAAAGATGTTTGAGGCACTTTACAGGTTCGATTGGACGCTTCTCATGTGATGGAGCCCACAGATCTTTGAGGAATTATTAACTCACACAGAACATGAGGGGCCTGCCTAGCAGCTGCCTAGTGTCTAAAAGCATTCATATTTTCTTGAACTAAGACCTTCTGAGTGAAGTGATCAGTTCTACTCTTGGCTCCCCACTCTTGAAGCGGCTCTGTGCTACTTTGAGTAAATGTGTGATGGCTGAAAAATTGAACTGAAACTGTACACCAATACCAAGATTTGCCACAATGTTGTGACACCCTCAGAAACTGTTTTCAGCTTTTGTCGAGTTGAATTGCCTCAGTGTCATATTACAGTTGGTATTATTAGTAATATTTCTTTAGTCAATGAAACAACGAAATAAGTCTGCAAAAGTAGGAGTAACTACCATTAATGTAGGACTCTAAGTCTTATTTTATTTTGTATTACCATTTAGCCTGTAGATGTACCAAATGCACAGAATAAAATGTTTAATCTCTACAAGTGACTGATGCATATAATATGATCAAAAATCTTAATCCGATTGTAAGGATTTAAAAGAATCCTCAGCTGGTTTTCTTAAGCTGTCCCGTTGTTCTGGGTCACCGCAAACAACTCCAGACTCCTCCTTCATCACCGGGCCTGTTCTCACAACTATATTCTGAGCAGAGCCTAGATCAGAGCTAAGTCAGACTGTAACCGCCTCTTTTTTGTTCCTTTGTGGTAACTCTGTTTCGTCTCCTCTTCAAAAGGAAACGACCCACATTTCATGACAATCCCGTAATCTGCCTCTATTTGCTCCGTGCAGCGCCTGACTGCAGAGTTTTATTTTTAAAAGAGACATCATCGTCGCCGTTGTGTGACAGGCCACAGGGGACGACAGACATTCGTCACTCTTCTGTTCTCTTTGGCGATTTGGAGCGGCAGAGGAAGCCAGATGGTCACATTCTGCGCTCATATGCTCGCGCTCCTCGGAGATTAGCCTGGCCTGTTCCGCTCTAGTGCTAGTTAAAAGTGTAGGTTCACATAAGCATAATACTTTCCCATGTGCAGTGATGTACAGCCAAACATAAGATACCTTATTCCCTAACCCAGACTGTCAAAGGTAGGGTTACTTCTCTCCTGGAGTTACTGTTGGCAGTGATTATGATTATATAAGTCACAGCAGCTGTTTTAAGTGTCCTCAAAGTTCTGTCACAACTTGAACTGGAAAGGAATACACTTGACAGCTGAGGAGACTGGCTTAAGTTTGCAGATGCATTAACCCTTTTTGGAAAACAGGAAATAGTTGCAGCCATTTTAGGTTGGGAGACTTGTGACATAATGTTTTGAAGCTTTGTCAAATGGACTTAACCTTAAAAAACATGTTTTCCTCATTTTGTTGTATTTAGATTCAGCTAAATTCATCCATGCTTCTTGTTGTTTAATGTAATGACTACGCATAAAACCATGGTAATGACATACTATTTGCAAAAACATTGGTAACAACACTGGTGGAGCCTACAAATTAAGCCCACAATTTAAGACAATTTCATTATATACAAGTTATTATCTTTAGAGTAACGGAAATATTTTTCACTTGTACTGACATATTGTTTATCATAACCATGTGGTCTCATCAGAGCATTTACAGTAGTGTCATTTGAATACTCTAGACATATTTCACAAAACACTCTTTGGAAAATGTCCATTTTCAAACAAATGCGTGTGTATGCCTCTGCCTCATCCTGTTTTCTACATCAGTAAAAATAGCATCACAGGTTAGCCATGTTTGCTGTGGTAGCTTTGTTTATTTCTTCGCCAAATGCCACTCATAACTGGCAAAACACCTGACAGAATATCTTCAATTGTCAACCAATCTGTTTATTTATGTCTTGTTTTATACTAGAGCCTCTTGACTGAAATAGCCTGGAGCACACTGATCATCAAACCATCCAGAGTGCTAGCTCACTTGGAAGAGAAAAGGTAAAAGGATGTTTGATTACATGCTTGGACCTTTTCAGTCACCCAGTTAGGAAGGGTTAATGGGTGAATGACAGAAAAACAAGTTCTAAGCAACTAAAATTACATAATGACATTTCATTATTTATTTACCTATAAACAATATGCTGAGCACATTTATGGGGATTATATTTTTCTGGTTTTGTAAATGCCATACACAATCTTTTTCTTTCACATGGGACATATACTTAACTTGACATAAAGTTGTAGCTTTTCTGCAAATTTCTGGGTGGTCAAAACATGGTGGCAGCCTCAGGCGATGTCACTCTATTTTTTCTTTCTTTTATGCAGTGAGTAATAAATCAATAACATAAACATGTCAAGCAGGAAAATAGATGGGAGTATAAGTATCTATCAAATATGTAATCTTGTCATCAAAATAGGTTTGTTTGTTAAGTCCTTAACATGCATCATTTCTCATATTTCAGCAAATAGAGCTCCCTAGAAAAGGAAATGAAACCAATGTGGTTTAAGTTGTGTGTTAGAAACTGCTGCAGAGAAAGAAGTAAAACCGTGCAGATGTTGCTGCATTTCTGATCAAGTCTTGTATAAAACAGGAACCAGGGGACTGGGAGGCGACACAGATGTAACCCTTATTTAAAATGTGGCATCGTTCCAGCTTCTCGATGTTACTTCCAGCACATTCTTATCTCAAATTGTAATTCACAGAAGAGAAATGATTGCCTTAGTCTGACTGTTATGGGACTTTTAAAGAGCATGTTAACATCTTAGTAAGACTGAAATGGCAATCATTTGAATTTCTCTTAGTAGACTGACATTCAGTCTGTCTCTCATATTAAAATGATTAAAAGGAAAAACTATTCTTCTGCAGCTTTGGAAAGCACAGTCATTTTTCATGAATGAAATAAATAAAATAAAGTAGCCGCATATATTGGCATTTAACACTACAAACAAATCAGAGTTAGGAGAAGCTTCTTTTCTCTTTTTAATAAACAAAGAGAATGCCAATAAAGTCCTGCGACTAACTGGCCACTGTCCAGGGTGTATCTAGGCCCAAAGCTGCTGGGATAGGCTCCAGTCACCCGCGACCCCTGACGGGACTAAGTAGGTAGAGAATGAATGAATGAATGCCAATAAATGTTAAGACCACACGCTATAGGAATCAAAAGTTTCATTCTCTGTTTTGTTTATATACTTGTACAAAGACAGAAGTCTGTAATGAAGATGTGAGCATAACCCAACTAAGCTGAGCATGTAAATGCAGTGACTGAAAATAAAAGTGTATGGGGCAAGAGTTTGACAGTTGGGTCGTTGTAGAAACACTATACCTTTTGTTTGAAATATATAACCAATTCTGCTTGGCCAGCCATTCTAAATCTTTTTCTACTTAAAGGATTAGTCCTGTATGTGTTAGAAGTTCTACCAAGTTCAAATTGCTGTGAAGGAAAGGGATTGAAGACCTATTTTACTTGCAAAGTGACTACTTATGGCTGGTCAAGCTATAAAACATGTGTTTGCTGGGACAGTTTGGGTTCAAATGCTACAGCATGGGTTTGAATCCCTAGTTGGGCTTCTTTACTTTGATATGTATGAAAGGGTTACATGTAGAATTAGAATGAATTATCTTTAAAGTAGAACATCATAATATAGTCTAGATAGAAAAAGATGACATTATAGTTGGAACAAAGAGGATTGTAAGTGAAAGATGCAGCATGAGTTTGAATCCTAACTTTGGCCCTTTGTGTTCTTTATCAGAGCCCCTCTTTCCGCTCCTTTTTTCCTGTCTACTGCTGTTTAGAAATCTTTCAGAATGTCTTTGAATTTGGTTGCATAAATTATCTTAACCACAGAAATATGGAGCGTCTATAACTGCTGTTAAGTACTAATGCTGCAATTTAGAGTAATAGCCAAGTGAAGAAGTTGTTTATTGCCAATCAAGGTCCCTAATGGCGGTCTGATTAGATTCTGCCTCAGTGCACTAAATTCTGTGGAAATGTATGAAGAAAGAAAAAAAAACATTTCTGTTTTGCTAATCTACTGGCTGTTCCCTTTTCTCAGAATTTGCTTTAAATACTGATGAACTGGGCCCAAGTTTATTGACAGACTCTCAACTACTTTTTAAAGCCAATTTAACTTAATAAACATCATCAAACCAGGACATTTTCTTCTATCTGTGATGCCTTTAATAATTCATAGCTCCTGACAAATGCCCTCTTAAATTCCTCCAGTCGATTTGAAGCCACCTCAGAGGCCGCTCCTGGGGTGTTTGCGTATTGTCACTTGTGTCCTTTCGCAAACACTGTCTGACAGGTTTGGATATGACTCGAGGCCAAAGAAACGGCGGCATTAGTTTAATAAGCAGCCGCGGTGGCTCTGGCTTTGCTCCTATAATAGGAGTAACGCACCGACGGTGTCCCTCTGGCCGTGCTGCCTCATTAAATGGCTGCACAAGAGTGACTGGCTGCAGGGCTGATGCATTATTGATGAGAGAGGCTGATTAATTGAAAATATCCACCGCAGCAGGGGAGGTGTGCACAGTTGGAGTAAGTGGCTTTATTTTTATGAACAGCTTCATTAGCTCAAAGCCACTTTGATTGGTATTCGGGCCATGTGCAAAACCATTTCTGCAAGTGATATCAGTCCAGGTGTAAGCCATCCTCTTAAGCAGTCGGGACACGGTCACTTAGCTTTAGATAACAGTGGATATTGTGTGGTTTGCTGCAAAGCAACAGGGGTGTAAATAAAACATGAAGCTGTCACTAGATGAGAAACGAGACCAAAGTGAATTAGCAAAAGTAGCACTCATACCAAGACATAGTTATGACTGATTAGCTTGGTCAGCCTTACACATTCAGTTCTCTAAATGAAAAGGTTCTGCAATTCTTCTGATGGTCAATAGTTCACAGTCAGTATAAATATTTAGATGGGGAAAGCTTTTTTACAACACTTTCTTGATATGATCGGTTTTATGTTTAACATATTGGATTGGTTTACGTTGTGTAAGTTGGTCCTGCCTCCTGTTCTCTGATTGGCCGGATGTGTATCCAATTGGTCTACCGAGACCAGTCTAATGGCGCTTTTCTACTACACAGTACCAGCTCGACTCGCCTCGACTCGGCTCGCCTTTGTTTGGTTTTCCACTGCGTAAAAGTTGTACCTGTACCTGCTTCCTGGTACTTTTTTTCGTATCACCTCCGGCGAGGTTCTAAGCGGGCTGAGGCGATACTAAATTGTGACGTGAACACACGACAGACTGCTGATTGGCCAGAGAGAATCGTCACTGTTCACTGCGTCATCATTGCACGCGCCAGACGAGTATCCTGAATAACCCCGCCATTTTTAAATAGTTTGGCCAGAGATTGCGTGATAATTTACCCAGTCCCAGACTTTAGTATTATGGCAACTCGGAAAAATGCTCCATGGTCAAACGAGGAGGTGCAGACTTTTCTTTGTTTGGTTGCCGAAGAGAAGATCCAGCGAGTTCTATGTGTGTGAGTAGCGGGTGTGTGTCGCATAGAAGATTACGTCACGACAGGTTCTTGCGGCGTCGCTATGACGACTAGGTACTATTGTGGAGGTACTATCTGCAATGGAAAACGGAGCGAAAAGCGAGCCGAGCCGAGTCGAGGCGAGTCGAGTCGAGCTGATACTGGTAGTGGAAAAGCACCATAAGACCACAGTCGAGACCAAGACTTTTAGGGATACATTTTCATGACCAAGACCATGGCACGGCGAGACAAAACTCAAAAAGGGATTGCTGTTTGATAAAGGTTATTCTAAAACCTTCAAAAGGGACTGATCATAGACTGGTCTTGGGTTCTACAACAGTATACTACATACTTAGCAGTATAGTCAGACTTCATGAAGGTTCTTGGTTCAATCCCCATTCAGGCCTTTTACTCTGGGATATAATTATATTGTGTTCTTGTTTTTATTGCTTCAGAATAAACACTTTCACTTGCCTAACTCTACCATCATTTAAGTACTGGTTCAAGATCTGGAGATGGTTCCCAGGCTCTGATAAACCTTCTTAGTGGCTACCTACTGGTCCCAATAGGAAAACTGGTTACTTCCAGCGTACATCAATTGCAGAATTTACCCGTATTGTGTTTTGTACAATCCAAAACTTAACCACAATGTTTTTAGTCAATAAGATATGAACCTAAGCAATACAACAACAGTTTTGTAAAATCCACATTTGTAATTTTGCTACGTGTCTATGTGTTAAGTCTGTCTTTAACATGAATCACATTAGAACCATTTAGAACTACAGACCAAGTTCATGACTTATTTTTAACTGTCAATTATTATGATTTTGAACCAGGAGTGAAGCCAGGACAGTAAACCAAAGCTTAGCCAACAGCCAGGCCTCACACTGGGACTCCTCCTCACTTTTCCCCCAGAGTTAAGCCTATGACTAAACCCCTGCATCTCAGTGTCAAAATGTGTCACTTTGTCCCAAAATATGCCATTAGAGTCATTTTGTGCTCATCTCGACTACAGCCTCAGTAACTCGGCCCTGCTTCACTTTATTATCATCATTTGTCACAGATAATGGTCTCAGGATGTTCTGTGGTTTGTTCTGGGTTTCAGGCTGCAACTGCATCACGGAAGGGCGAGGTTTACTCAAATATACTCTGATATAGTGATAAAATCTTATTCGGATACCAATCAAATTTAAATTGACTTGATTAAAATAAGCTCTATTCATTTTAGCAAGTTACTGTCAAGCAGGAACCACACAATATATATTTTTTTTACCTGTTCCATATTGTTTGATAAATACATTATTACGTTTACAAGTCTACAGTTTCCTTCAGTATGTGCTGTGACTAAAACTAAAAATATCCAAATATTATTTACTGGTAATAAAAGTAACGTCGATCATCATCTAGTGGTCTGGAGGACTTATTAGAGTATTTATAGTTGAACTAATGAGAAAAGCTCTTGGAAAATATCCTTTTTGTCCCCTCAATGTGGTGGCTGTCAGGTGACTGGAAGCTTGTGATCTGTGTCAGTTTCACTGCTGGACATTCAAATTACGCCTGTTAGCCTTTTCAGAAATTTGTTCCACACAACTCATGCACTTAAGTTTTCTTCAAACCCAAACTCAGTATCTATTACACTAGCATCTTCAAGTCTGACATATCTTCTGTTAAACAGGAAGTGAGCATCGTGCTACACATGGCTCTCAGTACATACACAGTGTCAAACTTTGTCAGTCAGGTCTGTTCTTTTGGATCTCCTTAGACTAAAGATGATCCATAATGCAGTCGGTCCATTATCTCTCTGCCTTCTATTCTTTGTAAAGATGCAAATGAAGTCCATTCTCCTGGCTCGGCCTCCATTAGGAACCATCGAAGCAGCCATCAGGATTCTGTCTGAAGTCATGCCAGGGGAAATTACA
The DNA here is from genome assembly GCA_024416835.2 of Perccottus glenii. Taxonomy (NCBI): domain Eukaryota; kingdom Metazoa; phylum Chordata; class Actinopteri; order Gobiiformes; family Odontobutidae; genus Perccottus; species Perccottus glenii. The sequence goes on from CM044558.2 coordinate 10,999,941, forward strand.
AGCCCTCTTGGCAGGCGCCAGCAACAAATGACTTATATATAAAGCCACATTAATTTGAATTTCATAAAGGCACAATATATTGCAGAGTGAGTCACTTTTTAAAAAGTGTAAAGGACATCAACTCACTTTTAGCATAGAGTTTGATGTGACATTCACTGACTCAGATGTGAACATTATTTCATATGCGGCGGCAGTAGCTTTCACATTAGCCATACATTAGGCTGCTATGGAAAATGATAAAGCAGATGTTAAGCTGGGCCTTAAGGCACTGGATGGTACTGAGCAGAAATGGGGTTATATTGTGAATGGATGTTTCAGTATCTAAACTAAAATGTTACATTAAGAATAGTCGTCATAGAAAAATTATGTGGAGACAAAAAAAATCATATTTTTCCTTGTTTTGTTCATTTGGTTAATGAAAGTAAGTGATAGAGGATTTCTGCTCTTTCAAAGTAGTGTTAAAGAGCAGAAATTTTATACCCTAAATTTAAAGTTGTCACATAGACTAGTCCAGCGCCTTCCCTCAACATCAAGACTAGGCCAACGCCGAATTTTGATCATTCACAAATAACTCAAATCCAAGCCTTACCTCAAAACCTTATCTCAGCGGCTCTAAGGACAGCTCAAAATAAGTTGGATAAGGCACAAAAACAGAACTTTTCCAAAGACCATCAAATTTAAATTTATTTAATAGAGTATAATTATTGTGACTAATGTAAGTGCTCCCAATCCTCCACAAGGATGCAAAACCTTCTGAGATTGGCCCAGTTGTGAGTAGTTGGCTTTTAACCTACAATAGTCTCCATTTACAAGCAACACAGGGTTGTGGTTCCTGGAATTAAGTGTCACTTCCTAGTTACCATTAATATAAAGATTATACATAATGAACATGTTCGGTTTAGATGAAGAAAGTTTTTTGGTATTAATATCAGAAAATGCAGTTGTATCATGCAGGTTTACTTTGCAATATTTCTCTCTCTCTGTGTCTTCCATAAATTGTTGTGCTGCGAAAACACGGCAATAAAAGTCAGTTTTGTCTCATGTATTTTTTATAAAGTAGCATGAAGCAATAAAACACATGGTATTAGATATGCAAACATCTGGACTGTAAATATGCCACTGTTTTACAAGTTAATTTTATAGTAGATGTGCCAATAGCAACCGTCTATTCTTTTTCACAACTTAACTAAAACCCTAAAAATTGTCAAAGAATACCGCACAACATTTCTTCCTCGTCTGGATGGGGTATAATCTTGGAAACATTCCTGTTGTTACATGTTATGATGGTAGATTTAAATTTAGAGAAATTAATGTCTAAAGTGCCGTGTGTAAAAGAAACTGGAGCCTCATGTGACTGTCCTGTGCGCTGCTCTCTCAAGGTGTTGCCTTGTGTCAGACTCTGAGCAGTAATGAGTCCCCGAGCTCGCGCCGCAGTCCTACTCTGTTAACAATGGTGTTAGCGGCAACAGTCTCTCAGCTCTCTGTGTTCCATGTTTACTGGTTCACACTCCCTGACGATGGAGCTGCAGAGTGCAGGTGTGCACCGCAGCAAACAGGTGCATGCAGGTTATAGATTTACTGTCTCCCATGAATAAAAACAGCCCGCAGCAGCCTATAGTTCATCCATAAAGTCTTAAAGACACAACTGGGTTTTTGAACTTACCTGGGATACCATAAATCTATGGTTTGTTGAGTGGCTTTTTCTCCATTAGGGCTAAACCAAATAAGTCAATGCATAGTACGTGTAGACCATCCATCTCCAGTCCAGGCCTGACAGAGGGTGACTTTAAGTGTCGGGTTTAATGGTAATCAAGTGTCTCTCAAGCTCTTTGGCGAGCTTTAATTGCCAGTTGTGCTAAAGTTAATATATGTAACAATGCATCTTCATAGACTTGTCTTAAGCAATCTTGAAACCATTCTCTCTGTCAGCACTTTAATTGGTTGCTTTATCCCAAAAACTTTGAACCATGCACTAAAGCACAGTTCTTTTTTTTGTTGTTGTAGGGATAAGGAGATAATCACCAGTACTGTTTCTTGTGCTATGTGCTGAGGAGACAAGAACTGAAAGTACTGATGGAGAATGTTGGAGCCATTTTTATTGTTGATGTTTGTACCGTTTGTACCTTCTTGTCTTTACTTGCCTCTATATAAAGAACATAAATAACATTATGAGGTGTTGCATAGTGTGAAGGTACAGTTTTTTGTAAATGAAAAATAAAGAACATTTGGATACTCGTGGTCTGGAGGACTTATAAGAGCTTTTATAGTTGTGTTGTTAGGCTTTTTGTCTCTCAATGACTGTCTACAACAGTCATTCTCAACCGGTGGGTCAGGATCCAAAAGTAGTTTGCTAGCATGTTCTTAGTGGGTGGTTAAAAATATATTTTACATTCAAATAGTTTTTGCACTATTCTGTGAGACTTTTATTATCATTTTTTTAATAGCGCTTTTCCACCTACTGTAGTAGGCACTCAAAGCGCTTTACAGACATTAAGCTAATTACCAGTGTTACAGAACACTCACTGGAGGCAACGTAGGTTAAGTGTCTTGCCCAAAGACACAACAACAGTATGTGGGGGAGAGCGGGATGTTATGATGTTTTGGGATGTTTCGAGCGGAGATCGCACCGCCCACCGGCCGGTCGAAGGACCGCTCTAGCCACTGAGCTACTGCCGCCCTATTATTATGACATTATTGTAATCTAATAATTTAACAACATATAATAACAATTACACTGAAACATTATGGGCAAAGTTTGATGACAGGATTATGAAGCATAATAATAATTTATTACATACACATCAAATAGATTTCAGACCAATGTCATTTTCACTTGGACTCTTGAAATAAACCTGTTGGCCTTTTTGGAAATTTGTTTCATGCAACTCATGTACTTAGGTTTTCTTGAAACCCAAACCCAGTATCTATTACACTTGCATCTTCAAGTCTGACATATCTTCTGTTAAACAGGAAGTGTTTTTCATCTTTAGTCCTTAGACTAAAGATGATCCATAATGCAGTCGGTCCATTATCTCTCTGCCTTCTATTCTTTGTAAAGATGCAAATGAAGTCCATTCTCCTGGCACGGCCTCCATTAGGAACCATTGTCCAAGTCATGCCAGGGGAAATTATGAGTATCTGGATACGCTTGCTTTGTGGAAAGACACAGGTTGGAAAAATGTTTGTAACCAAGTGACAGAAAGGTACAGGACCTTGCAGGCGCCCATCAAAAAATCACAGGGTCTGTGAGAGCCAATCACAGCAAAGTGCAAGTGAATCAGGCTGACTTCAGAAACCTCTCGGAAAGGAATTTGGGAGAAGTTTAGTAAAAGGACTATTAATAGTTGTAAGCTTACTACTGTAAAACCTTAGTACCGGGATTTTCCTCCAGGTTATTATATATGTTGTTCATTTGTTGCTCTTAAATGTAGTTTATTTCAAAGTCAGTAGATTCAGCTGTACTGATAAACGTTAAATTGGGGCCTATCATTTCACCCATTACACAAGTCACAATCCATACTGTGCATACAGGTGTTATACGATTACAGAATGGATGCCTAATAATTAAAAGTGGTGTAACTGTTGCATTAAGAATGTGATCTTTGAAAAATGGAACCTAAACTGTTCATCTTGTGGCTCTTTATAGAAGAAAGTAGGGTTATTGTTAGTGTCATGTGTTAAGTACAAATGCTGAAGAAGGACAGAGTTAACAATTTGTAATAAGCTACACATAGATAAGAAACCAATTAGCTAAAAGAAAGACACCATGTTAGGTCTTGAGTTTGAAAATAGAAACCTATGCACTCTCATGAGCTAAACAGTCACACATTTACAAACTTCTTTTAACACATCCCAAAATTCATTGGAAATTGGAAATTAGCTTGATGCTGACTGATGATGACTGCTGTGGCCTCTATCTTTCCCGTTGCATCTTATGTCTCCTAATGTCTTTTGCAAACACCTTCATTGATGGTACTAGGAGATCAAATCTATTCTATGCAAACTAGATAATCACTGAGCCTTAGAGGTTGGTTGTAATAAAAGTGAAATAAAGGAAAGGCATTTAGATCCGGTACACTGTGTAATCCTTTATTCATAATATCTTTAACAAGCCGTGAAATGGAACAAAATGTGGAGAGTGCTACAAACTGCAGAGAGGTTTTCCTTTTAATGACCAACACAAAGATTTAGGAAGATTGTAAATGATACCTTTCAGAGGATGCAAAGTATCTTCATTATGTGTAATTGGTTTCAAAAGGAGACAGAAAATTATTACTTTTTTGCTCTAATGTGGTATAATGGACGCAATCTTGAATTCATCTGGGTGTAAAATTCCAGTAGTAAAACCTAACCTGGCAAAACGTGATTACTCATTTGAGGCATTTCAAGAGTTACACATTAAAGGAATGAGCTGTGAGTGACATTTAAACGTTTACTCCAGTCATTACCAGTAGGGGGAGTAGTGTACCCCCAAAGCATTAATAACCAGGATTTGATTATTCTCATTTAAATACAAATACAGACCACCAATTTTACGTAGCCTGACCCCGTCCCACTGCTCTTAGCTGCCCTGCTAATCAGATTTGCGTCAAACATTGCTATGTGCATGCTCAGACCATTTGCACCATGGATGCCATATGGAGGTCTCTCATTGTCGCATACGGAAAAAAAGATTTCTTGTCTGTTTATTTCTGCATTATGTGGCCCATAAAGTTAAGTGCACTATGGCCTCTGTTTATGTTCCATATGATCCAATTTGACAAATGGGTTCAAAGGCAGGACAGTCCTGTGATATCATAAAGAGTAAAAACAAATTACTGGATTTAATTAAATTTGACAATTATGTCAGTTATAGGCATCTCTTTTTACATTGAAGACTTTGAGGAACATCCCTTTTGCAACACGGCTTTGAGTGGTGGGAATTGGCTGTAGTGCAAGGAGAGCAGTACTATATCCAGGTGCACATCCAGGTTTTATAATAGTTCCATGGTTTGTGCATGGACACATCCAGTTTGTACAGCACAATATTTGACATCCACTCACCTTTTCAAGAAATGTTACAACCTGTTATAAACTCCTTTGCAATATGTTTTGTTTATTGTTCTGTTGTATGTATTTTATGTATGTAAAGCGTCTTCGCGTCTCCTGAAAAGCGCTATATAAATTTGATAATACATTATCATTATTATTATTATTATTATTATTATTATTATTATTATTATTATTATTATTATCCACTCAATCTACCGTATTTTACATTGTCCTCCATTTGTCCACACAAAAACTTGTCAGACTGCAAAATTCAGTATTTTGAATCACAGGCAGAACTGATGTGTTGGTGTGTATTGGGCGTGCATATATCCATGGTAACGGCGACAACAACCATAGCAGCTGTGTATTTTATATGTTTACCATTAGGACTAACATGTTACAAGTTAGCAAGGCTTTTTCACCACCTCATTGTTGGCCTGCACAAATGAATCACTTTTTACTTTCCAAATCACCATGGTTGATACTTACAAATTAATTTTGAGCTGCCAAAACAAACCAAAGTAGCCGCACTCACATCTGAAATTCTGTGACATTGTTGCAGTATAAATCCCCTTAACATCATTGTACAAAATACTCACTGTTCTTTGTTCCCTGATGTTTCTTGCTGGTCCAGACAGACGCTGTGTCATTGGTATTTTGCATGCGTTTCCCGTGCTGCGTCCTATCAACTCGCCCTTTTCTCATCTGAAGACCACTGATTGTAGATAATAGCTTATTGCAGAGAAAATCAATCAGATTCCCCTTAAAGATTGTCGGGCCGTCCGTTTGCTGCTGGTTAATAGTGTTTGCTTTTTCTGTTGAAGGTTTGTTCATACGCAACAAGGCAAGTGGTCCTCAGTGAATTGCTTTGACTAACCTTTAATCGTGATGTTGCAAGATTATAGGCTTCTATATGTTTTCCCGCCACTTGATGAACTCCCCCTGAAGGACATAATGTGCACAAAAGAGGCATTTCTCATTTTGGTAAAGCCATGATGTTTCTGAATGACATCTCATACTCAAATGACATGTTAGTAATGGCTAAATAATAATCCAGCATCACACATTATCATTTAAGCTAAGGATGAACAATTCCATTTGACCTACGGACACAGTGATAATTTGCTCACACACATGCAGAGACTACACAGAAGCACTGAAAATAAGATTTCTTGATTTGTTGTCATTGCTGATCAAGGTCCGGGGCTGTAGCTGATTGCAGTCCCACCATGTGTCAATATCAACGAAGCCAACCAACCATGTGTTTTCTTTCGGTTGCCATGCCGATTGACTATTATCAAGGTTATTGGCAATGGTTTTCAATTAATATTTGATGGGAAAAGGCAAAGACAAGGAGGTCATTGCAAGAAAGTTCTCATTAGTAGAACTAGGGTGACATTGTTGACACTATTACTATTAGAGTTTGTTACACAGTGTGTTATATTATTGTACATTTTAGGTAGATAGAATGTATCAAGTGTAGTGTCAAATAAAGTTTTACCTAACTTTTTTTTTTCTTTATATAGCGCTTTTCCACCTAGTAGGCACTCAAAGCACTTTTACCCTTAACCCCTTCTGTTATGCTACACTGTAAAAAACAGAAATAATAAAGATATAATAATAACATATACTGCTAAACATGGCTCTCAGTACATGTTTAGTATATGTTAGCTGACATATACTTTGATTAGAAAAGTATAGTCTTTAGCACATTCCAGTTCAGTAAGGTAAAATGTAGAGTTCATTCAAGTTTTTAGAGTTGGATGGTGGTGCAGTATAAACTAGCAAAATAGCATACTAATGCTAATAAACAACATAAAGGTCCAGGTTACTCTTATGTTGGCAGCAACTAATAGAACGCCCAGATTAATAATAGTCACATATGAGTAATAGTAATTTGATATTATTAACGGTATTTTGGAAAGAGTCACTGTGCTATGTGCAGATTAATAAACCAGCTGCTTTGCTGCAAGATCAAGGATGTAAAATAATGCAACAGTTTTATTCTGACTATGAGTTGAAACTCCATGGAAGTCAGAAACAGTTCCATCAGAGGAACACATATTGAGAAGCTCTACAATGCTCTGATTAGACTGGTTGCCCAGTGTGCAACATAGGTCATTTACAAAAATCTTAGAGCCTAATGACTCTCTGATAAAAATTAGAGAACAGCAAAAAAATTGGTTTATTCATTCATTCATTTATTCATTTTCTATTGCTCAGTCCCGTTAGGGGTCGCGGGTGACTGGAGCCTATCCCAGCAACTTTGGGCCTTAGGTGGGGTACACCCTGGACAGTGGCCAGTTAGTCGCAGGGCTGACATTAAGACATAGACAGTGACATACAACCATTCACTCTCACATTCATTCACTAGGGACACTTTTAGAGTTGCCAATTAACCTGTACATACATGTCTTTGGACGGTGGGAGGAAGCTGGAGTACCCGGAGTGAACCCACGATAACACGTGGAGGACATGCAGACTCCTCTCAGAAAGACCGGAGTCGGCCGAGAATGTTTGAATCGGCCGGGTTTTGAACTCACGACCTTCTTGCTGTGAGGCAGGAGTGCTAACCACTCTGCCACGTGCACCAGACATCTGTGCAAATCGGTTTAATCCTGGCTATTTGCTCTTGGCATCAAATAAAAATTGAAACATGAATTAAAAACCTTAGCAAATGTAAAATAAAATTTAAAAAAAGTTTTGAGAGACTTTCAGTTTTCTTCCATCTCATTACAGTCTACACAATTTCAAGTATTCTATTCAAGGCAGTTCTGAAATAACTGTGTAAAAGACTAGAGATGCTTTGAAGAGGCTTTAAAGCAAGACATAAAGCACACAGCAGTGTCCATAATATCTCGGATAATAACTCAACAATAATTACATCCATTCACATTCAAAAGTGTTCAGCTCCAACCCCGTAAATACTTTAACTGTTGAGTGCACCTGGGCTCATACACGTACCAAACCCAATCTTGCCACAATAATTCCACACTGTGGTCTATACAAGTCTAGTTCACTGTTAGTGTATCAACTGTGCTACAAAGACATGCCGTCATTACAGGCCTGTCATTAACATGTGACAAGGAATCGATAGCTGCTTTTCAAACTTCACTCAGCCCTCAGGTCCTCTGACAGCTGCCCAGGGTTGACTGACCGTTAACTCGCTCCAGTGTGAGGTTGTGAGGAAACCCATTATTTGGTTGACACCTGGAGCCCAAGCACCTTCATCTGCTGCAGGAATCCACTACGGATCTTTTTTTTTTTTAAAGAAACAATACTTCAGTAGCTTTTATTTTTTACTTGGCCCTATTTTTTTGCCAGCAGACTTTAATGAGATTATGTCTTCAGAGTTGTTCCTATGGGAAATCTCAGATGTTGTCAAGCAAAAAGAGGTGGTCTCGGTCCAAATTAAAATAGACCATGGTCCGGTTTGTGTAGTGTGAAAGCATGTGTGCCGATAGTTCAGACTATCCATATGACAGTGTGTCAAGAGAGGGGCTGTGTCAATGTCTGTGGAAGGATGGAGTGGCAGAGAAGTATGTTAGAGTGAGTTAGGATGAGAGCAGTAAAAATGTGTACTATGATGTTTGTGGATGACATCGTGATTTAAAGTGAGAGCTGGGAGCAGGTAGAGAAAAAGGTAGAGTGGTGGAGGTTTGCTATGGAAAAAAGAAAATAGTTAGTTGTAGCAAAACATACAGTAAATGTGTGTGAATGAGACGGTGCTAAATATACTAAAGAAAGACCAAAGCAGAGATTTATGGATGTAGTGAAGTATTGAGGAAAGGGCTTTTTTCTATAAAAGGGGGCTTCTTTAAACTGCCATAATATTGTGATGCAACATTGTGGTCATTATACAACATATATGGGCAAATTTTGTTGGAGTGGTTGTATTTCAGATCTGAGGGCCCTTCACATATCAGCTGCAGAACACATTTATCAAAAGAGTGCTATGCTAATCCAACATTATTTTTAGGCAAAACAAAACAGCTTTATTTAAACTCATGCATCAAGCGCACATTTAGGCTTTGTCAAAGGGGAAGCTTGCCTCAGGACGTAGCTTCATCAAAACAGATTAATGTGTTTTGAAGATATCAATTTACTTCCATTTTATACAAAGCCAACAAGGGAAGTGCAGTTGTAATGCTCTCACATTAGACTCTTTTTTTGAGCATCCAATTCACTTTAGGCAGTAACAGGCTCTTAATGTGCACATTGTAGCACTATTAATAAGTATTTGTTTAAACACTTTTTTTCTTTAAATCAATGCAGACTGCCAATAAGAGTGAGATCAAAGCGGCTTGTCTCATTGCTGACGAATGTGAGATGAATGTACAAGTTGCATTTGTTGTGCTCCAGTTTCTCTGAGCCAAAAAGATAAGACTTTGGCAGGAGGGAATATGGATCACTCTCTTACTCATAATCTGAGTTAGTCATAATAACAGCTCAATCTTCTCTATTGCGTTCAGTTCTTCCATGATTGAATTGGAATATCTGACGAGCTGACAGTGGTCCAGATGTAACATTTGGTCCATTAAGGGAAGTATACAGTGGGGATCGAAAGTTTGGGCACCCCAGATAAAAACTTTTATAAATGTACATAAAGACGCCAAGAAAATATGGAAAAATCTCCAAAAAGCATCAAATGACAGATTAGACATCCTTATAATAAAAAAAAAAAAAAAGAAAAAAAAAAGTTAGATTTTATTCCCATCATTTACACTTTCAAAATAACAGAAAACACAAAAATGGTGTCTGCAAAAGTTTGGGCACCCTGCAGAGTTAATACCTTGTACTGCCCCCTTTGGCAAGCTAGGACCTGACAGTGTCATGGATTGTTCTCAATCATAGTCTGGATAGACCAGGTGATGTCAATCTCAAAGGTTTTAAATGCCCAGACTCATCTGACCTTGCCCCAACAATCAGCACCATGGTTTCTTCTAAGCAGTTGTCTAGAAAACTGAAACTGAAAATAGTTGACGCTCACAAAGCAGGAGAAGGCTATAAAAAGATAGCAAAGCGTTTTCAGATGCCAATATCCTCTGTTCGGAATGTAATTAAGAAATGTCAGTCATCAGGAACAGTGGAAGTTAAAGCAAGATCTGGAAGAACAAGAAAAATATCAGACAGAATCTGTAAGAAAAGTAGGTCAAAACCCACGTTTGACTGCACGATCCCTCCAGAAAGATCTGGCAGACACTGGAGTTGGGGTACACTATTCCACTATAAAGAGATACTTGTACAAATATGGACTTCATGAAAGAGTCATCAGAAGAAAACCTCTTCTACGTCCTCAACACAAAAATCAGCATTTGAAGTTTGCAAATGAACATATAGACAAGCCTGATGCATTTTGGAAACAAGTTCTGTGGACTGATGAGGTTAAAATAGAACTTTTTGGCCGGAATGAGCAAAGGTATGTTTGGAGAAGAAATGTTTTGGGGTTGTATTGCAGCCAGGGGCACAGGGAACATTTCACGAGTAGAAGGAAAAATGGATTCAATAAAATTTCCGCAAATTTTGGATGCTAACTTGATGCCATCTGTGAAAAAGCTGAAGTTAAAGAGAGGATGGCTTCTACAAATGGATAATGATCCTAAACACACCTCAAAATCCACGATGGATTACATCAAGAAGCATAAACTAAAGGTTTATGGCCTTCACAATCTCCTGACCTCAACATAATTGAAAATCTATGGATAGACCTTAAAAGAGCAGTGCGTGACAGACAGCCCAGAAATCTCAAAGAACTGGAAGACTTTTGTAAGGAAGAATGGGCAAAGATACCTCAAACAAGAATTGAAAGACTCTTGGCTAGTTACAAAAAGCGTTTACAAGCTGTGATACTTGCCAAAGGGTGCAGTACAAGGTATTAACTCTGCAGGGTGCCCAAACTTTTGCAGACACCATTTTTTTGTTTTCTGTTATTTTGAAAGTGTAAATGATGGAAATAAAATCTAACTTTTTTTGACTTATTATAAGGATGTCTAATCTGTCATTTGATGCTTTTTGGAGATTTTTCCATCTTTTCTTGGCGTCTTTATGCACATTAATAAAAGTTTTTATCCTTTAACTTTCGATCCCCACTGTGTAACAGCATGCCCTTCCATGGCTACCATAGGTGTTTACAGGTTATATAGCTATTTATAATAAGGTTTAGGCACACATTGGGCTTGGTTAGTTATAGTAGTATAGATAGTGGTAAAAAACACTATGCAAACAATAATACCATGTTAAGTATAACTTATCAGTGTATCTCTATTTGCATGGTATGCAATCCCAAGACTGCACTGCTTTCAACAACTTTTGGTAAATCCAAGTGGTAATTACATTCACACAGATACTTTTAGAATTATGTATCTGGCTTTAAAACGTATAGCCTTGGGTCAACGGTGTAAAACTTTCTGAAATGATCCATTTTAATTGCAGTTTAATCCATACTTTGCTTCTTTGCGTAGCCATTTGTTACAGCTGCAGCACAAGTAATGCTCCGAGGTAATTCAGCAGAGGATCCTAACTCATTGTGAGATAATATAATGTCCAGTTGGGATGTCTAAAACGGCCCATTAAACCTCCCCCCTTGAACTGATAGGTGCTGGTAAATCGTTCCTTGTGAGGCATTTGGTAGATGTAATTATGTTTCTCAAATAAAATAATTTACCCTGCACATTCCGACTGGTCAATCTGTAATTATAGCGAGACTTGGCTCTCATAATGTTTTAATCAAGCTGCGATATTGAACGACTTAAGATGTAATTAAAAAAATGTGCAGGAATTAAGCATAGGTGGCCGGATTGACAACTCCGTTAAATACAGAAAATAAGAACTCACCGGAATCTCTCATTTGCAATGGAGATGAGTTTTTTGGAAGCAAGACAATGGCTCGTACATATCAAAATCTGACCTAATGAATAAAACATGACAAACTCGGGAAATAACAGCAAGTCAAAAAGTAGGCCAAACAAATGTTCGTCGAATTCAAAAGTGAATGTTTATCATTGTATTATGCTGAAGAAGGCGAATCCAGAGCAGGAAGTGCAAACAGGTGAACTCCAGGGAGCCTTGCATTTTAATGGTGCCATGCTTCCAGTTCATAACATGTATTTCCCACTTGTGCTTGTGGTGCAGTCTTTTGATATATGTTTTTTTCTCTCAAAGTAAACCTAACACACAGACAAAGACACAAGGGAAAAGCCATGCTATTTATGGGATGTGCCTTCGAGTCCCTTATGCTCAGAGTCAAGTTTGTCACAGCCACAGTTGTCCAGGTGATAATAACATAAGAAACCCTTTGAGAACTGAGTGTGTTTTCAGGCATTCCCTGCTCAGCTTCAGCCATGATCTCAAGTGTAATGTACTCCCAGACACAAGAGTAGCAATATATCACAAGTAAAAAATGTATGCACTTTTTGACAAACTGGGTTTCAATGGTTCACGGCATTCATGGAAAAACAATGCTATACACCTATTATACTGATCCCTACCATTCAATGAAAAATGAAACAATTTTCCAATGATTTTTTTAGAGGTGATAGCTTTCGGAGACAGAAAAAATAAGTGTAGAGTTTCAAAATAATTTGGTTTCCATCTGCCAACTGAGGACTGCTATTGAAATAACTGTCAAACAGCTGGTTTCTTTTTTGTTCCTCTAACTTTATAATTATGGTTTTAGACGATTTGGTCCTGTATATAGGACATTTATATAGTCAGGTTTCTATAAAATACACATTTAGGATGCTACCTGGCAACATGGATGAGAATAGCACTTGTTTAAAGCTCCACTGCAGCAAGGGTCACACCACAGCAGGACCAGTATTTCAGGTACATTATATTTCACTGCTGTTCTTCGTCAGTATTACTATTATCATTATTTGTCATAGTAAGTGGGGATAAGAAATATGCGTTATGGTCTCTGGATCTGGAAATGGCAAACCTTGTGAGTCTGACATTTACCACATCATGCAAGACCACCTTAAAAACCTTTAATGCAGTATTTATAAATGTTATATAAACCTGGTAGGTTGGAAAACCAGACTGGATGCCTTTGATCTTTCTTCTATACAAATACAAACCCTATTCACATACAGGAATGTTACTGTACAAATTGGAAATCACAACATAATGGGCAATGAATACTTTCACATTTCAAAACATGTCGGTGAACACAATCCACCGAGCCAGTCTAGTCTATAGGTCAACAAAGAAGCCATATCTAAACATGATCCAGAAAAACAGGTGTTTTCTCTGGAGCCAAGGCTCATTTAAAATGGACTGTGGCAAAGTGGAAAACTGTTCTGTGGTCAGACCAATCAAAATTTGAAGTTCTTTTTGGAAAACTGGGACGCCATGTCATCCAGACTAAAGAGGACAAGGACAACCCAAGTTGTTATGAGCGCTCAGTTCAGAAGCCTGCATCTCTGATGGTATAATAATAATAATATTAATAATAATAATAATACATCAAATTTATATAGCGCTTTTCAGGAGACACAAAGACGCTTTACATACATAAAATACATACAACAGAACAATAAACAAAACAACATATTGCAAAGGAGTTTATGACAGGTTGTAACATTTCTTGAAAAGGTGAGTTTTTAACTGTTACGTAAATGTTTCGAGTGAGTCAGAGGTTCGGATTTGTGGAGGGAGGGAGTTCCAGAGGGAAGGGGCAGCTATGGCAAAAGCTCTGTCCCCCACGGTACGGTGCTTGGATTTGGTGATGGGGTGGAGGAGATTTGAGTCAGAGGATCGGAGACGGCGGGAGGAGCAATGTCGTAGAAGGAGATCTGAGAGGTACGGGGGGCAAAGTTATTGAGGGCTTTGTAGGTGATGAGGAGGACCTTGAAGTGTATACGGGGTTGCATGAGTGCATGTGGCATGGGCATCTAACACACCTGGAAAGGCACTATCGATGCTGAAAGATATATCCAAGTTCTAGAACAACATATGCTCCCATCTAGACGTCGTCTCTTTCAGGGTAGACCTTGCATTTTCCAACATGACAATGCCAAACCACATACTGCATCCATTACAACATCATGGCTGCGTAGAAGAAGGATCCAGTTCTGAAATGTCCAGATCTTTCACCCATAGAAAACATTTGATGCATCATAAAGAGGAAGATGCGACAAAGAAGATTAAGACAGTTGAGCAACTAGAAGCCTGTATTAGACAAGAATAGACAACATTCCTATTCTTAAACACAGTGGCTCAGTGGTAGAGTGATTGCGTGGGTGAGTGGTTGCCACCAGTGGTGTTCCAGCTGTAACACTGAAAAATAGAAGCTTAATGTAAGTCACTTTGAATAAAAGAGTCAGCTAAATGAATAAATGTAATGTAAATGTAAACTTGAGCAACTTGTCTCCTCAGTCCCCAGACGTTTGCAGACTGTTAGGAGAACGAACAGGGGGATGCTACACAGTGATAAACATGGCCTTGTCCCAACTTTTTTGAGATGTGTTGAGGTCATGAAATTTAAAATCAACTTATTTTTCCCTTTAAATGATACATTTTCTCAGTTTAAACATTTGATATGTCATCTATGTTGTATTCTGAATAAATTATTGAAATTTGAAACTTCCACCTCATTGCATTCTGTTTTTATTCACAATTTGTACAGTGTCACAACTTTTTGGAATCGGGTTTGTAAACAGTCATTGGACACAGAATAAACTGCCTCTGTATGCAAATAAATAGGAAGCTGTTGATGTATCTATCTGTCAAGCTGAAGGAGCTGAGTTGTAAGGCCAAATCTAAAATTACTAGTTGATCTACGTTCCTGTCCTCACCAATGGTCATGAACTATGGGCCATGGTCTCTCGGCTAGCATAAGAAGGACTCGGTATTCCCCCAGTAGATCTTGAGTGTCTGGTGAAAAGGAAGTCTTGGCTCTTTGCAAAGACTGTGCTCAGTTACAATTAGTCGACAGGATTTCTACTTAGTTGAAAAAGTTGTGAATGGATTCCACACCACTTTACTTTGCAAAGTATATGGCTGGCCAGAAAATTTTCTTTGTAAGATAAAAATGTGCATGTGTGAAGAATAAATACAAAATTAAGTTATCATATAACCATTACTTTTGTGACTGGTGTATGTTTAGTCAAGAACCACATCTGGTTTACAACAACTGTAAGGTATTCTGGATTTAATGTAGCTAAGTAATCTTATTTCTACATCACATCAAATCTTAAAAGTTTATTTTCCAGGGCTCATGTAACTACTAAAAATGTGGTATGCCACATATATTGTTGGGCCAGGCCTACTGGAAATCCTCAGGCGTCTGTGTTCCTGATGCGAGAGACTGGGGGAGGGATATGGGCCATATTTGGCTAAGCTTTTCCGTTATCCACCTCAAGGTTACCACTGGCTGAGACCAATGTCTGAACGTGATTGCTCATTGGGCAGCCTGCTTTCTCCAGCCATGTCTACTCCCAGCCTGTGAGATAAGGCCAGTGGGGAATGTCCACAAGTAATAATATGCAGAATATGTTTTGTTTGTTTATGAGAGTATATAAAGTCATGTAAAATCCTAACTGGGACTTAGTGCGGGGTTGCTGTTGGGTTGTCAGACATGTTGAAGCATGTGCCATTTTTTGCTTTTAACTAGGTCATTTTTCTGTATACTTCACATTAGGATTGGGTTCTCAACAGTTATAATAGATGACCAATGTTTCACTAAGTTTGGTTAATTGGTCCATTAACATTTTTGAGCACAATTCCCTTTAATGAGTATGGAAGTGCTTGACATAATATTTGCTGCAGTATGAGAGGGCACTGGAAACAGTTGACAGTTTGTTGCATAGAGGTTGACGTCAATGTCAAAAGTAAGCTCCTGTGACAGACGTGATTAAAAATTTAAAAGTGTTGATAGTGCAACTGGAGAGTGTTCCTGTGCTATTGAGACAGTCACTCTAAAGAGGCCTTGTGGACAAGAGCTGTTAATTTTCCCCTGCCACGTCGAGGATCTTCACGGCCAGAGAGCCCAGCCTGTGTACATTTAATTATCCTCTGCGATGCAATTCCGACTGATGTCTGTTCTGCTGCGTGGTATTTCTAATTCTAGTTATTAATGTATTGCAAGGTGGCAGCTAATCAGCTGTCCGCATCTCTCTGCAAACATCCCAGCAATTTGTTTCCAATTAGAATGTGTACACGAATAAATGGTGTATCCATTTTATTTTCTGCTTTGACAGTTCTACTAAGTTTCATAAAGGCCAGAATGTCAGTAAAGCTTAACAGAAAATTGAACTTCTATATGGAACAGATACTTAAAAAAGTAAAAATAGCTGCATGTTTCCCACATGAATACCGTGAATTAAAAATAGTTATTGTCACTGCACTCAACTCTGTAGATGCCATGAGATCAGTTTGAGCACATTAATTTCTTACCATTTTATTGCTTAATCGTGGCACAGTGGTTAGCGCTGTCACTTCACAGCAAGAAGGTCCAGAGTTCAACTCCCGGGCTGGACGGAGCCTTTCTCTGTGGAGTTTGCAAGTTCTCCCCTTGTTCGAACGTTTTCCTCTTGGTTTCCTCAACCAACATCAATCACATGCTGGGCACCCCCTGGTGGTGGCTGCAGACAATTAATTTCCCCACGGACAATAAGTAAAATAAAATAAGAATACAACGCTATTGCCATTCCAGCAAACAGTCTTAAGGACTAGTTTCAAGGGTTACAAAAAATATTACACAAGACAAAAAGGAAATACAAGATTTGCTGCATTATTGTACGCCGCTATGTCAGCTTTGAGTGTAAACACAGAGTGTAAATACATTAATACAATATTTACCACTTCAACCATCAACCCTATCAAAACCCATTGTCTTGTGGGCAGCTCTAACAGTGGCCAATTATGGTATTGCAGCCAGGCCATGCAATGGGTTAAAATTACATGATGCTATATAGTTAATTCTAGGATTCCCTCAATCATCTATCTGTCCTTAGCATTCATGATTGTGGAAGCCTTTTGAGATGCTTTTGTCCAACAACAGAGTGGTACTGTATACAGTAATACCCAACATGAATTTAATATTCTGCTAAAAATGAACTTGCTTACCAAACCAATGATGGTAAGCCTTATAGCGTCATGCACCCATGTCTGTTTGTGCAAATGAAAAATTTTATATTAACACACACTTTTCATTGTTTTTCATTTTTTTTTCATACTTTTCAATGTATATTCCATATAACGTTGCCAGGATATTTAATGGCATGGATTAGTCATTAATAAAAAAAACATTTGGTGGAATGATCTACCTGCTGCTACAAGATCAGCAGATTCTGCAGCCATTTTTAAAAAACGCCTGAAAACACATCTCTTCCGTCAACACCTGACTGACAAACACTGAGTTCTACTTCCTTTCTTTCGATTCCTTCTCTTAAAAATAATAATATTAATAATTCTCTCCTATCCTTAGCTTTGTATACTGTTTAAACTCACTAGTTTTTTGTGCACTTATGCTTTTTGTTCCTTGTGTTGTTAAAATTGCTTCCAATGTTTTCCTCACTTGTAAGTCGCTTTGTATTAAAAGCGTCTGCTAAATGACTAAATGTAATGTATTATCCATAGTCCTGTACGTATTGCTGTTCTTTTGTCCACACTTGACTGTTAGAAGAATATCTAAAATAGCTATTCAATAGTTGGCCCCAAAAAGGTAATAATAACCACTTACAGTTAATTTATTAAACACTAACTAGAGTTGGGTTTAATAAAATCTGTGTGTGGTCTAAATGCAGACAAATGCCAGTAGCAGTAATGAAACAGAAGCAGTATCAGTTTTCAAAAGGCAATTTTAGCTTAATCCTATTTCTCTCATCATGATCCCGTTAGGTTCAATTGGCAAAGACTGTAACTTGACATGTTATATTTAACTGAGACAGACAGTTTGCAGTTACAATCCTATAAGGCCTGATTCTTTTTATTTCCTTGGCTGTCTAATTGGCATTGTGAGCACGCGTTTGAGCTATACAGCGCTGGGAAGAGAATCAGATAATAAAACGAAAGAAGTAATGCATTTCTAAATTCTTCATAATCTTTGACGACTTTCCAAAGTGTTAATTTGAGGAAGTTCTGAAGCTTCAATAAACAGTCTTTTATTTTTACTTTGTACGGGCTCTGCTTTTTAAATAGTGTCTTCCCAACTCACAGAAAGCCTTATCAGCCAATGCCACTTGCATTTCGTATTAGATGAAAAATCATTTCAAAGGCTCATTGTGCTTCTAGTTCTATACTTTTTTAAAGATGCTACTATTTCTGTCTTTTTTATGTGACACTAATGAAATCTAATTTATTCATATTGCATTAAAGTGGCTTCTGATCAATAATAAAGTAGAGAATTGGAAAAGACAAGAAGAGTCTATGTGCAGGGTAAGTTTTAGTTAGCACAGATGAGGCTGAAGAATGGGAGATAAGCAGGAGAGGTAATGGAGATGTCCCCTCGGGAAAGGCCAGACTGGAAGCCAGACCACCTCTGCAGATTGGATTAATATTGCATGGCTGCTTGTGCTAGGGCCTCCTCTGTGAAGGAACACTGATTGCCGCGTTCACCCTTCCACATCCTTCAAAGTTATCGAAGTGCTACAAGAGACACATTTCGGTACATAGAGGTCAGGCCTGTAAGGCACACTTTTGTTATTTTGATCTTTAAAAGGGGTAAGAAGTGTTGCACTACTACTACTTTGGTAACCACTCATCTTTGATTTTAAAGGTCTGTCTCATTGGTGCTAACACTGCAGTTGATCCGGTAATAGAGAATATGTACTTACTGAAGTATTCAGTGAGTATGGTATCTCATATATCACTAGCCTTGCCAGCCATCCTGATTATTTTTCTATTACATGCAACAAATATGGAAACAAAAGACATGGCATAAGCAATGCAACAGCAAGACTAGTTTCACTTTTTTAAGAGTCATAACACAAAGCCTGCCCCGTTTTAGATAAGTGATTATAATTTATAGGTGA
Source organism: Perccottus glenii (assembly GCA_024416835.2). Classification (NCBI taxonomy): domain Eukaryota; kingdom Metazoa; phylum Chordata; class Actinopteri; order Gobiiformes; family Odontobutidae; genus Perccottus; species Perccottus glenii. The sequence goes on from CM044558.2 coordinate 11,018,945, forward strand.
CACTTTATTTTACACTTGATACATTGTACTGTAGAGGTCGATACAATGTAACACACTATGTAACAAACTGTAATAACATGTAACTACATAGACATACAGTACATACCCTAACCCTACCTATAATATGTAAGTACACAAAATTTCCTTATGTACTATGTAGCTACTTGTTATTAAAATTTTTGTTACATTGTACTCGGGACTTGACATTAACACCAGGCAAATTTGGGTGAATATCAGCTTTGGCGGGTAACACAGTCACTTTCACTAGCCACTTTGGCTGGTGTGATTTTAGACGTTTACCTATAAGCTAAGTCTATTTGCAGGTTTGCAGCACACAACTTTTGGCTTCTTTACTTTAATTACACTACATTAAACAGTCTGTGTTAAAAAGCGCTGCACATGGCCTTGACTGACGCACTCACAAGAAGCTGCACGCTCCTGCAAGTGCAGAGTGGACATGGAGAAGTCACAGTGAAGTGGAGGTATAGGAGACAAAGTAATGCAGTTTTATTGCCTTTTTCAAAAGTCCCTACCTTCTCTACTTCGCCTTTGTGATAGAAACTCCTGTCTCTCAGTAAAGTTCATCAGCAAAATATTACAAACTGCTGCTGTAAACTTGCTCTTGTTGCTCTTACAACATAAAGCTGCATAGCCTACATATAGTTTTCTAAATATAATAACTGCATAATAATTTAATCCCTACAGTAAATCTAGAGGTAGATCTACATTTCAACACAATTCCCTTCTGTGTGGTTTGCTCTCCTCTGTATGGAGCACAGTGAAAAAACTGTTTTTAAACAGATACCAGCATATACTCTAAATTAAAGTATTATAGACCACATTATTATTGATATTTTTAAATATTTAATAAACTAAGCTGATGGTGTTGTACATTGGATATCTTGAAAATGTATAGGTCTATACATTTTACTAGCATAGGCCATAGATTTAATCAGATACAAAATCAACACCTCAATTTTGTTCAGTAAAAGCCTTTGGTGGCTTGTAACTTTAAATAAATAAAAGAAATTGAAATGACAATGACAAATCAGGAAACATTTATCCAGTATTTATTTTACTCGACAGATGGTTGCCATTTGTGAGACCTTGTGTGGGAAAACCAATTTAAGTTTTTCTTGTGACAGCATTCGAGAATAACGGGTTGAGCGAGGTCTGTGTTCTGACAAGGCTTCAAAGTGTTATACAGTAAGATCTGTGACATTGACAGTTCTGCATGTCCCGGCCTGCACAGTGTTAAAGATGACTATAAACTACACAAATACACCTCACCCACTCAGTTCTTAGCTGAATTTGAAGTCAAGACTTGAGAAGAATAACATTGCAAGTGCAGATATACTGTATATATATTATTAAAGTTAGTTTTAGAATAGAGACTTTGGTGGATGTAAACTGGGGGGGGCAATCTGGCTCCAACACCACTTTATGAACCATTGAAGTAATAATTTGCAACCATTGTACATCACATTAAGGATATCTCATCTCAACAGTTTGGATTGGTATTGTACATTATTGTAGTTGAAAACATTAAATACAGACAGAGTCAAAAGTTTGGACTCACTTTCTCATTTAATTCAATAAGAAAGTATGTCCAAGCTATTGACTGGTAGTGTATGTCATAGTATTAGTGGTAGTAGAAAAAAATGAGTTTGTTAAGAATAATTAGAAGTAGAACGGAATGGTGCAACAGCAATGCCCTTACCATTTCCAAGATGTACAAATGCATAAGGTGTTATTTTGATGTAATAACTTACTATAAAATAAACACTTTATACAATGCACCTCTTATAGTGTCACAGTAACAAAAATGTGAAAATGCAATAATGATGGTATGACATCATCATGGTGCTAACTTACCACAAACACAGAATAAACCAACAATCTTGACCATAACTCACTAAAATAAGAACTGCCTAGCACAGAAGCCACAATGGACACAAGTTCATGAATCAGAACCTTACTGTATATTTTCCGTTCCCCTAAACACCACAGCCGACCTTCATGTCCCGACCTCACTGTAGTGACCCCTCTGTAGGGCCCCGGTGGAATTCGGTTGTGGATGGAGGAGGAGTAACCCGCCAGCCCAACCATCATTTGTCAAGCCCTGTGTCTGGGCCGCTCCAACTTTTTGATGAATGAGAAAGGCAGTTAGGACACCTCGAGCCTCTCTCCGTCACGCACACTGACCATGTAGTTAAACACATGGTGCTGACCGGAGGCTTTTGGTGACTCAGGACTCGGCTCGCTGTCTCACCACTGGTGAGGTGCTTAATTACCCAGAGCAGCGTTGATTTTTGAAAATGAGCTAAGCTAACACAAGACACAAAAATACATTAGGTTTTACAAATGGACTGTTGGAAAGCATGAATTATAAATGTCACATTAGTGAATGTGGGTAAGTCTTTCTTTGCTGTGTTTGATTTCGCTAGTCACTATAAAATTTCTTGTTAAATGAGCAATCCAGTCTCCTGTATCCGATATATTGGTAGGACGTGTCAGAACGCAGAGAAGGTTGAAGGAGCCACGGAGCAATCCCTGGGTGAGCAGATCATGGCCTTTCTGTGTGGAATCTGCCCCTGTCTGGGCTATTATAATAGCCTCAACACTTCAGCTTCTTTCACCACTCAAAGACAAGTGAATGGAATTTTAAATTGCTCTTTGAATCTAATTTAAGTGCAAGTGTTCATATTTGTTTTATTTGTTGTATCTATAAGATTGCTCTTTGATCTGCTTCGCATTTATTTGGTGTTATTTTTTTTATTTTATTGTCCAGTGTTAGTAATAGCCTGATGCTTTGGTCGAGCTTCCTTACTGTTCTGAAAATTGCTGTCAAACTGGCCAAAATGTAAAAAGAAACAGCTAGCCTGGCCAGCCATATCTTTTTTCAACGGATAAACAGGAAGACGGAAAAAAGCCCTTCACCTTTGAGATAAATGGTTACAAATGGTCCGGCATTTGCCTAATGGTATGGTTGTGAAGGGAAGGGATCCTTAAAGTGAATGGGTGTGACTGGCTAAGCTAGGCCTATCGGCAAGAAATCCATTTAGAAAAAAACATGATACTTTGAGAGATTCAGAATCTTTGGACGAATGTGCGACACTGGAAAGAGTAAAAAATAACAGTACTTTTTGCTTGTTACCATGTTGTCTCTGTCAAAATTGTCAATGCATCATTCTTTGGTTATTCTGTTCCACAACAAAAACATAAAAACACACAAATTGAGGCTGACCAGGTTTGATGTCTTTAGCTATTTAGTAACCAAGACTCATTTGCAAACAAAACACAGCAATAATTTAAGCAGCATGTACATTTTAGTAACATGAGCTATGGAAACTCCTACTTACACAGATCAGTCCAGAATAGCTGAAAAACAGAAAAGTTTGTCACAGAGACTGCAATAAATCGTGGCAGATGTTATTTATTTCCAAGTGACACAGCATTGCTCTGATTTTCAGAGATGTGATTTATTGCTGCGTGTAGCCGTCGGCTGTCAGCTGTATCACATAAGCTTAACTTCCCAAAAAATCAGTTTTCATGAGGCATCTAACAGCGTTTGATAGTCTGTTGCAGGCAAACAAATCGATGAATATGAGACAATCAATAAGGCACTAGGAGTTAGAGTGGAGCAGACAATGTAGTTTTGACTGCCTTCTCCTGACTGCTATAAGTAAGTACAGGTTGCTTTTTACCCAGATCCTAGAGGCAGAATAAATATTATTTGTGTTGCACAAGCAAAAACAGAATAACAATAGACATAATTCATGGTTAACAAAGCATGGCTTTCAGAATGACTCAGTGAATGTACTTTCCCACGGGCTCGAAGTATACAGTATGTGCACAATTACCTGTCTGGCCAGTGTAGAGATTATTTTACATGATAATTCATGTTAGGATTCACAGAATTTGCTTGTTGTGTTCAACTGACAGATCTGAGTACATTATTGTATGGTTACCGACATTTTCTCAGCAGCCTTGTATATCTTCTTTAGAATGAACAGCCATAACATTATAAGCTCTGACACAAATAGGTCACAAACAAGTATTTTCTCTTAAAATTTACTTTGTAAAAAATGATCTGAGGCATTGCTCAAAGCCAACAATAATTCCTGGTGTCTATAGTTAGCCCATGGTCCAGACCAGTGGCAGTTTATTTTCATATGTTGATGTAAACTGAGACTAACAAATTCCAAAAATAAAATAAAATAAATAAATAAGGGAGGATAAGGCCGCTCAAATACCAGGTGCCATGGCTACAGAGTATTCTGAAAAAAAAGTTGTGTTGGAAACAGATAGATAGAACGATAACTTTGAGAATAGTCAGGAAACTGGGACAAACCTTTCTACAGTCCAATTCGACTAATGCAACGTTGATCAGTATGTACCAAAAGTGGTACACACATGGCTAACTGTACAATCTTTTGACATCTAAAGATCATTTAAGATGCAATTTCCAATTAAGTAAATACCTTTCATTTTTATCATAAACTATCACAATTTTCCAGATGTAGTTTAGTTTGATGGGAACAATAACATACTAATATAGATTGGTTCTTGCACCGTCATAGAATGAATTGTGGATTGGTCAAAATATATATCACCTGTTTTTATAGACTTGTGTAACAGTTTTTTGAAACCCTTGTAACATGACACAACTGAGAAAAAAAAGCTTCATAAATACATATGTTCACACTGTTCTATACAAGTCACTGGAATCATATCTAATACCTGTTGTTGAGGATAAGCCAACATCTTGTAGTGGCCCCGGAATAAATGACACCATGAAGCTAGTTAAACGTGTATCTTTGCAAGGATTCATTTTACTAATGTTTTCCTAAAACATGACTGAGGACATGATGTATACAAGCACAGCTGAACGTAGCAGTGGATCTGCCAAAAAGCTTATTAAGCTGCGTTCCTAATCAGCTGTGGTGATGTCAGTTTCACTCGCGCTGCTTGTCCGTCACCGCGGTCATTAAGGCCCATTGTGCAGCCACATGTTGCAGCTGTGTTTCTGCCCACATCAGTGATCTGTGAGCGTTGTCCGGGTCTGTGCTAGTTTCACAGCCAGAGGCACTTACGTATGACAACAGCCATTTCTTAGCTTTATAACCAGGGTAAATGCACCAGTACGGGGCAAATGCAGCCTCACTATCTCACTGGGCTGATTAATGAGGGTGAAAAAGAAGGATTTGCATAATTTAAAAAAATGTAACATAAGTCAAAAGTGTAATGAGCTCAACCTAAAGATGTGTTTGAAATTCACTGAATTTTAACATCGGCAGCAAAGTAAATGAAGACTTGAGGTCTTAATCTGTCAATTTAAGATTCTAATTGGTGCTTGAATTTCTTAAATGTTTAAAATTTGGATCAGCTGGTGCTTGAAAAATATTTTAAAGGGAGAAATTGTGGAATTAGGTCTGCCCTACTATGAACATTGTACATCTTCAGATTTCTAAGCTTTTTTGCATTATTTAAGGAAGCATTTTATTCTCATTCATTTAATATTAAGTGCACTAATGGGTGGTTTTGTCCAAAAATTACAATTGTTACAATTATAATTATGAATAATGGGCCTCCCTCTGAAAGATTTCTTCCTAAGAAACACATATTTTTTTCATCTCTTCATGTCATTAGCATACATATTCTTGTGGTCCCTCAGCATTCCATACATCTTTTGTAAAAGATATCCTATAGTCTATCATTCTCATGACTCTTTCTGATGTAGTTTTGCAGCAGTAGAGTTGCCCTCAGAGTCCTTAGTAGACCTGAACATTTAGGTACTGTGGCTTTAACTGAAAAAGGTGAATGATAGAATAAATCCCACCCAGTTATAAACAGTCAGGATCTTTCGCCTAAACAGTTATGCATTTGTTTTTGTTAGTAACATGATTCCATTTGACTGGATTTGCTCCATATTCCATTGCTGCTAATTAGAATAGAAACTTTAAACCTCAGTATCTCCAAATTGCTGAGAACACAGATACTACCTTGTATTTCTCAGAGGACAACATTTAAATAGTATTCTAACAAAGATTGGAGTCACAATGCTGTTCTGACTGAATCCCTTTGCCTTTGAAACAGACCCTCTAATTAAATCTCCTCTTGCGGTGTGAGGCACAGCTGTGGGCCCCTCTATAGCTTTGGGCAGAAAGAGCCCCGGAGTTGCCCGAAAACCATCCATCTTCATCCCTGTCAATTATGCCGTTAGCGGGCTCCATCTTCATCTCCGACGTGGACACTGTCTCAAAGTACTTCCCAAAGTCACCCTAATCCAATTAGATTCTAGCTTTCGCTACGATGCAGCCCATTAGAAAAGGCTTAATCAATGTGAGGTCTTCATTAAAGCCATTTATGAATATTCATTGTGACACTCAATCCGATACTTGATGGGAAGTTAGATCGGAGCGTTTCCCCTCATGGCACTATAACATAACCTGGTTTTCGTGCTTTTATATCCAGTTAGTAACATGATTCCCCTTTACTGGATTTGCCAGTGGAGATTTCCAGTTGGGCTCAAATAAATCTTCCCGAGCTGTTGCGAATCCCTTAGGTGTCTCTTCCAGCACTCGGCATAAATTGCTAATTGCTTGGTAACCCTCAAATTGCTTCTTTCAACAGAGAATAACAAACAGCCAATAACTCATTCAGGGTAGAGCATCCATTACAAAGGTTTTATCTTGAAGAAGACCACTGTTGCTATAGCGCCTGGTGTTTAGGCGCCCTTATCACCAGCAACATTCTTCTTCCTTTGTTGTGACGTTTAATCAATTTTTTATTTTGTGGTGCTTCTTTCTGCAACACTTTTGCACTGCAGGGTCCAAAGTTTTGTCTTTGTTGCTTAGTTTATTATCACACTCCAAAACCACTGGTCTGGACCATGGCTTCACTGTAGACACTGGAACAATTGTTCAGCACTTATAATGATGTTAGAGAGGCCTATAAGCACACAGCTAATATACATTATCTAGCATCTAATACCTTCTAAATTTGGGGCGACTTCTTACACCTCATGCACCCTTTAGGAAGAGCTGAGGTGTAAGAAAGACAGGAATATCAGACATATAATTTGTCTGGGCTGAATGGCAGCTAGTGCCATAGCCAATGATCATGGCTAACCAATGATGCCAAAGTTATACCTGTTATACGCTACTTCAAGCATTACCCAAACAGTTCCTTTTGTCACGTGCTAACCCGACCCCTCACAACATAGAGAACTTTTCAAATTTTTTTAAGGGAAGATACTGCAAAATACTAATAGAATACATCCAACCAAAGTTTAGAGCTGACCTTAAACCTGCTTCTGAGTTCAGAGTTACTCCCTAACTCAAGACCCCTTTCTGTGAGCGTGTGTTCAGCCAAAGCTCCTGCTGAACATTCTCATCTTTGAAACTGCTTGATAATAAAGCTTACATGAAAGATGCCTACCCTCTGTTTGACACAAGACTGAGGTGTGGCCAACATTGCTAAAATATAAAGGCTGAGGCAGTGGAGATGGGACACTTTTGCTGCTGAAATCTTGAAGTTTTTCCTTAGGAATAGTTAAAGTTCTTTTCTTCACGAAGGGACCTTTTATGGACACTTTTCACGGTGTTGTTCATGCAACAACAATAAAGCATATAAGGTTAAAAACTTTGGCCCTTTTTAAGCACTACTTCCATTTTAACAGGCCTTAGTAGACTCCAAAATGCTGTTATCAATTTAATCTTGTTTAAGTAATGCATTTCAAGAAGTGGACATTGGCCAACCACATTGAAATACACACACACAAAAAGTCTAAAACTAAAGTGTTCTTGCACAATTCATTAACTCCTCACACTTCTCTTCTCCCCTTGTACTTTCACACCGCTGATATTCAATTACACTGCACAACCACTTAGTCGTCTCATTTGCATTTTCAGGCAGATTTTAAATGTCACACATAATAAGCTCTGGGGGAACGTTTTTTTAAACATCAGCTATTATGCGAGCTGTGTTTGTTCCCGTCTCGAATCAGATCCATCTTACTGAGCCTCTCCACCTCACAGACATGCTGATTGGAATTAATTCCTTAAATCAGCCGTCATTTATGCATATTCTACCAACTCACTTGATTAAAGTTTAATGTGGACTACAATGTGGAGAGACAAGCATGTTTCGTCTTTATTAAGCACACTTTTTTTATAGATACATTTACATCTGATATAACAAAACTACTGTATAAATGTTTCAAAGGCTTCTTGTGGGAAGAATGTGAGCCTTGCATCTGTCGTCTCATCTAACTCTCAGCAAGAGGTAAAATAAGTAGGATCCCAAAGTTTCTCTCCTCTTCAACGAATATTACACCATACCAATAGAATATTGCGCTATACCAAATTAGTTTAAACTAACGTTGGGAGTGAGGAAGACAATGTTCCCTACCAGAGGATTTTCCAAAGAAAGAAAGAATGAGATTTTGGTTTGGGTAATTGTTGGAACATCATTTCGACTTGATGCAGACACACTGTTACAATCAATGGCACTGATTATACATTCATTTAAAATTGTGAAATGGTGTTGCTGATGAGAATGCCTTGTTCGACTAAAAAGGTTTGCAGACTAAGAGCTTTGATCAGAAACTGGTCCAGACTATTGAGCTACTGCAAGGCTTTTAGAATTCAATTTTACATGAGCAAGCATTGATAAATATGACTATGGATAATACTTATCATACTGGAGATAGAATAAACAGAAGGAGTTTGAGCTCTACCTAGTGGCCATGTATTGCAATTGCACTGCATCTTACTTTTTAAGTTATTTTCAAGTTTTTGTTTTCTGCAACTTTTCAATCCCTACACAGACCAACATGTCAGTCACCAACCCATGTCTGTGGGCCCCCCCAAAAAATGATGTGCAAATGTATTTAATACATGATTATATAAAAGGCTTCAGCCTGTATAAAAACCATTTGTCCTGTACAATAACCAAATTAATCCTCAAAAAATAAAACTTGCCTAATAATTGTGCACACAGTGTGTGTGTGTGTGTGTATGTATGTATATATATATATATATGTATGTATATATATGTATGTATATATATAAATATATATATATAAATATATTTACTGCTGATATATTGCTGATTATATATATACACACACACATACACACACACACACACACACACACACACACACACACACACACACACACACACACACACACAATTATTAGGCAAGTTGTATTTTTGAGGATTAAATTTGTTATTGTACAACTACAGTCTCTTGGTCAATCCAAAATGTTAACAAACTGTCAAACCTGAACATTTGAGTAGTAAAAGTGAAGTTTTGGCTTTCTTAAGAGAATATCTACATGTACTCCATTGTACTGCTCATCACACTTGCTTATTTTTTACCCGTTAACGTGAGAATAATAAACAAACTCAAAAACATATCAACATTTATGAAATAAAAAAAAACAAAAAACAAAAAAAACTCAGTGACTAATATAGCCACCCTTCTTTTCAATAACAAGCCTTCCATTCATGGAGTCAGGCAGTTTCTTGATCTGGTCAGAGTCAACGTTTTGTGCAGCCGCATCCACAGACTCCCAGACACTGTTCAGAGAGGTGTACTGTTTACCTTCACTGTAAATGTCCTGCTTAAAAAGGGCCCAAAGGTTATTATTATTATTTTTTTAACCTTTAATTAACCAGGAAAGTCCCACTGAGATTACAAATCATTTTTGCAGGGGAGTCCTGACCGCCCAATGTGTGTATTGGGAGGGAAGAGGCACAGTGGGTTAAGTGTCTTGCCCAAAGACACAACGACAGTATGTGGGGGAGAGCGGGATGTTATGATGTTTTGGGATGTTTCGAGCGGGGCTCGAAACGCCCACCCGCCGGTCGAAGGACGGCCACTCTACCCACTGAGCTACTGCCGCTTGAAAGATGCAGACTTTTTCCTGTACTACTGCTTTAAGAAATATCTTCTAAAAATTGGCAGTAGGTCTGAGAGTTTTGAGTCCATTTTCAACCCGAAAAGGTCCAACTAACTCATCTTTAATAATACCTGCCCGTACCAGTATCCCACCTCCACCTTGCTGGTGTTTGAGTCGAAGTGGTGTCCGTTACTGATCCAACCACGGGTCCATCCATCTGGTCCGTCAAGAGTCACTCTCATCTCATCAGTCCTAAACCAAGAAAAATCTGTCTTCAGATATTTCTTGGCCCATTCTTGATGATTCAACTTATGTTTCTTGTTCAGAGGTGGTTGGGTTTCAGTCTTTCTTACCTTGGCCATGTCTCTGAGACTGAACACCTCGTACTTCTTGACACTCCAGGTAGGTTGCAGTTGTGGAATATGGCAGCACTGGAGGATAATGGGTTCCTGGTAGCTTTACGTTTGATTCTTCGCAAATCTTTGGCATATTTTCTTCTCGACACGTTTCTTGTGACCCTGTTGACTATTTGCAACAAAACGTTTGATGGTTCTGTGATCACGCCCCAATATCATATTGGATATTTCAAGAGTGCTGCATCCCTGTGAAACACTTTGGTCCATTTTTCCTGAGGAGAAGAATCTGCCTAATAATTATGCACAACTTGATATAGTGTATTGATCTCCTTAGGCCACACCCTCCCTCGTCACACAAATACACTTCACCTGATATGCATTAAATCCAATAAGGATTTGGAAATTATGGATACAATGATGATATGGTCAAAATAATCACTTGCCTAATAAATGTGCACACAGTGTATATATATATATATATATATATACCTTTTACAGTGCATTTTATCTGAAGCCACAGGGTTTAATTCAGTAGATTATCTCTAATATGTTGAAAAGCAGACAAATAGATACAATAAGGATTTTTTTCTAACCCATAGACCACAATCAAATACACGGCCTAGGTTAGTTTGAAGTAAATAAAGCGGGGGCGGCAGTAGCTCAGTGGGTAGAGCAGTCGTCCTTCAACCGGAAGGTAGGCAGTTCGATTCCCACTCTCCCCACAGTTCATACTGTCGTTGTGTCCTTGGGCAAGACACTTAACCCACCTTGCCTCCAGTGGCTGTAACACTGGTAATTACATTAGAACAATGTAAGTCGCTTTGGATAAAAGCGTCAGCTAAATGAATAAATGTAAATGTAAATGTAATTTGTCATTCTATGCTATTGGTATGGTGTAATATTCATTGCAGTGAATACAATGAGGTAGTTTCAGTTTGACTGAGAACTAAAAGTGTTCATGTCAATTTCTATAACAATCATTAACAAAAAAAGAGAATGAGATTCCTTATGTACACCATAATGTGAGTTCATAGAGTAAAGTGCCTTTACGCTGAACCATAAATATCCACTTTTTTACACAGAGATTACAACAGCTCATGCACTATAATAATCATACATTGTACAGAAGATGAACATTACTTTCTAGATTTGCCATGTGTAAAATCAGGTGCAGCACTTGCAAACATAGCCCACTAGATGGCATTGCCTCCTCATGAGTTACATTTTTCCCCACACAAACTTACCACCATAACCAAATAAAATAAAAATTCACTATCCTTCCTTTAGATGGACATTGAGACAAATAGCACTGAATGATTACTTTTAAATGATTTCCTATTTACTTGTGAAATTGTGAGTGTTTTTCTAAAGTTGCTAAAAACAAAAACTTGGAAAAAAAAAAAGGAACTGCACCTACCACATTTTTTAAAGATAAAAGTCAATACACTCAGAACCACAACAATATCCAGTATGCATTTGTCTTTTGATGCCGCTGGAGGATATTGAAAGTCTGTCTGTGCATCATTGAGTGAAGTCTACAAGAGGCTGAACACAACTTACTTGAATATCATTATATTGCAAAAAAGAGCTAAAATTTCATTTGTTTGCATTTATGTGGACAAATCATTATCCCATACTGCAATCGATAAAGTAGCCCATTAACTGCACCATTCTGTCCCAGTGCGCTGAATGATGCTGAAAACACACTCTTTATGGGAGCATTTGTTGAGCATTTGTCTTCGGGATGCTCTCGAGCGGTTCCACCAGGACAAACGCCTGCAGTGGGAAGGTCAGAAGCATCGCTGAAAACCATTAACCATCCTTTGATTTGCTTTCATACCTGACTTGTATCTACAAGATCACCAGTGACAAGGACGGGAACTTGAATCTCATTTGAAACCATTTTCACGTATGTCTTGTTCAGCTTTGGGGGGTGGGGTATGAAATTGAATTGCAGATGTCAGTGTGTAGCCCCACAGCTGACGGGTGGACGGACAAGGTTAAAGCCGTATTTGTTGGTGAGAAATGGGCGGCTGCTCGACAAAACAGCACGTTTATTAACATGTTGAGAGCGGGCAGTCCGTCAGGTCTTCGCCACAACCGTTAAATCATGTCATTTCTGTCACGGGTGAAAGATGAGAGGTTAGCAAAGCGCAACACAAAAAGATCACCAGTTTCTTGGAACCTAGTGTTCCCATTGCACACCAATGAACTGCTTTGGAGTCTTTCATTTCACTTTGATTAGGCAGGTTTTTAAACTAACGGTGCATTGTCAACCGCACAGCTATAAGATGCAATAAACAAGCCGGCGATATTTACAATGTCGAGGTGAAGTTTATCACTTATAGCTGAGCGTGACCCTATGTGCACAAGGCCTGTGGAGACTGTACACATTCTGTATGTTATGGTTTACTGCAATGCTCTCATAAAAAAACAAAAACAAAACAAGGTCTTAGAGGAACATGTGGTGAGCCTCATATGAGCACTGTTATGAAGTTTTTAGTATTTTATACTGCAGAATTGGAGCTAGAATTTGTTTACTTGACAGCAGCAGAGTCCGTACATACAGACATTATCAACACAGTGAAGTGTTCAAAGTCATTTCTATCATGCATTGACAGTTTTTTAAATGACCCTGGAATCTGCAAATGTTTTCATGGCATCCTTTGGGAGCACACTAACAACAGGAATATGGATAGGAATACATTTATTATATATTACAATAATGTGTGTCTGTTATAAATAATAGACACATAACTCCTACTTAGTTCTAAGATTGTAATGATTGGTAAGTAACTTCTAACCTTGTGCTGCAGTGGGATTCTCATGAGATTTGTGAGTTTACAACATCATTAAAATCCATCTTGAACTGCTCCAAGCAATTGTCAAACGGTCAAAACCCTAGCCTTACCGGATTTAGTGACCGTTTTACCGTTATGAACATAAACAACTGCTCTGGAGCTGCTCTGATTGGACAAAACTGTAGTTGATAATGCCAATCACAGACCAGGTATTCATTTAAAGTACCTGTCTTTTTGCAAACGCTTTCAACTGAAAGCCTCTGAGATAGAGCAGGCCTCTATCTATCTGGCCAAGTCAGGTGATGTAACTTCTGTGTAAAGTAAGTAACCCTGGCTTATCTTCTCTTGGTCCTCGCGTCAAAACATCTTGGCTTTTCTTTTTTACTAACTTTCACAATCACCAGATCCTGATTGGCATTTGTGTACATAAATGTCAGTTGTGTTGTGTCTGAAACTGTTTGGAAGCTCAATATACTATATAGTATTCTCACTATAGCGCAACCCTATGCAGAGATGGACTACTCGAGTAATGGATCCGAACTCAAATTGAGTCTTCAGGATCATGTTTGTGACTCATGACTTGACTCGAGGGGAAGTCTTCGGACTTGGACTTGTCTTTTTCTGGCTTGGACTTGTTTATTCTCTTGAGCACTTAGGACTTGCAAGTCACTCTCAGCGACAACACCACACAGCCTCTCCCTGATGCATGTGGTTATAGCAATCTTATTTATCTCCGAGCCCGTAAATGTGACCCAGAAGTTGAGCCTAAATAAATAAATTTCAAAAATATAGACTACAGCGTTAATTGATCTGCCATAGTTCAAACCTCCATTAAATGTGTTTTATGAAAAAGGCACATACACAACTAAAATCCCAATCTCTGTGCCAGTTTGGCTCCCACAGTTTTCAGATTTGTAACTTACTTTGGTCTGACTTTAGTGACTCGGACTTGCAGTTTAAACAAAGATGACTCGACTCAAACTCGACTTGAAATCTTTTGGATAACTCAACTCGGACTAGTCTTTGGTGACTTGGACTTGAACATTGAGGACTTGAAAGTGACTTGGACTTTAAGACTGGTGACTTGACTACGACACTGGCCCTGTAATGATTTAGGGGTTTGGAACTAGAAAGTGGTTTTGGACACAACTCATCAGCACAAGAATAAAAAGCACTGATTAATAGTGTCTATATTACATCTTTGGATAAGGAGAGCCATCACTTCCATCTCAAGTGTCTCTATTTGTTCTGTGATTCATTTAAGTATGTCCTGAGAGAGCGGATATTTTAAGTTAGTTAGTGAGTAACAATGAGCAACTCTATTATCTAAAATACATTCTGCTAAGTACCCTCTTTGAGACTTGAGAGTTTTTCCGGTCTCTTGTGGTTTAAGTGGATCTAATCAAAGATTATAGAAAAGTAAAGCACTCCTTTTTAGTACAAAAATTGGAATATGAAGAGAGAACACTGTGATGCAGCCATCTGAGTTTGCACTGTGCTTTGACACTGTTCTCAAAGTAGTTAGTACAAAACTTTTCATATCCCATCTTTGAATTTAATTAACGCTCGCTGTGAAATCTGGTACACTTAACGTCTGTGTGATTTTAAGAATCCCCAGTTACACTGTCTCTGACATACTGTATATGCATAAAAACATAAACATGCCTGATCTGCTTATTCACTAAAATAATAATCCATAATGCATAAGTGTATGGCACATGGGTGATGCCAAATGTACGTCCCACTTCATTAATTCATCCATAATGAGTTTTGCAGCATGTAGGAGCAACTACCTTAGAGGCAGCCCCAAGAGTCAAAGCTAATTAAATCAGAATCTTCAATTCCAATCTACACACAGCTGCCTTTGTTTGCAGAATAATAATAATAAAAAATAAAAAAAAACGTCTACATTCTGAATGCTTTTTATCAGTAAACAACTGAATTATTTGGGTCCACTATGCAGAGAGACCAGTAGGTGTCTCTGTCACTCAAACAGACACAGCTCCTTTCTCACCAAAAATCAACTTGATGTTACCAGTGTGTTTTATGCAGCCCTCTCAAAAGCTGAAAATACAAATTCACAGGAGGTTAAAGTATAACGGCCTTTGTTAATTGCTCACTGGAAGTGCGATCTACATCTGAAGATGACAGGAAGTGAGGAAGCAAAGGCAGGTTGCCGTGTGATGTTTCATCCTTTGCGCCACAAAGGCCTCAAGGACACTATAAGCAGTGAAAGGCTCTTGGTTTGTGCACTCGCTATTCTTCCGACTGATTAAAAGGCTTGAGATTTTCCCCCTGTCAATGACGGTGCAAACTTTAACACTAAAGACCTGTATTTGTTTCAAAGAAGCTTTAGTTGAAATAAAAGACACCTTTGTACTTTAATACATTAAAGTTTTTGAGTTTGGTCACACAAATTTGTGCAAAACTGACTCTTCTGCTGTTTCTTTGATTCAGCAATTGCACATTGTAGACTATTTGTAACTTTGCAAACCTTCCTTTTGCTGCCTACCTGAAATATAGACTCTCTCTCTGGAGCCTATCCCAGCAGTGACAGGCAGCAATTCACACTCACATTCATTCACCAGGGAACTTTAGATTAACCAGTTGACCTGTTCATGTATGCATTTGGACAGTGGGAGGAAGCCGGTGTACCCAGAGAGAACCCACAGGAACGGGGAGAATGTACCCACTCCTGATAGAAAGGGTGGAGCTGGCTGAGGGTGTTCAACTCAGCCGGGGTTTGAACTCACAATCTACCTACTGTGAGGCAACTCTATACTCTATATTCCTTATGATCATGACAAGTACTCTGTCCACTCTAGGTAGTTGTAAGAGCAGGAAGTAATGTATGGCTCTCTCCATTACGCTTCTTAAAAAGTCTCTTTACCAAAATGAAAGAAATGTTGTTTTGGGTTGACATAGATTTGTTATGCAGTATTGAATACATGTATTGCAGTATTGCAGACATGTTTAATACCCAAGTCCATAGCAGTTTTCCGACAAAGAGTAGCATGTTACTGTGATGTGTCAATAGAACATTCAAAAATTGACAAAGTTGAAAAATTGGTCAATACTGGATGCTGGTCAGTTCTGTAGATCAGAAGAACAATTATTACTGGAAGTAATATAAATTCACCAGTGTCACAAATTGATTGTCAGATAAATAAGAGTTCAAATGTTTTTTTTTAAATTCACACATATTTTTAATTGGCATTTGCTTTTATAAATTTACAATAGACATTCACCTGCCAGTTTATCAGATTAAATACATTTTCATATTTAACCAAATGTTATGTTTGTAGTTCCTTACCCTTCATATTCAGGTAAAGTAACAGTTCCAGTAAAGTGCTTTGATTGGAGAACTCTGAGAGCCTAATGATGATAATTTGTTTTTGGGGGTTCTGGCATCTGCACCAGTCTCGTAAGCCCCTCAAACAGAGTGGTTAGCACTCCTGCCTCACAGCAAGAAGGTTGTGAGTTCAAAACCCGGCCGACTCAAACATTCTCGGCCAACTCTGGTCTTTCTGTGAGGAGTCTGCATGTCCTCCACGTGTTATCTTGGGTTCTCTCCGGGTACTCCGGCTTCCTCCCACCGTCCAAACACATGCATGTTTAGGTTGATTGGCAAATCGAAAGTGTCTCTAGTGAATGAATGTGAGAGTGAATGGTTGTTAGTCACTGTCTGTCTAAGAGGACTAAGCCGTAGAAAATGAATGAATGAATGAAGGGATTTACAAAAAAAAAAGCATTGTACTGACCATTGTCAAAAAGACCGACCCCTTATATTTGGTAAGATTTCCTAAAGAAAATGTGTATCCTTTATGTTCCGTTCCACCCGTTGACAAGGCAAAAGGACCTTCTCATGTTTAAAAGGTGATCAAAGAGACGCACACCCTTCATTCAAACCACTACTCACACATCCAGCAAAACGTTGCAAAAAAGTAGGTTAACACATTTAACCAATTGCATCCTTGTAATTTAGCACTGCCTCTTCATTTGTATAGTCACTTGAAATCAATATAATGTTTTGAAACTTCTTTACACGACTTGTTTACTAGGAACTTTACTGGATCTTCTTACTGAGTATCTTGTTACTGTAAAATAATAAACCAACATGTTCCATAGGGATAAATAAATCAATGTTACTCGATTCACCTTCATAATGGCTGCTCAGTCTGTGAAGATTTTTTTTATATATTTTTTTGCATTCGTGAGCTGCAAGCTTACAAATCCCACAATTATTGATTAGTCCGAGAAAAAAATAAAGCCTCACAACATGCCTCAAATTTGTCTTTGCCAGCTCTCGATACTGAGCAGAATCTTTGAGCTGGGGTTGGATACAGATTCTCATCTCTCCTAACACTTGAGGCCGCGGTTTATCTCGCTAAGAGGAAGTGTCTGGCAGACGACACGCCACAGTCTGAGTAACCCGGCCCAAACGTCACCAGTCACCATTAATCACCGGAATGTGTCACGCATCACACAGAGGTGCTCCGCCGCATCTGCTCTTTAGTCATATATCCTAATCATCACCGTATCAAACGCTCCAAATCTGTCGGCGAATACATTATTCAAATTTAGTTCATTAGAGAAGCTGTTCCAGACGACAGTTAAGTCCACCTTAAACTTGAGAACGGCCTCTAATGCCGTTATGTATCATTGTAATTCTCCGCTTTCAAAGCCAGGGCATTGTTCTCAATCACTTTAACTCATAAAGACATGTATATTACTCAAAATAAAGGCAAGTATGTGAAGTTTGGCATACTTGGTGATTTATTTTAGTAACATTAAAAGGGAGTTTTGCTCTTTCAGAAACCCCTCATGATAAAGGGATCATTAGCAAAATGAGCCAAAACAAAAGCTGTGATATTTTCATCTTGTAAACTTATAAATCACTATTCAGCAGAGAGTTTTCATTATGTCATTGTGTTTCTAGTACATAAATAATTACCACTGACCTGTTGAAATAGAAGCTGTGCAGGAGGCAGATGGGATTTAAAATCCAAGATATTGATCTAAAAGTAAAAGTCAGTACTTTGTGACCGAAGCAGAAATCATCCTGTATCCCAGGCTTTCAATCAGAAAAAAAACATATCCATGTACAATTCCCACTATGCTCTGGTCCTTCTGTATTTATTGGACACAAAACAGAGCCTATGTTGTCCAATCCAGGATGCAGACATTTGTGTCCCAAAATTCTGAAACTCTTTTTCTATTAAATTTATTTTTGTAATTGGGACAATGGACATTAATGAACATCTGTAACACATGTCACATTTGTACATGTGCCTGATTATACCAGAACTTCTCATTTCTGTCAGCTGTCCCCATTTTTCAATGCTGCAATACCCACTGCAACAATAGGCCCCAGTGCAAACTAACATAGTCTAACGGCAGATCCAGCAGTGTACCTTTGAGGGAAATTGGGGACCAGTTGTTCAGTCTTACAGCCTCTGGGAAGGTTCTGTGATTTAGTCCTGTTGTTCTGGTTTTGAGGCTGTTTTATACTTCTGCATGAGGAAAGGTGTGTGAACAGTTAATGTGCTGGATGAAACGGATCCTTCCTTTCACATGCTCATGTAAATGCTCTCTAGGGAAGAATAGGCTCTCCACCACACACTGATAAAAATCTATAAGACTAGGGGTGCTCTTCGCTCAGTTGGTAGAGCCCTCACAAATACACAAGAACACAAGAGATCTGGTTCGACTCAAAGAAAGTTAATAAAAAGGTGAGTCCAGACCACTTCAGCCTCGTCAAAAAGTACTGACGTTGGGGGCCTTTTTTTAAATAATGCTGGCTGTGTTGGCAATCCATGTGAAGTTATTTAAAATGTGCCAAATCCAGGTTTTTATATCATATCTACAACTGTTCCTCGATGCCCTGCACCAGTTCATAAACATTTCAACCTTCTGCCTGTACACAGACTATTCTTCCTGTACCTTCTGCACATATTTTAACTAGTCTATCCAAATCTGAATATGGGAGTTTTTCCCCCAAAAGTTATTGCCAAAAAAACATGTGTCCTTCCCTTTTTTCCTACACTGACTGCAAAAACAAAGGGCATTTAATATACCTAAACATGACCTATCATTTTTCTTTTAAAAGCAGTAGTAGTATTGCTTTTAAATAGTATAGTATTGAACTGTTACTTATGACAGTATATATTTCTGTGAGGTCTTCCGGGACACATTGTCAGATTGTTCTGTTATATAACTGCATGACAAATCAATCGTAAAATTGTCTGGATTGTTTAGACCGATAGATACCTTCAGCCCTGGGGACTCGAAATAACTGAGACACACTATAAAGACAGTAGAGCAACAAATATATGACATTTGCAGCTGTAGCCATGCTGTGTGTGTGTTACTGCTGTAATATGATGTCAAGCTGATAATCTGACTTTATTTTTATTTTTTACAGCTTGGTGACCTTGACTGGACATATACTGGTTTTGTGTTATTAAACTTACTCTTCAGCGGCGGACAGTCCATATAAGACCAGCTATACAATGCCTGAAGGATTAGTTTGACTTGCATTTAGCGGAGGCATTACAATGCGTCGCTTTACAGAGAAAGTCTCCATTGCCCTTCCCCGAGCTAATCTCACATCAACCCAAAATCACTCAGTGACCAAGGCTTTAGCTGCATTTTAGCCCTTAGTCCGAACATCCACCAAGGAGCAGCCAAGGAGATCACCCTCAGGCCTAATTCCACCAAGAGGGTGGTTTATTATTGCAATAATATGCTATCTTTGGTTTGACCTTCCTTGTCCTCTATATCCAAAAAGCTGACGTATAATTCACAAAATCATTCAAATGGGCATCTCCACGTCTTTGTTCTGACCTACAATAACCCAAACGTTTTCAGACTGAACTCTGCCCGTTCAACAGTGGACTCGAGACTCATTTCCATTTTCTCTGACTGAAGTGAAAAACTGCAACTGACAATCCTCCTTTTGACCAATGGATGAAAATAATGGGCATTTGACTAGAGAAAAATACTTCTAATGTTCCTAACAGCACAGAAAACTTTAACTAGTTTTTAATAGCACAGTCCTTATGCAAAGCGTATAGATCAAGTAAACAGAGGAGTTGGCTGTATTTGAGAAGTGGAGGCGGATAGTTTTATTAAAAGCGATTTATTGTGACAGTGAGTTGTTGTCACAATAAGACACATTTATTTGTTTCATTAAACTAGATTAAAACTCAGATAATATTTATTTATCTGATTTATTTTTATTTTTTGAGGATAATCCCTTGAGATGAATCATCTGGTTTTCGAGATGATTCATCAAAAGGGGGTATTTGCAAATGTTTATTCATTGCATTGCATTGATGCATTGTGCTGGATCAAAGATCAAAACAGAATGCCTCAACCAGGTGTGTAAGATTGAAGCTATAAATGTAGACACATGTTGGCACAGTGTTGAAGATTTGGAAGTTGTCTTTAATAGGGCTGCATAATACATCACAGATGAATCGTTATCGCAATATCTGTATCGCAAAGAATATTTGTGATGCCCATTTACTTTTTGTCTTTCAAAATCATTGTCCGAACCAAGCCTTAAACTACGGTGTTGCAATTGATAACACTAATAAAAAATACAATAGAGCATTATTTCCACTGAGTGTCACAGTGTAGGTCCAGTCAGTACGCCACAGTTTGGTACAAATAAGCCCTAAAGAGGCTTGTGTTTCCACTGTGCAGTGTGCAGGGAAGTGGCATGACTGTCACACAAGTTGTCTTTTTAAATGAGAATTTCAACACATTTGAAAATGACTCACAAAAGCTAGCTAATTT
This sequence comes from Perccottus glenii, assembly GCA_024416835.2. Lineage (NCBI taxonomy): Eukaryota > Metazoa > Chordata > Actinopteri > Gobiiformes > Odontobutidae > Perccottus > Perccottus glenii. The sequence continues at coordinate 11,039,819 of CM044558.2, forward strand.
TAAATAAAGAAGGGAGTAAATCCTGGGGTGTAGTGGTACAAGCGGTTGGAGAAATAATTGTATGAAGCTGGAATGAACAGTAAAAGAAGATTGTTTTGGGTTTATTTGAAGCTGCAGCAGTTTCCTACATTTTAGGGACTCTTTGTTCAGTGGCAGATGTTGTGTATGTGTTAAATGCAATGTAAAAAGTGAATGCAATGAGTTGTAAGCTATACAACTCTACAGTTTCTTCAACCAGAAGCTGATAAACACTAGCTTGTATCATTTGGCACTGTTTCTGCTTGGCATAAAATCATTTGTCCCAAAAACAGGGCATGCTTTATTTGAGAAGTTTTTCTTATGCGTCTTTTTGAAAAAAATTATAAGTAAGCATTATCTATCATCCATTCAACAAACTGCCCCCACACACACACATGGGACCCAAGGACGAGGGTTTACCAAAATAGCACAGCACGGTGCACCTGTACTGAAGTCTCTTCAGTGGAAATAAAGCTTTAGTGAAAAGCATGAAATTACGAGTGGCATTAACAGGTCTTCTAAATATTTTACACTGAAATTTAAAACCAAATTCTACTCAGTCATCATTCCAGAAAAGTGGATGAGATTAAGACCGTGGCATATTCAGAGCTTTAAAAATGGACCATGAGGGAAGGGTGCATGAGAAAAGTTGAAAAGGAATGGGATGCTTAAAGTGAAATCTTTGAATATGAACTGAAAGAGATGATTTGTAACGGCTGTAATTAAAAATAAAATGTGAACGTTTAAACGTCTCACTCTCACACACACACACACACTGTTGCTGTTAAAATATACACAGGTTGTTTAAATTCTTGTATGGCTGTAAAACTCTCTTGTATAAATGAACTCAACTCTGTTTGCTTTGTAGGATTAACAAAAGCAGATGTGTCCTGTCATCCTTTACCAAAAATGTCCCTCGCCTTCCTCCCTACAATGTCCAAGATAATAATATTATTGTTATTGCATTGTTGCAGCCTGCGTCGGCCCAGTCGCTGTGTATTTTCCTAACGCTGCGTGGCCACAGACGATGGCAGCGATCCATCCTGCCTGCCAGAGGCTGAGCGACAGATTCCACACAAGAGGGGAGCCCAAGGTAATCATTTGCATTTGTTTTTTATTGCAATCATTAGGGCTCCCCTACCGGGCCTCAGCAAGTGTGTGTGACAGACCCCATGTTTTATCTGGGAGTCAGGGGAGGTGTGTAGCTGGGAGCGAGCTGAGTACTACAGTACACGGCACTGATAAAGAAAACAGGCCGGCGAACATGCATCACACGCACTGGCATCTGGCTGCGTCTTTGGAGTTGGAATATTGTAATGTAGACATGTCTGATCAAAATGCAAAGGAAATTAAATATTACACTAACTCGGATGCCAATTTCACTGTTGGTTTATTAAAACTCCACACTGCTCTTATTCCCAGGATGTAAAATACTGACTTCTGATTCACTGGATCATTTTGTTCTGATATTTGGTCGAATGTATGTAAACGATCCTGGCCCCCAACGCCTCATACTTTCTTAGTGAGAAAAATCTGAAATTATTATAGCTTTTACATGAGCTGTAGCCAACTGCCATACATTTTATCTGTATTTTACTGTCTTTGAGCTGTGATTAACTGAGTACCACACTCAAAAACAGTTACTACATTAAAAAAATAAAGAAAAACACAGTTCAGCAATCTAAGGCTATGTCCACACGAAGCCAGTGCATCCCCTATCCGATCTTGAGACGGCGTCGTCTCAAGAAAATATCTGCGTACACACGACCGGCTGAAAACGATGTAGTATATATGCCAGACCAGTATGGGGCGCTGTAATTCTGCCACAGATATACACTATACACGGAGAAGAAGACTTTGAGCATGCGCATAACCTTGCGCGCTGCAGAAGAAGACGGAGACCTAAATATTTCTTTTCTAATAAAAACAAGTTCTCAAATTGTTGCAGTCATTTATTTAGAGTGTAGTAATTTGTGCCCTCATGTTTGTTGTTTGCTCTTCAATATACGGACTGAGTTCTGAGTGCTTTGGACATGCGAAATTCTCTCTCCATTCATTTTCTCAGGTTGCTTTCCTGGTTCTCTTCGCGGTGGATCTAAGAGCATGTGGCGTATGGTGTTGTCCATTATCGCTTGTTGCTCACCACAACTGCATAGAAGCAATAGATTTTGCTGTAATAAAGCTATTAGGCTTAGTAGCTTCTGCAGCACGAACTCAATCATGTAGTCCGCCATTATTGTTGTTGCTGTTACGTGCGATGAGGCCGACACGTGATGCGATGACATCATCGTTTTCACAAAATATACGGATTGGCTGTACACACGACACCGCAAGGGTGTCGCAAAGGTGTTGTCGAAAGATTTATCCACTTTAGAACCCTGTTTCAAAAAATAGCGGATTCAGTCTCCCAAAACACCGGATCCGTGTGGACGAAAGGCCAATACGATACAAAATGTATATGGATACAGTGATTTGTGTCTCCGTGTGGACAGCCCCTAAATGTACTTACTGTATTTCCCACAGAAATGTGTTTGAGGTTGAGATGTTGCCTGCAGAGTTGATATCTCTGCTCTATACTGTAAATGTCCCATTGGTTTATTGAATCAGGTCCATCCACATGAACTGGGACAGTTTGCAGCCATGTGTGAAGCTGCAAAGTCAGAAAAGGGGGGTTTGCCCTGTAGGACAGAGTAGAGTTCCTGCCCCAAGTGGACAGGTTAAAGCAGGGGTGCTCACACTTTTTCAACATGCGAGCTACTTATAAAATGACCAAGTCAAAATGATCTACCCACTACAAAAATGCAAAACATATATTTATATACAAATATATTAGGATTTTTTATATGTACAATTTATGTTGATGAACCTTGCAAACCATAATACTGCACAACACAAAATAATTAACTATGTTCAATTTACTCTGATGACTTGCACTGAATTGGGATGCATAGTCCGGACAGTAGCTGCTGACAGATGAGGCAAACGCACTTAAAAAATGTCATTGTGAAAAAAAAGTCCTCCTCCCATTCTTTGTGTTTACAGAGTCTGCGCAGTGGCTCAGGTGGTAGAGCGTTCATTCTACAACTGATGGTTGGCAGTTTGAGTCCCGCTCTCATTAACCCACCTTGCCTCTGGTGTCTATGGCACTGGTGTATGAATGTGTGAGGACGTTGGGGCTGTGTCTCATGTATGTTCAACAACATGCACTGCCTCAAAAAAAAAAAAGAATAAAAAAAATATGGCCTGGGAATGCCTCATTATTTACTTGTAGGAGCTAGAGAAGTGTCTGGGCAAAGGGAAGTCTGGACATCTTTGCCAAAAGATTGCTGCCACTATGATCCTGTATCCTGTCCTGGGTTCTACCTACCTTTGGCCCCATAGAGCTGAGTTTGTTCACAGCCCCAGGAGACCTAAAACATTATGCAGTAAAAAATTAAAAACAAATTAACATAAAAACACTTTGAGACTGCAAGTCTTGAAATGTATGTCTCCTTAAAGCTTTTTAACTATCACAAAAAAGCTATTAAGTCTGAGATTAGGACTGACTAAAAGCATAATGTGTGGGTTGAACCTTGGGATCAATGGCTAAACCCAGTGCATCAACATAGGACACTCAACATAGGCCTTCTTCAGCATCAGCACAGATGTGCGTGTGATTGTGTGTCACTGGATCATGCTTTGGGGATAAAAGACATTAAAGCATCAAAAGCTGGCATGCACAAAATGCAAAGACCCACAGCAAAGAACCAGCAGTGAGGGATATAGTGAACAAAAGACAGAGGAATCCTTGATGAAGGGGGCCGGTGTCATGACCTGTGCAGGCCTGGAGAGATCACAAGTGCTACTTGAGCAGCCAGCTCCATGGCCATGCATCAGGATCCACACATCACCCAGAGCCTTGCCTTTCCTTTAATTAACCAGGGGTCTTGGACAGAATAGAATTCAGCTTGCAGCTGGCCACCTCCACAGCTCCACACCTCCACAGTTCATTCCTAGCACTGTAGGCTAGTAGTATATATTTATACAGTATATTAAAGGCCCAGTTATTTGATCATGTTTTAGAATAGGTTTGAGCATCTCTTAGATGGTGTTGACCACATTTTAGTTGGCGCTGATTATGTTTTAGTCAAATCTGAACAGTTTTTAGAGGTTTTAATTCCATTTGAACAGGTATGACTCAAACAGCGGGTAAGTTTTAGATCTTTACTTAGAGAAGCAATTGGTCAACTCCAAAGGGATAAGGCAAAAACAGGTCCTAAATTCAGAAAAAAAGTCATACACACAAAGAAACTCTCAAAGATAAGGCTAGTAAGTGTAAAATAATGAACAAGACAAACAGGAGACACAGGAGCAAGGTAAGACAAAGACTAAATACACTAGGAGAGGGGAGACAATGAGACTCAGGTGCAAGGCATTGGATAGATCCAAGATGGCGGCGCGAGCAAATCGCGAGGCCCTGGGTCTCTCCAGATTCCATACTGTATTTTGTTGCATGTGTAATGACAATAAAGTTGAATCTAATCTAATCTAAATAGGGCAGGGCCAGCAATTACCATGGAGGAATAACAAGACAGGAAGGAACTCTGAAACAAGAGGAAAGGATAGAGACATACCAAAATAAAAGAGAAAAGTTGTACAAATATAGGACTGTGACACATCCTTAGTCAATGATCAAATTATGAAAACATCTTGTAAATACATGGACAACTTATGCCCTTTAAGCATTTACTCATTTTTAATCATGTACACTGGCTAGGGATAAAAATGGATGTAAAAGGAAAGTTTTGTTTATAATTAAATTTAGGTAAAGCAATATTAAATAGCTGCACTGCATGTGGAGAACTATGTGGCAAGTTCAAAATCTGTGTCACATATCTGGAGGATTGGCACTGTCTGTGAAGGTTCTCAGTCGTCCAGGTCATCTTAAAGAAAAAGTTAAAGCAAAGGTCTCTGGACTCAGTTTTCAAGGTTACATTTTGTCTCTTATCCCAAGAGACTTTGTCAATTCTTACACAACTGCAGTTAATATAACAAAAATACATAAAAAACACGAAAACAGATATTTTATGCTTGTGTACACTGTTGTCATATTAGAAGTAATGTGCTACAATTCAGGTCACTTGTTTTTTGCAGCACAGACAAACAAGTAGATGATGATTATTGCACTCAAAGGTATAATGTGCAGGATTTGTTTTTTTCCCCCTCACAATGGATGTTTTTGACCACAGAAGCAAAACTACTGACCAGTGTGAGCCAGGTTTTGTTAAAAATAATCATCTCAAAATCCTGCATGGTGTGCCTAAGTGAAAACCAATATTACCTAATGACTCATATTGATCACAGGAGGGAGGGTGAAGAGTAATGGACACCTACTGTATGTTGCATGTGATGATGTTATGCTTCATTCCTTGATGTTGGTGGGTTTTTCTCTTACAATTATCTTGGCATCCTGAGTCAGTCTGGTGCCCCATTTATGCTCCACCATGAGTGCAGCAAAATTTTATTCATTTTCTTATTGGTTTTGCATATTTAGTGCTATGCAAATATCGAATATATTATTCTAAAAATTTCTGATATCCTGTAATGCTGACTTGCACTAATTATGCTTTATGTGTTCTGATTGGTATCTCCTCTGTTTCTACCTTCCAAATTGGGAAAAAGATACACCCACTTCATAGCCCTCATGCTGGCACTGCAGTCGTTAGGTTAAAGCGAGACGTAAGAACAACAGGGGGATCTCAGTCAAAATGAGCATAAAATGGGCTAACACTTTAGATTTAATTACACGTTTTAAAGTCCCACCTCAGCTACCATCATCTTTAGGATCCTCTGCCATTTTTGTAGTTCCCTGAGATTTAGATCTGCCGCAATAAGTTCCATCTACTGCTGAGCCTTTTCCAGTTCACCCCCCCCCCCAAAAAATATAACTTCGCCTCCATTTTAGACTTTATATTGTTGTCCAATAGAAACTGTCCACCTTCTTGGTAAATCTAAAAGATGACTTGGTTGAGTCAAATTGAGTCAACCAATCATTTTTACAGTGTAAAGCTGCACTGTAATGCAGTACATCACTAGGGCAGCATATTCATTATAATGGTCCCTGGTATGGAATGTACTGTGTCACTAATGCACCCCTGTGCTTGTCACACTGCAAGCAGGATCATTAATCTTTGATGAAACAATGGCAGAGCCCAAGGTGAGATGGAAGAAGCCTCCCACGCCAAGGCCAAACCCGACCTAGCGCCACAAATATTACACTCATTCAGCTCATTACAGGGAAAACTAGTGCTGCTATGACTCCCCGGCTCATGTGTGTCTCTGTGAGCAGCCCACACGCACCTCTAATAGATGCCTGGGTCTCCCCAGTCTTTTTGTCTGTGCCCTCCTTATCTGTTCTCCCATGGAAGAAATCTGTCCCTGCCCGCCATCGCTCTGCTTCTCAATCAACGTGGTTCCAACCTCCTAGACTCATTCCAATTTGGTCTCTTCCCCTGATACCATAGCAATTACCACGTTCAGGCCATCTACATCCCTTGTTACACTGTGTGCCACCAGCTCATCACTGAGGCCAGGCATTAAAGGAAAAAGATCTTTTATGGCTGTAAATGAGAAGGGAAGATATGGCAACTGGTCCACTGTTACATTTTATGGTATAAAACCTGCTTGTGCCTGTTCTCATGGCATATATTTTTTTGTACCCTAACTATGTACAAAGAAAATATTTAGGGAGTTGGAATAAAGTTTGCTGGTAGCCCCTGAACTAGATAGCAGACTTGTTGTCTGGAACTATTCTAGCCTGGACTGCCATTCTAAAGCTTTTTCTATAAAATTTATTTCGGAGTTGGTTCCTTTAGAGTTAGATTCTTGGAGCCAAGGCTGGAGTCCTAGCTAGTTCTGCATGAACGTCTCTGGAACAAGCTTTGCAGTGGCATCACTATTTTGTCTGAATAAATTCCTTTTATTAGTCAATAAATTAAATTATTTATTGTTCTGTATTTAGATATGCTGCAGACACAATTATACCAGCTCCCAGAGTGGGGCAGCAAATGAGATATTGCATATTTGTAATCAGCCGGAGAAGAAGAAGCCAGCCAATGATGTACTTTGTATTGCTCATGTGACAGGAACTTGCGTCATGAACATGCTGAAAATGTTGTTGCAGGTGAATGGAATAAGGCTCTAATTCAGATTGTGTTATCTCACAAGAGAGAATGGGATTTACGCGCTTTACAGCCCTTAAATAGAAAAAGTGGAGCAATGCAGTGGACCACAGAAGAGCGGTATTAGTACAAAATACCAATATTAACTATAGTATTAGAAGACATGTTCTTAACTTCTTTCTTTTTTCAAACTTGCCGGCGAGTGTGTGTCTCTGCTTGTAAACAAAGTGTGTCAATATGTGGCTGCTACAACTTTACAAAAGTGCAGTTGCAGCGAGAGTCTGTGGAGGGAGCTGCGCCCCTAGTGGCTAAAAGTTACATAGTGTCGCTTTACATGAATTGGGAAACATTTAACAGGACTATGCGAGCAGAAAAAAACATTTCACATGTTTTGTTTGCAGGAAATAAGAAAGGCAGTGGGCAGGATTGAAAGGAGTGTTGAGGAGAGAAGGAATCCAACAGTTTGACATTAAGCATCTCATACACAGTTGCAAAGCATTTTTAACATACATTACACAAACTATTAAGAAATAGGATTTAGTCTCTGACCCACACTCCGGAGCAGTAGAGTGCGGTAATGTACCTCATTAAGCTGGTTGCCAACCACCGTTAAACACCAAGAAGAAGAAGAGGGTGAACGGATTTGAAAACATGGCAGGGGACAAAGTAGAGACAAACTTTGCAGACAAAGTATTCCAAAGTGTGGGAGCATTTTATTTTAAACCAGACAGATGAAAGTATGTTGGAATTGGAGCAGGTGTTAGAAATGGAAACAGTCAATGAAATTTGATTTAAATACATTTTGATAAACATTTTTTAGCATTATTATTATTTATTTTTTTAAACCTTTATTTAACCAGGATAGTCCCACTGAAGTAATAGTCCCCCATTACAAATGTCTTTTGCAGGGGAGTCCTGGCACCATGTGTGTTTGGGGGGACTGTTGTACATGTTTTTAGTGATAGGGGAAACCGGAGTACCCGGAGGAAACCTACACAGACACAGGGAGAACATGCAAACTCCAGACAGAAAGGCCCTGCCCTTGATGGGAATCAAACCCAGGACCTTCTTCCTGTGAGGCAGGAGTGCTAACCCTACATGTACTGTTGACACAAACAGTCCTAAGCAGTTTATTTGCCTTAAATTATAACGTAAAGAATAACAGATTAATCAATTATAATAAAAAAGAACTGCACTCTCAAATGTATTGTTCTGCAATAAAATATAAGCAAAAGGAAGGAATACTAGACCCACATACAGTAAGTTAATGGATATGATGGGACAAGCTAAGAATCTGCAGAAGTTAAAGGGTAAGATCGAATATTGAAAGTGTAAATTGTGCTTTAGTCATTCCCGAAAGACTACCATTATAGTAACACTGACAAAATGTGATAATGACTTGAATGAGGATAAAAGAGCAAAGTCTTTGGAGCAGTCTATGGGCAGTGAGACGATGGCTGCTCGTCTCAGTGCAAAGGTCTTGTCAGTGGAAAGGTGCCAATGGCCGACAAGATCTGTGCTGAAATAATGAGGGCTCTGCAAATGAGCATGTCACACAGGATACATCTCGCAAATGACACTGAGATTTCAGGAACACTGACATTTAACCACAGGCCTGGGTGTTGGGTTTGTCTTGTGACCAGAGGGGTGTTCAGACCCATCAGAGATCACAAAGGATCTGTCGAAATGCTAATCTCCAGCTTTATGGAGAAGGCCATAGAGCGAAATGTATTCTTGAGTGCTGCTTTAAAGCTCTTTGAACTTCTTTAGTTGCAGTAAATTTTTACTGTCCAGTAGATGTTTCAGTGTTCTCATACCAAAAGACAAAATGCAAACTTAATTGGTGAGACACAAATGAAATGGACAAAAAAGGTGCAAATTAAGTAAACATAAAATTAGGTTAAAAAATCTCTCAACCCAACTTTTGGTGTCATGCGGTTTGCACTGTGATCGTGTCGTTTTTTCCATGAAAAAGCGGGAATTGCGTAGCAAAAGCTACACTCAATGTTGCGTAGTCCTTGAGCAGGTCAGCCTAGTACGCCCCAGCGGAGCGATTCCCAGTTCCACCTGAGGCATTGTGCCATACCCCCGGGTCCCAGGGTCCCCGCTCCCACGATAGTCGAATAAAGCGAAGACACGGGACAAATAGGGCGTGCCAGCTCATCGTGGAGATCAGTACGTCGGCCGTCCCTTCTGTCGGCCACCCAACAGAAACCTGTTGTCTAATTTGTTGTGTTTGAAAGGGGTCCTGCTCCTGTGGCCACTCAATGTTTAATGGCACGGATCCTCAACGCTACGTCAGAGAAGGAGGAGGAGGAGCGCTTTAAAGTGGCCACATCCGGGTGGTATATATACATTTACAGCTCTGGAAAAAATTAAGAGACCACTGCAATTTTTGCAAGCAATCAGCCTCTCTACAAGTATGGAAACCATTCCATTCCAATGTGTGTTGAATCCCAACACAGGCACAGCTCATTCTACTGAATAGTACAAATCAATTAACTGCGTTGTACATAATGACAATATGACAAAACAAGAAGAAAACACAGTGACAAATCTTATTCATTGAATAATGTGGCCCAACCCTTAGCAGAAACATGGTCAGAAACAGATTTATTATGTTGTCTCCATGTATTTTTTTGCCTTGAAACAGGGCCTACATTCTCCGGTGGATTGAAAAGAAAAATGCATTGAGTGCAGTGGGGAATAGTAGCTGCTACTGCTGCTGCTGCACATGATTCATTCTCATGAACATGGATATGGTTTTAGAGGTACAAATACAGCATGTCTGTAGTCTGACTCATTGAACGTAGAGGTTGGTCACCAGTGAAGAGCCACATTGTCCTACTAGGTGTTTAGATACATTTGTGGATTAAATGAGGTAATCCATGCATCTGCTCTGCCTTGATTTCTATGAACATCATGTTTTGTTAATTGAAGATAACAGCAGTTGTTGGATCAGAACTCAAACGTTTATTGGTAAAGGCTTGCTTTCTCAACACAGGTTTGTCTTTACCTTTGACAAGAAAGATTTACTGCGTGTGCAGTTGTTTGGTGTAGTGGCAGCCATAATGTAATTTCACACTGTGGTGATGAATAGAGCCAAGTAACAAAGCATCAACGTTTCTGAAGTAACAGTTAGTCTTTGTCCAAGTGTATTTGAAGTGTATTTAGAAGTCCAAAGAATGACGAGGGGGTTGGGTTCCTCGGGTGGGCTAAGTCTTTCTGACAGAGTGACAAGCTCAGCCATCAGGGGAAATATCAGAGCGACTCAATTCTGCTTGTGCTTACTGAGCAGGGTTTGTTGATGTTCTGGAGGAAGGCATCTTTGACTGAAAAGGATCATGTTATTTCTATAGATGCACCAGCTTCTTGAACTTGTATCATACGTATCATTTCCAAATCGATGTTGAAATGTTTTGGGACAAAGTGTCATCAGTTGTAGATTCAAAAAAGAGTGGACACAGAACACAATATATACAAATGTCTTTCTGACCCTACAATGCTAAACTTATTGTGGAATTATTATTATGGAAATCTTTTTAAAACTATTTCTGTATCAAGGTTTGTTTCTCTAAGTCTCTTTTTTAAGGAACTTGTGAACTCGGGAAGTAATTATTATTTTATTTTTATGTTTATGTGAGGTTGTAATTGCTGTAATTGCCGTAATTTGGTAATTTTTCTTTTTTACACAGGATGTAATTATTGATGCATACTTCTCAACTTAACCCAGACTTGGGATCGAATAGACAGTGGCTGGAGGCAAGGTGGGTGAAGTGTGTTATCCAAATACACAACAACAGTATGTACTGGGAAGAGCGGTCATTTAACTGGCAATGTTGCATGGTAGAGACGGTAAGTATTCAGTGAGTTAAACAAAAAAGCAGAGTAGGTGCATTACGGAAGATCCCAAGTTTTTGTACTAGTCTGCCACCTTTGGCGTTAGCGGTACTGCATCCAGTGTTGTGCGTGTACGAGCACAAACAAACAACAACTGAAGAAGAATCTGCTGGTTTCGAGTGCACTGGAGGCCTGTCTCTTCTCTGGGTTCACACAATCAATTTTCAACTTTGCTGCTAACGCTTCTTAGTTTACTTATGGCGGCAAATCAGAAAGTGTGAACCACGCTCACGCATTACGTCACGTTCAATGAAACAGCACAGGAGTTTTGATCCTGAAACCTTCTCATTTAATTAACTGTACAGGCTTACAGAGGCAACTGCGGCTATTTCTGCACAACAAGCTGTTGCTGATGCACGTATGGGTTAGTAAAAAAAAAAAAAATTAACCATTAAAACTTCCATAATGTACCTTTTAGGTCTCTTTGTTAGCACTGAAAACCACCTGTTTGTCTCAAGTTTAAAATCATTGTGTGGCCCCTGAGACAAAATGTTTCCCCTTCTACTGATCTAGATGTGATCTTATGTGGTATAATATGAATACCACATATACTGTACATGCTACATATACAGTACATATACATACATACATACATAGAGCATATACGCTGATGGATTTTCACAGAGTTCATAAAGTCACAGAAGTATTTTGTCATACATCTGTTGGGATGCTCATATGGGTCTCTGAACAACAAAAAAGCTGCAGTTTTTAAAATGCTCTTTCAATCCTAATATGGTTGCTGTGGATGTGTATAGTCAAAGGTTTAGAGGTGACAGTTGCCAGCCTAACATTTCTCCCCATAATCAAAGAAAACTCACCAGAAGCTCATTTTAAACAAAACTTTATGTATCTGTTCCGCTATGTCCAACACCCTGACTTCTGACAAATCCAATCTGAGTTATTTTAGATTTTCTGCAACTCAATATGTCACAACCCATAAGGAAAAAGGGGTTAATTGTATCTTCTTGACCCAAATGTCTCTGCTGCTCTCTTCCGTCCAAACTTACCCACAAAGTTATCCGTATCAGTGTCTCACACGCCCACTCAGGCCACAATGTGTGGCACCAGTCTGTATGCTTATCTGAAAAATAATCAACCATCAACCATGAAAGTCAACCAGCCAATGAAAAAATAAAATAAAAAACAACTCTCAAATAGTAGTCAGAAATTACTCGTGACCTTTTGTCAACACAACAGCGAGCCTCCCTTGGAGTTTTCTGTAAATCAACTCTAAATGAGAAAGTTTGTCTCTGCACTTGATGGACCTTGTTAACAAGATACCACATCCCTCAGTCGGTCCCTAGATTACACCTCTTTTTGCTTTTAACTTTCTATTTTTACGAGTTCAAAAGGAGCCGTCTTGGCTGACAGGTTGTTTGTTCTTTTGCTTGAAATGGTAGTTGAAGCCCATTTGAGCCATACCTTGTAACTGACTTTTATTTTGGCTTCTTCATGACTGCAGTCTTTTATCATTTTAGATTTAATCTTGGGGTTCAGACCACAGTGCAAAGTCAATCTCAAATGATTCCTCTTGCATCGCATTTACATTATGACTATGCCATCCAAAAAAGAAATACATCCATGCAGCAACAAAAAAGGCCTTGGCAATGTGTCCAAAGCAAATGTCCATTTAACAGTTTTTGATGAGGAAGCACAGGTCCTTAAACAATTTCTAACAGCGGCTACTCAAGGTATTGAAGCAAAAAAAAAAATATGTGACCCACAAAGGATTTTAAAATCATTCGTTCACCTAGAATTTTTATCTAGCAAAGAATTTTTCCTGTTGAAATTGTGCTAATCAATTTTGTTTTAAAGATACATAATTGGTCAAAACTGATCACATGGAACATTCTGGTTAGTGGACAGTGCTTGGATCACAATACTGCAGGAGCAAAGACCATGAATTTACTGTACAAGGGGTAGGACTTTTTTCTTTAATTTTAGCTTTTTTTGCAGATGAGCAACCCTCTCTGAACATCAACAGTGGCCATGGCTTATTCAGAATCTAGGTCTAGTCATGCATCCATGCTGTTATTTGTCATTTTATACAAATCCATTCTAATTTAGTCCTAAACCGCCAAATATAGCACTAACTAACAAGCCACAAGCTCAGGGAATATTTTCTACCCACTCACTGACAGCACACACATACATTCAGTTAGTTTGCCAAAATCATCTGTATTTGCACACTAATCCCCTTTGTCCATTAAAATTTATGGTGTACAGCTTATCTTCACTTGCCAAAATGCACATGCACACAATACTGTTTTATGTTTTCAAATAAAAATAATTGGTCCAAGTTCTGCTCTGAGTCAAAGCAAAGCAGTGGAATATCTAGTGAGCGCTCAAAGCAGACAGAAGCAGGCAGTTTAATAACACAAGATCAGACAATAAGTCTCAATAAATATGTGTGAATAATAACGAATTCCCTGGAAATGTCAGCACAAGAAGGCAGCAGCTGTTTGAAAAGGCTGTTAAATAGGAACATGACATCTTGAGGGATTATTGGACAGCTTTAATATTTGGTAAAGCATACAGGCCTTTAACACAGAATGGTTCGGCAGCATCGTTTTTTGGAAAAGGCAACTTGTCAAATACCCCTTACTTGTTTGTATCATATTTATCTTCAAATCCTCTGAGAACATTCATTTGTGTCTCCTCATCCCGGAAACAAGACAGCAAAAGTGTTTCGTCAGTGTGCGACTTCACACTGAGTGGCGCCATTGAAAACGAATTGTAAATGATGGAAAATGTGACTTTGACACTAATCCAGGATGATTTCCTGAGGATAAGGATATATTTATGGGGAGGAATTTGCAACGCTGCCTGATTTTCAGACTCAATCAAATGAAAAAGTTAAGACAGGCATTGTCGGAGCTGTTTTTAGTGCACAAAGTCTTCTATTAGAATCGGAGCAGCTCAAAGATGTTCACAAGGATAACGTCAGGATTTGTCTGAATAAATAATATAACAATGACCTTCAACTGTCTCTGGAGACTTTGAGAGCTCTTTGTTTAAAATTTAACTTTATGAAGCAATTGTAAATGGGCTGCAATTACTTTACAGCTGTGCTCCAATTACAACAGATGATTTTTGTTTAATGTTTGAACATGAATTTTTAAATTTGCATTATAGGGCTGGTGCAGTGCAGGACAAAGTCTGGTGCAGTGGCTCCATGTGATTAACTTTGACAAGTGAGTGTTGTCATACAAACCTTATTAGTGTTTAGTTTTTCACAAAAATTCAAACCTTTGAATCCGGCTCAGGAAGTTTTGCCACCCACTGCGTTGTCATGTAAACTGTAAAGACGCTGTCCTCAGTGAAAACAATGACGAAACATTGGCCGCTGGCTACACACAGTGTACTACAGTGTTCTTAAGAGCTGGGTGTATGATTACCCTACCGAGTATTTGTGTTTGTGGTGTTGTGTAAGTGGCCCCTGAAGCTCTTACACAGCACAGCAACAGCCATGGACTGAATCCCATTATCTGTTAGCTGGCTGCTAATCAGGCCCAATACAAGAAATTAAAGGAAGCATTTGAGTGCAGTTACAATGATCCGTTCCCACAGTCAGTGGAGTTTTACAATCGGTGTCTCTTGTCGTTTTGGCCCTCTAAGCGAGATTACAAATTTGCACCCCACTTTTGAAAGAATGAGGGATGTAGCAATCTTTAAAAGGTTTCATAAAGACACTTTAATTAAGCATTTTTTTAAAGGATATTGTTCAAATTAAAGTGGTATTTTTGAAAACTAAGCCAAGATAACTGCAACACTGACACTTCTGCTCAGGTAGCTTACATTTTCTTTTCAAAAGCTAATGTCTAACAGAGCGGACGAATAATAGTAAAACTCTCAAAAAAGTCTTCAGCTGTTACTGTGCTGCTCTGGGGTTCTGCAAAAATACATACTGTGTGAACAATAAATACAGCACATAGCCCATGTATCCAATAATTTGAACGGTGGGTGTTTCAATAGTAAGTGCTAAATTTAAAAGTGTATAAAAACTAAAAGCGCTGAATTTTACAGACGGTACATAAACGTCTTCATGTCATTAATAATTGGCTTTTTCTGTTGAAGTTATACAGAAACAAGTGATCTTTACCTTTATTAGTGTCTGTAAAGAATATTATTATAACAGCTTTATCTAGGATTTGTCAACCCTTTAATCAAATTAATAAAAATGATAAAGGATTCTCAAACTAGAAGCTTTCTAAACCAAATCCTGAAAAAACATCCTTAACAGAGTGTTTTCAGCTCAGAACTGATACCGGGTCTGATGCACAAGCGGGGGCTCTCTGCCTCAGGAAGGAGAGCTTCAGTGGGTCCTGGCTCACCGTGCTGAACATGCCAAAGCCTGGCTCTACCCCGAAGAACGCGCCGGTTCAAGTCTTTTTTCTCACGCGGTCGAGGTGATCATCAGATCCAAAACACTCTGTGTGGTTTTGTATGAGATCGTTTTCAGTTTGGACATTTTTCAAAACATGAGGCTCGAGAGAAATTGCATAAAAAATACGATGCTCTCCAGTCACTTTTCATGATAAGCACACCAGCTGCATGTGAACGCTTTGCTGCAGTCCTGCCTCTGACCCCTCCCTGTGCAGTAAAGCTAGATATTAATGTGTTTATTGACAATTATTAAGGTTAAGGGCACGCACACAAACTTCCAACTTTAATCACTATTCTGAGTCTGTTTTTGTGTTTTTTCTTTTTCCATTTTTCATTTGTATTAACTTTGACACTGAAGTCAAAACATTAATAGTAATAGAGCACATGTGTTAAACTACATCCAGGACAGATCATTCCATTCACTACTTAATCAACAAAATGTAAAACATGTAAAACAAACATAAGTACAGTCATGACTGTTAAGAGTCCAAAGACTGCTAATTAGCATTGTACAAAGGAATTACAAATGGGATTTACGAAACTTTGCTGGAATAAACTTGATTCTCCTTTTGCACAACATTTAAAGAATTCTGCCAGCTCAAAATGGAGTCAGTCATTTTCTAACTTGGTCAGCAGTTTGGCAAAAAGACGACTGTCTGAAAATATACTGTATTTAGTTTTGCAGAAGTCACTCTTTAGACTAGACATAGACAGCCCTTGTATTTTGCAATAAATGACATTACATAGAGCATTTAGAACAAAATTTGTCAAGTTTACATGTAATAAATGAATGTGCTATACATTTACCATTCTAATTGTATGTCTAGGATGAACATTATTCATAGGAGACAAAAACAACATGTATTGACATGAGTGCATCAAGAAGGATAAATGTATATTTCATTTTTTATTTCTTTTTTCCTCCGCCTCCAGCATTGAGTGAAATATACCCACTGTTGCCGTTATGATTCATCGGGGGAAATCAATCAGAAGAGCTTAATTGTCCTTCTGAAGAGTACTATTTGCACGCGTTGGAGCGCCGTGGTGCTATTACTTCCATTGTTTAGCTTTACCTTGGAGGTGTCTTCATCAACATATTCAATAACAGATGCTGCTTGGAGTGAATTAATTACAGTTCTCAATGGAAAAGCAGGGAAATTGTGAGGCAAATCATAATACTGACATCATTTTTCAGCCGACACAAACAGAAAATAAGTATTTGCCTATATTTGCGATATTACCTTATAATATATAGCTAAAGCTGTTTTGGCGGAGACAGCTAAAGTTACATTTTCTGGTGGTTAAAATACATCTGAATAAAACATACATATGTCTCCCGCTGGTGTGTTGCTGCTGTGTTGATTCAGTTCAAAATGAGCCTCACACCCAAACTGCCAGTGCCTTCTGTGGGAGCTCCCAGCACAATAGGTGCTTTGGCAGCAATCCATGTTTTTCCACAAGTGTGAGATCTGCGTGGGACTGTTTAAAGCACACTTTATATATCTTCAGACTCTGAAGTTGTCTACCTACACTCCCAATATATAAGGCTAAAAAGATTAATAAAAAAGATTAAATTCTAAATATTAATATGATTAAATTGCACCAGCTACACAACAATTCTGCCCTCACTTCAATTAAGGTAGTTCTCAGCTCCTTTCAAATGCGTTGATATCTTTTGTCATCTGTATCTGGTTAAATTCAATTGAGATTTAAAAAAAATCCACATCTATGGAACGTCTCAAGTACCATGGTGGTAAAACTATTTTATTATACATTTTTATTAGCCCTCTGGGGAAATTCCTAGTTGTCAACCACCACCAAGGTGCGCCTAGCATGTTTTTTTGAAGTTGCAGGGGGAAAACCGGAGTACCTGGAGGAAACCCATCCAAGCATTGGAAGAACATGCAAACTCTACCCACATAGGACTCGTCTGACCCGGGAGTCGAATCCTTGTTGCTGAGAGGTGGGCGTGCTAACCATTGCGTCTCTGTAACTTTAGCCTGACTCAGCAAAAAAAGTACAGTGAGTTTAGACAAGTGGATAAAGCTTTGTCATTAACCTGAGTAAACCTGGCTTTTACCTGCAATAAGCACTAAAGGAGATGAGAATAGCTTTTGTTTCCTGTGTATGGACAGTACAGGGATGGCTTTATTGACACTGTCGCTGGTGAGTAATTTGTCAAAAGAAACACAAAGCAACAGACATAGACTTGTTTTCCTTTGATCTGGTAAGAGCTGCTCCTGCCAGGCCACTGGTGTTTGCCAGATAAAAAAAATAAAATAAATTAAGCCATAAGTTCGTCCTTCTTTCCTTAAGTTTTTTTATTTATATTTTTGTTTATTCATGAAAGCTAAAGGTAACTGCTTGGTAAGTGATGGGGTGAAAATAGAGCTGTTGGGATCAGTTAATTTGTCCACCTGACTGAAGGCCAGTGGAGACTACATAAGGACCAATGTGTTGAAAGAGAACAACTGCTAGCTCCCTAGAGCACAAGCCGGCTGGCAAGAAAGCCAAAAAAACCCACTGATCAAGGAGGCGCAGGAGGGACCATTGAGCAACAACAAGATTCAAGCAAAAAGCTATGTTCTATGAGTCTGTGGAGCAATATATTTTTACTTGCAATAGTCTGGTGGTGAGCTGATCAGAAAGGCAAAATCTGTTGTTGAACTAGAACTGGACAGTGTAGAGGCTGTGGCAGAGAAGGCAAAGTATCCTTTACATTTTTGTAAATGTTCTCCATGTTCTGCATACATGTGGATTAAGAGTGGAGTCTAAAATGTAAGGGTTATTCCATCTGTAAGAAGAAAAGTGGGTATTCTTTCACAGTCCACAGTCCGCCAGTCCATTTAGCCCAATCTCCAACTCTATCTCCGCTGCTGCAGCTAATCACAGCCAAATCAGACGACTGGAGCTGAGCACGTCATTAGCGCCTCGGCTATATTTACATGCGTTAATCTGGTTATTGTCCTCTGTCTGATTATGTGAATAAACCCATTACACTGTTTACAGCCATTGTGCAGAACTATCAGGTTAATAATTCTATCCTAATCCAATCTGCCATTTTGTAATTGATTGGATGCAATAATTGCAGACCTGCTAAGTGATGTTAGTCATTTAACCTACAGCTCATCTAATTGCATGTCATTTTGCGGCTGGTGGGGCACATTATACTTTTGTGAACAACCTGGCACTCATAAATATGGATGTTATTTTCTGACTGATTAACCTCTTGGGATTGTTTCAGTACCACAATAAGGGAAATGATAAACATGTATCTTTAAGCGTGCACATATGAAGCTGTGAATACATGTGTAAATATACAGTATGTACAGACTTATATTTCAAAGTTGAAATCAATATTTTTACTGTGCATTGTGAATAAACGTTTTAAAAAATGTGTCTAATTTGTGATTATTATAGGATTTTTTACAATGGCTAAAATTGCATTAGCCATCAAAATCAACTAAAACTAAAAAACAAAGATGCAAATTGTGCATAGAGAAGATGGTTTGGGTCAATTGTAACTGTGCTGTTAGTGAGTGGGTAGAGAACCTGCATTAAGGTAAAATGCAAACTGACTCAAGCACAACTGGGCCCTGTAGTATGAAGTTGGATTAGTAGGTCTGCGTGGTAACTTCAGCTTAACCCTGAGTTTTGGACTCACAAAGCTGGTTTACTTTCTATTGTGGTAGAGCTTACCTGGCTCTGAACAGGTTACGTTTCAGGTAGACCGTGTTAAGGATAAGAGGAAAGAGGCTGCGCGGGGAGTGAAAAAAAGTGTTTGCACAAGCAGCAGCTAATTGGAGCACAAAAATACAGTTCATATATTACATACTGGGCATGGAACAATAAACGATTCTGAATGCCCTAACCCTTTGGAAGGGCCAAGGGGATGGGCTGTACAGCTCCCCAAACAGAGATTTTGGAGGACCACACTAAGGCTAAGATAATTTCCCATAATGCAGTGTATTCACTGGCATCGCAGCTGTGAGAGAGGTGCAAAATGTAACTAATTTGTGCAAAAAATAAAAATAAATTACAATGCTGTTTTATGTTTCTTTTCATTCATGTACAGATCTGTTTCCCCCTCGGGAAGTTTTGTAAAAATTGCTGTTTGCTAACTTTAGCGTTACATTGACAGGTCACAGTCTCGTATTTGCAAAACTTTTTGAACTTTTTATTTGCTAATGTATTACACAGCTATCTGTTTTTCCGTCGGTATAAATTGATATAAAGTAAACAATTAGTCGTTTTGGTTTTTGTAGTCATAGTAACATTGTTCAATGTCTTATGTCTGTGACAGGGACTGAGGAGACAGCAGCTGATACTGTTCAGAGCAAGACTCAAGTCAAAATACTCACAATAAACTGTTCATGATGCTGTATCATGATGACGGATGTATTATTAGACCTTATTTTAATATTATGTTGTGTTTTAAAATATACATTATTAACAAATGAAATTATATATAGCCTATATTATGAAAACTTGTATATGTCATGTTATATGTTGATAATTAGGAACCTTATGTTATTATACATCTTTGCCCCTACAGGTGTGTCCAAATTCTTAGGGGTAGCCTATAATTGCCATACTCCAAGTTTTTTTTACTGCTGGTGAAGCGTCTAATTTGTTATTTTTAATTTGCATGCTCATACAAAATAAATAGAAACTGCTGCTTTTGTTGCCATGATGGGCATCATTTTTGATGACGTCCAAAAATCTGGTTCATTGCTGTTTATTTATAAAAAATATCTGAAATGAGTAAGAAATAACATTTGAATTTTCTGAATGGATCTATTCAATTTTTTTTTATTTTTTGTTTTGCTGTAAAACAGTTCAAAAGCCCTTTATGGCCTTAAATGCACTGAGCTAACCTTGTAAAAACTAGCCTCACAGCTGTCTACCTTTCAGGAAAAAAAGCATAAGCCTTTTTCTTGACAGCTGCAATTTAGTCCTAAATAAAAGATGAAAGGTAGACATTGTTTTGTACCCATTTCTCAGAATCAAATCAAAGGGTTGGTGCACGTACACACATACAGATTACCTGATCTTAAAACATAAATGTTACATAACTACAAATGACTGCATTATGAAACTGGGAGGCAAAAAGTCTCCTGAGTGAACAGAGATTTGTCTGCTGTAATGTATCAGGAGACATATTACCTCAGGGAGCGTCGCCCTACCAGGCCAGCTATCATAAATAATGCAGCAAAAATACATCATGGCGGTGTTTCTCTTTATCCAACATGTGTAGCTGTCAACTTTGATCAATACGATAACACTAAAGGCAATGGTATATAAACACAGTCCCTTTTTTATGTTTATGCATGTTGTTGAACCCAAAAAACACATTGAGATGCAAAATATGCCTGCCTCTGAGGAGAACAAAATCTGTAAAGTTGACCAAAACGACACGTGGCAATGTAGTTATCAAACGACTGTGGAAAGGATTCTTATTGAACATTCTTATTCTCCCGGGTTCCCTCTGAAAGCTTTCTAAATACCAATTTAAGCGAAGTATGCTCTTTATTCACTGTATGTCCACTTCTCTCAGCAGCGCCGCGTTCCATAACACAGAAAATGTAATAAGCTGCAAATTTGAAATTCAAATGACTTTTCCCTCATCTCTCATCATACCGGTGTAGTGATCTAAGAACCCACCCATCAATTTGGACTGTCAGATCAAAAAGGTTTTCATTTGCATATGAATTTTCATTTCACATATGGAGTTTTCATTGTGGGAAGACGTGATGAGATGTGTGAATAATTAAAACAATTTGGAGCTTGTCTCAGTTGAAATTTGTCTTGGAATATTTATTGGCACATAGCTAAAAAGAGTTTTAGAAAATAGTATAACAGCATCTGTTTAAACAAAGTCTAGTATTTTGTAAATGTTGTTATATTGAGTATTTTTGGAGAGCACATTTATTCTCTAAAGTAGGGTAGCTGTCAGCACACTCCCAGGAGATGAAGAAGAGAGACTAAACCATATACTGCTGTAAATGAGGCCAGTAAAAATTAAAACACTCAACATTTAAAACAACAAACCACTTCAAAGTCCACTTGAAAGTGTCATATTGAGGTGCCTGTTCTGTCCTGAACAATCATCGATAAGCTAGACTAGAATTGTTATGTTATGATACTGAGGCTGATACGTAGTGATGTCTGTTCCATGAAGCAAGGCTCATCATTAGTTCGACTAAATCACCAGGAAATGTATGAAGGAACTTTAGTCTAAGCCCAACATTTAATTAATCAGAGCACTTTCATCACAAATTAAGTGGAGAAGCACTTATTTTACACATGTCCCTTTAATGTTTTATTAGATTAATACGTTACAAAATACAAACAAAATAAACTTTAACTAAAATTATGGCTCACATGAAGTCCTGTATCATCTGTCTTTAACATGTTTTGTGCATTACTTGTTTTTCCCAAAGGAAGGCTATTATTTCTGAAGAAATTATTTAATTGGAGAGAAAATTAGATTTTAAAAATACTTGTTGGAGTGTTCCTTATTAAAAACGACATATCCTCCCCCTAGCTCTCTGTAGAGCTTGGCGATATGAAAAAAAAAAAAGAATATTCACAAATGTTTTTTTCACAAAACATATTATGTTTAGTGATTAAAAACACAAGTATTAAACAATCAAATATAAATGAAATGAACACAATAAAAATCAAATATCTTTATATAAAAAACATATAAATATATAGAAAATAAATAGCAAATCTATAAAGATATTTTTTTGGGAAAAACGTGTAAGATAGACTCAAGCCTTCAAGAAGTCCATCCATCCATCTTCTACCTCTTATTCAGGACCGGGTCGCGGATAAGAACGTAGATTGAGCGGTAAATCGAGAGCTTTGCCTTACAGCTCAGCTCCTTCTTCACCACGACAGACCGGTACATCGACCGCATCACTGCAGAAGCTGCACCGATCCATCAATCTCACACTCCTTCCTTCCCTCACTCGTGAACAAGACCCCAAGATACTTGAACTCCTCCACTCACCTTCAAGAACTACTGAACAAAAGCAAATGTCTTTAAATCTCAGTTGTACCAGTACAGCACAAAATAAGTGCATTGTAAATGTAATTCTACAGTATGGGTCTGCTGTAATGCCATATGTACTGCTGATGTGTTGCATTGTATGCCCTTCTGTTCAGTCAGGACTGATATACTCAAAACCACTGCAGTGGATTGGGGCCTGTTGTGCGACATTTACAGTGTAGTCTAGTCACAGTGAGCCAAAGATGTGAACGCTGTGCATCTAAAGCTGAACCTTTGTACTGTTTCAACATTGTTCGAGCAACTGCCGTTTCAATGTTAGCGCAAGAATCACCGTCTCCGTGAAGGACTCAGCTCTTTGTTTGTTAGCCTTGTGTCAGCTTCATCAAGCTAATCAAGCGTCATCCCCCGCTCTTCTCTCCCTCTGCGTCTCAGGACAGAATCTAACTATTCATGAGATGTGCGAACATTAACACGGCCGTTTTGCGGACTTAGTCCACATGTGCGAACAACGACGTGCGGATTGTGGCCAGTTAAAATAACCCTGATTACGTTCACACTGGATGTCTGAAAGTTGCTAGTGTCTTTGGTAATTTCAGATGGTTCTGTCCTTCCATGGCTCTGCCACAATAATGTGTTTTTTGTTGTGTTCTTTGATTTGTTTTTGTATTTTTTCTTTCTATTTTTTTGCATTTCATGACTTGCTTTGCAGTTTGTTAAGTTTATTATCTGTGATTTGGTTGTTTTTTGTTATGTTTTTTGGATTTGTTCCGTTTTACAATTTGTTTGAGTTGTTGTTATGTTTGTTTATTTTGGCATTTCACAATTAGTTTTTGTGTTTTACTTTTTGTTGTTCTGCTTTGTGGTTGGTTGATGTCACTTTTCCTCCAGGGCCACCGTAATTATCTGTAAGCAATAAGTTACCTATCACTAAGATTCTCGGTTGCCCTTTATTTTTTAGCTCGGTAACATTATGGTAATAGTAGAGTAATAATGTAGAAATATAGTCATTACGGTTATTTACAAGTAATGTACAAATAATTATTGCTTAGTATAACCATGTAACCACTAGGCACTTATGTATTGCTGGGAAATACTCCATAATTAACCATACTTAATATAGTATTACCCATTTATTAACACGTTAATACCTCACAATTACAATGCTATTACCGAGCTGTAATGTAAAGTGCTACCAGATTCTCATAATCCTCCCTTTTACAAAATACTGGACTCCCTTTAATATTCATATCACCAGATCAATTTGAACTGAAGTTTCTGGTGATATTAATAATTCCCTCAGTTATATAAGAATATTAGAGCCTGCATTATGCCTTCCCAAATGGCCAGTCTAATATTTCCATTTTTCTGCACGCTGAATGCGGCCTGCCTCTGTCTGAAAACCGCACGTGTAATTAGAATCAGTAAAGTTAGCACAACACTGCCGCCATCAATAACGTCCAGAGTGAAAGATGAAACCACAAGTCGGCCGTGCTCCTCATGTGTTACGGCCCCAGGGATCGCAGGGCCCAAGGCTCCCAGGGCTTTCTCTGAGGAGTCTTTTTGAAGTAAAAGTCAAGGAGTGCTCTCTGTATTCAGGTCGGCTTGACCACGCTGTAATAACCTATATCAATAATCTGATCACACATCTATTACTCGCTTCTTTGAAACAGTCTCGCAGAGCATAGACATTTGCCATTTTTAATTGATCTGCTTTTAGAAAACTTTTGGTTTCTGCGCTAATATGGCAACATCTCTTGTTTCTTAAGGCGTTCGGTCGATAAATTAAGCATGGGCAAGGTATAAATGCTGCACATATTATTTCTACAACAAAAGTTCAAATGAAATAGGACAGTGACATTGATTAAAAGCTGAAAGATCACTGCAATGGCCATGTTCAGAGGCTTTCAAACATTTGATTCAGTCTTTTGTACTTTTACTTATGGCTTCAACTAAATGGGCAAGAGTGAATGCTCCCGAGGTCTGTAGTTCAGTCTAAATAACTTGCGTTTGGTCCAAGATTGTTCTGATAAGCTCTAGTTCATTTGTTGTGTGAAAGCGCATTTGGCAATAGTTTGGAAGTTTTAAACAAATACAGGACATAAACAAATGAAGACAAAAAAGAGGAAGGAAATGGGGGAAATGGTACACAGAAATGCATAAGACATTCTGTTTTTCTATACTCTATACTCTATACTATACATTTCTATTGACAAAACAAAGAAAATATTGATTCTTTTTCCTTGTTAAAACCCTGTTATAAAATAAACTGTAAAACTATAAAAAAATGAGCTTCTGAAGTTGCCTTGTTTTTAACACGCCTTTCTCCGGCAACTGGAGGTAGTAACAGAAGTATCAGGTGATGCAGAACACCATTACAGAGAGTCCATGATGTATTAGTTGTGCGAGCAGATGCACAAAACAAGAATGTGTCACCTTTCTGTTAATTTTTGCAAATCAGCCGTGTGCTTTGTAAGTAGACATTTCATGTAGCACTTTTCTTGTACCCTGTTGTGAAATGAGCTTCTGTGGCATGTAGAAAACACCAGAGCCGTAATCAATGTTGTACTTAGTTAGCTCATGCTAGTGGGTCAGTTAAATCATCCAGACGTTCTATGTAGTTGACCAAACTCAAGCAGTTTTTTTGACCTTTCACGATTATAATGATTTGCACTTTGCATCCAAAACTTTAATTCTACTTTATGAATGTGATTTTAAATATAAACAATGTGGTGTTTGTTTTTTTGCTCTGGCTGTTTTATCAAGATATAAATAGCTTCATTGTGCATCATATGAATGATGTTTATCAAGTTTAATTTGTCAGAAAAATCTGGACAAAAGAAAATGGTCAAATCTGGCTCTGGGTGCAGAGGGTTGGTTAATCCAGTAGTTCATACATTACCAAAACAATAAGGTAACACAATATTTTTACTAAAGGTTCATTCCTTTAGATTGTGATCCCGGCTCATGCCTACAATACATTATTGGAGTCACTTCCCCAGTTATTCTGTGAACACTAATTTGCATTCCCTTGCAGCTGACGGGTGTATTTTAAATGCAGCTCAGTGCGAGGTGTCGGAGAGGACTGTAGGATAATGTCGAAGTTCCTCTGGGTGCCTCTCTCCCAGTTGTGTCCCTTTCCTGCCCAAACATTTTAACGTCATCCTGTAGCGGGCCGAGACACAGAGAGAGCCGGGGCCTTTTTGGAATACATTTGGCTGCGGTAACAAATTAGATTACTCTATTTATCTACTGGCTGCTTTACCTGCTCTCCTGTCTCAGCGGGAGGCCACAGTTGTGTCACCGCTGTCTCCTTTGCTACTTCCCTTTTGGACTGAAACGTCAGCGCCCATCAGAATCACCGCTGCTCAAAGCCAACCGGGGAATCACACCGGGAGATTAGCATCTTGTGGACACATCATGAATATATTCAACATGCGGCAAAAGCCTGTGACCCAGCTGTTATTAGAACATTTGATATTACCGTCCTCCACATGTGAAGCAATAATTGTGCAAATGAAAGCAATGCATATCATATTTTCGGTTCTTTTTTTTTTTTTCTTGCTGGCACCAGACGCTGTAATAATGGCACTTTTTGCAGCACAAAGGTAATGTTCTGAGGCTGGCTGTCAATATTCTCTCATGCCCCGTTGTTATAATGTACAATAAGTGAGTCGCAGGTGCCCTTCAATAAAAGACATTCATGCTAAGCTCAATTGCTTATTGAACCAGACGACACAAAAATCTCAGAAACCATATTAAGGTGCTTTTAGATCCTGCCAAACTAACTGTATCTGCTTGGTTCACAGAAGTATTATTGCAGATAATGCTTCCTCAATTAAAAAGAGACACTTTTTCCAACACCATTTTTACAGATGTGATCTAATATGTTGAAAAAAGGTGACTTCCCTTAAGCTCAGTAAGACCTTACCAATCATTACCATTTATCTAAAAAGGGGCGGCTCCAGAGGCAGTTTATTCTGCGTATGTTGGTACTAGCCCCAGAATTCTAATTGGTGGTAGGCCTATCCAATTTCATTCAGAGGTTGTTCCACCTCCTGGAAATCAAACACAAATAAATGTTTTTTGTTCAGAATTAAAAAAGAAATAGGATTGCTGATCAGGCTAATATAAGACAAAGCAACAGCTGTTTCAGGTGCCCTAGCTTCTACTGGCCCTGCAACTAACTGGCCATTGTCCAGCTGGAATAGGTTCAAACAGGAATAAGAGAGAAAAATGAATAAATTGGGGCGGCAGTAGCTCAGTGGGTAGAGCGGTCGTCTTTCAACCGGAAGGTAGGCGGTTCGATGTTACTGTCGTTGTGTCCTTGGGCAAGACACTTAACCCACCTTGCCTCCATTGACTGTAACACTGGTAATGTAATGTCGCTTTGGATAAAAGCGTCTGCTAAATTAATAAATGTAAATGTAAATTAATAGCAACATTTTTACATTTGAAATATTTGATTCAGTTGATCGACGCACCCTGAGTAGTCCCTGTATAACATCACTGTTCACGCCGCTCTCCCCTCCACAAAGCCCAATGGCAACACAGGCCCCAAATCGACCTTGCATTTCATAATGTTTTTTTTTTTTCATATGTTTCTCAAATTAAAAGATTTGAATTTAAATGCCTAGAAAGCCACAATTTTTTATACTTACTGCAATCAATAATTCTCTTTTGCTGTTGCAAATAATTCTCAGAAGTTGAAAAACCTCTAGAGAATATGACAGCATGGCAGTAAGAGAATAAAAATAATAAAAATACTGTAACTTCTGTTCACTATTTTGTTTTTTTCTAATTTGGACATCTGTTGGGAGAAGTGTGTTTTAATGGGTTTATTATTATTATTTCCCCACTTTCTTTTCCAAGGATGTTAACATACAATAAAATACATAAATAGAGAGGCGGTCCATATAGCATTTACAGCACAGTATTGACAGTGATCATATTTACCATCCTTTATATTTTATTTCTATACTCAATATACAGTTTTTCCAAATTAATTTTCTAATTATTTACTCTTTGTTTTTCACAAAGCTATTAAGGGCACCGTGTTGTCGTCCATTTCATTAATCCAAGCGCAAAATGTACATACTGTAGTACTGTAGCAGATGATTACCCTACATGCTGTTAACAGGATGTGAGAGCACCAGGAGTGGGAAGGTAAAAACAGATAAATGCGGTGCCAGCTATCTTTCCCCCACACAGTCTGCTCTTTCATACAACACTCGTAGGCCGTCGTTATTGCTCATGAAGGCCCTCGGGCTATGGGAAAAAAAGCAGCTTAGTTCAAGTAAACAAGTGACTTCAAAGCCACAAAGGTGTCGCAGTAAATCCGAATTAATTAATTTCCTTATCTGTTAATTGCACCGTGTGTCATTAAAGATGGTTGGAGTGAATAATTGCTTGTTCTTTCATTTGCCTGGCGCACGTTCGGTGTGGCATTTTGCTTCAATGTAAAAAGAACCAGATGGCTTTGACATAGAAGAAAGCCTTGTTATTTTACAGCTTTGTCGGCACTCATTATTGAAAATGTGTGCTGTTGTTTATGATTAGGGGTTGCTCAGATACCACTTCCAGGTATCAGAGCTGTTGGTCAGTTGTAGTGGGTGGGACAATTTTTTTTGTTGAAAAATCAACTCATATATAGGGAACTATAGCTAGTTTAAATTTAAAGTTCTACAAAATTATCCTTTGAACAGCCCTGACCTGACCACTAGACCCTAAAGGTGTGCTGTGGTATCTGGCACCAAGATGTTAGCAGCAGATCTTTAAAGTAATGTCAGTTACAAGTGGGGCCTCATGGATTGGACTTTGTCCAGCACGTCCCACAGATACTCCATTGGATTTAGATCTGGGGAGCCAAATCAACACCTCAAACTCCGACTAAGACATTCCATCGCTCCGTGGTCCAGTCCTGATGATCGTGCCCATTGTACAAAGGGGTTAGGGGTTGACTCCTGACTGATCTGAGGCTATGCAGCCACATACACAACAAACTATGATGCACTGTGTGTTATTGACACCTTTTTTGCAGAACCAGCATTAACTTCTTTAGCAGTTTCTGCAACAGTAGCTGGTCTGTTGGATGGGACCACACGGGCCAGCCTTTGCTCCCCAGCTGCATCAATGAGCCTTGGCCTCTGACTCGCCGGTTCAACACTGTTCCTTTCATTGGATCATTTTTGATAAATACTGACCACTGCAGACCAGGAACACCCTAAATGGCAACAGTTATGTTAAAATTTGTACATGGTCTCTTTTTACAAATAAACAAAAAAAAAAGAGCTTAGGTTTTGGAAAAGCTCTGACCCAGTCATCTAGCCATCACAACTTTTCAAAGTTTGCCTGCTTCATATCTACTTTGAGGACAATATGTTTACCTGCTGTCTAATATATCCCACTCACTCACGTGTTTAATCATTCTAATATTTCAATGTAATTTTAGTAATGCACTGTAAGAGTTAATGTGGTCATGCATCAGTTGAAAGTGCACAGAAGACTCACATTTTCAATGCTTAAATAACTCAACGTGATCACTTCCTGAGAGCGAAAGTACAATTTCAGTTGGAATAAAACAAAAAGAGCAGAGGCTCAATATAAATAAGTGAAAAGATAACATGTCTTAATATTGTTCGGTGCTGGCCTATGTTAGATTTACAAGATTTTTTATTATTTAACAAGTACATTCAACCCTATTATTAACATAATATCAGTAAAAAAGCTGTCTCATCAGATTGAGCCGTTCTCCACACACTCTCCAATCACAGCGCCATCTGGTGTATCTCATATACATAAAGATTCTCAGTCCATTATGTATTTGGTCCAGTGCAGAAAATGCCACAGCAAGGTTGTGTCAACACAACCTGATTGACTGAAGTAAATCATATCTATAACTTTAATATTAACTGTTGAATGGATCTGACTCAACCTATTCAAAAGAGATGAGTACGTAACATGGCCATTAATCTGATGTTTCAACATAGAATCCAAAAGGCCAGTGACCATACATTGCTATATCATGCTTTGGGATGAAAACTTGTTAGTATTTGTATATGTATTTGATCAGACAAATCCTTATTTATAATGCTCACTGATATAACAACTCCACACAGTCTGCACCGCACTTCTCCTGAGGATACTACGAACTTTAGCGATAAGGCCTTATCTCATACGAAACAACTCGACTCAAAAGGTTATCACTGTTATTGTATGTAACAGCATAATGCCATGAGTTCAAGTTACTCTCACTGAAATATTTCAACAATTATCTGGCTGTCTGGCATCAGAACTGGCAGTGAGATACTTAATAGGCCTCGACGTGGCTGAATGATGTTGTAGGGGTAAAGCCTTTGTACGACATCCAATGACTGTCACTGCCTCTGTTGACCTAATTCAATTTTCTTTTCAATTACCTGTAGTATATTACCATCAGAGGCGTTGGTATTGTGTTATAAATCACCCGAGTGGACCCTGCGGTTACAGCGGACAGGCCCCCCGCCGTGTGATGTAGAGCCTTGGACTGTCTGGCCCCTGTCTCCCTTAAATATATTTTAGATTACCGCCAAACAGTCCCCGACCCACATTCTAGCAGCTAGACTTCTGCCTCGGGGCCCCTTCATCGGAGCATTATGTGTAATTAAAGCCACTCAAGGTTAGACATAGACATAATAATAATAAAAGAAAAAAAAAGCTTGATGAGAACTGGGATCTGAGGATTATCATTCGGGGAGGTCTAATTAAGAAGCTGCAACATAGCTGTAGTCGTGTCTGAATCCAGTTCGGTCAAAGATTGGGAGGTCCATTGACTGTTACAAACTCCAGCTGAGGTGAGAGCATTGATTTATTCAGGAGGGTGAAGCCGGGTTTGAAAACACCCCATAATCGATGTTTGTGGTTTATCCGTTGTGCATGAAAGGGGAATTAGGTGTTGTGTGATGGGCTCGCCGAGCAAAGTGAATACAGTGAGCAGACGCTAAATAAAGTGTAATATCGAGGGACAGGGGTTTGAACTGGAAAGGGTCTCGGTGAGAAAGGTGTTTGTGGCTTTTATTGGCAGTTCAGTTCAAGCTTACTGAGGCGAGATGGTGTGTCTGGAAGTGTCTGTTCTACTGCAAATGTCACGCACAATATCACTCCAGAAGTTCACCAAAAGTTACCTATTAAATAACTTCTTACATTTAGTGTTGTAGAGACTTGTTCCACTTTAACTTTCCTTTGCATCCCTGATATTGCTTCTGTTTTGACTTTTGAAAAATTCATCCATGAAATGGTGAATGTGCGCCAAACATTTACCTGTTTTTAGATATTACCTTCTTTTAAGTCTGCTGCAGTCTATTTCATTCTGCCTTGAGCGAAGGCCATCAAACATAATTCTGTGTATTTTATTGTTCATCTGAATGACAATAAATTATAGGTCTATTGTAAAGCAAATTCATGCCTTAATGCGCCACTGTGTAACTTTTAACCAAGAGAGGGCGCAGATTGCTCTACAGCAGGGGTCTCAAACTCGCGGCCCGGGGGCCAACTGCGGCCTGCAAGACGATATTTTGTGGCCCGCAGGACGATATGAAAGTTTAATGTTGGTGCGCCCTGCGAGTTTTATATGAATGGCACGTTACCACGTTGTGTGTGGAAGCTGGAACTGAACCAACCTACCATCACAGTGGAGTATATGGCTCCTGGGGGCGGGCCATCGGCTGGGCTTGATGCAGGCAGAGAAACATTTCACAACTATGGAGGAGCGCGTGTAACATCACATAGTCGTCATAAAATGACTGCTTCTTACTGTGTTTGAAATGAGCATGTTTGACCTTGTGCTGGACAAAGTCAATGCTATCGGCATTGGATCATTTGAAATGGGCTGATTTGTTTGAAAATTGTCAATTTGATCGCCACTATCCATGCGGATTTGTTATCATGACAAATCTGCAAATTAACGCTGATGTTCTGTTGACGATATCACCGAGGGGAGTGGATATCCAATGGGGCCACTCAGCCAGGATAGCTCAGGTTCAGAAGAACCCATTGAAGTTAAAGAATTGTTAGTAATGACGTTTGAGAGGATTTAACAAAGCATTTTTTGTGGAATACCTGATCCGGCCCAGCCTCACCCAGACTCTGCCTCCTGTAATTTGAGTTTGAGACCCCTGCTCTACAGACTCTCTATGTCAATATGGCTGCTGTGTGCTCAGATTGAGCTCAATCTGTGTCTCAAATAGTAATATAGACAATTGCTACCATTCTTCAACATATTTTTAGTAAATGTTAAACATCATGACATGAAAGGTTCACTGGAGTTTTCTGAACAGCTGAGGGTTCTGTGTCAGTGAGATATGCATGATTTTACTGATCTCATTACACATACATAACCAAAAATTATTACCCAGGTTGAAACGCCGACCTGCATTTATTGGCTCTATTTCATTTCCATTTCTGTCACTCACTGTTCTTTGTCAATCTACCACTGTCTCTTCCTACAAGAGGTTGAAATGATAACAATATTTCCTGTAGTGTGGACGGTCATAACTGAAACATAAAAGAACCTGTTATTAGGCAGTTAATATGGCTCATGTTTACATATGGGGTTTACTTTTGCAAATGTCTTACTTGAGGATGATTTGTTCAGCCATAAAAATAGCTTAATCTCAGCAACAACAGACAGGTGTGTAATTATTAAATATGTAGAGGGAAGCAGCCCAAACATCTGTGCAGAGTGCTGAAAGTGCATGTGTGAGTGTGTGTTTCTGCGCTGCGGGGTACAAAGTGGGGAAAAGGTTACTGGGTTACGCGTTCACTTTTCGGGGCTAAGCTGCTTTGTGCCGCCCGGTAATGAAATAAGATGGCTGGGTTGACTCGCCCTAAACTCACTCATGCTCTAAATAAGGTCGATTGCTGCATTCTTTTTTGTTTTATCGGAGTGTATTGTAAAGTGCCTGAAACCTTTGTTTGGAGATGTTTACAGGAAGAAGAGCAGTGAGTTTGTCATACTTTGATAAGTTTCATACTTTGAGTTTTAAGCTTATGCCTATGGTTTCACATATCAGTTTACATATCCACTTAAAATATATGTATAACTTTTTATGTTATAAATGTAAACTTACCGTGGTGACATATGCTAATGTCAATGTTCAACAGACTGTAAACGTGTTATAATCATTATTTACACCGGAAGTCTTGTGCTTGTGTTTTTACTATTTGCCTCGTTTTGACCGTAGGATACTTGCAATGACAAGTCCCCTGTAAAGGAGGCCGGCACAATATCACAAATGTATCACTATTGCAATACGAACAACTTGTATCTTAATTTTGTTGCATGTGATAGACATATGAATCTTTAAAAAACTAATTGAGCAATCAGAGCCTCAAATCGGATGACTAAATTAGACCCTTGTATTTCTTTATATAATCCAATTTTTTTAAATGGTACTGTGGTTAATATTGCTAATAGTCTAATTGTTGAATCCAGCAAATGAGAAAAAGCCAAATCTTTCCTTTACTTTTCTTTAGCCTCTTGTAATCTTCAGGCATTCAGTCTTCTTTAAAGATGTGTACTGTCCTAGACCCTAAGGCATCTAGTCATGTAGAAGTATTTGGCCTATAATAAACATTAGGCTGTCATTTTACTTGCTGTTTAACTATACCTTGCATATTCCTGAGCAGTTTGGACTCAACCGTGGAGCAGGAGCATAGTTTAATTATTCTGGCTTTGAAAAAAAACATTAAATAAAAGCTATTAACATGATAAATGCTATAGTTGAAAATATGTGTATTAGCACTAAGAATCATTAGATTGTTCATTTAACTCAATATGACAGATGCACATTCAGAACCGAAGTTTTAAACAAAGGTTTTAGGCCCTGTATGAGATTTTATGACTCTGCATCGTAAGTCACAAAATAATTATTCATTGAGGTGGCGATGTTTACTGTTACCGTTGATGAGTGACACAACCCAGTTCACTATATCACCAAGTATGTGGACAAGCATGTGGATAACAATAAGAATAATAATCTTTATTTCTATAGCACTTTTCTCAACATACTTACAAAGTGCTTTACAGTGCAACATAATTAAAAGACAAACAACAACCCTACAAACTAAAAGATAATACAAACAATAGAACAATGCACATGTTTTATGGCACTGAGACATATGCTGCTGCTGACTGTAAACCTGTTAACAATAAGCACAGTCGTTTATGCAGAATCAAATGACCTTCTTGTGCATGCACTTTCAGACACAAGTGCACATGTATTACATTTCTCATGTTTCAAATATGTTAAATTGATTGTCATCTTGACTTGATTTGCTCTCACTTACTCCTTGTTGTAGGCCTTAGGTGTTGCACATTAACATGATAGACGCTCACAGCTTTTGATTTAGAATGTCACCAGAACTGATGTAAGAGGGAAGCAGCTCTCAACATGTGTGCAAAATTTGATTTAAGATTGTAATGAGTCCATTTGCATCTTCAGACAGATTGAGTGTGAATTATTAAACTGGGGATGATCAGAAATTCTAATGCTATCACAAAGTTGGACTTTACTTTTTCTAACTTGCTGAATTTTATGATCAAGTGGTAGGGGAGCTGAGGGAAATCAAGTTAGGTTTGGAGAAGGACAGAGCTGAGGGGAGGCCTAAAGAGACAATGAGCGCCGCTTTATTTGCATTAAGCAAATTGGAGTTTAGCTTGTATAAATATTTCTCACAGGCAGAGCTGCTCCGAAGCCGGGCATAATCTTATTAGTTCATTTCAAGCTGGCAGAGCTAAATGACCAGGACCAGTCACAGCTCCAGTTTGAAGGAACGCCTAAAAAACACCTAACTACCATCAACAACCATTCAGTCTAATGCTTTTAAATTCTCAAACACATAACTTTTACTTCTTTTACCAAACACATAAACAGGGACTTTTAGAAAAGCTGCAGATACTTTTTTTTAATTTGTAGTGTGTAAAAAAACAAGACCTTCACAGACCTTACATTCATTAATTGTTGGTAAGCACATACTCTTTCTGTATTGTCTTGAGGTTTTGTGCGGGGCCAGATTCAAAAACAAAAATGCAAATGTTTGATGTGAAATGTGTTCCACTTAGTTGAACTATGGGCCATACTACCACACCTGTGCACTGTTAGGTACCTAAATGCATTATGATTTATGAAATATGTTTTTTCTTCTACAAAACTAAAGTGTTTTGTAATTGCTAAAACGTGTTTTTAAAAACTTGGGGCTAGTCTGGAAAATCTTTCCACACAAACTCCAGAACTATAAAATGAAGCATTTTGAAAACTCTTAAAAAAAATGACACTTTCTTGTCCACATTTATAAATCTGTCCATCAGTCTTTTCACACTGCTGTAAAAAATATATAGAATTGTTTACATTTCCACTAAAGATTATACTAACAATATAAAAAAATTGTAGTCCATCTGTCCATCTTCTTCTCTTATCCGGGACCAGGTCGTGGGGGCAGCAGTCTAAGCAGAGACAGCAAGACTTCCATTTCCCTAGACACCTCCAGCTCTTCCGGGGGAATACCGAGGCGTTCCCAGGCCAGCTGAGAGACTATTTACATAGTATGTGGTAAATATGACTATAAAGCATAATGACATAAACAAAACAGTTTATTCACAATGTCCAACACAAACCATTAACAAACTGAACAATACAATTCAATCAAAAAGCGTGATGCTGCAAATCTTTGTGTGCAGTTGTGCCACTCTGAGATTACCTTTTGCTCATTGAGTGGACCTTTGTAAATACTAGCTTAAACGTTTTGGGCAAATGATGTGTGTACAAATGTAGTTGTATTTATGGATATTTTTAATGTGTGCCTTGAAAAAATAAAAAGCATACTTTACACTGACAACTGCAGCTCTCAAGCCCTTTTTGAGAAGTTGTCTTGCTGCTATATTTCTGCTTTATTATTTTATAATTGCTAATGTGTGTTTGTGTTTAATGTAGAATAAAAAAATAAATTCATAAACAACCCATTGTTTATTTCTAGCCACAAGAAATTCAAGCAACATGAGGTGTATCAATATTAAATAGAAACAGCTCAGACTGTGGTGTAATTTGTTTACCCTTCTGGATGTTTTTTGGGTTTGTTTATTCAACCATGTGCCTTGTTGTGGTAGGGTTTATTGCCCAAATTTTGAAACTGTCCATTTACACCAAACTGCAATGACTGGGAATTATGGTTAGCGCTTGCCTCACAGCAAAAGGGTCAAAGGTTGATGACCTTGGTGGTCCAGAGAAGAAGTTATTATAATTGTTAGATGAATGAAATTTATTTCCAATAACTGACAAAAATAGACTAAACTGAGGCTCTAGGGCACCCTCAAACCTTGTGTTGAAGTCTAGACAGAGTGACTTTTTAATTGTCTCTTCTACAAGTCATGATTTTTCCAGGTGACTCACATTATGTGCTGTTTCATGCAGTACTTTAGAATGCATTTTCATCACCGGCCACAATAGAGTGTCACATGATCACTCCATCTTGACCTTGGAGTTAGGGGAGGTGGATGGAACATATAACCCAGGATTGTGTCCCAATTTCTGCAATTGCATTAGTCCATTAGTCCATTTGCCTGCAATGGTAATCTAAGGGCATTTTATGTGTAGTTTCTATAATAGATCTTTTAGAGACTTTTAAATTATAAAGGCTTAACTCTTCCTCACATCAACTGTTAGGACAATATAACAAAAATTTTGACGATGAAAAAAATTACTTTTTTAGAGGAAATGGTACAATGGGGCTCGTTTTCCATCAGGGCGGGGCTTGGCTCAAAGCGACTTGGGGCCAACCAATTGGAAGTGCAACGGACATGACTAGCTAGGCGACAAACTACAAAGAAGTGAACAAACCAACATGGCGTGTGCAGCGGAGCGGCTGTAAATGACTTCTGACGTTTATGCTGTAAAAACCTGAGGATTATTTAAAACTGACAGAAGAGCAGAGGCAAACAAACTCTTGGCAGTCCCGCGCGCCATCTTTGACTGTTTTGAACAAGGGACTTGGGTCACCTAAGTGGGACGCAAGGCAACACTCCAGCGGCATTCAAATGAGATTGGAACATATCTGAGGACAGTACAAAAAAAAAATTGTTAGGCTGTACCAGGTTAATTGTACATGTCTTCAGTGGAAACCTGGATATCCAGAGGAAACCTACACAGACATGGGGAGAACATTCTAACTTCACACAGAATCACCCTGCCCTGCCCAGGGATCAAACCCGGGACTTTCTAACCACTCTGCCACCATGCCACCCATCAACTACTTCAACACAACAACAAGTTTAATTTGACTTCCTGGAGCAGACAGGGAAGCGTTGCAATATAATGTAGGGAGTACAATGATTTTCTACACAACATAATGATAATTTCTTTCACTATAGATTACTATAGAGTTGTTTCTTTTTTAATTTATTTATATTTTTTCATGAGGACAAGTTGCACAACAATACATTGCTATATTATTTCTTGGAAATAAAGAGAGACTTGTTAATCTGTACACACGTACACTGGGGATCGAAAGTTTGCGCACCCCAAGTAAAGATTTTTATTAATGTGCATAAAGACGCCAAGAAAAAAAATCTCCAAAGGCATCAAATGACAGATTAGACATCCTTATAATAAGTCAAAAAAAGTTAGATTTTATTTCCATCATTTACACTTTCAAAATAACAGAAAACAAAAAAATGAGTCCTGCAAAAGTTTGGGCACCCTGCAGAGTTAATACCTTGTACTGCCCCCTTTGGCAAGCTAAGACCTGACAGTGTCATGGATTGTTCTCAATCATCATCTGGATAGACCAGGTGATGTCAATCTCAAAGGTTTTAAATGCCCAGACTCATCTGACCTTGCCCCAACAATCAGCACCATGGGTTCTTCTAAGCAGTTGTCTAGAAAACTGAAACTGAAAATAGTTGACGCTCACAAAGCAGGAGAAGGCTATAAAAAGATAGCAAAGCGTTTTCAGATGCCAATATCCTCTGTTCGGAATGTAATTAGGAATGGCAGTCATCAGGAACAGTGGAAGTTAAAGCAAGATCTGGAAGATCAAGAAAAATATCAGACAGAATCTGTAAGAAAAGTAGGTCAAAACCCACGTTTGACTGCACGATCCCTCCAGAAAGATCTGTTAGAGACTGGAGTTGTGGTACACTATTCCACTATAAAGAGATACTTGTACAAATATGGACTTCATGGAAGAGTCATCAGAAGAAAACCTCTTCTACGTCCTCAACACAAAAATCAGCGTTTGAAGTTTGCAAATGAACATATAGACAAGCCTGATGCATTTTTGAAACAAGTTCTGAGGACCGATGAGGTTAAAATAGAACTTTTTGGCCGGAATGAGCAAAGGTATGTTTGGAGAAGAAAGGGCACAGAATTTAATGAAAAGAACCTCTGTCCAACTGTTAAGCATGGGGGTGGATCGATCATGTTTTGGGGTTGTATTGCAGCCAGTGGCACAGGGAACATTTCACGAGTAGAAGGAAAAATGGATTCAATAAAGTTTCTGAAGTTAAAGAGAGGATGGCTTCTACAAATGGATAATGATCCTAAACACACCTCAAAATCCACGGTGGATTACATCAAGAGGCATAAACTAAAGATTTTGGCCTTAGGTCATTATTATTATTATTATTACATCAATTTTATATAGCGCTTTTCCGGGTACGCAAAGACGCTTTACATATCAATTATTCATTCACTACACAGTCACACACTGGTAGTGGTAAGCTACATCTGTAACCACAGCTGCCCTGGGGCAGACTGACAGAGACGTGGCAGCCATTCCGCGCCTACGGACTCTCCGACCATCACCATCAACATCAACATTCTAACACATTCATACGAGGCAAGGTGGGTTAAGTGTCTTGCCCAAGGACACAACGACAGTATGAACTGTGGGGAGAGCGGGAATCAAACCTACTACCTTCCGGTTGAAGGACGCCCGCTCTACCACTGAGCTACTGCCGCCCGACATGGCCTTCACAATCTCCTGACCTCAACATAATTGAAATCTATGGATAGACCTTAAAAGAGCAGCGCGTGACAGACAGCCCAGAAATCTCAAAGAACTGGAAGACTTTTGTAAGGAAGAATGGGCAAAGATACCTCAAACAAGAATTGAAAGACTCTTGGCTAGTTACAAAAAGCGTTTACAACCTGTGCTACTTGCCAAAGGGGGCAGTACAAGGTATTAACTCTGCAGGGTGCCCAAACTTTTGCAGACACCATGTTTCTGTTATTTTGAAAGTGTAAATGATGGAAATAAATTCTAACTTTTTTTGACTTATTATAAGGATGTCTAATCTGTCATTTGATGCCTTTTGGAGATTTTTCCATCTTTTCTTGGTGTCTTTATGCACATTAATAATTTTCTTTACCTGGGGTGCCCAAACTTTCGATCCTCACTGTATGGTCTGCACAGGTTGTCAAGAGAAACTGAAAAGAAAACACTGAGTACAGTACAGCCTTAGGGATATTTACAGAAGCATAACAAAATGACCAGAGCCTGCTGTAGAGTACTCTATGTCCTTGACTGGATGTGCTAGGCAGGTTTTTGAGGGAGCACTGGTTGGGGAACACCAACACAGCATAATCCACTGTACTAGCTTGTGCTCACTTGACAACATTGCTATGTATCAGTTGACAGATCAGTCTCCTGGCGGGGCACGGGAGAAAACCCTTATGTCAACTTCCTGAGACTGCGTGGCTCCCCCTCCCTTCCGAACAAATAAGATCAGAGTCAAAATGAAAAGCATTATTACTGCTGACATCTTTATCTCCCCTCTGCCTTATTAAATAACCAATTTCTTCTGAGGCTTCCTGGAGGAGCTTATCCTTTGGGCAAGCCTCTCTTTGCTGCTTAGTTATGTACACTGTGTTGCCTGAGGGAGGAAGCCGCTTCATAGCTGTTAGTCTCATAGTGACTTGTATCAGGTTATTCCAACAATGCTCCAGGGAAGTGTTTTACTGGGTGGAGGTGTTTGGAGTAGAGAAGGGCAATGAGAATGGCTTGTAGTAATATAAATGTCTTTACTATTAGGAAGACGCAAATACATCAAGTTGAATTGGACACACATATGAATCCACTGCCAAGACAATTGCATCTGCTGTTGACAAAACGTTTGAAAACTTATTTTAGGAAATGTTGATTTTTGTTTTCTTTTATAGATCAGCAGAGGTAGAAGAGAACCTTGACTAGTTATTAAAACCTGAAATTTGGTAATGATCATACTCAGTGAATAAGATCAGTATGTTAACTTTGTGATAAGTGTCAGTATTGACCTTTTAAAAGCACTCGGAGTGAAGCTCTCCAGTAAGAGTCTGTGTAGTCTGAGTACTACCTGCTACAACACTTTACTATTGGAATCCAATGTAGAGTCCACTGATGAATGAAGTTTTAGTTTTAGAGTACAGGTTGTGTAGTGTAGAGTTTGGGATTGAGAAAGGGATTTACAATTAATGGTAAAGCAAGGGGATCAATTGCAATTAGGTGTCTGTAACACAGTGTGGCTGATAAGCATCCTCGTCATTAATCAATGTAGCAGGACTCCTCTCTGTGAACCTGAGGCACTCTGCATGTCTTCACTCAGCAAACCTAACTGAACCCACAGGGTCAAAGAACAAAGCCTAGGATTTGTCACGACTCCAAGCTCTTCCCCTGAGGTTGGAGAAAAATGTTGAATAATCATTCATATAAATTGACATTGTTTCAACAATATGGTAAGACAATGCTCTATGCTAACACTAACCATGATGGGTTCAGGTTAGCCAGAATTTAAAAAAAATCCTTTTACAGGTGGGTGTTAAATGATAGTGTTTTAAGAAAACACTCTCTGTCTAAAACAATCTATTTATGAATATCAATAATTAACATGGTGAAACTTTTTCAGATGTTTTTCTCATACTTAAAAACAAACTTCTCCAAAAGTGGCATCTTGTTATTTTGGGACTATTTCTGTCCAGCACTTATTCATTGCGTTTTTTATTTGCTCTATTAAAGGATTTCAAATAGTAAACAATACAAACTGTGGCTAAAATATTACTACATTTAGCACTAAATGGTTAGCTTGGCAATAAATCCTCTTTACAGTGTTTTTCAGCACCAGTGACAAAAGCATACTGGTGACTAGGGAGCAGTGTTATTCAAATTCAAAGAGTTTATTGTCATATGCACAATTCCATGCACAATGAGATTCTTACTTTGCTGC
Organism: Perccottus glenii; assembly: GCA_024416835.2. Taxonomy (NCBI): domain Eukaryota; kingdom Metazoa; phylum Chordata; class Actinopteri; order Gobiiformes; family Odontobutidae; genus Perccottus; species Perccottus glenii. The sequence goes on from CM044558.2 coordinate 11,080,530, forward strand.
CCACACTGAGTGCCCTATACAATGTTAGAGGCTTTTTAAAATAAGAATACAAATAAACAATCTAAATATATCACAATATCAGGAACAAAATATAAAAATATATAGAAAGAAATATCAGAAAATAGACAGAGGATGTGCAATATATAAATTGTGTGCAATGCAATTTTTTTTCTTTCTGTTGAGCAGTCTGATGATGGTAGGAAAGAGTTTCTGAGCCTAGTCCTATCTATACCTCCAGCCTGAGGGTGAACATATATTTACAGAAATACAATTCTATCAGCTATGAATAACATACTTGTCACATCAGATCTTGCAATGCAAAAAAATGCATTCAACCAAAAACTCACTGTGTCAGACATAGAGCTAAAGAGGCCAATGTCTTTGCCCTCTGTGACATCACATTGTAGATAGTTGTTGTGCGGTGGACTTCCGAACAAGACCATTTTTAATATGTTGCCAAGAGCTTGCCTGGAGAAAAAACACTTCAGACCAGGTAATGTTGATGTGTCAGATTTCCGTGTGAGTCACAAAGTTATGTTGTGAATACTTCACAACTGTTTGTCATTTAATTGTTTTTATTCTCCTCATTTTCAATTCCGTCTTACTTCCATGTATTCGTAGATATCTCAAAATCTCATCCTCTCCAATGCCATTCGGTTCGCCGTCTACCAGATTCACAATTTCTGTTAAAGTGTCAGTCCTCAGCCTACATCATCATTTTCCTGCTAATAATTGCCAACCTGTCATTGCTCTCTGCTAAAGGCTTGGTATTAATGCAATATCAAATGTGTTCAAACATAATCATAGTTTTTATAATTTAATTATGAAGATGGCTTGAAATGGCTTCCACTTGAAAGCCCTTTTCAATGGCACCATTGAGAATCCGTACAGCGCCTGGAGGGATGTTGACCTTGTCATAAGGCAGCATCATTTAGTGAGCTAGGGTGAGAAATAGAAGTGGGAGAGAATAAGAGAAGAGAAAAGGGCATTCAAGCATTGACTACAAGAGAAGTGTAGGCTGTAAATGTAAAGATTGAAGTCACCTTGTGTCAAATGTATCAATAGCATGCACTACAGCTTTTTTCTCCACAAAGATCCTCAAAGTTGCAGGCTGTAGTCTGAAAAATAAAGCTGGATGTGATAATTAAAACAATTAAAAGGCATTTGGAAAAGAAAGTGGATGTAAATGTAAATTAAAAATGGCTGTGATAAAAATAAATTTGGGTCCAGCCATTGTCTACTTTTTCCTGGTTGACTTCTGGTTTCATTTTTAATGTGTCTTGTCAAATGGAAATATTGGGTATAACACCAGCGTTGTTTGAAAAGGTTGGCATTTGGTGGTGTTTTTTGGTTGTGACTCTTTCTGACTATCTACAGACTATATTTAGTGGCTAGGTTTACCTCTGTAGTTGGACAAACCTATCTACAGAGGTAAACCTATCCACTAGAGGCAGGTGCACAGATGGTGGCTGAACATGCTCTTTTTGAGATGAAGTGTAGATGTAGATAGAGTAACTTAAGGTTTGTCACTTTAAGTAAGTATCTTGAGAAACACTGACAGCATTTTAGCTGCAGCATTACTTTTTGCTGCCTTTTTTGTGGACCTACCAAAGTCTCTACCTACCAACTTCTTTGATCAGGTAAACCCTCTTACATCCAGCAGTGCATAATTGTTACTAGATGTAAGGGCGGCAGTGGTTCAGTGGTAGAGCGGTCATCCTTTAACCGAAAGGTAGGTGGTTCAATTTCCGCTCTCCCCACAGTTCATACTGTTGTTGTGTCCTTGGGCAAGACACTAAACCCACCTTGCCTCCAGTGGTGTTCCAGCTGTAACACTGGTGAATGGAACCTTAAAGTAAGTTGCTTTAAAATTAAAGTGTCAACTAAAATGTAAAATGTAACACGTCTGCTAAATGGTAATGTAAAGAAGAAATATGTCCAAAACACGGGGGAGGTTTTCCAGAGGCCAGGGAAGTTTGTTGGTTTCTTTTTACAAAAGTTTGGGAGGCTGAGTTCAAGGGCCAGACTCCAAAGACCAGCAGCCACCGTCTCTTCTGCTTCCAACATTTTAGCGCTTATTTTTGACTCTAGGACCTCTCCAGTAAACTCACAGACTGATGTACAACAAGCGATGGTAGTCTAGTAAATGGGGCCTTCCCTCTATCGCCAAAAATTCAGCTTGCAATTAGCGTTTCGATAGAAATTCATAAACCTCATTTCATGCCTGGTATATCCTTTTGCACTCTCCATGGGAATTACTATTCCACACCATGACAAAGAAACCAAATGTACAGTACATCCTGGCATTTACTCAGGAACATTTTCTGACAGCTTTGGCTATCAACTTTAGGTTATCATAGAAGAAGAGCAGAAAAGATCATCATGTGAAGAATACAGCACTATGCACAGAAATATAAGCTCTGTTCCCTTTGTGCCCCTCTCATTATAACAGCATTCATTTTGACAAACATGTCTTTAATGAAATATGCTAACTGTCTAATTATCACATGCATAATTAGAGTATTCTGAAAACAAACATGTTATTCAGTGCCATGTTGCCACCAACTTTTGATCTGTGGTCAACAATATCTTTATAGTCACATTAAGACAATGTCGTGTTTGTGCTACGGCACCGCTGTACATTAAAATTCATCAGATGCATTTCATTAGTTTGGATGTATCATCCTTTGCAAACGGAATATTTGTTCACTCGCATAATGACAAATAAACGGCAGCCACTCGGAGCATCTAATCTGAATCCATGTTGTCTCCTGGTTACAAAGCTCTTAATACCCTCCTAATGCAACATGCATACTGTCGCAAAAGCAGCTCAAAACAGGCTGTGTTCGAGGCAGGAAATCCACGACAGACTGTGCCGAGGAAGAATGTTGAGGAGATTCACCTACCTGAAGAAAATATAAAGAAGTTACAATTTGCCACTTTGGAGAATATTTTGGTTTGCTTTGAATTACACAAGTGACGGCATGATTTCCATCTTGGACATCAAACATGCCATTTTGTTTTAAGTTGTGATATAAATTCTGATTGGTATAGTTGTAGGAAAAAATGGAACAGGACAGAACACTGCTGCAAAAAAAAAATAAAAATATGATGGCCACAGGGAAAGTTTATATGAAGTAGCTGATTGAGTTTTGAAGCAATGTCCCATAGAGCTCAGACAGAGGTAGTGAAGTGATGAGATATTTAGCTCGAAGTTGGAAAGCCTTCAGGTGAGGAAAACTTATTGGACTGGATTGGCAAAGGGTCAAAGTTGACAGATGAGGTAGTGGAAGAGTGACTGGTGTTTTTAGAACTTAAAAGTTATACTCCGGGGACACACGGTGGATGGAGGTATAGGTAAAAACGGGCTATGATGTACGTGTGACAGTGTATTTAGAAAATTGCACATTGTAAATATTGCTCAAATGTCCATTCATTGAGGCGTACAGTATTTTGTGACCTATTACCTTTCAGATAAAATTATACCCTACCCCCAAGACAAGAGAGATTCGGGATAGTTCCGTTTGTTTACAGTATATTTTCTTGTTCCCAAAATACTGTCCACCTCACGGTTAAAACGCTTTATGTAGCTACAGATGATGATTTTTCAAAGTAAGACAAAATAAAGTAAACCACTAAGAAGCTTCATGTCTGACTAATTAGAACTAAAACCTACTTTATAGCCCGCTAGGCTACTGAACAATTACTTGTTCAATGGACTCAAAAGATCCTAGTGTTCACATGTCACATTATAGACATATGAACATTTGCATAAGCATTCCACATCTGTCAGTTCTGACGTCAAATGAAAAAGATGAGCCAGTCTCTGAATTATCAATGGTGCACAACTGAATGAACTATTCATTATTTCAGTTTTGTCATGTGGCACTTTACAAAACTTTGGCTCCCTTCCACTGGACAAAGCATGCATGTATACGTAGGTCTAAATGGTTGTCTCTAAATACTTCCATTGGAGCAATGCAATAGTGCATGGGTCAATTTTCATGACCACAAGGGTTATAAAGTGTTCCAAAAGCATGCTGTACCACACCACTATGGTATCTCCTCAGCTTTTGATTCCATCACTCAGAGTAATATTTCAGAAGGGTGGACTTATACTATTAAGTCTGTTGATTGGAAAAAGAGAATCCCAACTCTAAGCACTCTAAGAAGAAGACAAACAATATGTTTTCTCATATTTCAAGAAGAAAGAATGTAGAATTAACTTTTTTATAGGATAGTACACAGGGTGAGAGAGAAGGGAATAACATCAGGCAAATGACTCAAGCAGGAATTGAACCTGGATCTCCCAAGTATATGGAACACACTACACCAGGTGAGCCCCATGAATGAGCTTTTTCGAAAACAAAAAAAGATGCTGTTTCTGGTGTTTCAGTAAATTAAAACTAGAATCCCTTAACCACATGCACAACTTGTGACATTAAATAATGAGTATGTAAAATGTAAAAATGTGGTTCAAAAAGCTGTGAAATAAACCCAAAACACTCATCTGTTTGTTGCTGCAGTTAAAAGCTTTAACTTTAGCCTCTCACTCTGCAACACGCATAGATTTTTCTCTTCTTTGCTACAATTAATAATGAAGAATCCAGATTTTACAATTTTCTTCAAATACACGTGTGTGGCCCTTGGTGTCATTATTTACTTGGCAGACACTTTCCTGCACACGCCACAGTACAGATGCAAGCCTCTCCAGGGCCACCTGTATCACTGGAAACGTGTCTTAAATGTGAGCTCTGTGATTAACTGATGATTGTCCACATTGTACCCCACCACATGCTCAAAGCAGCTGGGATAGGCTCCTACTAGACCCAGAAAGAATAGAACATTTAAAAAAAAAGGAATGAAAGAGATATGAGGTTTGCAATGTTCTCATTTCCAAAAACATGATTTGAATAAGTCACAATTGTCTTCAGGAATGAGCACAGTGATCACACTGAAACTGTTTGAAGAATAAAGAGGACTCTTGGATGGTTATTAATGGTCCACTTGATAATAGGCACCAGATTGTGAGTGCTTCCTGCATCAGATTACCATATAAAAGATGTGTTCCGTAGCCACTGCCTGTATTTGTTATAGCTCTGTGTCATCTCTGTCTCACAATGCGGAAGTGAGACATGATGTATGCTCCTGCCGCGTGTCATAATGAAATAACCAGAGACAGTGCAACTACGGCAATTACTCAATGTATTCTGATGATACTGATCTCCGCGCATTTCCATTCTTTGTAATGTATGATGCAATAGTTACCCAAAGAGCGTAAATAAAACATGACATAAATGTACAAGCCAACACTCTGTGTGACATATAAATATTCTGATAAGTCTGCTTTAATTTTTTAAGAGGTTTAAAACTTTACTAAATACGCCCTCATCTCTGCTCACGGGCCTCGTACTGTACGTGACAGAACTGGGTAATGGAAATTAAAGGTGGCATTTGACAAGCCCAAAGCAGAAGCAGTGAACTTGTAGCGGAAGACGGAGACACAGATGAGTTCAGCTGTGCAGCTTATGAAACCTAGAGCAAACAGGCCACGCTCGGATCAAAAGGAAAAGTTAGACGGGGTAGAGATTTGCAAAGTCAATCTGCAGCACCCTGTTTGCCTCAGATACACTGTCTGATAAAGGGCCGCGGATCGATACGCTGATGGACACAGTGACACCGGCTGGTTATGTACTCTCCTGCACTAGCCTTTCATGTTGTTTACAGCGCGGGCTTCTTACCTGGCCTGACCCACGAAACAGCATGTGACTAACTCCTCGAACAGCATCATCTTCTTCCCGTCTTGTTTACAGTGTTGTGTTTTTTAGAAGCAGTTAAACTATTGAAGCTGAAAAGATTGCATTTGGCTTTTTTGGTTTGTTTTTTAAGCCTGGCTTGCTAAGTAAAGTGGATCCAAATCCCTTGTTTTGAAAATTTTAAAAACTAAATCCTGTCGGACAAACTATAATTGTACATCAAAAATGAAGTAGACTTTTTGCAGTGCTGTAAGGCAGCTTCATTTGCGTCTGTTAGTATTGTCTCATTTTCTCTGATTTCACTATGTCCAGAGGCAGGTTAATCTGTGTCTGTCTGGTAATCAAACTTGAACTAAAGATTACTTTTGATATGAAAAAGTATAAAACATGACTCAATAAAAATACAGAGATTAATTATGAAAATATGAGTCAAAATATGTTTTTGGTGTTTCACTAAAAACAAGATACAAAGACAAATCGACCATAGTAAGTACAGACTGAGACTGTGGCTGGAAGTGCTCCTGATGGGATTTGAACCCCCAATGCACCTAAATTGTGTGCACAGTGGACTTCTTTACTAGTTTTTTTGTTTTGTTTTTGTTTGCTTGTTTGTTGTTGTTTGTTGTTATTGAATTTATAAATTATTGATAGTAATGGTTCTTTGTTTTAGAGACATTGGTGAAGGTTTTATTTTTTTGATAGACATTTGATTTACTGACAATAAATTGTAAGGGGGTGGGACTTTATAAGTTCACACTTGTCCATTTAGACATTATTATTTATATTATTTTTACATAAATGTCTATTTTAATTGTTTTAAATGTTCGAAATAATCTTAATAAAAATCCATTTATTTACACATTTCCAAATCATCCCTGAAATTGCAAACGCAAATTTGTCTGTCTCAGTTAAAATTAAATATGGTGGCGGAACAAATAAAATAGACTCAACAGTCAAATGGACGCAGTGTAACCTACAGTCGAGGTACAGTTCAATCAAGTATCTGCTATTGCTGTGACAGCAAGTTCTGAAGTAAAACACGCATTTATAAAAGCACATTAAAACATACACTTAACATCTTGTTCATTCAATCAACAGTTGGCTCATAAAACCATTGACCATGGTGATCAACCAGGGTTCAAATATGTTAATTATTTAAATTTAGTTATTCATTTGTTTTGTTTTTTTCTTTCACTCAAAGCTGAATCTGTTTAAAAATACTGTAAGAGATTTCGGAACAGCTTGTTACTAAAGAGCTTAAGGTATGCCACGTTTTCATAAGCATATGTATGCTATATGCTGTAAAAGGCGGTAACAATAGATATTTTGTGATAATTGGTATGACCCAGACCAGTTATTTTGATCCTCGGTGACTGCAGGACAGAGGACACAGATTTACTGCACTACAAATGGTTTTGCTCTGACTGATGATCTATTCTTTAGTCAGCAAATAGCATTTCCATTTTATTGAACTGTTACAAGCAACAATTTGTACAAAACAATAAACAACAACTATGAAAAAAGTGAAAGAAAGAAATGAGCGCCAAAGAGAGCAGAAGAGAAGACTGCATTTCAAGAAAATCACAGTTCTAAGTGATGGCAGCCTTGGTAATATGTTTTCCAGGTAACTTCAAATCTCACAACATTCAGGATTAAAGTCAAGGCTAAAAACCCTGCTTTTGTAACAGCAACCAAAAGTAGTCTAGACATAACAAACACACTGAGTGTCAATCTCCCATCAGCCCTAGATAGGACTGTCTTTTTGCAGAGAAAAACAAGCCCAGAAGTCCCACTGACTATACATTAGACAGTACTGTTAAGCTATTTACAATAAAAGTGAAATAAATTAATCAGTATTGAAACTGTACAATATGCTTGTAATGGGCACATTAAATAGTGTTGTCAGCAGTCACCTCGAGTCTCTTTCTCTAAAATCTAAAAACCAGGTTAGAAATCTAGGGGTCATCATGGACTCAGACTTGAATTTCCACAGTCACATTAAGTCAATTACATCATCTGCATTTTATCACCTTAAAAACATTTACAGAGTTAAAGGGATGATGTCTCAACCAAACTTAGAGAAACTTATCCATGCTTTTATCTCCAGCAGGTTAGATTACTGTAACGGCCTGCTCACTGGTCTCTCAAAACGAGGGTTAAGACAGCTGCAGCTTATTCAGAACGCGGCTGCTCGGGTTCTCACCAAAACCAGGAAGTACAACCACATTACACCAGTTTTAAAATCTCTGCACTGGCTTCCTGTTGCTCAGAGAATAGACTTTAAAACAGCACTGCTGGTTTACAAGTCTCTTAATGGTTTAGCACCAGAATATATCTCTGACATGCTAGTTACTTATGAACCTCCTCGGACTCTGAGAACATCTGGGACAGGCCTTCTGCTCGTGCCCAGAGTTAGAACTAAACAGGGTGAAGCAGCGTTTAAGTTTCATGCAGCAAAAATCTGGAACAGCCTCAACTTTAACAATGTTCAAGGGGAGGTTAAAAACCTTCCTCTTTAGCTCCGCCTACACTACAACCTAAAGTGTTTGTTTTTCTTTTATCTGCACTCTTCTTTTATTTTTTTTCTTATGCTTCTTAATATAAATCTTGTAAATTGTCTTTTATTCCTTTAAAGCACTTTGAGTTACCCAGTGTATGAATTGTGCTATATAAATAAAATTGCCTTGCCTTGCCTTGCCTATGCTAGTGTCTGATACACTTTTTGCTGTGTGATTTTACCTACTCAGACTTCTCCATAGGTTTGAACATCCACATCAGCTAGCGCTTCACTTTTCAGCTGGGCCACTTTGATGAAGATGTATTTAAAGTGTGTAGTAAAAGCTCTTCATAGCAGCAGTATTTTATTTGACTCTAAAACAAGTGGTGCCTTACTCTGTTGGCTAAAGTGGTCAACCTATGGTTTCATACGTGTCCACTCAAAATCTGTTAAACTGAAATGCTACCAACAAGTTAACTTGAAAAACAATTGTGCATGTTGGAGCTGTCGAGGTACTGTAGTATCAGAACAAGATGCCTTATTTCAAATGCTACAGGTTGTATGCTTTATCTTTCAATATTCCAATCAGGACACACAAGAAACACCGTGTTGCATTTGTTCCAATATGTATACAGAATATATAATGTAGAGCTAACATTTGCTGTATTTGACTGATATGTTTACACTTTTTCCTTTATCCATAAAAGCCTCATAGCCTTCTGTTTCCCCTCTTTACTCTCCTAGTCTTTACCAACACGCAATAAATCACCAAAAAGTTTTCTGTCTTCACCTTCCTCTGAAAGCTGCGACCGCAATGCTGTGGAAAATGTATCGAGCCTGAACTGCGGGAGATGTGCTAGCAAATGTTGTTTTCCTCGGCAGCCTAATGGAGATTCTGCTGCTACCGACACTGGGCCGTCAAGAAAAAAGTGAGCCCCCTCACTGTTCTTCCTATCCCCTCTCTCACACTCCCTCTGTTCTTATCAGCAGGAGGGAGATTGAAAGTTTCAATTGGGTTTATCGTATCAATTGTCCAGACTGACATTCACTGTTAGGCTTGGCAGCATTGTCATGGCTGAGGGACAGATGCAGTATAATGCTCAAATGACGGATGTGGAAGGACACAATGGCTTTGTTAAAATGTGGTCACTCAAACTGTGTTGAGGTTGTTTGTGTACTTTATTGTCATGTCTTTAAAGTACATTGTGTAAAATCTGAAAGTATTCACATAAAACATGAGCTTTATAGTTCTATAATAGCACTCTTGCGTTTGTCAGTTTTTGAAAAAAGAAAATGGAGCTATAGAACACAGTTAAGGCATCTGTTTTATTTCTCCTACTCCCCTATACGACTGCCCAAACTGAACAATGCAGGAGAATTAAAGTTTAATCTATTTTTAAAATGTACATAGGTCTTCACAGACTGTAGAAAAGAAGGGTGTCCATTGGTAAAGGGCCACCTACACTTTTGCGCCTGCACCTTTAAAATTATGTTATGTAAAAAGATTTAAATTTCATTTTAAAATGTCACACACAAAATTTGTTTTGTAAATATTTAGGTGATATGGGTAAATCTGGTGTTTGGTGTTACTATTTAAAAAATAGTTAATAGGCTAAAAGTGGATTTTTCTATTAATTTTTTTAAACAAATTTGTAGCAAATGTCATACCCACACCAACAGCTATGTCCAATTTTGTCATATTTCAAGATGGACAATAACAAACATATATATGTTCTAGAGAATGAGAAAACCAGAAAAACAATATTATTTTTCTGACAAATTTGAGATTGCATGACTTCAAACCAGCATGTCCTTCATGTTTCCGTCTGAGCGGCATTTAATAAACTTAAAAAGAGAAAGTACTTAACTCCTTATTTTAAACTTACTTTAAAATTAAAATTAAAGAAATTAAAACCTTTAGTAAAGTTTTACAAACTTTATTTGCTTTTCATTGCCCTATAAACTTATTTCACCTTTTAGCTGTGATTCAAATTTTTGCTTTAAAGTTACAGATTCATTCATCTTTTACTTTATGAAAACACAGCAAATATTGTCAGACATAATTTCTGTCTGTTTACTATACTCCATGTTTCAGTGTATAATGATAATATTTTGGGCCTTGAATAAAAAAAGCCATTAACAAAAATGGGTTTGAACTCTCATTTTGGAGAGTGGACTTGAATCCAGTAGGAATAGCACTGGAATTTCAATTCACTGTCACCACTTAGTCCTGTAAACCATTATTATTATTTAAAAAATCCCACTTAATTTATAATGTTTTCCTGTTAATATTTTGTACTTTGGTGTAATTAGTAAGCTGATTAGAATTCAGAATTTGCAATAAAATGCAAAGACAAATCCTGGAGCTACGTATTTAGCAATTAGCTGCAATTCGCTTGAGGCTAAGTTCAGACTCACCATTTGTTCGCGCTAATAAACCCAAATGAGTTTTTGCGATCTTCGAGCTGATCTGATCCAGGAGGCTTAATCTGCCCATCCTCTCTCATGAGTCAGAAATTTTCTCATGGAATATGTCCTTTTTATTACACTATTTTGTTCAATCCAGATGACAGTAATACAACACTTTGCAGTACAGTTTGTTGTATCAGGCCCCTTACCCTTAAGTATTGTTACAGCTGCATTGTCCAAGATAACCGTGGCTGTAATCCTCCTGCAGTGGCAATTTTCTGTTTTAGTCAGCCGGCTTCTCATTTCTGCTGCTCTAAATGTGTATTGAAGTGAAAACGTTAACAAGACTTGCTTTTTCCCCTGACTTGTTAGCTTGTGTCAAGGTGTTCTCATGCAGCGTGTAGCCTCTAACAGGTCCACGGGCAGCTTGTGTTTGGAATAGGTTAACAGGTTTGCTTTTCTGGTCAAATTGTGAGGCAAAGGGAGAAAAAATCCTTAGAGAAAGACAATGGGTTTTTTAAAACAATTTTATATTTTGTATTGAATGCCCAGTGTGAATCTAAAAAAATATAAAGTCAGGCCCATTCCTGAAGACACCATTTTTGTTAGATTGGAGAAGATGTGAATGTAAGGAGGGTGAACTATTTTTGTCATTCTGGCATTTTCTTGTATGACATTTGTTTGTTTGACATTGTATGGCATATCTGCTGTCACTGCTTACAATACACTGTACAGCACCAAGTTCGCCCATCTGGTGAAGTCACTCAGACTCATGTCTCAGTGCTATTTTTTTCCACTGATGTCTCATATCTCTTGCTTTTTGCAGCAGATGAATAATCCTAAAAACTCATTGCTGAGGGGCGGCAGTGGCTCAGTGGTAGAGCGGTTGTCCTTCAACCAGAAGGTAGGCGGTTCGATTCCCGCTCTCCCCACAGTTCATACTGTCGTTGTGTCCTTGGGCAAGACACTTAACCCACCTTGCCTCCAGTGGTGTTCCAGCTGTAACACTGGTGAATGGAACCTTAATGTAAGTCGCTTTGAATGAAAGCGTCAACTGTAAATGTAACACTGGTGAATGTAAGTCGCTTTGGATAAAAGCGTCTGCTAAATGACTAAATGTAAATGTAAATTAAATGTTGGGACACAAAATTCTAATTAAATGGAATTTGCCGTTGACGGAGGTGTTGGGTGATGTAGTTTTAGGTAGCCTAGGGGTGCAAAATTGCAGATTGAAATGTTGACCTGTAAGCACGAGTAGTGACAGCTTATTTGGCCTGAGTTTTGTATTGATCAGATTTATGTCACATTGACAACCTGTTCCCTTCTCCACCACAAAGTCAGGCCCATTCCTGAAGACACCATTTTTGTTAGATTGGAGAAGATGTGAATGTAAGGAGGGTGAACTATTTTTGTCATTCTGGCATTTTCTTGTATGACATCTGTACTTTGGATTAAGAGGCTGCGTGCTCTGAGCCAAACCTTGTAGTCTGTTTATGAACTGTCCAACTTCACTGCAGACTGCTCCCGTCTACCATCAATGCACTGCAGTGTTTATATCCATCCATCCATCCATCCATCTTCTACAGCTTATCCGGGGCAGGGTCGCGGGGGCAGCAGCAGAGACGCCCAGACTTCCTCTCTCCAGACACTTCCTCCAGCTCTTCCGGGGGGATACCGAGGCGTTCCCAGGCCAGCCGAGAGACATAGTCCCTCCAGCATGTTCTAGGTCTTCCCCGAGGTCTCCTACCGGTGGGACATGCCCAGAACACCTCCCTAGGGAGGCGTCCAGGAGGCATCCGAAACAGATGCCTCAGCCACCTCAGCTGGCTCCTCTCGATGTGGAGGAGCAGCAGCTCTACTTTGAGCTCCTCCCGAGTGACAGAGAAATTTTAAGGAAGCTTTTTAACCTCCCCTTGAACTTTGTTAAAGTTGAGGCTTGTTTTACTTCATGCTGCTATATATATACTTCATGCTGCTATACCTTGTTCAGTTCTAACTCTGGGCACGAGCAGAAGGCCTGTCCCAGATGTTCTCAGAGTCCGAGGAGGTTCATAAGCCACTAGCATGTCATAAATATATTCTGGTGCTAAACCATTAAGAGACTTGTAAACCAGCAGTGCTGTTTTAAAGTCTATTCTCTGAGCAACAGGAAGCCAGTGCAGAGATTTTAAAACTGGCGTGATGTGGTTGTACTTCCTGGTTTTAGTTAGAACCCGAGCAGCCGCGTTCTGAATAAGCTGCAGAATTCTTCCCTCGTTTTGAGAGACCATTTTGAGAGACCAGTGAGCAGGGCGTTACAGTAATCTAACCTGCTGGAGATAAAAGCATGGATAAGTTTCTCTAAGTCTGGTTGAGACATCATCCCTTTAACTCTGGAAATGTTTTTAAGGTGATAAAATGCAGATGATGTAATTGACTTAATGTGACTGTGGAAATTCAAGTCTGAGTCGATGATGACCCCTAGATTTCTAACCTGATTTTTAGATTTTAGAGAAAGAGACACGAGGTGACTGCTGACACTTTCTCTTTGTGTCTGTGGTTCAAAGATGATTGGTTCAGTCTTGTTTCTGTTCAGTTGGAGGAAATTATTTTGCATCCACATGTCTATCTGTTCAATGCAGTGACACAGTGAATGGATTGGTCCATTTTCACCTGCTGTGAGTGAAATGTAAATCTGAGTGTCATCTGCATAATTATAGTATGATACGCCACAGCTGTGTATTAACTGGCCTAAAGAAGCATGTAGAGATTGAATAATAGAGGTCCCAAGATAGACCACTGCGGAACCCTACATGTCAGGGCCATTTGGTCTGATACACAGTTACCAACCGAAACAAAGTACTTCCTGTGTTCAAGATAGGACTGAAACCATTTAAGAGCAGTTCCAGTGATACCTATTAATTCCTCTAATCTTTGTGACAGGATTCCATGGTCCACTGTATCAAACGCAGCACTTAAGTCCAACAGAACTAAGACAGAGACTTTGCCCGCGTCAGTGTTCAGATGGATGTCATTTGTGACTTTGATGTGCAGTGCAGTCTCAGTGTTGGGGCCTGAATCCTGACTGAAAAGGATCAAAACAGTTGTTAAGTAATAGAAAGTCATTAAGTTGCTGATATACAATCTTTTCAATGACTTTCCCTAAAAATGGCAGGTTTGATATGGGCCGATAGTTGTTGAGCACTGGAGCATCAAGACTGCTTTTCTTTAGGAGAGGCTTAACTGCAATTTTTAAATAAAAGTAACTGCTATACCTAATGTGTCCACTGGAGGTCGCACAGTTTAGAGTAGCACTGAGACTCTAAATCTTTTTCATATTAAATTGCCCAGTTAAAAACGAGAAAAGTAGACCAAAAAAAAAAAAAGACAAAGGTGACCACTTCCAATTAATCCACTGAGGACACTGCTGCTTTACCATGTTGTTACCATTTATTTAAACTGGCAATATAGTTAATGGACAACATAAAAAAATATTACCACATCGGGCACATTATTGTAAGCTGGCTAAATGTCAAACATTAGCACTGCATGCATAAGTTTGATTTACAATTCACATTTTTTTCAATTAAAAAAAAAAACAAGACTACACAGTTCACTAAAGGAATGAGATTAAAAAAATAAGTTAAAGAAAATCCAGACAAACACTTAACTGGGTTATAAATATGTTCAAGTAAAGCATTTTGTACTGTTGTAGCTGTAAAAAGGCTTAACTGACGTCTCTCAAAAAAGTTTTTTTTTCTTCCATTAGATGCCTATGGACTGAAGTTTTGAGAAATTAATGGTGACATACTTTTGGGTCCTCACCCACTGTTTGGGAACCACTGCTCTAAAAGATACATCCTTGCTATTCTCTTGCTTTATATTCTTACTTCTACAACGTACAACATTTTGTACAGTGTACCTTCTTCTTTTAGTTTAGTTTATTATTTATTTGACAGGGACCATGTGCAAACACAATCTAACAAAATAAAAGATGCTGTACACCAGATTTAGCTAAAGCTAATTTCCATCTGCAGTCCCTGGGCAGATAAAACATTATTCATTCATTCATTTTCTACCGCTTTGTCCCGTTAGGGGTCGCGGGTGACTGGAGCCTAACCCAGCAGCTTTGGGCCTGAGGCGGGGTACACCCTAGACAGTGGCCAGTTAGTCACAGGGCTTACATTTAGACATAGACAGTGACAAACAACCATTCACTCTCACATTCATTCAGTAGGGACACTTTAGAGTTGCCAATTGATCTATACACGTGGACAAAATTGTATAGATCAATTGGCAACTCTAAAGTGTCCCTACTGTGAGTTTTTCTTTCATTGACGGAAGGGTACCAACAATTTTGTCCACGTGTGTATCTATTATTAGTTTAACTGTATCACTGCTCTGTGGTTAAAGTAAGAATATTCAGATTTACAGTGTTTTGTAAATGAGCCCAATGCTTTCCTGAGGCAGCACCAAACAAGAATGTAGTGATGTCATCGTAGAATGGTCCGTATGTGACATCACGAGGCAGACAGAAGCTTTGAGTAGAAGACAGATCTGAAAAATCACACAACTTGAGACGGCGACTGACCAAGACACACGGATATTTACTGAGCATTTACGAGAAGCAAAGACTGAAGGAAGAAAGAATGATGAAAGAGACGATGGAGGACATGGAGCGGAAGTGGCTAGAGAAGGAGAAAGCCTACAAAGAAAAGGAAGAGCAACTAATGGCTAAACTGCAATCAACTGAGAAAGCCTTCCTAGAGCGTGAAAAGCAAATGCTTTCTAAACACCATCTTTATAAGAAGCTACTTCTTAGACATAAAAAGGAAATTGAGGAGACTTTGGCGAATTGGGACGAAGCCGAAAAAGAGGATGAAGAAAAGGAGGTCAACAATGAGACCCAAGGAGAGAAGATCACAACAGCTGAACCTGGGTGTCAAAGTGAACCTGCCAAGAGTCAGGTAGCAGACCACATTGATTTTGAGATGGACAGCGCAGCCCGAAGCAGAGGAAACACAGTCGGAGCCCACAGAGGCCCAGGACAAGGCCCAGGACAAGGCCACAGAGTCTGAAGGTGAAACTCTGGTACATGACAATGAGACTGTCACCCCATCGCCAATCCAGATCAACAAAAAAGATCAAGAATCTGAACACCAGGACAAGGCCACAGAGTCTGAAGGTGAAACTCTGGTACATGACAATGAGACTGTCACCCCATCGCCAATCCAGATCAACAAAAGATCAAGAATCTGAACACCAGGACAAGGCCACAGAGTCTGAAGGTGAAACTCTGGTACATGACAATGAGACTGTCACCCCATCGCAATCCAGATCGTCAAAAAAGATCAAGAATCTGAACACCAGGACAAGGCCACTGAGTCTGTAGGTGAAACTCTGGTACATGACAATGAGACTGTCACCCCATCGCCAATCCAGATCAACAAAAAAGATCAAGAATCTGACAAACAGGACAAGATGCCTAGTCATTATAAAGGATCATATCAATTATTACTTGAATTCTTACGGAAAAGGAATGCTCAACGACCTTAGAAAACAAACAGGACAAGATGCCTAGTCATTATAAAGGATCATATCAATTATTACTTGAATTCTTACGGAAAAGGAATGCTCAAGCGGCCTTAGAAAACAAACAGGACAAGATGCCTAGTCATTGTAAAGGATCTTATCAATTATTACTTGAATTCAGACGGAAAAGGGATGCTCAAGCGGCCCCAGAAGCCTCAGAAAAGAAATCAGCTGATCGTACAAGTGTTATCCCTGAGACCCAGACTAGAGAGTCTGAAGGTGAAACTCTGGTGTGTGACAATGAGACCATCACCCCATCACTTGAGTGTGCAGCCACAGAGTCAGAGTTGACTGAGACTGAAACAGAAGCCACAGTAGATCAAGTGGACTGTAAGATGAAGGACTTTATCACAGAAGAGCCACCAGTCAACCTCCCTGATGAATTGACTGATTCTCCAGTGACACCTCTGGAAACTGAAGTCCCCAATACACCGGCTGAAACTACTGTCAACGAAGTGGCCCAATCTGGGGAAGCCCAGTTCAACACTGAGCCCCTGGAGCCTGAGATAGTGTCAAGTGAGAACCAAGAAAAGGTTCAAGAATCTGACAACCAGGACAAGACGGTCATCAGTCATTATGAAAAATATTCTCTGGTGACTCTGGTGTGTGAGAATGAGATCTCCCCATCACTTAAATGTGAAGCCATTGAGTCCCAGGATGAATTGACTGAGACTGAAATTGGAGCCACGCTAGATCAAGTGGACTGTAAGATGGAGGACTTTATCACAGAAGAGCCACCAGTCAACCTCCCTGATGAATCGACTGATTCTCCAGTGACACCTCTGGAAACTGAAGTCCCCAATACACCGGCTGAAACTACTGTCAACGAAGTGGCCCAATCTGGGGAAGCCCAGTTCAACACTGAGCCCCTGGAGCCTGAGATAGTGTCAAGTGAGAACCAAGAAAAGGTTCAAGAATCTGACAACCAGGACAAGACGGTCATCAGTCATTATGAAAAATATTCTCTGGTGACTCTGGTGTGTGAGAATGAGATCTCCCCATCACTTAAATGTGAAGCCATTGAGTCCCAGGATGAATTGACTGAGACTGAAATTGGAGCCACAGTTAGATCAAGTGGACTGTAAGATGGAGGACTTTATCACAGAAGAGCCACCAGTCAACCTCCTGATGAATCGACTGATTCTCCAGTGACACCTCTGGAAACTGAAGTCCCCAATACACCGGCTGAAACTACTGTCACGAAGTGGCCCAATCTGGGAAGCCCAGTTCAACACTGAGCCCCTGGAGCCTGAGATAGTGTCAAGTGAGAACCAAGAAGAGGTTCAAGAATCTGACAACCAGGACAAGACGGTCATCAGTCATTATGAAAAATATTCTCTGGTGACTCTGGTGTGTGAGAATGAGATCTCCCCATCACTTAAATGTGAAGCCATTGAGTCACAGGATGAATTGACTGAGACTGAAATTGGAGCCACAGTTGATCAAGTGGACGGTAAGATGGAGGACTTTCTCACAGAGGCTGTTCCACAAACAACACCTGAAACCACGCCTGAAACCGTGGCATTCAAGGATGAGTCAGTCCAAGACTCTGTGTCTGTGTCTGCCAGCAAGAACCATGGCAAATGGAGAAAAACTCAGAAAAGAAGGAAGACAAAGGCCAGAGACAGGTGGACGAAAAGCGGAAAGAAACAAAAAAAGAACCAAAGAAAAAGGAAAATAAGGAAGACAAAGAACAGAAGAAGGTGGAGGAAATGTGGAAAGAAACAGAGAGTGGTTGAAGAAGTTGAAAAAGACAGACTGCAAAGAAGCCACCATCCAGCCCAAAAGAATGTTATTGTAAATGTAAATATTAATGTAAATGTAAATGTTATTGTAAATGTAATGTAAATATAAATGTAAATATGTACACTATCTATGCAGAGGATGTGTTGTTGTTTAATTCTTGTTTTCCTGATGGATGAATAAAGGTTTAAAAAAAAAAATTGTATATACATACATATATACATACACACACACACACATATATATATATATATATATATATATATATATATATATATATATATATATATATATATATATACATACACACACACACATATATATACATACACACACATATATATATATACATACACACACACATATATATATATATACACACACACACACACACACACACATATGTATATATATATACACACACACATATATATATATATATATATATATATATATATATACACACACATATACACACACATATA
Source organism: Perccottus glenii (assembly GCA_024416835.2). NCBI lineage: Eukaryota > Metazoa > Chordata > Actinopteri > Gobiiformes > Odontobutidae > Perccottus > Perccottus glenii. The sequence continues at coordinate 11,098,991 of CM044558.2, forward strand.
CACACACACACACACACACACACACACACACACTATTGTCAGTAAGACAAGTGGACGTGTTAAACAGGAGAGTTTTTGTTTTACCATCAAGCCTGGAGACAGTTTAACACTGTGGTTCTATTAAACATTCGAGTCTGGCCATGCTTCCACATTGAGAGGTTTATGATGTAGCGTCACAACAAATGCAACATGCAATAACTACTACAGACATTCAGCCTCGAGACAAGGCTTGGAGTTGATCTGTCCATGTCTATGATCAGATCAAACCTAGACTAGGATCAGAGCAACAACCTCGGACGAGAATGGCATTTCAGGAAGTGGGCAAACAAACACTAAAATCTGACCGCTCAATATCCAGACCATAAGTTAAGATATAGGCTATTGTCTAAGGCTACTGTACCAGAGCATGCACACAATAATAATAATAAAAATGTTAATAGCAATAACTTTATGTCCTAATTGAATTTAGTAAGTAAGTAAGTAAGTATTATTTATATAGCACCTTTCACAGATATAGATCACAAAGTGCTTTACAATGTGCTTACCGCTCACCCCATTCACACACATTCACACCTGGGGCAGACAGAGATGGCGGCTGCCACACAAACAGCGCTCAACCTTCTCCGACCACCACCAAACACACCTCTACAGTCACACACATTCATACACCAGTGCTACAGACACTGGAGGCAAGGTGGGTTAAGTGTCTTGCCCAAGGACACAACAACAGTATGAACTGTGGGGCGAGCGGGAATCGAACCTACTACCTTCCGGTTGAAGGACGGCCGCTCTACCACTGAGCTACTGCCGCCCCATTTAATGATGTCTGCATCAGTCAGTGGTTGTGCTCCTAAATTCACCTGCGATGGGCTTTAAAGAACTAACACACTGCTTGTTGACTTGTGCTTTGACTAAGTTCGGCTGTTGTACCCGTCTGCGCCATGCTACACCTTCCTTTTTAAACCACCACCACTGGCAGGAGGCAGCAGCGTCCGGCACAAGATAGCAAATATACCTTGTCTTGATCATCGTCAATTTTGCACCAATGCAAAATACGGCACCTTGTTTTTAAATATATTTTTAGCCAAATTCACAAATGAGACCGGAGAAATTCACGGTACTGAGCCACCATCACAACTAGAGTGGACAGCAAGCACTTTCTGTTTTCTCTTTGATTTAAAACACTGGCGAGCTCCTATAAATAAAAACTGACATGATTAAGAGCTTAAATAAAATTCTGGTTCTACCAGTGGTGCATTTAATAAAAAAACACAACAGTATTAATGTAGGAGGTCTCCTAATGTGAGCCAGGACACATGGAGGCTATACCAACAACCAATGCATAATAATATGGCCTGGTTAACAACTGTTAACATTCATTAGAAATAATTTTGTACCGCTTAGTCCCGTTAGGGGTCGCAGGTAACTGGAGCCCAGTAGCTTTGGGCCTGAGGCGGGGTACACCCTGGACAGTGGCCAGTTAGTCGCAGGGCTAACATTTAGAGACAGACAGTGACATACAACCATTCACTCTCACATTCATTCACTAGGGACACTTTAGATTTGCCGATTAACCTATACATGCTTGTTTTTGGACGGTGGGAGGAAGCTGGAGTACCCGGAGAGAACACACAGTAACACGTGGAGGACATGCAGACTCCTCACAGAAAGACCGGAGTCGGCCGAGAATGTTTGAGTCGGCCGGGTTTTGAAAGAATGTTTACTGAATGTATGTGGTGTGTGGTGAAATGGCTGCCACGTCTCTGTCAGTGTGTGGCTGTGGCTACAGTTGTAGATTTACATTTACATTTAGTCATTTAGCAGACGCTTTTATCCAAAGCGACTTACAAGTGAGGAAAAACAATGGAAGCAATTTTAACAACACAAGGTACAAAAAGCATAAGTGCACAAAAAACTAGTCAGTTTAAACCCAGCGCAGTATACAAAGCTAAGGATGAAATTTTTTATTTTTATTTTTTTTAAAGAAAGGAATCGATAGAAAGGAAGTAGAAATCAGTGTTTGTCAGTCAGGTGTTGACGGAAGAGATGTGTTTTCAGGCGTTTTTTAAAGATGGCTACAGAATCTGCTGATCTTGTAGCAGCAGGAAGATCATTCCACCAATGTGGAACAGATCCAGAGAAGGTACGTGAGAGTGATTTTTTACCTTTTTAGGAAGGTACCACCAGACGTTGTTCATTTGCAGAGCACAGGGATCTGGTAGGAACGTAGGTCTGTATTAGTGAGTGGAGATATGAGGGTGCAGAACCAGAGGTGGTCTTGTAGGCCAAGAGCATAGCTTTGAACTTGATGCGAGCGTCAACCGGGAGCCATTGTAACCTAATGAATAGAGGAGTTACGTGCGCTCTCTTCGGTTCATTAAAGACCACTCTTGCCGCTGCATTCTGGATCAGCTGCAGAGGTTTGGTTGTGTAGGCAGGGAGTCCAGCAAGTAGAGCATTGCAATAATCCAGTTTGGACAAGACAAGAGCCTGGACTAGAATTTGCGTAGAGTGCTCTGATAGGAAAGGTCTAATTTTCCTAATGTTGTAATGTAGAGGATGAATCTACAGGACCGGGTGGTGCTGGCGACATGACGTGAAGTTTAGCTGATCATCAATTACCACTTCCAGATATCTGGCAGTGCTGGACGGTGTAATCGTTGATGGGCCTAGTTGTATGGAGAGGTTATGGCAGGTCCCTTGGTTGGCCGGAATCACAAGCAGTTCTGTTTTTGCAAGGTTCAGCTGCAGGTGATGGTCCTTCATCCAAAGTGAGATGTCACTCAGACATGCCGAGACACGAGCAGAGACCGTCGGATCGTCAGGTTGAAATGACAGGTGGAGTTGAGTGTCATTTGCATAGCAGTGATAGGAAAAACCATGCTTCTGGATGACAGAGCCGAGGGATGTCATATATATGGAAAAGAGTAGCGGTCCAAGCACTGAGCCCTGTGGCACCCCTGTATTGAGATGTTGGGACTCATAGACCTCGTTTCTCTAGGATACTCTGAATGACCTATCCGAGAGGTAAGACTTGAACCATTGCAACGCCATTCCAGAGACCCCCTTCGCCCTGAGAGAGGACAGGAGGATGTGATGATTTAAGGCCGGTACACACCGGGATGAATATTGGTGTGCACACTCACATTGGCGCCCTTTGTTTAGTCACGAGGCGTTAAACGTCGCCGAAAATTCATCCCGGTGTGAACGGGCTTAACAGTGTCAAAAGCAGCAGACAGATCCAGTAAGATGAGTACAGATGACCTGGATCTTGCCTTTGCCAGTCTCAGAGCTTCGATGACTGAGAGCAGAGCAGTTTCGGTGGAATGTCCGCTCTTGAACCCAGACTGGTTCTGGTCCAGGAGGTTGTTCCGTGTGAGAAAGGATGAGAGCTGAGTAAACACAACTCGCTCCAGAGCTTTGGCAATGAAGGGAAGGAGGGAAACCGGTCTGTAGTTTTCTAGCAGTGTAGGGTTAAGAGTGGGTTTCTTCAATAGTGGTGTGAGGGCCTCTTTGAAAGCTGTGGGGAATGACCCAGTGGAGAGAGATGAGTTGATGATGTGGGTGAGAGCAGGCACAACAGATAGAGAGATGGCCTGAAGGAGTTGTGTGGGGATGGGATCCAGCGGGCAGGTAGTAGGGTGGTTAGAACTAATGACCTTGGAAACATCTGCTTCAGTTAGAAGAGAAGGAAGTGAGCAAACACATATCAGGGGTCTGAATGAGCTCGACAGGTAGTGGCGCAGAGAACTGACTGCTGATGGCGCTTTTCTTTACAAAGAAAGACAAAATCATCAGCTGTTAAATCCGATGAAGGTGGGGGAGCAGGCGGACAAAGGAGGGCAGAAAAGGTTTTAAAGAGAGTGCGCGAGTCAGGTGAGTTGATTAACCTAGAATGGTAGTAGACAGTTTTTGCAGAGGTGACATCAGCGGAGAAAGTAGAGAGGAGAGACTGGTAGATACAGAGGTTAGTAGGATCGTTTGACTTGCGCCATTTTCTCTTAGCTGACCGGAGGCTGGCGCGTTGCTCACGTAGAACATCAGATAACCAGGGGCAGACGAGGATATACGGGCTGGTCTAGATGTAAGAGGGCATAAGTTGTCCAAGCAGGATGTAAGCGTAGAGCACAGCGTGGAGCACAGCGTGGAGCACAGCGTGGCGGTGGTGTTGTTGGTGTTTAAAAGAGAGAGCTCCTCAGAGGGGGGGAGCGCAGAAGAGACGGCAGAGGAAAAGCGGGAGGGACTGAGTGTATGCAGGTTGCGTCGGAAAGTGACCAGCGGTAAAACAATTGCAGTGTCTGGAGAAGTTAGATCGAGGCATAGCCACATGAATGAAAACACGCCGGATTGTAACCTTAGGCTAATTTTCTAGTCATCGTCCCACATCCTCACACATTCATACACCAGTGCCACATATACCAGAGGCAAGGGGGGTTAAGTGTCGACCGCTCTACCACCTGAGCCACTGCACCCCTACAACGGGAGTCAAATTTGTACAAAATACGCTATCGTTTCAGAAGACATGTTCTTTCTTCCAAACATGGCGTCTTAAACGTCTCTACTTGTAAATAAATATGGCGACGCTATCAACGGATTGCCCAGAGAAGTAAGTATTAATGCAGTAAACAATTAAGAATTAAATTTTCAAAAGTAAATGTGTTGTTTATTATTACACTATTTGATTTAATTTCCTTCCTCTCTGCAAACATGCGGCGCATAAAAACCTCACATTCTGTCCCATGATTCATTTTGATTTACTTCCATTTGATGTGATTTATTTCAGGCCCTCTAAACCATAGGTGCTCTAAAATGTAAGCAACTAACGCCTGAGGGAACACAGGTTTGTGATGGAAATTGATTGGTAGCCCTTCAAAAACCTGAATCAGACACAATGGCTTACTAATGACAGCATTGTGAGGGTGCAAATTTTGCAGCTGAAATGTCACAACTCGCATATCTTTCAGAGTAAGCCTGTGGAACAAAATACATATTAGGACTAATCTAGCCTGCTGTTATTGTTACTGTTATTATTTTCCCTGTATAAAAGTTGAATTAAGATTAAACGTTAATGGATCAAAACAAGTGCTATAGCAACTCAGGAAAAAAAGTTACAAAATAGAGTTTTATATGACATTTAAAACATAATTTAAAGTGATAGGAAAGACATTAGCTTAATACTAATCTAAAATACATTTTGCTTTATTATAATTAGCTCACACAATAAACGTGTGAATGTAAATCCAAATCAGCAACAAGAAACAACTGTACTCAGACTTAGGTCTACTTGCAGTCACACAGATCTTAGTGTGAAGGACCACATTGGTACGTCAGCTTGACTAAGAGAATTTGGGATTCCAGTCAGACATTTATGGTTAAGGTTTTGGTTGGACAAAGGCCATAAGTGCGTTTCTGTGGTGTCATTTAGTGATTGACAGAAAGATTAGCCTGTAGCACGTTATTCAATTGTAGCGGCTAAATCAAAGTACCCAGAGGGAAAACAGAACCACTCTACAGCACTCCACAGGTAAACTCCACACCTCTCCTTGAGCCTGACTCAGATCAAACTCAGTAAAACAACTCTGCGAACCACCTTGTCATGGATTTATCCTCCACTGTCGCCAAGTGCATCTCAGGAGGGAGTTCATTGGATTTTCTCCATCAAGTGCCAGAAGATCTCTTGAAGTGCTAATCGGAATTGTTTAAATGAAGATTACTAATGAGGCTAGTACTACATTATGCCATTGCTGCGTTTAGTGGTTGGGAACACATTTCAATACAATCTATTCGACACAAAGACACTGGACCCTAGCAGAGTCATATTTGTACAAAATACGCTAAAATGATCCTACCATTTTAGACGACATGCTCTTTCTTCCAAACTTGGGGTCTTAAACGTCTCTCTTGTAAAAAAAAAAAAAGATTGTGACACTATCCATAGTTATACAGGGTGGCTTTAAGTATTAAAACAGTAAAGATGTGTTTGTAAAATGTTTTTTAATAACAAATTTAAATATTGATGATCCCGTGTGAGAGATGGACAGAAAAATGTAGGGAGCCCTCATTACAACCCCATGTGTCTCATGTGAAGATGCTGCGAGTTAAACGACTTGCCAAAGGGCATCTTGACACGCTCTGACAAGTGTTGAGAACAGCATGTCTCGTTAACTTTTGCCACCCAGATTTTTTTTCACCTAATATTGAATGCTGAGTAGGTGACATTACAGGAAGGACTGCAACCTCCCATCCATTCCACTCAGCGGGAAAAGACACAGTTGTTTTATTACACACTATATATTTAATATCAACATTAGCATAAACCGTGCAGAGGGTTGTTGATGTATTCACTACCGAGAGGAAGTTATATTCTGAGCTTGTGATAAATAATAGATGAGTTTACAAATTACGACAAATTCTGACACTTTTTAAGCCGCAAAATAACTGCAGGCTGTTCAGATGTCAGTTTGTAGGGGAATATACAGTAGAGGCTTAATATTGACATTTCGATTGCAGTGGAGACAGTCAGAGTAGTGAGACAGAGTTATACGGAGCTCATGGCATTATTCAGTCAGACCTGCAGTAATGCACCGGCGCGGCGGCTAATCTCTGGCCCCGAGGCACTTCAGCGGTAATGCACCTGTTAAAAATCCCCATCCATGTCATTCTGAATTGTATTAAGATTAGGTAATATTTTATAACAGTTTGGGGGATTTACAGGTCACTTGTGCAGCTGGGGAACTGCACCGTCAGTGATTCAGGAGAGTTTCTAGTAGGATGGGGGAAAAACTACACTACAGCTGATTAAAATGGAACACTTTAGTCAAAACCAAAAAGCTTAGGAAAACAATTATGGATATTAAGATAACAATATTAGATGCAATATTTGCCATTTGACATGTAAAAGAGTTTACTAAATTCCGCTCATTGGGGCTAAACCAATAATAAAGATGGGACCAGGAATAAACCAGGACTTAACAAGTCTAAACTAGAACTAAATATAAAAATGGACCCATCACTGAAGAGTTGCATTGATATTTTGTTTTGTTAATGAAATCTTACTTAAAGGCTTAATAAAAAATATTGATTCTGTTTACAGTAAACACTATTTACTCTATTTCTCTAATTATTTCCACAGGATTTCCTTGTAGACAACACCATGTTCCTGCAGGGCTACCGTAGTTCACAGGCTGTAGCAAAGAAGGGTGAAAGGTGTGAAGTTGCAATCTAAAATGACAGCCTGCAACTTTAACTGGTATTAACTTTATCTATCAAGATGGTGGTTTTGGCAAATGGTATCTGTACTGTATGTGTGCTGGGATTGAGTAGGTAGAGAACATTAGCAAGTGGCTCGACGTTCATTTGCTTTACTATATATTCACACACTTAGAACTGTGTTATGCTATAATTGTACAGAAAGGCGTTTAACACTTGGTGGAGGACCAGGAATATTGCACTGTTTGGACCTGTGCTTCTTCACTGTTAAATTGAGATCCATCTAAAGAGATTAGCATTCACATGGCTAAGGCAGCGAAACTTACACTAAGGTAAAATGCATTCCTTATTAAAGCCATAGACATTGTACAAATGCATAGTAGGTAAAGTAACACATATGCAATTTTGGGCTTTTGCAAAAATTAAGGAGAAATCTTTTTAGAATTCTTGCTCAATATGTATTTGTTAGTAACTGAGTAAGTTACAAATTACATGTTTTTGTTGCTTCGCAGATGACCTCTTTCCATCTATATGGACTGGCTTTTAAAACAATTTGAGTTGTTTCTTTTTGACTATTTATTTAATTTATATGCTTTTATTTGGGGGGATTATTAGTGCCTGCTGTCTTGTGTTTTCTCCTCTCCATTTTGTCTTCTCCATTTTCACAAAAATCCTTTGTATAATATGGTGAAAGAGCAGGAGTGTAGCTGATTTAACAGTTTGGTTCACATAAATCACTCTTTGCAACAACAATCCCCTTGCTGCAGATGTTCACTCTGGTATACCCCCCCCCCTTCAGTTCATCATTCTGCCATTCTACCACTCTACTTGATGCCAGTCTATAGTAATAACTACTTTTGTGTATTGCATTCTATCTTAAAATTCTGTTGCGTGTTTGTTTGGTTTCAAAAGTGCAGGGCATTAAACTTTCAGAAATGAATTCTAATTGTACATTATTAATGCTGCCACTCTTTACGCATGATGATTAGTTTGCCTAAAACAATAAACAGTAAAATTGGCTAACATAACATGTTTTCCATTCCCATTGTGATGGAACTCAGGGACCAAGGACCTTGACGAGTGCATTTTAACAGCCTAACCCAATGACTCCTGCAATATGGAACAGCTGTCTACCAGCAATACCAGCACCAATTGCTCATTAATCACCTGTTTGTCTTAAATACTGAGGCTCGGAGGTGGCCAAAAAGGTGCCAGCTATTTTATGCTTTCATTAGCTTCTAACGGTTATGATTACCTGGAGGGCATTTGAAGGTGCTTTTCAAGTTTTACACTATTCGGATTATTAACTCTGTGAGCTGCAGCTGTGGCGGCAGCTCATTTCTTTTCTTTTAAGAGTGGCGATAAGGAGTGCGTGACACAGATGGAATCACAAAGAAAGCGGGATGTTGACATGGTCCCTCACGTCCTTATATAACGGCTTCCTGTCGCAGGTCTTAGACTAACCACTTTTGTTCTTGTCCCAGAGGTGGCTGCTTTGCCACCAACTCAAGGTAGAGGACATTGTCGGGACAGAGCAGCTTATACATGTTAATGTTCCCTTTTTCCTATTCTACTCCTGTTAGATTGATGGCTCAGCAGTGGTTCTCATTGATCAATCAGACACAATCTGCTTCTCAAATGAACCCAGGCCGGAGGGATTGTGCATTCTTCCAAGGGAACCACATCCCAAAGGGTATGACAGTGTGGCACAGTGGATCGATTTTTTTTTTTTCCAACTTATTTGTGTAAATACTTTGTAACCTTGACGATTTATCATTTGTGTTTCTTTGCCACAGAGTGAGAAAACTACAATAGATTTCAGCCGACTGCTAACACGGCAGTGCTTGTAATTTTCATCTCCGCGGTCATGTCTGGAGAAGGATTAGAGGGATGATGAGAATTAATTATGCATTTCATCAGCATGATGGATACCACACGTTCAACGCAAAACTATATTTCCCCAGAGAACTGAGAGAAGTCAGCTTCTTTATGGAGTCAATCCTTTGAGAAATGCTGTCACTTCTCACTCCCTAAAGATGAAACTTCAGTCACGCCAAATAGAAAAACTTTTTACAGCTAACAGAGGTGAGCATAACACGTTCACTTCAGGAAACCAGGAGATCTACTGATATAAAAACATGAATCACTCACAGTGCCCCCAGTTTATCTTGCTGTAAGCATTGCAAGTCAAGACTGGCACCTTCTTCTATCTGCACCTTGCACCACAGTGTGTGCTCTCTCTGTTGAGACTGAGCCCTGTAGACATATACATATCCTTGTCCATATTGAAGTCCTCTATACTGTGTAGAGGACCCCCTCGAAAACGAGATGATACATCTAAAGGGATTAATCTTCAAAAAAATTTGAATAAATAAATAAATAAAAGCAGCATAGCACTGAACATACAGCAAATGCTCCTCAAATACTTTAATATATTGAAAAATACTTATTCAATGTAAGGATGAAAGTTTAAAAGCTCTGTCAAGGGTAACCATTTGTACAATGCTTTTGCAATTTTCTTGAGATGTTTCATATTTTTCACATTTGTACAAACTTGTCTATCAAGAGTTCTCTTAATGAATGGCACGAGTGGAATAACCATCATTTTGGGAGTTTGAGCAATAGTCCACAAAATTTCCAATTTATGCTGTTATGATGAGGGTGACCCTATGTCCCGATTTGATGAGGACAGTTTCTTGTCCCATGTTTCAACAAAAATCTGTAAAACATGAATATTTGTTGGTTTGGAACAGTCCCCACCCCCAAGTGCCCCCATTTTAAAGGTGCAATGTGTAAACTGTTATCAGTTGCAACACAAAACTTTGGTTACTGTTCAAAACATCCTAATAATAAAGTTTGTTTACCTTATCTTGGAAAATAGAAATTGAAGTAGAGACCTGCACGGACTGACTTTTCACGCTCCCGCCCAATCCCAAAGTCTTGACTTTCCTACCCATCGAGTCCTGAGTAAAACAAATATTTGAATGAAGCATGAACTCATATGTTGTAGAGCAAAAAAAAGCATTAGGTGATGTTGATGTGAACAACAAAGCGTTTCTCCTACCTTTTCTGAATAAAGAGACCCGCTGGGTTGGATTTCGCGCCCGCAGGTCTCTACATTGAAGCTCCACAGAACCCAGTGGAGGTTCCTGTTACTTCCCGAGTTTGGGTGGTACCTGATTTGCATCACAATTTACTATGTGCATGCTCAGACCTTTTGCGCAAGATACTACAAGACCACTTGGATAAGTGGTACTTGATGTCGTGTTGATCTATTTAACCCTATACTCTTTTAACTTTATCATTTAAATAAAGGCTCAATGTCTTTAGGAAACATATTTACATGCTTGAGAAACAGAGAAAATAAAACATTACAGAACAATGCTTACCATACGAGAATTCATAGCAACATTTCTTTTGTTGTGAATTCTCAGTTCCTTTACCTTCTGTTAGTGTTTCTACAGCTGTGCAGGAAGGTCAAAATATGGCAATGCTAGGGGCAAAGCACAAGCATGTTTTTCTTTTTTTTTAAACACACATTTTAGCTTGAATGCTAAAATGAACTAAGTTCAAACAGATGCATGTCCTTACAGGGCTACTATAGCTGTTTTTCGGGGTGGCAGTAGCTCAGTGGTAGAGCGGCCGTCCTTCAACCGGAAGGTAGTAGGTTCGATTCCCGCTCTCCCCACAGTTCATACTGTCGTTGTGTCCTTGGGCAAGACACTTAACCCACCTTGTCTCCAGTGTCCGTAGCACTGGTGTATGAATGTGTGTGACTGTAGAGGTGTGTTTGGTGGTGGTAGGAGAAGGTTGAGCGCTGTGTGTATGGCAGCCCCCATCTCTGTCTGCCCCAGGTGTGAATGTGTGTGAATGGGGTGAGTGGAAGCACGATGTAAAGCGCTTTGGGTGCCCGAGAAGGGTGCAAAAAGTGCTATATAAATGCATGCCATTTACCAATTTCTTAACAAAGAGACAAGCTGCACATTAGCCACCAGATGTCATTTACCGACTTACAGCAGACTTACTTTTTGACTGTCTGTGTCTTTTATGTGGACTGTAACCAACCAATCTAATACCTCATATCACAGTACATCTTTGACATCCTATTTTTCAGATGTGCCTGAAGGATAGTACTTATGGAGTCTTCCCTCCACCTCGGAATGAGATATTTCCATGTTTTCTGTCTAAAACCTGTTTGCGTAAATCAACAAGTGCGCTCCCTGCTGCCCAGGAGCACAGAGCTAGTGTTGTGGCAGATTCATGGCTGATCTGAGGGACCTGCAATGTCTCACCAGTGATCAGCCAGCAGCTGCTGAGCTGTTGGCTGCCAGCCACCAACCGCCTGTTTGTACTGCTGCTTCAAAGATTACACCAACAAGACAAATTAACAGAAAAGTATGTACATTAATACTAATTATGCTTCTTTTGTTAGTAATTCAGCTATATATTTGATTTTGGAGGTGATTGGTCAGTGAACTACGCATTTGGCATGTTTTAAGTCGAAGCATCTTTTATATCCTGACCCAGTTTCTTACCCTCTCCATCAGCCGGGGCAGTTGACAAATGTGTTGTCTGGTGCGCGGGAGAGAAAAGACGCTGATGTTTCCTGTTGAATAGAGAGCTCCACCTCAGGCAGCGTCAGCTCTGTCCTTATTTGTCATAAGTGTCCGCTGTTTCCCATGGCTAAAGACAAAGGCCAAAAGAACGTATGAGGAACATGCATTTTTAATGTGACATCCTCATCAAATTCACCACAGTGCACGGAGCAGAATGCCAATGACGCTTTCTTCTACTTCCAATTACAGCCAGACCATGCAACAGTATGAATGTGAGCCATGAAGGGCACATCTGCCTGGAACATGACAAAGCCTGGACAGTTCACAGCTCCATCTCTCATGAGCACCAACTACGTGACTCTGTATTTATGTTGTGTGCATAATTAGCAAGGAGGGCAATGATTCAAGCTCTGAACACGTTAGTTAAATGTTAGTGTTGCACTTAATTGGAATAGCCCAGTGCTACAATTATTTTAAAAGAATTCTTCAATAGCAAGGTAAGTCCAATGTCACACACAAAGTTACAGAATACTAAAAGAACTCCTTAAAATACATTGGCAGGGAAACTATTTCATGTTTTATATATTGCATTTAAGCAAAAAAGTAATTTGAATGAAATAATCTTCTAATTTATCTTCAAATTGCTTGACATCGTGTCCTCTGCACTTTCTTTGAGAATCTGTCTCATCTAAATCTCAAAAATCTATGTAATCCTGCCTCGAGCTACAAGCAAGTTGTTCCCCTATTACAGTTTGCTTGGACACTGTGGACACTATTAAGTCAACAATTGAGTTTGTTGCATCAAAAACAGCAAAGAGACTTGTGGACCTCTAAACATGCTATTGCCACTCTATTGCCTACTTTTGTCACTTCACGTCAGTGTAGGGGTTCTTTCTGTTTTCACATTGCCAAATATGGTCTTTAAGAGTAAGCAGGGAATTTTGCCAGGGTTTGCTAATGTATCCATTTTAAACAACACACAGAAACAATCTCTGTCTGCTTCCTTGGTGCATCCTCCAACACAATTATGACTGCACCTTTGGTGGATAATAGAAGATATGTGCAAGCATTATATCACTATAATGGGTCATTTATATAACATGATTTGACTTCACAATGAATGCTATTTTGACCATATTCACCTTTATCTTGTTGCAAACATGCTGACCATTACTCGCTGCCTATTACGTGAAGGCTCCTAAATGCCACGAGAGATGGAAGGATAGGGGTATTCACTGCTCCGTTTGCAGCGAGCCAGTGTAAATAATTCCTGCTGGTGCAGGAACCGTAGCTTTCATCTGTGATGTTCTTTTGCGATGGTCGGTCCGCACTCCATCATTATAATGAGGGAGTCTCAATTAGACAAGGTCTACAATGGGGGTTTTAAATGTCACAGCGCAGGTCCTGACATTTCTCCGTTTGATATGGAATCAGAATGGGAGCCATGGAGTTCACAAAGCGAGCTAATCTCACTTTTCGGATATAACAAATTCAATCCAGTCAAAAGGAAGAGCGGTTCGGAGGCATTCAGAGAGACAATGCTCACTCGCCCCGTTTGTTTTTATGACGGTGGAATCTATTAGCATTAGTTGTGTAATTAGCCTTTGGAGGTTACCATGTCAAAACTTTGTTCGTGACAAGCAAATAATGACTCCAAAAAGTGTATCCAAAAGGTTATTCAGCCGTGTAATCAAAGCCAACTCAAACTTTAAACTGGTAGTAATTAAATGGCTATGGCTCCTTTTTAAACAAGACATACACTCTCTGAAATACTTGGGTGGTTCTTGACAGCACACTAACCAGCAAAAAACACAGATTATTTTTTTTTAATCTCTGTAAATGTAATCTTAGGTTCATATAACATTAAGGATTTATATAATGTAAGGATTGGATATTGTAGTGATTAATCCAAACCCATTCATAGAAAGTGTAGAGGGAGAAAAATCTTATTTTATATATTGCACTGCGCATGGGACGATAAGTGATTTAGGCAAGGCAATTTTATTTATATAGCACAATTCATACACTGGGTAACTCAAAGTGCTTTACAGGAATAAAAGACAATTTACAAAATTTAGATTAAGAAACATTAGAAAAATTAAAAACATTTTAAAAGAAGATTGCAGATTAGAAAACACTTTAAATTGTAGTGTAGGCGGAGCTAAAGAGGAAGGTTTTTAACCTCTCCTTGAACATTGTTGTTTTGCTGCATGAAACTTAAACGCTGCTTCACTTTGTTTAGTTCTAACTCTGGGCACGAGCAGAAGGTCTGTCCCAGATGTTCTCAGACGTAATTGTCACAATAATCATTATATTAAAAATACCTAATACCGTGAGATTAGGCATGAGAGGGATCAAATTCTGCCGGTATCATAACCAAGGATGGTATGTACAATTGTGTACCTTGTATCATTAGCATTACAATGATACATTAAGCATTAGTATCAGAACAGCTGTTGATGAGAACTTCACTTAAAAATCCTGAAAAAAGCCTTATCTTTCCGTTCCGATTTCATTTGCTTGTGTCTCTTCTTGAATGACCAGCATTACTGGTTGGAATATTTTCCTAATTGTGTAATAAACATTGCATTCATTGTATTATAAAGCGCAGTGCGGCTGTAACTTCTTGTCCCAAATGTAAGGTCAACTATTGCTCAAGATTATTGTATTTAATAGCCCATTCACCCAATATAACCACCAGCACAGTTTGTGGAAGTAGTTATTTTGGTGGCATTGGGGCCAGATCTGAACTGTGACCACATCAGGCATGAACAGCCTGCTTCCCCAGCTTGAATGTCAAAAAACAGACTGTTGCCTTCCTATCTGTGGCCTCACAGTAGATGGATTACCATGACTCCATACACCAGCTCTACTCCTATAAGCATCGGATTGTTCCCTAAAATGGAGAGAAAATATACAAGAGGGCAAGGAGATAGAAATCCATTTGTAAGTCTGGGCTCCGACTATTTGCATGGCGATGAAGGCCCTGTGTGTTCGGCTGTGAATCTCAGACAATACAGCCTGTGTTTGTTCTTCCCGGGAAGTTTGAGGGACTAGAAAAGACAGAGTAGAGGGGAGGTCGCCAGTGCAGGGGATTACGCATTGTGAGGAGTGCACGCAGTCGTCGGTGCCATTGTGCTGGTTGAATTACACTCCAGCAGCAGGGTCTTTAGTTAAGCAGATTGTGTTTTCTTGCATGTCGGAGATGATCTCTCTTGACGGAGTTCGTCGACAAGTGGCTCGAGGGACAGCTCAAGTGCACAAACAGGTGGGTGTGGTGGTCGACACTTCATTTATTGTCCTTTTGTCAAGATGTATCAAGGCTTATCCTGGGTGTATGTGCAGAGAATACAGAGAATAAAGTGCTTTTCAAAAGAGTCAACAGTGTAGCAGAAGTGCTGAAAGTCATTATACCTGAATACAATCTATTAGAAATAAAGCTCTGGGTTCATTGTATTTGTCACGGGCAAAAATCAGTAAATTCCCTGCATCATTTAAGATGGCTGCTGGCCTTTTGCTCGTGTTGTGCTCCTGAAATAAATATGACTTTGAAAAATGTAAAAGAACAGGCATTTAGAGAATATTAATAAAATGTCACGGTAAAACATCGATATTTCTGATAGTTGCCATTTGTGGCTTCTCTGAAAAAGCTTTTTACATTTTACATTGCTTAGTGTTTTCTGACCTGAGGCCCGACGTGAGTAGCAACAAAACATGTGCTGTCAGTGGATTTCACCTTGAAAAAACATGGCTTATTCTTAATATACAGAATAAAAACACTTTTTCACAGGCATGCAAATCTATACACAGAACTGTCTGTTCTGTTCTGTCAACCTATAGTAAAAATAGTTTAAGGCAGTGCTCTTTCTTGGTGAACGCTCACTTCACAATACAAGACTTTAACATGTATATAAATATGCATAATATGTTTTATTAGTTTGAGCTCATAAAGACCCTTTGACAAGCGGCGTCACCAAAAGCCATGGCAACACAAGCAGCAATATTGCTCACTCATTTTTATGACCGCAGAAGTTAAAGACAAAGTAGACTAATAACGTGGCAAAAAAAACTTTTGTTGTGTGTTTTTCAGTCAATATTCTACTGTAGACTTTGGCTGCCTTTGTGTTTACCATTAGAAGACTAATAAAAAAGGATTAAAAGCCTTCACCTCAAATAACGTTTTGCATAACCCTCAATCCATATGTGTGAGTTACTTCACTTAATATGCATTTATATGATGTCTACAGCTATAATATCAATGTATATTTTACCTTATTGTCAGATAGATCTCACTTTGTCATTGATGAGCAAACACAGGTCCTGTACTAATCTCTGAATAACCCAGAGATGGCTGTTCTTCCCAGGTAACCATAGTTTAAGCAGTGACTTGGCGCTTGGAGCATTTGCTAAGCAACCAAGCTTATGTTCTCTAACCACTCACTGACCGCACACATCAATGCAGGATTGGTGATGTTTGGTGGCTAGTGCCCTTTTGTAGCCTGACTACGTCAGACTTCAAATGCACATAGAGCTTTCATTTACAGCAGTAAATAGGTATTAATCTTAGTTTTATTTATTTTTTATTTCCAAAACATTTTTATTTTACATTAAAGTTTTTGATCTTAGTCTAAAGATGACAGAATGTTGAAAGACAGTTTTTAGCAAAATAATCTAATTTTAAGTGAATGCCACACTAAAAGTTAAAACAATGGTGTTTGCTTTATGTATTAAATTGTCCATGTCGAGAGAATAATACTTTCCAAAACCAAGGCGACTGCTCACAACTTTTTTTGGAGACCTGCAATTAAAGTATCAGACAGGACCTCCTTCTTATCACTTTTTGGTACACATTGATCTTTACTCCCCCTGCTGGTCAGACTCATTTTCAAAAATCTCCAGTTGCCCCTCTATTACAGTCCCATTTCTAAGTTCCCCAATTACTGCTTATACCAGTGAGACTGAATGTTTTTTGCTATTGCCTGATAAATGTCACAAGAGATCTGCATCACCGCTGCCATAATTTCCACTTGGGTGTAAATAATAAAAACGAACAAATGACTTACTAACAAGTACATGATGACTTGACATTCCCCCCGTTGTTGGCGTTCGCTCCCTGGACTCATCCCGGCTCCTGATCTCTGTAACAATAGCTGCATGTCAGTATTATTGTTTTATGGCACTGAGCAGTAAACAACAAATCCCGGGATGGGATCCCTTGGGACCAATTAAGGGTAGTTTGTCTTGGAAGGGTGATCCTAAAGAAGTGATGCTTAACAGATGGCTTTCCTCCAACAATGCAACACTGCTGTTGGAAATGTGTGCCAATATAGCCTCATACAGATATACTTTTACCCTGCATACACTTAAACCAAACATCTTTTTCCAATTACTGTTTTAATTCTACAATAGAGGCACATTAAAATGGTGTAATTAACGATCATATAAAGTCAGTGGTGCTCTTGGCAGGCAGCGTTGATATTGATGTGTCATCTGCAATGTCAAGTAGAAGACTCCTTTTCTTTACCGAAGCCTTTTAACATTTGCGTTGGCACATTAGACACGTTTTTAATAGCATCCCCGGAACCATTTCTACAACAGAGCGGCGTTTTATTATCTCCGACGCATCGCCATCTACGGAAAAATAATGTGACGGTCTCAGCGCATCTAGTGCTTAACATTGTGAGACTGCAGCTCATTGTCATTCTGTCATGTGGCAGAGAAGCGTACTGTACATAGGGCTACAGGAGGTCTGCTGGAAATGGGAGGAAGGCCAATTAGAGGTAATGAATGGCTGTCAAGCTCAGGGCACTCTGCATGTACCGCACTGCGTGTAGAAATAAGAGTTTCTTTTGAATAGAAGAAATTGACCAGAGAGTTTAATGGAGTCACCTTTGATTTTTCTTGATTTCACTTAGAACTTCTACATCTGTAATTGATAGCAAGAACAATGGTGTTCTGAAATGCTGTGCGTCAATGATCAATCACCTTTTGCAACTTTTTTTAAGGGTTGCCCTTATTAAGCACTATCAAGATAGCTGTCACACATGGACATGGCTTTCACTTGCTCCCTAACAACTTTGCTATTTACAGACTTGGGGATTTTTGGCATACTCATTATTTTTTTCCCGGAATTTCATCACGTATTTCTCGAAAGGCCAATCTTGTTAAATTGGCACCTAAACATCTGTTGACCCATGCACTATCCCAGCCACATCAGTCGTCGGGAGGATTTTTAAAGTCGACTCGCTGGCATGTTGGCAGATGAGCAGTTGCTCCGAGTAACATCATCGAAAGGCTGTTGTCTCGTCTTGGCTCAAGGAATTCAGTTTGGGCTCGTGCTTGGCAGCCCCATGAAAGACCGGAACCGCTCACGATTCACTGGCCACTAATTGGAATGTCACTCCACAATGCTCCGAGATATGAATACGGCCTGGGAGAACATACATAAGCATAAACACATACTCTCATTCACCCACTGGATCCAAATTGAATTTCAGAAATGAAAGCCCACATCAGAAACTGATTTTCCCAGCTTTTTACAAATGGGTCTCGACAGCTAATTTACTTTTACAAGATTAAACATGACCATTATGAGCTTGTAAAGAATTAATACTGGAACTGTTCTAACTGCTTAAACAACTTTCAAAGCTACACTGGCGGTCTTCAAGGGGACCACCAATGTTGGATTACAATGGAATCCCAAAGTGGAACTTTCTGTATAACACTATTACCCTAGTCATTTCTTATAAGGATAATTCTGGATGCAGAGGTGCGACTGCCATTTACACACTGTTGTATCGCAATTGCAACACCGTATGTGGCTTTTTAACGCTGTTACACAAGCAGTTGTTTTGGAGCGCTAATAAGATGTGTGAGAGTGTTAAGAGCAGGACGTCCATTTTTCTATTTTTGAACATTACTGCAAGAATAAGATAAAAGGTACAGTACAGAGAAATTAGGCCTTTGAGAAATATAAAAACTAAAAAATCAATATAAAGCAAAGCTGCAATGCAATGCTTACATGATAAATGTTTAAAATGCAAGATGCTAGAAAGTACTGGTTTTGATAATATTTATTTATAGTGTCATTTTACATATAGTGATTTTCAAAATAGAACATACTATTGATACCATAAAAGCTATGTCTTTTGAAAATCCATTTGTGGACTATCAGTATTGCAGTGATCAACAAAGCCAGATTATTTAGATTAAACATTTTAAATTAGAAAAACATAGATACAAATGCATAGTTACAAAATGTTTCTAAAGTACCAAACTCACTTAAATGGTTTGCTGCTCCCAACTGTCTTCCATCTCTTTTCTCTTTTAAATATTCCTATAAAAACTGACAGCACCAAACTATTGTTGCACTGAAGACAATGTGTTTGTGCGCGCATCTCAAGTGAGTCTAATGGCTGACTTTGACTGTCCTTACACTCTTGACCCTGATCTCAGTGCTCGTTATAATTGCAGCATTGATTGTACCACAGTTTGCCAGGGCCATGTGTCTCTGTTTTCCATGTCTGGGGAGACATTGATCTAATTAGAAGTCTTCATTAGTCAGCTGCAGAGTGCAGTGTCATGCTTAAGGAATGATGTCTCCCCCACAAACACAAAGCAGAGCCTTGTCTGAATCTAAAACAGAATGCTGCCTCAGTAGCCAAGGCACGACCAACAACAAAAAGGAGAGCTTTGACAAAGGCTGTTTTTGTGTAGAATTGTGGCATGCCTTTCTTGCTCTTGTTATACTTATGATATCACTCAAATGATCACTTTAAAATCCCCTAAACAACACATTTAGAAGAACAACTATATATTTGAATATTAAAAAGCAAGTCTTGCTTCTTCATCTGTTATGAGTCAACATTAACTACTACTAGATCCCAGCTGATCCTGACAGACAACCACTCTCCTTGAGCCTGGGTCTGCAAAGTTTTTCTTCCCTGTGTTTTTGCTTGCTCAAAGAGGATATTTTGTCATAGATTATTGCTATATAGATATAATTGATTCAGAAAGTTGTCAACTAGAAATCTTTCCAAATTCTCCACACAGGTCAAAACCCTAAATTTCCAGTTTGATGTACGTATGCCACAATAGTCCGACATCAAATCACATTATCCAGGTGTGTTACTCCGAGTCATAGAAATACAAATGACGGCTCCCCCCATAGGAGGAAGACATTCAAGACATTTCAATTTCTGTCCTTGCATTAACCACACTGAATGTCACACTTAATAACTCATGGACTCAAGACAGTGTATTAAAATTGTTGTTGCTACTGCATTTATCTGTTGGTGATCAGCTTAAGACTCTGAGGGACCATATTCACAGTTTACATGACAACACAGCGGGTGGCACTCTCAAACAAAAAACATGCTCCAAGGCTGTATTCAAAAGTTTTAGTTTTGGTGGAGTGAGAATACCATCCTTGTGTAAAAAGCCTGTCATTGTCAAACTCCATCCAGATGTTTAGCATGCAATGTTGAATTAGAGTGTAAGGGGGCATCTGAAAAAAAAAGAAAGAAATACACTTATTTTCTTTGACAAAACTAGCTTGTGAACATGTCCTTTCTCAATTCCCAAATGGACAGCTAAACCATAATGGCAAGATATATATATATATATATATATATATATATATATATTTCTATTTTATTAGATCATTGTATATAAAACATGTAATGTTTGACATTGTCAGAGATTTACTTTACATTGCCTGTTTCTACTGAGAGTTGCCTTATTTTCTTTCCGTCATTTCTCACATGTCACATATTTATATCCCCCAACAATGAGGTGAAATATACATGCACCACAGCTATATTAATGTGTACAATAAGGCTGGAAAAATTCCATTGTACAGTCACCTACATCATTCTTTTGGATTCAAAGCTTCAAAGAGCTCAATGATTACAGTATTTCCCAGCATCTTAATTGATCTCATATTCATCTAATGTCATCGCTATATAAATTAAATTCATCTTCCTTTTCTCCCTGACATGTATTTATAGCTTTGAGTAATTAATGGCTTTTTTTTTTTACCCTATACTTCCCTGTTGATCTATTTTTTCTCACTTTGCACTTGTGTCATTAATTAAACTGTTAACTTTTTATTCCACAGACATGAGCTTGCATACAAAGCACATCATAGCAGGACGGGAACAGCCCTGCCTGGATCATGAATCACTGTGGCACTGAATGAACGATTGGCCGCACTGGACCGTTGACACCTCTATCTGCTAACCATGGGAGGAAGTGGTGAGGAAAGGCGAGGATGGGCAGTGAAAATGAGCATGCAGAGTGTTTTGGCCATGGCGACGGTGTTTTCCATGATTCCCGGCGGGTTGTTGAACGATACGAGATGTACTCAGGGGCTGGACAGACAGCAATTGGCCCAGGGGTCCGCTCATCTGCTTTTCCGCCTGAAGAGAGGCTGGATCTGGAAGCAGCTGTTTGTCCCGGAGGAAGATCCCACACCTCGAGTTATTGGCCAGGTACCGCTTCAAGATTGGGCGCCCTCCATGTCCTTCACACAACACTTCACTTTAAAAATGCATGTTTTTTTGCTTGCCTTTGAGATATCAACTCCGTCTTCCAAAAGTAATGTATCAGTGTAACCAGAAATATGGGTGACAAGATTAAAAGTGACTTCCCAATACCATTATTTTCAGTGTGAGCAGTGATACTATATCTTATATTTATGATTCAAACACAGTGTTGAAGAAAGAAGAGAAGAGACTTTTATAATACCTCTCTGTAGACTCTACATATTGTAGATCTAGTCTCTGTTGCTGCTGGCTCTCCTCTCTTCCAGCGCTAAGCCAATCAAGATCATCAATTGAAGAAACTGCACCTGGCTGTGGACATGCACCTGCTTACAGCACTGATTTACACGTTATAATCTTTAGTGTTTAGTTTACTTTAATAAATATGGATTGTTTTAACCATTTTAAACCATGTGTCCCTCTTGTCCGAACCCTGAGCCAGTTTGTGACAAAGACCATTTAATACATTTTATTATCCCCGTGGGGCCCAGCATGTTGTTGAAGTTGATGGGGGAAACCGAAGTACCTGGAGGAAACCCACCAGAGCACGGGGAGAACATGCAAAATCCACATAGAAAGGCCTTTGTTCAAGTCAACAGTGGCAACCGCGCTTCCCGCAATTGCATTTAAGCTATTCTGCTTTACTTTCATTATCTTCATTTATTGTCAAATGTAGCCAGTGCCATAGAGAGAAGAGGGATGAAAACTTACTGCAGCGAGTAAAGTACTCGTCAAATCAGTGCACAATGCTCAGATACCAGCAAGTAGTGGTAAAGTTATTTGCATAACCCTAAAAATTACAGATATGTATTTGCTATTTGACTGTGAAGGTTCTCAGTCATCCAGGTCATCTTGAAGAAAAGATTAAAGCAAAGGCATCTGGACTTGGTTTTCAAGGTGAAGACATTTGTCTCTAATTCCAAGAGACTCTTTCAAGTTGAACTCAGAATTAAAAAGTCTCTTGGAATTACAGACAAAACAACTTCACCTTGAAAACCAAGACTTGGGAGTGAAATGTAAATATTAGTTGCATTTAGATAAATTGTTTATAATCTAATTTTGCCAATTTTCTACCCAAACTTTAATGGAAAACTGCAAAAATGTATTATCTAAAAACAACATCAATAAACACAAAGTTCTTGAGTTCTTGCTTAAAATCAGTGTATATCCTTGTCATTGTCAATGTGTCTATATCTAATAAGATACGATTCCCTGACATTAATTTGCTTTAAATTAATCTAATGCACATTTTTGTCTACCATGGAAGAAGTTTTGAATTGTCAATTTATGTCACATTTCCAAATGTACATAATATTTTGTTATACACATTAATTACTGTGAATGTAAGATATCAAGTTGTTTATTTTTCATGCAGTTGAAATCCGACTACGACCGAGGTGACTCTTCTATCAAGTACTTCCTATCAGGAGAAGGAGCAGGGGATTTGTTCACCATAGATGAGTACACAGGCGAGATCCGGGTGCTGAGGAAACTCGACCGTGAGCAAAAAGCCTTTTACATGCTTCAGGCCGAGGCCATCAACAGGATGTCCAATGAACCGGTGGAGCCCCAGTCCGAGTTTATCATCAAGGTTCAGGACATCAATGACAATGTCCCACAGTTTCAGAATGAACCCTATGTGTCCAGCATCCCCGAAATGAGTCCAGTTGGTAAGTCCCACTTACAGCAATTATGTCATGTGACTTTAAATCTCTATAGCTTGTTTGTACATTACGTTCTACATTTGAGTTATACTTTGCACCATAGCTAAAGACATACAATAAGACTAAAAGTATCTGCCATCAGACACGGCTGTACTCAGCATCTATACTCAGCAATATTGCAAAGAATGTTGGATCAATTACCATATCTGTTGGAGAATTTTAGATCTACTTTAACTTAATGTTATTATCCCTTTGCTTGATCAATTAATTTAGGTCAGAACACCCTGTGTAAGAGATAGTGGAAGCCCCTGTCATCACTTGTGGCTCATCTTAGACAGATGTCACTCAGACATCTATTTGGATAGCTTGGCTCCAACTTTAGGCTCTTTCAAGTAAGTGCCATCATCTTTGATATGGCATTAAATGCACATTGACCAACTATTAGGTTTTATAAACTCAGCCCTACGGAAGCATACCCAGACTTGAATTTTCAATCCCATTAAACTGTGTTGAGTGTTCAACTGTTTCCGGGCCTATATGTGGTGGCAATAAACATCTCCTGCTTAAGTCATCCAGAGTCTCTTCAGTCCATCACTTTGCTCCAATTCTTCTCAGCTCTAGGACGGTCACAAAATTCCCATACAATAGCAATCCAAATATACTCTGATGTTTCTTATTATGAATCATCATGAATAATTGTCTTTTAGCTGCAATTTATCTATACTAATATTTTCTGACCATCTGGTGTCACCACCTGAAGAAACTATCCATGAATAGCATTTCATTTTCATACATGCTTTAATTCTTTTCTGCACCTTTATGAGTCAGTCAGTGTCTAAAGCAACCATTAAAGTCATCCCAGATTATAAAATGAAAGTCCAAAGCAATGAAGTGAACGACATATAATGTATCTCAGGTGTGACAGGAATGATTGTTTGTCAGAAATTCATCTCACCCAAGTTTCTCAGCTGGATATAACAGCCAAAGTTTTGTTTAGAAGTTGCAAACAAACAAGCAGTTGGCATTGTGCAGATCAATTATGTTAAATAGCTCCTTCTTGCAAATCTTCCATTTTCTTTAAAAAGTGAAAAGCTAATTTTTAAAATGTTGAATAGAACCATGCTTGATGTGACTATGACCATTCTAGAATTACATTGCATTTATTAAACATGAACCTAGCCAATTATGGAACTTTTTATAGCTTTTTATAATTTAATGCATTTGTGGCTTTTGATTCTGGAATTTTTCAACAACATATATCATTTTTATTCAGTGATGAAAGACTGGCTATATATTTCTCTTGACTTTAATGTCATACAGGAAATTTCCGATTTTAGACATGCTATATTAAACACAGCTTTTATAAAAGTTATTTATTGTTTCCCTGGTTTTAATGTTGATCTTAACTGAAAAAAAATGAACAAAAGGTTATAAGAATGTCTGTCATCTGTCCCCGTTCAGGAAGTTTAAAGAATTGGATCCTCTATCATTCCTGGAAACAGTTCCTAAATAATGTTATTATAACCACTGGCCTTTTATACCACAAACATTGCCATTTCAATTTATATGTAATCTGCCTCTGCGGTATAATATTGCCAGCGTAATAAATCATAATGTATTTGACTCCGGAGGGGAGGGACAGAGTGAGGACAAAAAGCAGGCTTACTGAGAGAAAAGGCAGTGAGCAGAGAAGTGTTGTATGGGGCAGAAAATAGAATAATGACGAAGTAATGCAGGATATGGACAATGGTTAATGGGGTTTTTTGTGTGAAGATAAAAGGTCCTTGAAAACCTTGAAAAAAATATATATATATATATATATATATATATATATATATATATGAGGAAGGCCGTTGTGGTTGACGTTGCAGTACCAAGTGATTGCAACATCAGGAAAAAGGAACATGAGAAACTAGAGAAATACCAAGGCCTCAGAGAAGAGCTGGAAAAGGCTTGGAAGGTGAAGGCGACAGTGGTGCCTGTGGTCATCGGAGCACTCGGGGCAGTAACCCCCAAACTGGAAGAGTGGCTACAGCAGATCCCTGGAAGAACACCAGACATCTCGGTCCAGAAAAGTGCAGTACTAGGAACAGCAAAGATACTGCGCAGAACCCTCAAGCTCCCAGGCCTCTGGTAGAGGACCCGAGCTCGAAGGATGAGAGACCACCCGCGGAGGGTGAAGGACAAAGTTTTTTTTTTTTATATATATATATATATTCAAGGTTTTCCAGTCAGGAATTTCAGTTAATATGAACAAAAAGGTTTGCCTGGAAAACTGGAAAACCAGTAACTTTTTGTTTTTAAAACCTAAAATGATAATAAAATATGTTGGAAAACCTGGAATACAGGTTTGTGGTTTGGGGAAGGTAATAGAATATTGAGCAAAAGTAAAATGTATTCTGTAGAGCAATAATAAATGGCGGGTTAATTCAAAGTAAGTTAATATTAATTTTGCCAAACTTTTCAGTTCTGGACATGTTTTTTTCGGTTCAGTTTTTTTTGTCCTATTTAGTATTTTTTAATTACAATTTGAGTACAATTTAATTTCACCTGTTTTGCTTCAAATTGTTTTGTTTTTATATAATTTTGATCTCTGGAGTATTGTTTTGATTCTTTTATGTGTTTTTTTATCTTTTTAGTAATTGTTTTGCTTCTTTGAAGTTGTTTTGATAAATGTTACTATTTGTTTACCTCATTTTGTTAATTATTTTGCTTTGCTTTTGATACCTTTTCCATGTATTTCTATGGTATTTTTAGACTCTTCCTTGCTTCTGACCCTTGCTTTGGATCTTTTGTCTTTTCTCTAATATGTTTCTGTCAATTTATTTGCCATGTGCATTGTTGCGATAGATTATTACGGATACGGAGGCATGTCCTCATGAAGAATGTTTTGGGGGGGGAAAAAATGTGGAAACCGTGCTACTGGTAAGAATAAAAGCAAACAAACTGAGAAATAGTGACAAACAACTGAAGTGTGCACTGTGGGGCAAAAAGATAGAACCAAGGTGAGGCCACAAAGGATAAGGTCAGAGAAGAAAAGGCTCTGTGTGAAGATAGAGGTGAAAGCAAAATATAGTGCCACAAGGGCCAGGTGGGTGGTGTGTGAGTTGTAGCTGTAAGGCTGAAGAGGCTGTCACGCTCACCTGCACAGCCCCCAACTCTCCCTTCATCAACACCCCTCCCCCACAACCCACCCCGCTGAGCCAGACAGACAAACCCAGCAGGACTATGGCATAATCACTTTGTTCCCGATCGAAGCTAACACAGACTTTCCCTTCTCTTTATACCTCACCCACAGGGACCACTGTCGCCCGGGTGACAGCCACAGATGCGGATGACCCCATGTTTGGAAACAACGCCAAACTCATCTACTCCATCCTGCAGGGGGAGCCCTACTTCTCGGTGGAGCCTAAAACAGGTTAGTATCGCTCTCACACAACAATCACTCTGTACATACACAGCTCTTGGCAGAGAACAGATGAGCATTAGAGAGTTGAATGGGAACAAATAATGTTTGTATGTTTGTAAGTGGCCTTAAAAAAATATCTAAATAATGTCAAATCCATTTGTGGAAACAAACTTTTGTGTTGATAATCACAAGTAATAGTAATAATATAACAAATAACCGTCTTACTGAAAGTCAAATATGCTACGTATATGCCAATACTCTCAGACTAGAGGCACTCGCTCTTAGTGTTTAGAGCAGGGGTCCTCAATTAAAATCAGCCGAGGTCCGCTTAGTAACTTTCCTCACTGTGAGGGGTCCGGAAAATTTTAATTAAAAGGATATGCGTTTGAATATAATTCTTTAAAGTAAAGTCTCATTTATTCCACACCTACAGCCTCTTAAACAATATGGAGATGAAGGACATGAGGAGGATGTTTGAGTGTTTAGCTTTCACCAAACACAGCTCACAGACAAAAGTAAAAAACTACAAAATCAAAAGAGGCTAAAGCTAAAGCTCAGGACCTGGTGGTTTATTGACAACAGCCTGGAATTCTACATATAATGCCTAATACTCCCTCATACATGTGTGAGAACATTTTAAATACAAAATCATCAATTCAAGCCAAAACATATTTGTTAAACAAATATTTACATTTACATTTATTCATTTAGCAGACGCTTTTATCCAAAGCGACTTACATTACATTACCAGTGTTACAGTCACTGGAGGCAAGGTGGGTTAAGTGTCTTGCCCATGGACACAACGACAGTATGAATTGTGGGGAGAGCGGGAATCGAACCGCCTACCTTCCGGTTGAAAGACGACCGCTCTACCCACTGAGCTACTGCCTGTCATAATTGATCTCTTCCTATTGTCATTCCTCTGAAAACAACAGGAACAAGGGGAAAAAGCACTGAGCATTTCTTTAGCATTAGCTGTTGCCAATAATTAACTGTTACTGTTTAATTTGCAGGTTCATCTTAAAACATTTTTTACAATAAAATGATTGATTTCCTGTATTTTCCCCGTGTGGGGTAACATTTTAATTAAAATGCTTATGATTAGTTCTGTAACAGGATTTAGGATTCACACAGAAACTGACACAACTTAAGGAAGACTTAACATGTGTCACTCATCTCCAAACCCTATGTGGCTTCAACACGCTCCTTTCACACCTTTTCTGTTTTTAATCACCCAAATAAACACATGTTAGGTTCAAATGAACGTGTATGCTAATTACTCACGTTTGTAAATTACGACAAACGAGTCAAGTACCTAACTTACAACAGAATAAAGAAGTTGACAGACAAATGTACAACTCACCACATTAGACGTCCCCACTTTCCTCTGAGCTAGAATCTTTTTAATCCTGACATGAAAACTGTCCAGTCCTGGTTCAGTTCTGGATTCATTCTCTGATTATCAAAGCAGTCGGGACTAGAGGATAAAGGGCTGTTGTTCAGCTTTGACACTGACACGGAGCTGAGGAGCTGAATAAACTAAAATAAACGTTCCCTCTCCGTCCATAACGTCAGTTAATCTTCGTTATGTTTTGCCAAGGCTCAGCTTTTAGATTTTAGTGGTTTCTAACTCATTATCAGGCTACGCTAAACATGTTAAAATTTCCCGCTGCTCTGTCCGTAACCATAGTAACCTGAGGACCAGTGTAGACGTAGCTGTCCTAGAAGTGCCGGTTCAAAAATATGTTTTACACAATGCGCTTGTAATTATGAATAATGTCTTGCGGTCCAGATCAAAGCCTCTCGAGGTCCGGATCCGGACCGCGGTCCGCCTATTAGTGACCTCTGGTTTAGAGCAATGTATACAATGTCTACATATCTACATATAGGTTAGCATGAACTTGCTAACTTATGGACGGACTATTTATCAAAATCTTGCAGTTGGTGGTTCTGGGAATGGATGAACCTCTTCCCAAGTGGTGTTAAGCTTAGATGGGAATAATAGGTCTGCAAGTCAGATAGGTCTTTAAGGCTGTCTGGTTTGTCTGACACTTTTTTGACGTCTACATGGAAACTGAAATATAGCAAGAAATACACTAAACAAATTAATTTTTCATGAACTTTTTCTACAGTATGAACACAAAAGGCCGATTTCTCTCAAATATTGTTTACAAATCTGTCTAAAACTGTGTTAGTGTGCACTTCTCCTTTGTTGCGATAATCCATCCACCTCACAGGTGTGGCAAATCAACATGTTGATTAGAGAGCATTATTATTGCATTTGTGTGCCTTAGGCTGGCCACAATAAAAGGCCACTTTTAGGCCAACTTATGAGCACTGTACTACTGTGTGTAAGTCAGGCTAGTTTCCTGTATCATTTTATTGGTATCTTGTCTTATCCTGGAGAAGTTTTTGGCCCATTCATCTGTACAAAACTGATTTAATTGATTGAGATTTTGAGTAATTTGCCCATGCACAGCTCTCTCAAATTCTGACCACAGCCTTTCAATTGGATCAAGGCCTTCCAAAAACATTTTGGCATTTCCTTTTTTTAATGATCATTGTCCTTTTTTGTCCAATTTTGACCAAAGATGAGCATCCTTCATGAAATTTCTTATTAAAAAAAAAAATCTTAAGCCTTTTAACATTTTTTCTAGGAAAACAAATTCAACATTGATTCAACTATAGGTATTTGTTTGGAGACTTTGGTTGAAGCAGTGGAGCAACAGAAACACAAAAGGATGGATGCTATACTTGACAACATGGACCATTCCCTGCATTTGGTTTTTAAAAGACAGAGCAGCCAGTGGACGTCTGAGATCAGTGAGCTGCAGGACAGAACGTCACAAGAACTCCTTCTTTCCAACTGCCATAAGACTCTCCAATCAATCAGTCTGTGGCAGATAAAGTCTGAGTCAGCTTATCTAAAGAGACCTAACAACTGAATTTCCCCTTGAGGATGAAGTTCAACTGTCTTCGGGCCTGAATTATTTTAAATTTGTTTATATTAAAACTAAATATTTTAATCGGATAAGACTGCATGATTTTTCTTGATTCCATTTTATAATCTGTAATCTTAAAGTGCAAACTAGGGTAAGTGGACAGAGAAGATAAAAGAATGACTGCAGTGAGAGAAGCTAATACAGTATCTTGCCATGTACATTTTATGTGCACAGGCTTTAGGATATATAGAGTAGTAGGATATGATATAATTATGTAGTCAACTATAGACAACCATGAGTTATCTACCTGACACCAGACGCCTTTACAAGCAGGAGCCAGGAGATGATTGATGACTTCTAAAGTAAAATCAACAGAGAAATGTGCTGTTATTTAATTCTGTGGATTGACGTGGCAGAGCAGTTTACCCACAGCCTCCACTTTGGTCCGACGGCGGGTGCATTCAGTGATGTGAAAGCCTTTGTGTATTGATTAAATTTGCTTTGGCTTTAACTTTATTCCAGTGTACTTTTCCTGCACTTACAGTACAACGGTGCCTGGCTCTGCTTGAGGCTAAGCTTGTTTACTCGTGTTTAGCAAAGAGGAGGCCCACGGATTCACTTGATGCTGTCTTTATGAATGTCTCTTCTGTTTTGGGGTCTGCAGGCATCATCGTGACGTCGTGGCCCAACATGGACCGCGAGGCCAGAGAAGAGTATCTGGTAGTGGTGCAAGTGAAAGATATGCTGGGCTTGAGTGGTGGTTATTCATCCACTACAACAGTGACAGTCAGCCTGAGTGATGTTAATGACAATGGACCCATATTCCAGCACCGTGAGTACATTATATGAATCACACTGGTCCTTTTTATGCTCCTTTCTATAGAATTTGCAGTAGTGCTACCTACAGTATATCCTGTACCCTATTCCAGTTATAAGCACAATATAAGATACAATATAGTATTTACATGCACACAGCAAACCCTAATTATTCATATACAGTTGTGCTCATCAAAATTTGTTTTTGGACATTATTCCGAGAATATGAATGATAACACAAAATATTTTCTTTCACTTAAAGTTAGAAGTTGGGTGAAGCCATTTATTATATAACAACTGTGTTTACTCTTTTTAAATCATAATGACAACAGAAACTACCAAAATGACCCTGATCAAAAGCAACCAGATCACAGGTGAGGATGGTTACCTTTAGCAGCCATTTAAACACGTTTATGTCAACTTGTGTGCACGTTGTTAGGCCTAGGATATGTAAACTTTTGATCAGGGTCATTTGGGTAGTTTCTGTTGTTATTATGATTCAAAAATAGTAAACATTTTGTTTTTTAATATACATACATGCGCTTTTCCACCTAGTAGGCACTCAAAGTGCTTTACCAGTGTTACAGCTGACCACTGGAAGCAAGGTGGGTTAAGTGTCTTGCCCAAGGACACAACAACAGTATGAACTGTGGGGGGAGCGGGATGTTATGATGTTTTGGGATGTTTCGAGCAGGGATCGAACCGCCCACCTGTTAGTCGAAGGACGGCCGCTCTAACACTCAGCTACTGCCGCCCTATTGTTTGACAATAAATGGTTTCACCCAAGGACCACCAATAAGTGAAAGAAAAGTTTTTGTGTTATCATTTATTCTCTAAAAAATAACCCCGAAAAAAATCACTAATTCTGCCAGGGTATGTAAACTTAGGAGCACAACAGTACCTGTCATTTTAGAATTTTACACAAACTGCAGCTACTTAAACATCAATGAATCACAAAGCTGCATTGCAGAAATGGCTTGCGTACTACATTTTGAGCAACAGAAGTAGAAAAACAGGATAGGATGGAAGAGCAATTTTTGAAACAAGGGTTCTATGTAAATCTGGCCCTAGATTTGCAAATCACATTTTTGGTATGTCTCACATGGCAGACGTTTTGAGATCCTGTACTGTTGCAATAGGATCTATTTGGCCATAGTTTAAATTAACATAAATTATGACATAGAAATTGTAGGAGCTGTCCAAGTGTAGGGCGAGGACAAATGTGTTCAGAAAAAACTTTGGGATGAACAAGGTATCTACACCAACTGTTGTACTGTGGTGTTAAAAAGAGGTCCACAAGGTCCTCATCCTTCCTCTACGCCATGTCAAACAATTTCAGAGCAATTGAGATATCTCCCTGCAGTTACAGTAAAGTATGTCTTTACCACCAGTAGTGCTTTTCAAAACAGAATATTGTGCTCTTTTTGGTAGTTTCCAGTCATAGTTTACATGTTTGCTTTAGTTGACGTTTCTGAGTTTATTTGTGGCTGTCAGAAACTAGGATAAGCCATCCACATGCAAGAGTATCTTGTTTTCTCCCCAAGTTCTCCTGGAGTAAAACCATGTTACTTCCAATTTAAACCCAACTGCATATGGCTAACTTGCAAACAATCCAAACTTGCTGTTCAGGTTTTTGTTGCTATACCAGATTGCACACACCCACGATGCCAAGGTGATCCATATAGCTGCACCACCCCAACTCACATTATCACTACTCCATTTGGAAAAGGTGCTGTACAGTTACGGTGAAGGTGGGGTGTAAATACTGGAAATATCCTCCAGCAAAAAGAATCACAAAAGGGGCAGCTGCTTTAAACACACTGCTGCACAAGGAAACAATAAATGACAAGGACAACATTATAGCTAAGAGGTATGTATTTGATCACCCTGCTGCGGCTGTGGTGGGTGGTATGTGCATCTTGTTATTCATTCTGTAGTGAAAATTAAAAGAAGACAGTAGCAGAATGAGAGGGGGAGTGAAAAGAACAAGAAAGGGGATGTGTTCAGCCTGTTCATCTAAGTGTGCATGTGCACATGCGTCGACCACCAGATAAATGTAATCATTCAAGCATGAAAGGACATTTGTCATGACCTTTGGAAACAAACCAGGCCGTTTGCACTGATAAACTTGCTCAGTGAAAATCAATCAGGAAAAGTGAGACTGCCGGGAAGTGACTGTTAACTCTACAAAATATAAAAGAGGTTTTTAGTTACCCCCAATATATCTTTGATTTAAGGAAAATTTGTCAGATTTTTAATAACAATTAAACTTCCCTTAAATTTGTTTCAAGAAATGTGTTAAATCTGGAATTTACTTGATTTTAAAAAATGCACAGGTGCAGTTCTAAAATGCAACACAATGCCACAGGTTTGAAGGGACTGTGTGCAATGTCCACCAAAGCTTTTGCCCAAGAACTAAATGTTCTTTTGACCACCAACTCCAAAACACTTTTAAAGAATTTGGGAGCAAAAAACATGCTCCTCATCAGACTGTGGCTATCCAGGCCTTTCAGTAACATTTACTGCAGTAGGTAAGTAAATTTTCATTGCCAAAAGGGGTCTAAAGCTTCCCCAAACAGTGTACTGTGTAAGTGGACCATACTACTTTGGAAACCCCTTGGCCTTTCATTCCATCAGAGTGATCCGCTTTGCAAAAAGTGGAGCCAAATACTGCAGTCTGTTGATTGGACAATATTATGCTAAAACAAAGCTTGTGTTTATTAGCAGACCAGTTTCCAGCTCTGATGCAGCTCTCGCATCGTGTTAACACTGCATTAAACACAAGCAGAAGTTGTTAAATACTGAGACCCTAAAATGTGTCGGCACCATCTGGCTCAATCCAAGGCATCTTCTGGGGAAATGTTTATGTTTATTTTTTTTTATTTTTTTTATCTATGACTGCCCAACTTTTTGTTTGACGGACATGGGTAATGTCCTGAAAACCTTGTTAAGCTGAGAAGCCAGATATACAGTATACTGCTCCACAGAACATATCTTGCTCCACCATCTGAGAGGGCTCCCATTGAAAGTGTTCACAAAGAGCAGGTTCCTTAAATAAATATGTAGTCGTGATTGGATTTATCATTTGTGAGTAATCGCAGTTTATCTAATCAGAGTAGCATCATGTACTTTACGTTTATAATGGTAAAATGGTTAAATGGTTGCTACATTTTCAAACCTAAAACACACACATACCTGTCGCCAAACCGGCACTGCTAACACCAAGGTCACACTGGTCGGTTAGGCCACAGTTTGGCTGTGAAGACTTTGCTTGAGCAGTTCAAGATGGATTTTTGGAAGTTTGTAAACTCCCAAATCTTGCCACAGTCCAGCTGCAGCTCAAGGTTATATTTCGCTTCCATCTTTGAACTTCAACTGAATATCTTAATATCTCATCAATTTTGTGAACCTTTTTTTTTCTCCACACTTACATTTATGTTTTATTGTGACCGAACCCACTTTTACAGATTGCAACACCAAACCCTAAAGCTGTCATTTATCAAATCTTTCACTCCAATTCCTTTAAAAATATGAGCACAATCAAGTGTACTTTTGTAGCTCATCATAATATAATCTCTGTTTGAACTCTGCACGGTGTATTATTGCAAATGATTATCAGCATTTTTTCCCCGCAGTAGCATCTGTTTGCAGAGCAGTCGGCTCCCTCCCAGGGGTGGCACCCGTCCAAATGGCGTAGCTCAAAGACACAATCACACTTTCTCATCTTCTTATTAAAGTTAAGATGGGATTATGTGGAGTTGCCACAAGTTATTGACCCTCAATCATAATCCTTTTCTCTTCTTCTCACATATCCGAACCGGACGTTAGCAATTCACACCTACCCTCTGTCAACCTTAATTTATTTTTTTTTATTTTGTTGTTTTATTTATTTTTTGATCTGTCAAGTTTAAAAAAATCTAAGCCTTCAGGAATTAATAGTAATATTGGACTTTTCCATGCAGCTATAAATGTCTTTTCAACAATAGAGAATTGCAATGTTTTTTGGAGGCACTATGCATATATTGTATCTCGTTACTATGTTTGCAAAAGTTCTATTTATTTTGGCCTGCGATTGCGTCATTTCCTCAGTCTAACCCAGTCAACGTGAATGCTTATCATTTCCATAGACCTCTACACCTTCGCCGTCCCAGAAAATGCAGCAGTGGGCACTACAGTGGGCAGAATTATAGCTTTGGATGGAGACATTGGCATCAACGCCAAAATGACTTACAGCTTGGAGGATGACCTGGAGGAGAGCTCCACTTTCATCATCCAAGCAGACCCCGAGACGCAGGAGGGGGTGGTGCTTCTGGCCAAGGTGGGCAAACACACACTACACACACTGGATACTGGATCTGATTTTGGATTGAGTTTGTGGTTTCCAAATTGTACTTAAAATGGCTTACGGCTGTATTTTATTTGTCCAAAAGTTTGACTCGTGAAGCAGCAATGGTCGACACTTGATTTCCCTTGGATACAGTATGTTTTATTGTTATTCCACAGGAGAATTCAATTTCGATTCTATGATCAAAACTGAAAAACATTATTGTCTGTGAATCATTTTGGGAACATAGTAATGGTTGACATGCTGCTTTCTTATTACTCACATAACAATGCTAATCGAAAATCCAGCTTTATTTAAGTGTGGGTTCACAGCTGGTTGCTTATTGATATCGACGAACCAGTTCAGCATCAAACCCTGAGTGGAATCATTGTTCAGCACTCAACCCATTAGTATTAGCATGTTTTCCTCTCATTTTCAAAGAACACTGGGTGGTAATAATTCACAGTATTTACGTCGGCCATTGAGAACAGCAGGTGGTTATGCAAGCAACCACAGGATACAATAAATGTGTGCATAAAATAACTGCACACACAGTGGCCACCTCTCATTCAACTTCTACAGCCATCTACATTTACATTTAGCTGACGCTTTTATCAAAAGCAACTTACATTAAGGTTCCATTCACCAGTGTTACAGCTGGAACACCACTGGAGGCAAGGTGGGTTAAGTGTCTTGCCCAAGGACACAACGACAGGAGAGTAGGAATCGAACCGCCTACCTTCCGGTTGAAGGACAGCTGCTCTACCACTGAGCCACTGCATATAGTGTAGTGTAGTGTAGTGTAGTGTAGTGTAGTGTAGTGTAGTGTAGTGTAGTGTAGTGTAGTGTAGTGTAGTGTAGTGTAGTGTAGTGTAGTGTAGTAATCAATTTACACACCTTTTGTTGTGTGCCACCCTCTTGGTCTGTGCTAGTTAGTCTGCTTATGTATTTTATCTTGTTTCCTGTGTCTTATTGTGAAGTGTCTAAGCCCTGTCTGTGTTTAGAATCTACTTCCTGTCCATGTGTCTTTCTATCTACTGTGATTACATGTGTGTTTTCCCCTGTTTGGGGCCAGATTGTCTTTACCCCTCGCATGAGTTCTCTGGTCATTTTGCTCATGTTTATTGTATTGGACTTATAATGTGTTCTGACCTCAGCCTTGTGTCAACCTTGTTTTTTGGATTGCGATTCTGTACCTTTGCATCGGAAATAAACCTTGTGAAACATCTGTCTATTGTTGGGTCTGCATTGCGAGTCCTTTTCCCCGGGTTCTGACACCGTCCATCCTCTGCCTGTACTCCATAATTGAAATTTAATTTTGACATATTCAGGGCATCACTAGCTTTAACAGGACTGCAAAGAAAAAAAAAGTAGAGTGCATCTAAACAATTGAATACAGCTATTTTATTTATTTATTTATTTATTTTGCAAGCCTTTTACATGCCACAGGTGCTAAAGGAGTTAAGAATAGCTTTCTTTTCCTGGTGTAAGGACTAAATAGTGCAGGAATGATGTTATTCATGCAGGTAATCAAATAAGACAATACAAAAATACAAAGCAACAGACACAGACGTGCTCTGTTTTCTGTTGGTCTGGTATTTAGCAGACTTACCTTTTCAATGTATGATGTAATGTGTGATAAGAGTTTCACCAAGATCAAAGTTAGAGTTGCCAGTTGCCAGTTGAAGTTAGAGAAGCCAGACTGAGATGGTTTGGACATGTTCAGAGCAGGGAGAGTGAATGTATCGGTCAAAGAATGTTGATTTTAAAGCTGCCGGGCAGGAGGCCCAGAAGAAAAGCAAAGAGGAGGTTTATGGATGCAGTGAAATAAGACATTAAGGTTGTCGGTGTGAGAGAAGAGGATGTAAGGATAGGGATAGATGTGGCGACCCTTGAAGAGAACAGCCAACAAGAGAATAAAAAGATGTTTCAAGCAGCAAGGTAGGTTTAGCGTGAGTGTAGCGCAGTGATCCTAAACAACTAAAGCTCATTTTATGTCCAGGATTTTATCTTCTACAAGTTTTAAAGGGAGGTGAGAACTGCCTGCGTCACTGTGTCCGCTGGAGATTATGTCCTTTTATGAATATATGAAGTGATTAATATATTTGTAGTATTAATCTCTGCATTAACTTTGGAACAATTACTGCAATTGCAGTGCTAACTAATGAGGGGGAGCTTCAAGGGGTGTTGAGAGAAATAATGAATAATTAGTTTTTTCTGCCTCTTTTTCATACTAATAGATCTGTAAAAATAAGTAGTTATCCATTGTAAGTGTAATTATGTGAGTGAATACTAGGTGGACACAGCTGAGGTTTCTGTCGTGACCACACTAAAGTTGACGAGTTGTTTCCTTCACAGCCGCTGGACTATGAAACTAAAAGGCGCTTCGTAATGGCTGCTGAGGCGGTCAACGACTACGTGGACACTCGCTTCCAGCCTCTGGACGAGTTCAGGGACAGGACGACATTAAAAATCGTGGTGGAGGATGTGGACGAGCCCCCGGTTTTCCTGGAGCCGCTGTACGAGTGGAAAATCCCTGAGAACGCGGCAGTGGGGGCTGTGGTCGGCAGCGTGAGCGCCAGAGACACTGACATAGTCAACAGTCCCATCAGGTATTGTGGACCTCCCGAGCAGACGGTAGAAAGAATGGCATGTGCCACCCGACTGGCAGTATGATAATGATGAGCGGGCCGCACTGGTGGGGGCAGAACATCTCTAGACAGTCTGCCCCAGGCGCCTTCTTCCACACGGTGAAAAATCATTCCATTTCAAATAGTGTTACCGGCTCGCTGCATCCATTTTTACCCTTGATCTCTGGATACCCTGTACATGGTCATATTTATCTCATATTACTTTAGAAGGAAATGAGCCCCGCTGAATAAATCATGACGCTTTTTTTATACCTCACAGGCTTTTCTATCTATTGCCGTGGTATTATCACAAAGCGACGTAGCTGGGACGTGGGAATGTAATAAAGCACCATACGAGGTGGCATATGGAATTGAGATTTGCAGTCATTTGCAAGTGTGGCACGTTGCACAGACACAGCAGCGCTACTGGTGCCTGTAGTCCATCTCAGCAGAGCTTAAGAGTGGCAGGTGCTGCATATCATCCTCTGCCCCGCGTCTATTACACTCCCTTTGGTGACACTCACACTGACAGCTGATTAATGCGTCCACTCAGGCATTATTGGGAGGCTTCGACAATTGTAGGAAATATGATTAAGTTTCCTCGGGTTAGAATTGGCTTGTTTCTGTTGTTGTTACAAAACCGGGCCGGAGAAGGCTCAT
This sequence comes from Perccottus glenii, assembly GCA_024416835.2. Lineage (NCBI taxonomy): Eukaryota > Metazoa > Chordata > Actinopteri > Gobiiformes > Odontobutidae > Perccottus > Perccottus glenii. Next base: position 11,136,743 of record CM044558.2, read on the forward strand.
TACTCAAGCTTTACAGTTGTTGTATTGTTACGCTGTACTGTGTTGTCAAAAACAGATGTTCCACGAAAACCAGTTCTAATTGGACAAGTTTTACATGAAAGTCGATGAAAATAAGTGAGCTACGTAGCTTTAACAGCATCAGCTTTAATTGAGTTATGCAAACGTCAGTATTTGTGACTTTTCTTTTTGTGTTTCTTATCCTGTCAATTACAACAAACGTTAAATAGAACGTAAGAAAAGTTATATTTAACAAATTATTTAATAGTAGAGACTAACTAAGCCTAACAATTTTACACTTATCAAGATTCCAGGTATCCAGGATTGTTACATAAAGGCCAATTGTTAGGATCCTGGGTGCATGACATGTAAACGTACATAATCTACATTGGACAGCTGACATTAATATAGTTTTACTAATATCATTCTACTCAATATGTAGATGTTCTAACTGAAGTTTGTAAAAACTGCTGAATTTATTTACAGCAGCAAAATAAATATATACATTGTATACACATATACATCGACATAACATAGCCTTTGGAATCCAGTAATGTAGACCAATTCATAGTGTCACCTGTTGTATTTGTAATTTAACTATAGCTTACATAAAAAGTAAAAAAATGAAAAGCTGTGGTTGTAATTTCTGAAGTAATAACATTATGTATTCACTAGAACTGCCTGTAACATTGTGTCCTCCCACTATTATTTAGTTATGAAAAGCAGTTCTCTCTGCTTATCTGCATCCTACTGCTTTTAAATCAAAATCCCTCAGAGATCAATGGTCAGATAAAAAGTGAAATTCAATTTGATAAACCGAGCCCAAACCGGCGTGTGTGTTTACCATGGTTTGTTTTCCCTGAGTTGCCATGTCACTACAGTGCCTGTGTTTTCTCTTTGTTGGATATCTTTCAGCAGACACAAAAAAGAAAAGAAAATGGAGCAGTTTGCCTAATTAATCTCCCTGTGGTATCACAATGTTTTGTTTGCCAAGAAAACAACCTTGCCTGCTAAATATGTGTCTTGGTGATTTTTCTTCCAGATACGCCATCGACAAAAGGAGTGACACCACAAAAGCATTCAAAATAGACCCACACAATGGAACCATAAACGTTGTTAAAGCTTTAGACCGAGAGACGGCAAACTGGCACAATTTGACGGTTACAGCCATGGAAACAAGTAAGAGAAATGCATCCAATTTATGAAGCGCATAATGTAACAAATCTTGCACTGCAATGTTTTAACAAGAGCTGGTCTGAACTGATGCAAGAAAATTCTTTTTTAGCTTTTACTATAGACCCTTTTTAGATGTGGCATCATCATGAGCATGCAAGTTTTAGACAGTAAATTAAATACTGTACTTCAGAGGTGACAACCAATATTACAGAAGCTATGGCTCCACATATTTTTATGGTTTTCAACATAAAGGTAAAGCATTACCTAATTTGCTTTTAAGTAAAATTTATGTCTAAAATAGCAATGTGTATTTTATCTTATTAGCATGGTGTCGCCTAAAATCTAATATTTCTTTTAGAACAGCTTGTCTACAGAGTGTTTGTAGATGTAAGTCACTCAGTTGCAATGGCTATTGGAATTTTAACCAATTGAAAAACATCTTAAATGTTCTCCAGATCTGTAACTCAGAGATTGGTTTGCTTATATGGCACTTATGCATGAAGCTGTGTAGTCTTTCCAAGCGCAGTTTACACGTTGACCTCCCAAGTTGTTTTTTAAAGAGGTCTAGCAAAAATACAACTACCTTAGAAACATACAGGCTAATAATTACACAGTGTTTTCATAGGCACATATTTGAAAAATCCAGCATATTTTAAGAAGCTGTCTACGATTCAATCTTGAAATTCCACTTTTACCATGAAATGAAAAACCACTTGGTTATGCAAGTTCATTTTTAAAATTATAAATAATCTATAAAAGAGATAGAAGGCTATAGAATGCTCTACATTACATCAAACTTCATTAAAAGCAACAGTATGTATCTACCTACCCCAAAAATAGTATTGAATTCATTTAGATGATTTCTTGACATTAAACATGGAAACTGAGTCCTCAAAGTGTGCCCTGTTTGCATGCACCCATCTCCTGTAAACAGATCTTGACAAAATATAATACATCATTACAAATTTACATTACACTCCAATACTTACAGGATTTTGCTGAATTTCTTAACAATCTTATGCAAGCTTTTGTTGCTCTTAAGCCTGACAACATACACAGTGTTGCTTAAAAGAAAGAAATGTTTTGTTCTCAACCAGTTCAGTAACAACACACACATAGTAATCTGCTGAATTTGCAATCTTTGGTGGCTAAACTTTTGTTGCTAAAATGCTTATGCAGCTCATGTTACAAAGAGTGAAAGGGTCTGTGATGATTTGCAGTGTCACTGCTCATCATCGCTGCTATAGTCCTGAATGAATTGGGGAAAAGAGACATTTGTCAGTGCTAAGTATAATTTTGACAAAACGTTTATGATGCATGCACCCAGTGGACTCCTGTAAATGTGTGTGTTCACTACCGTAGCGCAGCACCATTTATCCTCCTCGGTGGTGGTGTTCATCAAAGTGCTGGACGTAAACGACAATGTGCCCAGACTCGCCAGAGATTACCAGCCATTCATCTGTGAGGGGACACAAGCAGGAGAAGTATGTATTTTATCACACACTAAAGCTAAGGATTCATGCATGGTGGTGTCCTAAATCACTCACTACTTTCTACTGTATAGTCAGCTACAGTGTATGAAAGCCTCACCATTTTGTAGTGACTTATGCAAGGATATAGGCTTCTCTATAGGATAAGCACAGTCATGTTTCTTTTTGTTATTACACAATCTTGAATAGAGTTGCTGGAACGTGTCTAAACTAGGGAAGGAGGGGTTTAAGGGGCTTAATTTTACCTCAAGATCATACCAGAAACTGCACACTCCACCTTTTAGAAAAGCCAATCTAATCAAGAACAACTGGACCAACGATTGTTAGTGAGTTTTTTAAATGAGCCCATGCTTAAGAACAGCCCCCCTCCTTCACAGCTCACAGCTTATTTAGAGTAAACACCTCCCAAATCTCATGCACGAGCTCTGGAACACACGGCATTTGCTGTGTCGCATTAGTGGATTCACTGAGTCGCACTCACCGCTTAGTATCGTTTCCATGGTTTTAACATTTGTGTAGCATAACTTAGCATACTTGGGAGTTTGGGAAAGATACGAACAGGCTGTTTGATAATTCTCGAGTAATAGTGGAAATACTTCTATTATACTAGCAAGACTCCCACTATTAATCGTTGCTTTACATTGTTAGAATAAAAGTTTGTATCTTTCCCAAACTCATATTTAACTAACAACTCATAACTCATATTTTCACCAAAAAATGAACAAAAGTTAGATGTCCAGCTGAAATCTGGCGTCAGTAGGAAGCCCTTTCTGTGTCTTCAGAGTATGCCATCGTGAAAAAGAATCCCTTTAACACACTCTGGTTTTGTTTAGCTCTTGAGCCCTTTTTCTCTTCTTCTCATGTTCCTCAAAAGGAGATTTTATTTTTTCACTACCTGCTTCAGGTTGCTTCTCAGCCAGCGGAGCAACAATGAATGAAAGCCGGGAATAGCACCAGAGCTACATAAATACATGGTCTACGCATGCGCAGCAACTGGATGAATAACGTATCGCACTTAGTAACGTTAATTGACAAGCCAGGGGGCCATTGGCTGATGATTTTAAGACCCCACCTGGTCCACAGATGACGTATATTTATATTTTTTGTTTCAGTGCTCCTAATAAATCGTCCGTTATCAGTTAGTAAAGGCAGTTTCAGGTAATACTGTAAAAATCTAAAAAACAAAATATCCTCTGTAACATCTTTAATTTATGGGCTCTTGACTACAACATTAGTCTATAATGTAACATTAGTCTATCCTAAAGTAAACAGTAAGTATTTGATGCCTCCATTAAAAATAGTACAAATATTTTATGCATTATGTAGTTGTGCCATTTGTTGACGAGTCTCTGTGTGTCGTAGCTCATTCAGCTGCTCAGCGCTATAGATCCAGATGAGCCAGCAGAAGGACACCACTTCTACTTCTCCATGGTCCCTGAGAAACACATCAACCCAAACTTCACCATCCGAGATAACCAAGGTTACGCACAAACACAATACACCACAACTCAATCAAACAGCACTGTTTGAATATCATGAAGGACAAATACAGTATCTCAAGTGTCTTTCGTATAAAGATCGGGTAAACTGTGTGTATGGCTTTGTCTAATGATAAAGATATGCTCCAATTTTTCTAGTTAGGCTCAAGTCTGCAGTGTTTTGTCTGTTTTATTTATTTATTTATTTTTTTTATGAACAAAAGACAGTTGCATTATATGTATCGAAATAGTTCTATTTGCAGAACTAATAGAATCCTTGCCCTTTGTTTCTATAAAATGTTATTTTAATGTTTCCATCAATAATTTTGATATATAAAATCAGTTCATGCAAATGCATTTGAAATTATTTTGTTATAACTAACATAAGATTAATTAACCCTTAAATCAATTTAGTGAAAGTGTTAGGAGCAAGACTTGCCTCAAAGATAATGGAATAGAAAATAGTCTCAGTTCTGTAAACAGATTAATATTTATTTAAAAATATTGCATTAAAGATTTATGAAACAGTAAAAGTTTTAAAAGAAAAAAAACTAAATTAGGGGTGCAGTGGCTCAGGAAGTGGACCAGTCATCCAATAACTGGAAGGTTGGCAGACAATGGGGCTGACATGGACAAGGTTGACGTAATACATAAGCATACAGTATTGTTAAAAATAATAGCAGTACAATGTGACTAACAAGAATAATCCAGGTTTTTAGTATATTTTTTATTGCTAAGTGGCAAACAAGTTACCAGTAGGTGCAGTAGATTCTCAGAAATTAGTTGAAAGGGGTGTGTTCAAAAAAATTTAACCGTTGACTGTACAAACCAAAAACTATTTTGTACAAATGTTTTTGTTTCTAGGATTTAGTAATCCTGTGAATTACTAAACTAATATTTAGTTGTATGACCACAGTTTTTTTTTTAAACTGCTTCACATCTGTGTGGCACAAACTTGTGGCACCTCTCAGCTGTTATTCCACTCCATGATTCTTTAACAACAATTAATTTACATTTTTCTTGGTTTTGCTTTAGAAACAGTTTCTCGATTTGGATCAAGGTTCGGGGATTGGGCTGGCCACTCCATAACATAAATTTTGGAACCAATACTTTACTCGTTAACTAGTGTGTTTGGGGTCATTGTCTTTGTCATTGAAACAAACATTTTAATGGCATGTCCACTTCAGCATAAGGAAACATGACCTCTTCAAGTATTTTGACAAATGCAAACTGATCCATGATCCCTGGTATGCAATAAATAGGCCCAACACCATAGTAGGAGAAACATGCCCATATCATGATGCTTGCTTCACTGTCTTCACTGTGAACTGTGGCTTGATTTAGAGTTTGGGGGTCGTCTCACAAACTGTCTGTGGCCCTTGGACCCACAAAGAACAATTTTACTCTCATCAGTCCACAAAATGTTCCTCCATTTCTCTTTTTTGGCCTGTTGATGTGTTCTTTGGCAAATTGTAACCTATTCTGTACATGCTTTTTTTTTTTTTTTTTAACAGAGGGACTTTGTGGGGAATTCTTGAAAATAGATTAGCTTCACACAGACGTCTAACTGTCACAGTACTTACAGGTAACTCTAGACTGTCTATGATCATCCTGAAGCTGATCATTGACTGAGCCTTTGTCATTCTGGTTATTCTACAATCCATTTTGATGGTTGTCTTTTCCCACACTAGAAATGGGTTAACACCCCCTCCAGCCAGTGTCTTTATTCCTCAAGTAGCTCACAGTCTTCCACAGAAAGTTGTGCTCAGAAGGGGTCAACCATTGAGAGAAGAAGGCACATGAACAAAGTTTAAGATCAGAAGAAGCACACTTTGACAGGACCACACCCACTCCGGTGTCTGAGGCATCAACTTGTACAAAGAATTGTATAGAAGGCTCTGGATGGACTAGAATAGGTGCAGAAGTGAAGCTTGGACCTGTCCACTCTCAATGTAGAAGCCTAGAAAGCAGAAGAAGTGTGCAGCCACAAGAGAGGAAGAAGGTTTGATGATTTCTGCTGCCAACAAATCATTTGTTTACTTCTTCATTGCTTCCATCTCTGGTTGAGACTGGTTGTACAACCGACTGGAAGGAGTGTTGCTCCAAGGAGAAGATTGATGGTGCAGTCATAGGGCAGTATGGTGGAAGTGAGAGCGCACGTTCTTTACTGATTACTTCCCCTTAATCGTGGTACTCAGCTGGAACCAGGGACAACTCAGGTGGCTTGGGAAGATGAGAGACAGCTTCTGAGGGAGGGAGAGCAGAATGTAGTTGAGTGACAACAGGAACATTTTACATGACCAGTCCATATGTGAATTATGCTCTTTCAAAATCCTAAGATTAGCAGAGCATGAGGAGTTCAGGTTAAAGCTGATTCTTTTGTGATGATCTTCGAATGATGATTACCTGAGTCTATTAGCTGTACAGGTCTAGTTGTGTGTTACCTTGGCCAGTAATCTCCAATCCAATTCAGACTGACCACAGTAAATGCGCTCACTGGCCTGTATGCAACAGAGGCGCCTTTTGGGAGTAAGGCATGTCCTTCCAAACTGCATGGGAGCTTTATTAAAAAGGACCTCAAACCAGATATTGTTGGCGAATATAGAGGAACCATGGACAGAGGTAAGTTTACAGTCACCCAGGACGAGAGAAGGCAGGTCTATGGGACCTTCAGAAGGCTGAAGGTGAGCTCAGTCTTGGCAGCACTCACACATGCAGTTAGCCAACATAATAGCTGCTGAGATAAGAGAGTCAAAATCTCCAAAGTCATCTCTTAAGGCAAGCTCATCCTTCTGTAGATCACAAAGGCCATTTAGAAAAACAATGAAGCACAACATCGTCCCAACCTGATTCAACTACAAGTTATTCTTTGGTTGCTTTCTTGCCTTAAAAAGGGTGATCAAAAACCTAATTCTCCCACAAAAATCTCATAACTTTGACGAATGGCAATTCCTGACACATCTGTTGCATAAGTAACTGGTTTCTGGAAGTATACAAGAGAGCACTGGAGAAGAAATGCTCCACAGTTCCCCATATAACCAAAATAATGTTCAGGATCTTGTGACTCACGGGTCAGATGAAGTTGGAGCTGGAGATATAGCAAGAACTCGTTGAGGCTGTATGACAGCAGTTAAATGAGAGAGAGCAGCTGTAGGACTTTCCAACATGGAACCAACTTGAGCCACCAGAGCTTTAGATTTCTGCTGGGTTTTGACTAGAAACTGCCTGAAAATTTTAATTTGGGTCATCCTTGCCAGTTTGTACTGTTGCAATTTCAGATTAAGGACCCAAACGTAGACCTCAGTTATGTGAACAAGCCGTTTATTGTCTTTTTATTTGGAACCAAGCAGGTGAGGGGTGAGCTGAGGAGAACAAAGACAACGGAGGAAATATAGACACATGAACAGGAAAAGACATTTTAAGGATGATAATGGCCGGAGATGCTGAAGGAAGAGGACAAGAATCAGCATATAAGAAGGACTGACATGTCAAAATAATCTTCAACTAGGAACCACTGACAAGTTACCACAAAAACGGGTATGACGAACTGGCCAAGAGTGGAGGCTGGACCAGAGTTCAAGTAGACAGTTGTTGACCACAAATGTTGAGTAATTTGAGGCGCCACCCTAGGCTGGTGTCAGGAACAGGGCAAATGGACTCGCGATGCAGACCCCACAAAATACACTAAACACGAGGAATACACAAGAAGTTCAATACAATAAAGGATAAAGGATAAAAACACTCTGGCCGGGTACAATAGACACGAGGAAAATAGACCAGTGAACTCACACGAGGGGTGAAGAACAGGGGAAAACACACAGACGGGCACACAACGAGGCACAGGTGGAGCACATTAGGGGCGGAGCAGGTAATCAGAATAGAGGGAAAGACACAAGAGCAGGAAGTCAATCTGAAAGACAGACAAGGATATTGCACTTCACAACAAGACACAGGAAATAAGATACAATACATAACCAGACTGACTAACACAGAACACGAGGGTGGGACATTACAGCTGGTAGACACACACACGCACAAGCACACACACTACTGTGTGTTTGAGGTGGAGTAAAAAAGTAGTAGACTGAGACAAGGATCATGACACAAATGGAACAACACACACACAAATATGTTAAGACAGTATCTACAACATTAGCACAATTATATTATGTGGCTGTTAATTTAGTATTTTGCATGTGCCTATTTTTTTGCATGTTTTATAGAAACCCGACTAATGACTAATGTTTGCAGTAATGAACGATTTGTATCGAACAATAAGATGACAAAAATGTCAAGTATGAGATAAAGATACAAAAGCAAATTGAATGGAAAACATGTAAAACCATACTATCCTTGCCATGTTGAAAGGAATGAGGATTCTGTTCCTTTCCCAGAAAAACTCTTTCAAAAGTTTATTTCCTATAGTAGGCTATATATTTTCCAGTTTCTAAAATACCAAAAGTTTCTTTGCCTCGCTTTTAAACTCTTTATTATAACAGCTTGTGCATATTTAATGTACATACCGTTTAAAGGAAGAAAAGATAGATTCATTAATCAAAATCAAGGTAAAATGTTCAGTTAATGATCTGATGTCATATCACCTGCAATACAATGAAAATGACCAACTTGATTCAAATTTCCATATCTTTATATTATGTTATTAAAATGACATAAGTTACATTTTTCTCTGCTCTACATTCTAAGGAGCAGCAGCTGTTTTTTTTCAGCCCATAGCAAAGGTTGATTTTGTTAGACTTTGAGGTAAATAACTCCAGAATGCAATTTACTTTAAGTCAAATGAAAGAAATATTACATATAACCCAAATGGCCAGTTAATATTGATTCAAATGTGTTGTTGAAATTGCATAGAGAGGCAGCCAATAATGAAATATATGTATGCAGCGACGGAGCAGAAGTCTAAAGAATAATGAATGGAAGGAAAACATATTGAATAATTGGATCCACACACGCCACCAGGCATATTGTAAAGTTATTGTTTAGTGTCGTGATTAGACTTCCACACTAAACTGCTACAAACTTTTTAAAAGTTGAACAAAAAAAAAAAAAAAAAAAAAAACAGAGAATATGGATTGTGTTTTAAATTCTGCCTAGTTTTGCCCTTCCCCCAAACCATCTGGCTTTATGTTTAGAGCCATACAGTTTTCTGTGAAAAAGATAGCTGTCTCTGTTTACATTGTATAAGATGTCAGAACAAAAATGCTGTAGTGGTAATCGTTGATGCTAGTTTTAATGACTGTTAAACAGAATGTAGCCCCTTCACATGTTATACAATAAAAATTATTGACTAGAACAGCAGTCAATATCATTTGCCATTATACATTTTTTGCTATTTATGGTTTTAACTTTTTCCAAAGATTTTTTATGACTGGATAATTGGTCAACCATGTATCCTATCTACAAGGTTTTCCAGGATGTATTAAAACCCTAAAATGATGTGGAAAAGTAGTAAATAGGAACACTAGGTCAAAATGTAATAGGTATGGTATTGTGGTAGATGGTTGAGGGTAGGGTGACCAGTTTTGCGGTCATGAAAAAGACAAAGATCTTCAAAGTTAATTGTGGGACCATGAGTTTGCAAATAAATCGCGCGTAGTTGGACGCTTGAACATTTTGAGTTTACTCGCTTCATTCGCACATGAAATTTGCTTCATTCGCACGTGAAATTCACTCGAATTCACATCATGGGAGAGGCTTCTGCCAGGCGGGTTGTCTTCCGGTCTTGTTGAAGAATGGTTGAGATGGATTCTGTCAAGAAAGTAGCAGTGCTCTATTTACTTTGGAGGACTGAAAAACAGCGTGAACCCGTTCGGCGCTGTGCGGGGGTCCATCAGATGCTTCAGTGGCAAACCCAGCTCCGTGGGAAGTACCGCTGAAAGCAACTACTGACGCTCTATGAATGTCTGTCCATCTGTCTCCAGTCAATATTTAATGTGATTATGAGTAATTAATGTGTGGGCAACTACAGTCTTCTGAACACAGTTATCATTACAGTCAATATAGTATTATGCCTTTAAAACTGTAAATCGTATTTACAATTGTATTTATAACATTGTGTTGTATCTTTTATTTGATTTTATTTCTTTAATAAATGGAGCCAGCCTCCAAAAGGAATCTCTGACTCATGGCTTGTTTCTCACACACTGCTATTGTTTTGGATTTCTGCCTCTATGGTCTGCCTCCGTTCGTAGCACGTCACTACTAGAGCAAGTACTTACATGTAACTTACGACTTAACATGTAAGTCACTCGCGCTTAACGCTTAATTTGTGTGAACGCACCTTTAGTGGTCACACGCAAAAAGTTTTAAATTTCACAATATTTGCCACACACCTCCTGCGTGTTACATGAAAAAGACTTGTCATTGTCTTGCGTTGTCATGGTGATGACCAAAAACATTAAATTTTGTTTAATGGACATTGGTGGAATTTAGTAGGGATGCACCGATACCACTTTTTTGGAAAACGAGTACGAGTACGAGTACTTGCATTTCAGTACTCGCCGATACCGATACCGAGTACTTAATAAAAAAAAACATGATTTAAATTTACAGGTAACAGCTTTAGTCATATAATTTAACAAAAACAAGGCACGGGCAAACACTGCTTGTCCAAATATCCGTGGTGAAACTAAACGAAGAGGAGGCTTGCAGTAGGCTGTGGATGTGTTTTTGATGTGCAAATGTGCAAAGGCTTGTAGGCAGCTCCGTGCTCAGTCATATATAAAGCACTTTGAGATTATATCTGGGCTCCAGAACATGGAGGAGACGCATAAATAAAATTTTCTACCTCCGAAAGTGGCTGGTCACTACATGCAATGTACTCACATTTGCCTGTGTTATTTTCCACGTGGATTGTCTCTGGACATTTTCTCTTCCTTGCAAGAGTTTGCTGCAGTGTGGGTTGTGTTTGTTTAGAAGCGTGGGTAAACTCTTTATACTGGTCGTGTTGGGATTTTAGGTGCTTGATTAAATTACTTGTGTTAAATGGCTACCTTTTGAGCCTCCTCTGGACAATTTATTCACTTTGAAATAGTTCCACACGGCTGACATGTCTCGTCTTGACACTGTCCCCGCTCTGAGCTGCAGCCGGGTCTGGAGCGGCACTCGCGCCTGTCGATTAAAACCTTACAGCATGCAAACATGACATTTTCAGAGTCATGGTCAGTCTGGTCACTCTCACGGGGTACAGGAAATTCTGCGCAATTACAACAATCCCAGACTTTATGGGGTATGGTTCATACCAGATCTAAGCAGTTTGATTTACTATATATTACTCATGGTAGTGAACAATTAGATTAAATAAAATAAAATAAAATCATAGAAATTGCAGCTATAATATTAATGCTCATATTTATCTGATACACATGTGTGACTGTAGAGGTGAGTTTGGTGGTGGTCGGAGAAGGCGTGCCTGTTGGACTGCAGAAAAAAATAAAACAATACGTAAATAAAATAAATATGATACACAAATTCTCCTTGTCACTTTGAACTAAGAAATCCCTGGGAACTAACTTCTGCTAGTTTTCTGCTGTGGCAATGCACTATCAATGGTATAATTTGACATTTATATTTTCCAGTATATTCTGAAAATGGCTTAACTTTGGACAGGCTTCCAGCAAATGTGCAAAGGCTTGTAGACTTGCGCTGCTGCTGTCTATAAAGCACTTTGAGTTACCCAGTGTATGAATTGTGCTATATAAATAAAATTGCCTTGCCTTGCCTTGCCTATATGCATCTTAAGCTTGTGGTCATAAGCAACACATTTAACTTAAACTCTTCCACGTCTTAATCTTACTCTTCCTCGTAGACAACACAGCTGGCATCGTGGCCCGCAGAAGTACTTTCACCCGCAAAGACCGCACTCAGTACCTGCTGCCCATTGTGGTGACCGACAGCGGCTCCCCGGCCCTGTCCAGCACCAGCACTCTGATCATCAACGTGTGCAGCTGCCAGCCAGCTGGACACTGTCCCAGCAGTGGAGTGGAGGCCCTCGCTCTGTCGATGGGGGTCAGCATGCAGATGATGTTGGGAGTCATGGTCAGTCTGGTCACTCTCACAGGTACAGGAAATTCTGTGCAATTCTACAACAATCCCAGACTTTATGGGAGTATGGTTCATGGAAGATCTAAGCAGTTTGATTTACTATATATTACTCATGGTAGTGAACAATTAGATTAAAGTAAAATAAAAATAAAATCATAGAAATTGCAGCTATTTATATTAATGCTCTTTATATTTATCTGATTTTTTTACACATTGCTAGCAGGATTATCATGTCATATTTTGGAGTGCTGGGTTACAAAGACATGTTACAACTCTGTAACATAAAAAAAAAACAAAAAAACCTTTGTATTATATTAAGAAAAAAATTACCAGCCAAAGGAATTTTAAATTATTCACGAGGAAACCAGTAAATACTAATGCAGCAATGAAACTAGGCGGCCCTATGGTAGCCGAGAAGGAACATTTTTTATTCACTATTAAAAAGGAAAATTGCTGTGTGTATATTGGAGCTATTATGAGAGGTTACGAGCAGACTGCAGCTTGATAATGACAGATGGACGCTTCACAGAGCTTTATTCATTTATCCTCTCACAGCCCATTAAGTGGTAACAGAAGTTTAACACGTACATATAATATGTAACCATGCAGCTTTCTGTAGTTAAACGGCAGTGAAAAAGTTGACTCTAATCAGCTGCTTTGATCAGATGCTCATATTAAAACAACACAGGCAGTGATGACCTGATGAGGAGGGCTTTATGCAATAAAATTATGTTCTCTGATTGTTTCCAGAGGCAGTTTATCCTGCATCTGTTGGTACTGTTCCCTTAAAAGGGCGGCAGTAGCTCAGTGTTGTTGATAAAGGTAGGGGTTCGATTCTCTAATCATACTGTCGTTGTGTCCTTGGGCAAGACACTTAACCCACCTTGCCTCCAGTGGCTGTAACACTGGTAACTACATTAGAACAATGTAAGTCGCTTTGGATAAAAGCGTCAGCTAAATGAATAAATGGAAAATGGAAATGTAAAATTCAGCTTGATTTAAGACAACCAGAAAAATTCTTTATATAGAATAGAAAAATAATTGGAAAGGCTGACCAGGCCAGGTTGCAAACATTGGAACTACTGTTTCTAATTAAGCTATATTGAGCCTAATATTTTGCTTTGTAGCATATTGTATGTAAAACATTCATGTGTAATTATCCACTTCATTATCTGTGTCTCAAACTACTTTGTCACAGTTTTGTTTGAGAGAATAGCAGAAATGACACACAGTGTCATTCCATTAAAATCAATGTGGTACAAAAAAACTTTATTCCATCCAAAAATTGCTATTCCAGCTTTAATCTTCAACTTGAATTAAAACATTTCATTTCACTGATGAAGAGGCCAGTGTCATACTCCCAAAAAGTCTGCAGGTCCTTGAGAAAATCTCCATTATTAGAGAGAACATTCAATGAATCTCTGTGATATTCTGTTGTAAAAAAGCTATTCTTTTACAGTGAATCTGTTCAGCTAACGCTGTTCTACATCAGAGCATATTGGGCAAGTATACCTGTGTGTTAAACAGCAGGACTATACATTAACAATTTTCACCTTCCATTCCAATCCTTCCTTTTTTGAAAACTCACCAGCGTGCCTTTAACACACGCGCACACTTTTAAAATGCTGAACGCTTGCAGTGCAATGATGTCAGATAATGAGCGTATTGGTTGCAATACATCAGTAGCAATGCTGTCCTGGGACGCTGATGGGTTTGCATAGTGAAGAGCTTTATTATGACCTTAGCTGCTTTGTGTCCTCCCTGTGCCCATCACATAAAAGATTAATGACAGTACCTGCTTTGCTAACATTCTGTCGGACGAGAGCATGGAAAATAAACACTTGGTTGCATCACGTTTTAGCATTCTGGTGCCACATGGACACAATGAAAAGAACTACTCAACTTACAACTGACAAGGGACTTTCTTTAACAATCCCTATGCTGCTGCTTGGACAAACGTGTGCAACATAAAGTCAATAAAAGTTGCTTATTGGCTCATGTGCTAACAAAGTTTCTTGCATTCAGGTAATTCTTTTACATTATGCGATCTTGCATTTGGCCCATGCGCCATTCGTAATGTTAGAATTTGGCTATAATCTGAGCAATTTGACCATTTTAATTGTTTATTTATATTGTGGTCTATGGATACTGCAATTGCTGCAATACTGCAAGTAGCCACCAGTGGAATTTGTGACAGGGGAGTGGCAGAGTTACCAGATCTTATTATACATGGCCTACATTGTCCAAATTTGTACTTCTGTACTCACACCTTCTGTTTTTAAGTGTGCAAGTTAGTTTGCATTTTTGGTGAAATGCAGAACACTGCATGTACTAAAGCAGCCCTGTGTAACTGTTGGCCAGAAGCACCATGTAACTTTAAAGCTCAAAAATATATATACTCATTTAATGCTTGTTAGACTAGAGATCAGTAGAATTATGCCTATTTCACTGACAAGGTACCGTCAGCTGGGCAGAAACTTCCAATATAAACGATATATAATCCCTGTCGCCGGGACGCCTAGACATTACATGAGTGATGCGTTTTATGGCACTCAGAGGGAACAAAAATAGGCCAATACACTGGACCCTAGCAGAGTCATATTTGTACAAATCACATTAAAATAAGCCTACTCTTTCAGAAGACATGTTTTTTTCTTTTAAATTGGCCAGTTTAGATAGTTTCCTCTCAAATCAAACAACTACAAATCTAACATCACTTTCAGATAGCCCACTGACCTTCTTTATCCTATGCTAGTGCTAGTCTCACTACAGTTGTGCTCATACATTTACATACTCTGGCAGAATTTGCAATTTTCTTTTGGGCCATTTTTCAGAGAACATAAATGATAACACTAAAAAAACTTTCTTTCACTCATTGTTAGTGGTTGGGTGGAGCCATTAAACAAAAAACTTTGTTTACTCTTTTTAAATCAAAAACAGAAACTGTCCAAATGACCCTGATCAAACGTTTACATACTGTGTATTAAGAACTGCCACTGCCACCTTTAGATACTGCCACCTTTAACATCAATGATTCATCTTTTCTTGTGCCTTTGTAGCTCACACATCCCTAAAACATCAGTGATCCACCTCCATGTTTCACAGTAGCTAGTAGTGTACCTTTCATCAAAGGCCTTGTTGACTCCTCTCCAAATGTAACATTTAAGGTTGTGGCCCAAAAGTTCAATTTTGGTCTCATCACGCCAATGACTTTGTTCCAGAAGTTTTGAGGCTTGTCTCTGTGCTGTTTGGCGTATTGTAAGCGGGATGCTTTGTGGCATTTTCATAGTAATGGCTTTATCAACCATGCAGCACATTTTTCTTCAAGTGCCTCCTTAATGTGCATCTTAAAACAGCCACACCACTTTTTTTTCAGAGAGTCCTGTATTTCAGCTGAAGTTATTTGTGTTTTTTTCTTTGCATCACTGTTATAAGAATTCTTTGTCCATATTATCCAGAGAGACCGCGACAACAGCGTACAATTTAAAAATGAATGGTCATTTTTTGGTCATCGATGTAGATAATATGCAAACGACAAACATATTTAAGCAGGTCTTTCCTAAACAATACTTCCGAAAACCTTTTTCCCCAAAAAAATTTAACAGCTGTTTACCTGAATTGAAATCCAATAGTCCAGTTCCGCAGCCAGTCTCTGTCTCTCTGTCTCTCATCTCAGTCCAGATACCGTCACCACTTCTCCCGCAACACATAGTGGATTTCTTTTTTTTGTGCATTTCCCCGTACACGTCAGGTCCACTCTCCGACGGAGAGACAGCGGGTATAGGCATCCGGGTCACGGCACCAAATGTTATAAGAATTCTTTGTCCATATTATCCAGAGAGACCACGCCGACAGCGTACAATTTAAAAATGAATGGTCAGGTTTAAATGAAGCAAAGTACAAACATTTAGACAATGGTACATGATGAGGTTTGCTTGAAAAAGTAAAATACATGAGATTATATATCCTGCAGTTAAAGCTTTAGGAGTCGTATCTTTCCCCCCCCCCACCCTCCCACCCTTCATGACAAGCAGAAAGGAGCAGAAAGGAGTCCGTGGCAAGTTATGTCTATAGTACATCTAGTTATGTAGTTCATGTTTGGATTAGCATAAAGGACATGACATGAGCAGATTTTACATAACCTGAAGAGAACTATGAGCAGCCAATAATTATTAACCATATAAATTATTCTAACAATCCCAAAACAATTTTCCTGGTGGTTGTGGCTAAAATTATGGTTGTCTACCTCAGGGGTTCCCAAACTTTTCCATGACAAGGCCCCCCAAATTCCACCAGGTTCTGGCCAAGGCCCCCCTTTTGCACGGTGTTATTGAACCCATCAACAAAACTACACCAAATGTAAATAAATAAATAAAACACCTAGGTCAGTGGTTTTCAAAGTAAAAAAAAAAAAATAATTATAAGTAAATGATATATTATGAGTATTTTTATGAAATAGCATTATAATAATTTGTTGATATCTCTAATGCAATTTCATAAAAATACTCATAATAATATAAATATTATAACTTTACAATTACTTTTTTTTCTTGTTCCACTTCTTAATTACAGTTTGAACACTGCTGATTGGCATTCTCAATTCCTTGGATATCTTTTTACATCCCTTTCCTGTTTTATACAGTTCAATTACATTTTCCCGCAGATTTGACAAATCTTTGACAAATCTTTTGCTTTCCCAATGACTCAGAATACAGAAACATCAGTGCAGCACTGGATGAGAGATGCAAGGGTCTTTCAAGAGCCCAGAAACTCACTGACCTTTTATAAACACACACTGATAACAAACAAACAGATCACAGGTGAGGATGGTTACCTTTAGTAGCCATTCAAACCTGTTTGTGTCAACATGTTATCAGGCCAAAATCACCAGAGTATGTAAACCTTTGACCAGTGTCAGTTGGGTAGTTTCTGTTGTCATAATATGATTTAAAAATTGTAAACACATTTGTTTTACAAATAATATCTTCACCCAACCACTAACTATGAGTGAAAAAAATTTTTTGAGTTATTATTCATATTACATAAAAATGGCCAAACAATCAAAATCCAGTGTATGTCCATTAAAACCAACCTAAAATTAGTTTGTAGTGCTCAAAGTAGACTAGATATTTATAGTTCTCAGTTATAGTATGTATTGGTAATAAATAGTAAATAAAATAATAGTGTTGTCCATTAAAAGCAACCGTGCGTAACTAAAAATGTGAGTTTGTATTCTAGTTTTCTGCTGCTATCTGGGATCAGAGCATATTCAAGGTATAATATGCAAGAGCATACTGTAAATAAATTCTCAAAACAATATGCTGTCGAATGTATCTCAAAACCAACTGCCCTTTCACCACATTACTCTTTTGTTTACATGGGAGGGACATTTTTAAATGTGTAATTTTCAGTCTATTACAGCTCACAAAGGGAAGAAAAATGCGTTAAACTATATATGGATTTGTCTTGAACATCAAAAGTTGGGTACCATGTTTGCCATTCATTTGTCAGAAACAAGTGGCTACTGAAAATCCACACATGCCATTTGAGCTTATTCCTGCTAACTTACGCACAAAGGGGTTAAATATACAATTATAGTCTTTACCATCCCCGTTGGTATTCTTTTCATTGTGCTTACATTGGCTCCATCAGGCACCCTGCGTGTTTTTGGTGCTAGGCTCATGCCCCGGTGTTTAACGCTAATGATCACCCGCTGTTTGTGTCTGCAGTGCTGTCAGCGCTGCTGCTGATGGTGAGGAGACACCGGAGGAAACAGCAGGAGGCTCTGGAGGTGAAGGATTTGGATCTGCCTGAGACCGTGTCCCAGAAGGTGCTGTATTACGGAGAACAGGCTCAGAGGACACATCTGGACTTCTGCCAGCCCGTCGTACCGTTACGCCAACATCCAAGGAAGAGAGAGAAAAGACTGAGGAGAGAAGAGGTCCGGGCCAGTATCTGTATGTCCCTCCGGCAGTCCCACCTCATTGGACCAGAGGACGAGGTCTTTAGACAGTTCATTCTGGACAGGCTGGAAGAGGCGGACCTGGATCCCAATGTGCCTCCATTTGACATGTCTCAGGATATACGCCTATGAGGGGACGGACTCTCCAACTGGGTCTTTAAGCTCACTGGATTCCTTTGAACTCATCCCAGAGCAGCCAGTGCCCAGTCCCAGACCCCATCTGGTCAGACTCACACCGTGGCACGGGGGAGTGGAGGAGGACATGATCTTTTGAATGGACTCTCAATGTAATCCTTCATGGCTGTATTCTAACATCTACAGCCACTGCAGTTTATTTCTACTAAGGTCTACTGAAATCAGACAATAATCAGTTTAAAACCTGACCCAATCCATTTTAAACATGCATTTATGCAATATGTAAACATATTGAACAGAAGTCATTGGGGAGCAACAAACTACTTTTTAAATCTCTTGTGTCATGCTCTCATTTGCACATATGTTTTGCCAAGACAAAAGATAATTTTTTAAGCCCAAAAAAAAAGCCATTGTTTGCGTTTGACTTCAGAGTTCAGGCATATTTTAAGCAAGAGGTTTATTTGTTACATATTAGTTTTACAGTTATAAGTTGTACATTTGAAAAAAGTTTTTACAGAAAAAAAGATCCTACAAAGTAGCAAAGAATTAAAGGGAAAATATATATGTGACCGCTGCTGTTTGCAAAAAACTGATTTACTTAGACAAATTCAAGCCAAAGACAGAAACAAGAATGACAGCACGACACAAAGGGAATACAAATTGTTAGCTTCTTCCCATTGACCCATTCCATTCAAGTTATATTCAAAAAGGATTTAAGTCATATGAATGTTCATCTCAAACTTAATAAATCTTGGTCAATTCCAATTAAAATCCACAGTCTGTTAAAGACTGTGAGAAAGATCTATCTTAAAACCATATGTCTCACTAAACTAACTGTAGTTGCAGGCTTTTCTATCATTAATTTGTTTTCATAAAAATCAACTGCTGATGTTTTTGCCTTTGGCCATGTTTGAATGGATCAAAGACAAAACTTGTACTTATTACATTACAGTATCTGTCCAGCCATCTCAACTCTAACGGTTTGTATCACTTAAAATCTCTTGTGCATTCATTTGATGAAAACAACCTACATATTTACTGGTCATTTTTTTTTTCTTACTGAAACAATTATTAATGCTGATTCATTATGAACACTCAGCATGAGCATTCAGTTAATTAATGGCTAACTTCTTGTATGGTTTCCTTGAGAAGCCAAACAAATACTTAGTCCTGACATGATTTTGACCAACCTTCTAATTAAAAAGCAAACTTTAAAAGGTTAGGCTAAGCTTAAATGGATGTTGACTCAAAGGTGCATTGTGTAAAACGTTACTAATATTGTATAATCACTTAAACGCTTTGGATTTGTCTTTCTTGGAAAGATAGAAGGCTCCATAGAACCAAGTGGAAGTGGACACGGTCAATAAATACACCTGAATGTCAAATCAATCATTGATTTTGAGTTAGGTTCCTCATTGGTGCATACTCCAAAATAATTTGGTTTGGCTTTTGGGTTTATTTTGCGTTATGAGGCTCATATAGCAAACACACTACTAATTAAGTCATTATTTAGTTCTTCAGAGGGTTTTTAACAGACAAAAGAGCCCTATATGGAAATAAGCAACAGGAAAGCAATACAACATCCAGGCATTTTAGGTCAAGTGTTTCTTGATGTGTTTCTTTTCAGCTTCAAAACTGGGCACTGCTAGAGGTGTGTTGGCACAGACAAACTGAGCACTGCTGGAATAGATAGGTTAACTAATACTAACCCTCCAGATGGTGTGCCAGTTAGTCATAGGTACCAACTCAATTATTAGCCTGGAGTAAGGCGAGAAGCGCAGTGGCTCAGTGGTAGAGCGGCCAACCTATAACCAGAAGATTGGTGGTTCGATTCCCGCTCTCCCCACAGTTCATACTGTTGACACTTAACCAGTGGTGGAATGTAACGAAGTATTTGTACTTCGTTACTGTACTTAAGTACATTTTTACGTATCTATACTTTACTTAAGTAAAAAAAATAATGCATACTTATACTTTTACTCAAGTAGATTTTTCAGCAATTATCTGTACTTTGTACTCCACTACATTATTAAAATGCGTGTCGTTACATCCTTCCGAATCTTGCATAAAAAAAATTTTGGTCGACTGACGTTTTGGCGTTGATGGCGAATGCACGTTGAAACAGATCGGAGATCTGATTGGTCAAAGAACTCACAGCTCAGCGCATTTGAAACAACACGCGGAACTGATGTAAATTGAAGAAAAGGACACGGTGGACACCAAATATCAAACATGGACGAAGAGCCAACAACGTCGACTAAGCTTGAGCCTGTGCGCTGCAGCTCTGATTCTGAGAGACATCCCTGGCCTTATTTAAGCAAGTTATTTGAATTTAAAGGTTCAAAGAATGACTCCTGGCGTTTTCAATGTGTCAAGTGCCTACCTCAACGCAAAGAACTGTTGGCGTTTAAAAACTCCCCTTCAAATTTGAAGAAACATATAGAGGTAAGACATGCAATGCTAGTTATTAATATTTAAGTTACAAACTTGCTATGACATGGTGCTATGACTGTTATAGAAAAACGGATGTCAACATAACAAAAATATCACACCAGTATAATATTTGTTTGACAGGGCAACTTCTTTAGCTGGTTATTAGCACAAAAAGCTGGTTATTAGCAGGGGCGATAGCTTGCTAGTACGTTACATTTTTGGAGATGAGCAAACTACTGCTATATCTGTACATTATTTTTTTCTCATTCTAATGTGTTATACATTATTAGCCTAATGCTTTTGGATTTTCTGTAATCAATGGAGTATAAGCCTCAAATGCAGTTTTAGCTACGTTTCCCCATGCAGGCCTAGGTAAAGGACTAAAGCAACTGTTGTTGAGCAGAATAAACTGGTCATACAAATTTGATTAAAGTGTTCAGAATAACACTCACCTGTGTACTTTTGAGGTTTGCAACATTAGTCTGCTCTTAATAGTATAGTAAAAATAAAATAAATTGTATGTCATAATTGGCTTGCGAATTATTATTTAATGAGTAATAAGTAAATAACCAGATTTTTACAGTGTCAGTATTGCACGAAAACTCTTTCCAGTACACAATAGATATTGTTTGTGATTGTTACAATTGAACAGCCCAGACATTGATACAACTGATTGTACTTTTACATAAAAAAAATACTTTAAAGTAAATTTAAAAGTATGTACTTATGACTTTTACTTAAGTAAGATGTTGATGCAGTAATTATACTTTTACTTAAGTATATATTTTGCAGGGTAGTTGTACTTTTACTTAAGTACTAAACTTAAGTACTTCCTTCACCACTGCACTTAACCCATCTTGCCTACAGTGGTGTTCCAGGTGAATAGAAGCTTCAAGTAAGTTGCTTTGGATAAAAGTGTCTGCTAAATGACTAAATGTAAGGTGAGGTTTGGGGGATTTATGAAGTTATTTTGTCTCTAATTGTTTAAAGTGTAATTACAGACCTGCCAAACCTGTTGTTGCTCTAAAAGTACTCAAAAAGCAGCTGGTCACCCTGTTGCTTTGTGCCGGCTGCTATCTCACTCTGCAGTGGGAGGGGCTCTCATAGCAACAATCTAGCAACAATCTACCCCCTCCCCTCATTCTCTAAATACCACTTTGTGATGCATTTTTGGATTCTTTATGCTTGCATGTAATTGGCTGGAGCTGGGAATAATGCTGCAGCCTGGTCTAGCTCTGTCTCTGAGTTTTTAAGTCAATAAATGCTTTCTATCCACTCACAAACTCTAATGTGCAGAGACAACAACCCTTAGTCTGTTAACTAAATTATATAAATAAGGAGTAAATATCCCCTCTCACTTTGTTTGATGAAGATTTCTTTTAAAATACAGCTTTACAGAGGCAGACAACCTGTTTTTTTTTGTTTTTTTTAAATGAGACTAGATTAGCAGCCAGTGCCTGGTCTTTGTGTGTTGTAATTATTCCCAATAAATAGAGCCCTTATTATTTTAATATTTTCACTACACTGTAGGCTAATGTATAACGTCAATGCTCCTAATACTTATTTTTATTACAAATACTAATGTGCAGAATTTCTACAAAAGGAATATTCCTGACATAAAACTCATTAATAAATGGAAACGGGGTAACAGTGCTATAACTCAGCTTTCTTATAAAGTGATGAGCTCAAAAAGAGAACAGGAGACTGTGCCAGGTTTGTTCACAAACATTAAAATTCAGGTAATAATACCAGCAAATTCACCAGTTACAAAGCCCTAGACTTTTCCCACTGAGTAGGCTTTATTATGTCATTAGGCCAATATGATGCTTGCTCATATCAGTTTATATAACATATTATTTTTAGGTGAAAAAAAAATCCAGAATCGCCATGGATTTTTATCCATAATTAAAACAAACCTGTGTTTTATCTTGCAACATTAGTCTTATCTTCTTCATAGGCAATTTGTGTGGCGGCACAGTGGCAGAGTGGTTAGTGCTCCTGCCTCACAGCAAGAAGGTCCTGGGTTCGACCCCATCCAGGGCAGGGCCTTTCTGTGTGGAGTTTGCATGTTCTCCCTGTGTCTGCGTAGGTTTCCTCCGGGTACTCCGGTTTCCCTACCAAAAACATGTACAATAGTCCCCCAAACACACATGGGGCCAGGACTCCCCTGCAAAAGAGATTTGTAATCTCAGTGGGACTTTCCTGGTTAAATAAAGGTTAAATAAAATAAAAAAAATTTGTGTGTTTGTTTAAGTTGTTGGCTGTGTCCGAATGCACTATCTAGTGTTGCACTACAGTATATACAGTAGAGGAATATATAGTGCACTCAATTAATGAACAGTTTTGGACACTACACGCCTGTTTTTCTGTGGCCATTAGTCAGGAGACTCTGGGGTACATGTTAAAAAAATAATAGACTTATGTAAAAAAATGATAACAATTTGTGATGGATTACATTTCCACATAAAGTGAAACTTGTGCCTCTAACTCTTTTCATTTAAACCTGTGTTCTGTTGTGTTCTGTTTAAAGACATGTCACGGTTGCGCTGCTCTTCTTTGACAATTTGCAAAGCATTATAGTCTATTTTGACCATCTAGCGACCTAGGCTGCTCACTACTTTTACTAATGCATTGTGGGAAACTTTGAGTGTGCTACACTTCAGTCACTAGACATTCGGACACCACTACAAAACCACCGGCGTGATCACTATACTGTATATAGGGGATAGTGTGTTGACTTGGACCCAGCCGTTGTTATGGTCGAGATTGGGAAGATGGCCGTTTACAAAGTGAGGCTGCGACACCGATTTGCTACTCAAAAAAAATGTCCTGAGGTTGGCAGGTCTGTAATTAGCATCAGATCTATTTTTACTGCGTTTGTATGTAGACAAATGTCCCTGCAGGGCTACCATATCCTGACTAACTGCTTCCATTGAAAGCGTTTGCATAGGGCATGTACCTTAGATAAATACTTGCAGGTGATAGCTGTTCATGTCCTCTAAAAGGATGACTGTAATCTGCACTTTCACCAGGTGATGTCACCAAAAAGCCCAAAAGCCCATACAGTACACACCCATCAACAAAGAACAGGCAGTTTTTTTAAAACCCTGTCCTGCAGCTGGTGAAGCTCCTCCCACTCATTTGTGTGATCCATTGCCACCCATTTGGTTCAGATTGGACTTACTTTTAGAAGAACGGCCAATTTTAGCAGACCACACAATGATCTGAAGAAGGCTAAGGCCGTAATGTTATCTATTAATGTAGGATGAATTGCATATTGAACATACAATTTAACATAACATAATACAATTGGCAGAAAATGTATGTAAACACTGTGATGACTTAAACATTATTTGTCATATTATTTAAGCAGGAAAAAATATGTTTGTTTATCATAATTGCCATATTTCTTGCCTTTAATATATGTAAGACATTATATAAAATGAACTATCATGTACAGCAGTGTATCCATTAAATATTAATGCCTAACATATACAGTATTATGCTGTATGATATGACTCTGTGCCTTTAGTGGAATCACCAGAGAGCCCACCATCACTCCAGGGTTGTTAGCCAATCGGAAGCAAAGAGAGCTTACGAGTGACTGGCAGCCAAAGTGGAGCAAGTAGAAAAAAGTTGGTTTGATTTGGAATGTATAAAGGCAACTCTTGAGAAAAACAACAGTTGGAGCACTGCGAAAGGAGAAAACAGTGCATAATAAACCTCTAGAATAGCTTGTTACTTGGCGGCCATTATTGGCAAACACTACATCCTCACAGTGCGTTGTGTGGGTGGCTGCCGGTGGGGTGACTCGAGGTAATTGCATGGTGATAAGGTCCAGCCCCCTCACCTTCTTATCCACTAATTGGGCTGTTTGCTGTCGGAGAAGGTCAGCGCTCGGACCCGGAGAGAATAGAGATCTCACTGAAGAAAGAATAACTTGAGAATTGCATGTACATATCAGTATGGAAAAGTGTACCAGCAAAGGTAAGAATGAAAAAAAGGACTGGGGAAAGTTACTAATTGCTCAAATCCAGTGAGTTTCTTTCGCTCTACTCTGCCAGGTGACTTGAATGAGAAGGTGGTCTGCTCAGCGGGACAATTTCCAGACATCGCTGCGACTCAAAGTAAGCTTCAAATAGATTCCACTGTGGGTAACAATCTATCCGGTTGGTGTTTTTCTCCTGTGAATCATTGTCTCAGAAGTGCACACACAAAAAAAGCCATTTCAGATCCACAGTCCGACATGTTGGCTTTTAGATTTGCCCATAAAGCTGCTGTTATAATTCTTTTTTTCAATAGACCCCTAATGTCAAAAGTCATTCAGCTTCAGGTGTCATTTAACCTTCGGATTTTTTGTCATTACCCATAGAGAATATCACGGGTAATTTAACCTAACAGCCCTTTTCTTTGTGTAATTATACCCATTACAGCTATGTGAAGGATTTCACTCTCTGCGTCCTCTTCTGCTCAGGTGATACATTCAGCTCTTCTTTTCAAACCTGGTGCCAACCTCATCACAGAGCTCCACAATGCTCACTTGAGGCTCTCATTTGGCAGACAGTGGTTTGATTGAAAAGATGCCTGAAAGGATTTTGTGAGCCATTTTTTTTTTTTTTTTTTTATCATTAACAACACGTTTGCCTTTGGGTTTGGCTGAAAACAGATACAAATCTTTCATTTCCAGTCTGGCAACATAAAACGTAATTAGACAGTGAAGATTTGGATGTTCAGATCCTTCAGAGCTTCATAATAGTCTATATCTGTTGTCCAAATGTCTTCATTACATATTGTTGTGTGGTTGAGTTAATAGTGTTACAACAGTGTGAACGTTAACTGTCATGGCATATTCAGTAGTGGCTGATTTTAATCTTTTAGAGTCCTGCAACCAACTGTTCACAGCCCAAACTTGTCATTCCCGCCAAATGAAAAGCTTCTATCATCTGCCAAAAAAGTACAACTGCACATGGAACACGATTAAACTGTTATTGTGAGATTTTCTTTTTTTTTGTGTGTACTGTTAGAATATTACTTGTAGATTTCTATATACAAGTGGTCTATGGAGTAATTTTCATTTTGTTGATGTCGCAAGTGGATCTATCACATGACTGTGTTTCAATCAGACGTAGCCCTGCAGTCACATGACCAACACAAGCTGTTGATGCATAGCGGCACAAACTCTTCACACGCAGCAGGAATAAAAAATGTCAGAGGCTACAGTCTACAGCCCTGGCCTCATGAACAAAGCATGTTTGGCTCACACAAAGAGCAAACAACTAAGACTTCTATAGGGTTTAAAAAGCTTTATGTTGTGAAAAAGGGAGATTTGGAAATTTGAGTTTCTTGTTTCTTAATGTGTTATTTTGTAAAGATTTTATTTATTTTTAGTTTTTTTTTAATCAATTGGAAATACCAGAATTTGCTCATTTTTTATATTTTTGATTAAATCATTTCATAAAAAAGGAATCAGACATTATGTTCAAACTTAATTTCGGACTTTTAACCAAATACTTGAGTAATTTTTTTGGATGATTACTTTTTACTTCTACTTGAGTAAAATTATTTTGAAGTAACGCTACTCTTACGTACAATTTTAGACCACTCTACCCACCTCTGCTTACAAGCAAACCTGATAGAACCTATGGTTTAATGTTTTTTTTTTATCAATAACCCGAATGGTCAGATGGTTACACAGAATCATCTCCCAGAAGCCCTCCTGAAAGATTCTGTGTATCTAGCAGGAAGTTTGCATGGTCCACTTACAGTAACTATTTTTTATCCAGTCAGAGCACATCATGTTAAAGTGAGCTTTTGACTTCTGGTTAGCAATGTCACCTCAAAGCCTATAAAGTAACCGTACCTGTTTTAATAATAATAAAGCTCCTGCAGAACAATAGACCATCAAGCCCATTATAGTACTATGCTCTAAAATATGTATTTGGTGTTCTTAACTAATAATTTGTTAAAATGTCAGCTCTTTTTTGTATTTTAATTGCAGTTTCCTTCAATGCGCTCTTAAACAACTCAACAATACTTTTCTAACGCTGGCCAGATCTCCATGTATAGGAATGATATAAACATATACAAATCCAAAATTCCCAGAACTCCTCTTTAACGTTATGTGCAATGAAGAGCTTGGGAAGTTTCATTATACCTCAGCTATCAAGGGGTTGTGTATGGACTCACAGGCCCATTTCACTTTGCAAATGAGCAGTGCATAGTGTGCTGACAGTGCAGCCCGAAACTACCTACATGTGCACACATCTGCTGAGGCCCAAATCACAAAGCAGGACATGTATATTCCACCATAAAACTCACCTGATGGGACATGATCATTTGTTACACAAGCGTTTACAATTGGTGGCATCCTTGCTTGTGTGGTGCTCGGGAGAAAGCTGCGCAAGCATGAAACAGATCATTAAAAGAAAACCTGAGATGAGGCTACATTTTATGGATAAACACAAATGAAGGTTTCATTGACGCATGTGGCTGGGAGAGTGGTAAGATTGGAAAGTTTAACAATGTCGACGTATCTAGCAGGGTCTACTGAATGACCTCTGTGACCACTTCTATAAAACTAAGCTCAGGTGACTTTATACACTTTAAATGATTTAGCACCTTACTTGTTATTGCATGTACGTTTTCCTTGTTTACAAAATTCAAATGGTAATTTGAACAAATGTATGTATTGGTTGAATTTTTTCATTTATTTTTTGTTCAAATTGCATTGTTCCAGAGGCAGTTAATTTGAAGTATGTTGGAACTTGCTTTTGTTGTATGGCCTCGGTTGACATTCTTATGCATGATAGCCTACTGATTCTGTCTGTAAGATGACATGATAACCATTCTTATGAGTCTTTTCTACCCAACAATTAAACTTCAGGAGTGCCACAAGGGTCAGTCGCTGTACCATTCTTTTTTTAAACATACAAAGTCATACAAAGGCCATCTGACCACAAGCTGAATATTAGATTTTACCATGGTAACAATTTAAGGGTCCTTTTGTGCTGGCAAATAAAAAAAGCCCTGTGTCCTTGCTTCAAATTCTTTGTAAAGCTCTGACTTACAGCTCCCCATCATCGGCCTGAAAGCTTGGCACATGATTGGAAAGATCAGTGACCAGATCATCAGGTGAGAACTGCCACAAGTAATTGGCAGCAAAAATAGAGAAAGAAGATCCTTCTCTGGAACAGGACCTCACTTCAGAAGTAAAATAGCCACACAATTTCTGTGTAGTTCTGTGTTAAAATGATATTTTGTGACTTTTGAAGTTGTGGTACTTGTATAGAGTTACTATATTACCTGTATTAGATTGGTGCATCTAGCTAAGATACATAGTAATAGCTTTTAAAATGAATATAAGGTATTCTGTAATTTTGGTTTTATACAGTCTGAATAAATTTAATTGAAGAGACCTGGGGATTAATAAAGATATTTTAAATTTTAATGTAAAATCACTCCCCAAACTCAGAATGAAGCACCTCTGAATAATATAAATATAAAATATAAATTGAATTAAATACATTTAAACTTTATTAATCCCCAAGAGGAAATTCAGTTGTTAGGTCTCCTAAAGTTAGTTGATTGAGACTTCATCTGCCAGAGACTAATTAATTGTAGAGTCTTCTGACAGTCGGGAAGAAGGACTTGTGTCCTTCTTGTGGACTTGTGGACTTGTGTCGTTCTGTCCTGCAGTGCTGCTCACTGATGTTCAAAAGCCCAATGCGATAGTCTAAGTTGTTTAGTAAACATTGATCTGATAAAGAAGGCATGAGGTGCTGGGTCTGTTTCTGGAAACAGTTTAGTTGATGATGGCCCTGGCTACACGTACACAGGTATTTTTATAAACGCATACTTTTCTATGCGTTTGTGTCTTTCGTCCACACATAAACAGAGTTTTCAGGCCACAAAAGAGATATTCCCAAAAAGCCTCCCAAAGTGAAGACTTATCAAAACTCCAGAGGCAATAGACACGTGTGGACGGACAAAACAGAGATGTAAGTATCCGCGCTAACGTTACAGTTGTTAATGTGTGTATTGTGCATGCGTGTAACAACTACAACAGCCACAGCAGCTGTGAACCAGATCTATTAGAACCGGATCCATTCTTCTCTTTTTACTATAAAGACACATTTAAAACTTTGACCTTAGCGTCTGTGACACAAATCAATACTTTTTTGCTTCATACTCAGGATCACTGTCAATCTATTTAAGTCCACAGTCCAGAATGTTGTTTAAGTGATAAGTTAATGGCTGCACTCATGATAGGACTTGTTTTTCAGATTATTACTGTCTTTTCTGAACAAATGTTTTGAATAGGCAACAAATGGCTTTTTTCTATGTTATTTTAGGTACATTTGTTTGCAGTATTTTTCTACTCTCAAAATAATATTCAGTTGTGCTCATAAGTTTACATACCCTGGCTGAATTTGTGATTTTCTGTCCTTTTTTCAGAAAATATGAATGATAACACAAAGACCTTTCTATCACTCATAGTTAGTGGTTTTGTGAAGCCATAATGACAACAAAAACTAACCAAATGACCCTGATCATGAGAGCCCCCTGGTGATTTTGGTCTGATAACATGCACACAATTTGACACAAACAGGTTTGAATGGGTAAAAAGGTAACCATCCTCACTTGTGATCTGTTTTCTTGTAATCAGTGTGTGTTTATAAAAGGTCAGTGAGTTTCTGGGTTCCTGAAAGACCCTTGCATCTCTCATCCAGTGCTGCACTGACGGTTCTGTATTCTTAATCATGGGGAAAGCAAAGGAATTGTTAAAGGATCTGCAGGAAAAGGTAATTGAAAGGGATATAAAAAGATATCCAAGCAATTCAGAATGCCAATCAGCAGTGTTCAAACTCTAATTAAAGAGTGGAAAATGAGGAATTCAGTTGAATCCAAACCAAGAACCCAAAAATTCAGCCACAACTGCCAGAAAAATTGTTCAGGATGTAAAGAAAAACCTACAAATAACTTGTAGCAGCTGAAATACAGGACTCTTTGAAAAAAGTGGTGTGGCTGTTTCAAGATACGGAGGCACTTAAAGAAAGAAACTTGAAACTACTACACAAATGCCACAAATACAATACTTACAATAAGCCAAACAGCACAGAGACAAGCCTCAAAACTTCTGGAACAAAGTCATTTGGAGTGAAGAGACCAAACCTGAACCTTGAAAAACGGACGTTAACAAGGCCTATGATGAAAGGTACACCATTTCTGCTGTGGAACATGGGAGGGTGATCACTGATGTTTTGAGGATGTGTGAGCTACAAAGGCACAGGAAAAGATGAATGCAGCATGTTATCAGAAAATACTGGAGGAAAATTTGCACTCTTCAGCCAAGAAGCTGCGCATGGGATGCACATGGACATTCCAGCATGACAACAATCCAAAGCACAAGGCCAAGTCGACCTGTCATTAGCTACAGCAGCAAAAAGTGAAGGTTCTGGACTGACCATCTCAGTCTCCTGACCTCAGTAACATTGAGCCACTCTGAGATCTCAAACGTGCAGTTCATGCAAGACAGCCCAAGAATTTACAGGAACTGGAGGCTTTTTCCAAGAAGAATGGTCAGCTTTACCATCTGAGAAAATACAGAGCCTCATCCACAACCACCACAAAAGACTTAAAGCTGTCATTGATGTTAAAGGTGGCAATATACGGTATTAAGAACTGGGGTATGTAAACTTTTGATCGATTCATTTGGGTAGTTTCTGTTATTATGATTTAAAAAGAGTCAACACAACTGTTTGGCAAGGAATGCCTTCACCCAACCACTAACTATTAGTGAAAGAAAAGTTTTTGTGTTATCATTTATGCCAGAGTATGTAAACCTGAGAACATATCTAGCTAAGGAAGGAGAATGGAATTTTTTTTTTTTTAGCAACATGAAATCTTCATTACACATTTGAATGTGACTGATGTGGTGAGATTACAAGGCTGCACAGGAGTGCAATAAACTTGTGTTCTCACTCAGTGGCCCAGACTGTTATCAGGTCAGCATGTGCACTGGAGTCAAATGTGACAGCAAATGTGTTACAAGATTATGCAAACTGTAACATTTATTGATTTGCAAAGTACATTTCCTGCTGGTTATTTCATGTCAGACTTTGCTAATTCTAGTCTATTAATAAGTCCCAAGTCCCTCATAGGGACTTGGGAATTGTTACACTTTGAAATCAAATGAATAAGTAATGCATTTTTTCCCCAAATTTGGGAGTCGGCAGAGTGTAAATGTTTCCAGTTTTTATGAAGTTAACAAGAAAACAGCAAATTGTACCTGATTCAATCTCAGATGTCATTTTCTGCAGCAGTCTAGTTTAAAGTCATCTTAGCTGGTTAGTTTGCTGTCTTGTGGCTTGTTGTTTCGGGCTGCTTTTCACAAATGTACCCATGCACTCCGACTGAACTCCAAATAAATGAGCTGTCCTTGCCGGCCTGGTTAGAGTACAAAGTTTGTATTGATGTTGATGATGTAGAGGAGTTCATCAAAGACATCAGAGTTGGCCATTGCAGACCTGGGTTTGGATTAATTAAAAGGCCTGGGAACTTCGTTTTCAAGTCTGTTTCACTGGTGATCACTCAGAATGGGCCTCAATCTACCTACTGCACCTTCTGCAGCTTCACCAGTCAGCACTCAGAGTGAAAACAAACCCTCTCTGTCCACATGGAAATATCCTGCCTGCACTGTAAAGCAAAGTTAACCTGCCGTGACAAGTTTTGTGACCATTAAAGCCCTGTGTGAACTACATGAAGCCCAAGGGAGTTCTCTTAATAAGACTTGGGCTCCTTTAAAAAATATATGGTGAGTGCTGTAGAAATGTCCTTCCATAAAACTTGAACGATGCAGTTACTGGGTGTTCTTATTTTCAACATAAACCCATTGCAATCTACATAGTATTTTGCAAACTTTATATATATATATATATATATATATATATACACAGTATAACTTTAACATGATGGAACATAATTTGTACAATAAATATGCTACAATTTGCTAAAAATTTAAAATCTTACAGAAACCTCAAAACGGTAAAGTGGTTTGAATTGATATAGCCAAGGGGACGTACACATTCATCTGTCTGTCCCATTCAGTCACAATAGAAGCTCATATTAAATATTAGTAATTTCTAACAGGCAAAGAAAAAAGACTTTTCTTGGTTTACTGGAGTGTGCATACTGACTATGAGGAACAGATGAAATGTTTTAAGATGAAAGATGACTATACCCTAGCACAACTGACACTTAAACACTGCATGTTTGACTCCAGAGTGAGTGCTCTCAATTATACTTAAACACAGTACACTCTGGCGTTAGATTGGTCTAAAAAGGTTGGCCTGCATAGCAGAAACAGTACATGGGAGACACATTGTGTTGAATTGATGAAGTTGTTGCAGAGGAGACGCCAATAATGCATTTTGTCCCACCTTTAACACAAACATATTCCACGGTCAAAAACGAAATGCCTGCACCTTGCAGCACTGAGTCTGCTTTCTTTGGGCTTTAAATAGGCAAGATTGAAATGGTATATTGACCTCGTGGCACCTCATATTGGCTTGCGGTTCAAAATAAACAAGGGTACAAAATGGCTCTTATAATTGATATTTTTGATGTACCCTACCTTCCAATCTTCAGCTAAAATGGAACTAGGTTTAAATTATTGTTTGGAAATTTTATTTCCAAGCATTGTTATATATTGTTATATCCACACTGTTCCATATTCATACAGTTCTACATCCATGGATTTATCTGCAAAAACATTGGCACTTTGGCTCCACTATACACAAGGATTTACTCTCATCTTTGTTCTTTCTGTCATCTTTGTAATTGAAGTTTTGAGAGTCTGTTTCATTTACCATGTGTCTTGTGTAGAAACATACATGGTGTTTGTATGGCATCACCGTTTATGTAGCAGAGGTTGCTCTCTTCGGAAACGCAAGCCTATCCAGGCGTTACCTGAACCTAACTGTGCCCTATTGACCCAATCCATTCAATGTCTTAATAATGTTTTTATTATTATTATTATTCCACTGTGAGACCTTTAAAATGCTGTCAACAAACCACTTCTTCAATCCTAATCCCAAAGGCACCACAGCTTCATAAGAGTGCCTTCTAAGCAAAGAGGCACTTTGTGGAATATCTGACAAAAGAAAGAATATTTTTGTTGACACCATGGTTTTCCTTCATTGCATGCAACGCCTTGAAAATTTTGTGCCAAATAAAACATACTACTCTATGTATAGCTTTTAGATGGAATTACAATTACATCTCCATCTTATTTTGACTTCCTCCTTTGAAGGGCACAGCTGAATTGAGAAAGAAATCCTTCCCACTTTTCATTCATAACACATCCACTTGATCTGATTTCATATTGTTCTTTCCTTCAGTCTGTAGTATGAAACTACTATTATGGCATACCAAAGGCCCTGGGTCCAAAGTGAAAAGTCCCATTAATAAAGAAGAGATTACTTTCAGTTGCTGTCAAGGCCCCGTGCTGCTAAAGGATTGATGCTCTCACATTAAATCAGCCCCTTGAAAGGTCCTTCCAAAACCACACCGCTGCCAACTGTATATGAGCTTTTTCTCTCTCTATTATGTTTCACTTTCAGGGCATGTCCAATGGTATTTTCAAAACATGGAAACTTGGATTCAGCCTTGTTTTTGGTCAGGACATTTCAAAACCAGCGTATTTGTCATTTTTCATATTTTAAGCCCCATAACCTTAGGCCTAGTCCACATGTTCATGGATATTTTTTTTTATTATATGTTTTAAATGAAATATTCTACGTCTTACAGAATATCTCATTCCACAGAACACAACCGCTCTGGCAGAAACAACATGGAGGTAATAAACAATTACATTCCAGCAGCTTTCAGCAAATGTGTAATTAGTCCTAACACATAGTTGGTTGAACCTACTTTATATGGTTTCTTCTACACAGTTAAAACCATTCTTACAATTACTCAAGTCAGGTCTTGATAGGATACCACTTAACAAAGGCACTTGCCAAAGTTTTATGCTCACTATAACACAGGTATTTAAAACATGAAGGCCACTCTAGACTGTGACAATCAGATGTGCCGCATTTTCTACATTTCTCTCTCCCTTAACCACACTGGTTCATTCTTGACTCTGATTGGTCAGTAGGCTGAAAACTCCAGAGCAGGTTAACCATTGAGTGTAGGTTTCCATGGAGGTGTTCCTCAATAGAAGGTAAATTAGCTTTGTGATACTGCAAACTAAGGGATAAAGTGACCTCACTAGCCTCATAATCCAGCTTTGTACTAAAGATGTGTGCAAAGCAACAATGATTTCATGTCTACTGTGTTTTTAGAAATGTTCAGCTTGCAACACATTTGCAAAGGCAGTTGAAACAATAAGTGATAATTTAGATCCCACAACAAGACAATCTTCACAATTGAAGATTGCCCCAAGGTTGTGTCCTTCTTGATTGTCGTGCAGTGACATGTTTTGACCGCTAACTTCTGTCTTCTTTCAAAGAGATTGCTGTGATATCTATTCTCAGCTGATTTATACAGGTTTGGTCTCACATCTAGCAAGCGGTATTCAATAAAATTAGCTCAAAATAGCACAGCTTACATTATATCGACTCTCAATCTCCCAACCCAGCCTTTTATAGACAGCACTACTTCTGACTTTCATCAGCATAAAATCCAGAATTGGGGCTAAAGCTGTGCCATAAAAAAGACAGATCATGATGAGTTTACATTGCTTGTTGTGGATTTCCAATTGAGCTCAAACTGTGTTTTAAATGCCTGTTAGAGCATTTATCGTTCAAGCAATTTATAATGATTGAATATACACATGATTAGCCCATATAATGGGACCAAAATCAACCCCTCTTATAGACTAGTTTGTTTATAATATGTTTTGAAAAAGCTTCCCAGTGACAATTTCTTATTTATAAAATAAAATAAAAATCACATCAAGAATGGTACACTTAATTTTGGTTAGGAAACTAGGAAACTTTTCTTGCAGTTTGTAGCTAACACTTTGCTGTCTCTGTACTTATTAGTATTTCATGTTTGTACTTGTATTTCATTGAGCCTTCTGGGCCATGGTAAAATGATCATTTGCCAAAAATATCCGTATTATATGTGGACAAGGCCTTATTTGCCCTGTCGCTTTTTCCCGTTCCATGACTTTCCCTTCTTTCTCCATTTTTCTTACAGCGCCAAAGGGTTTGTTGTTCACTTTTTGTTGTCGGAGCCATCATTCAAAAATGCAGGGCTTTCTTCTGACAGGCACCGAAGCAAGAAAATGAGAAATGACTTACACAGTTTAGCTCCTCTTCATTTTCACTCGCCTTATTATTATCAAACACACGCACTCTACCCGTTCACCAATGCGCGTGCTCAGGGCTGCTTGGATGTGGCGCATATTATTTCACAGATGATTAGTGAAGTCTCCTCAGCCAAAAGACACCTAAATCTGTAAAGCGCTGAAAGGTTTTTTGTCAACGTCCGCTCCATGACGTACAGTATGGAGAGTGGACTTTGACAGTGCAGAGAGCGATGGCCTCTGCCCGACACTAATTAACTGTTGTTCATAATTGATTAAAGTTTCTGAGTGTAAATAATGAATGAGTATTGAATTTTATTTTATTTGGGATGTCTTGTTGAGTACACTTACCTTAGACACCTGTGAGGCTTGATGTAAACACAGAGGCATGATCGTGGAATAATTAGGTACTCATGTTTTATCGATTTTCCAAAAACACGTAGATTGACTGCTGGAATTTTACTTAAGTAGTCTTTTTATTAAATACGTTATTACACTTACTCACATTTTAGTTTTGCAGCAAACCTTTATCTCTATTTGAGTACTATTGCCTTTACATTCACTTAAGGACTTGTTATAAGTTAATTCGCTGCATTTCCAGAGGTATTCTTTTCCAGTTTTAAAGGAAGCTCAAGAAAATTTGCTGTTTTGAGTGTTTAAAATAGATACTAACCCTGTATAAGTATATCACATACAAGGAAACCCAAAGCTCACAATTTATGAGCTCACACTGTCTGAGCCGATTGTTTGCTGCGACCAAAGTTCTGACATGTCAGAATTTCATCCAGCCATCCCAATGCTGGGAGCGTGTTGGGAAGTGTTACATCGCATCTTGTAAACTGCTGTATGCAGCAAGACAAGGACGTACAATGAACTAAAATATAGTTGTACCAGAAATCGGGTGAGAAATTTGGGCCAAAAATTGCACGTATGCCCAGCTAAATGAGGCTCATTTTTATGCCACATCAACTGGAATCACTGGTTGTCAAGGTTACTGTTTTGTTTTAATCCAGCAACCAAGCTAGAGAAGCAGGCTGCAATCTTTTCCCATTATACAACGCATACCAACATATTCGAAATAGAGTACAAAGGATGTTAAAAGTATAAGGTTTATGACTGCATCTAAAGTAAACACAATGTTTTGGATGTGGCCCCAGAAAATGACAAGAGATTGCACCCTAGTGCTGCAATAAACAATCCTAAATATTGTCTTGGGTTTCTTGACTGCAACCCTGTTCATTGAAAAAGCAGGAACGAGATGCTGCGTAGCAGTACACTATGGGAAACACTCTTTGTGGGAACGGTTGTGAAGCAGGTGGTCCAAAGAGCAGCTGCCATGAGACCTAGTACTCTTAGAAAAAAGTCACTTCCTGGCCTAGCCTGATATCCTTGGGGGGAAGCCAGAAGGAACTTGATGCGTGCAAGAGACAGATGTGCCAGCATCACTATTGAAACAACTCCCAAATATGTTGATCTTTGGACCGGATAGAGAACGCCTTTCTCAGTGTTGAGTCTCAACCCTAGAGATTGAAGATGAGCTAGGACGATCGCAATGTCAAAATGCCAAGTCTTGAGACTGAGCTCGAATGAGCCAGTCATCTTTGTAATTCATTTTGTGTACATACGGGGTGACAATGCTAGGCCAAATGGAAGCGCCCTATACTGGTAGGCTTTGACTCTGAAAGCGAACCTCCTTTTCTATGTGAAAATTAGCGTCCTACAGATCGAAGCTGGTGACAAACCAATTGCCTGATTGAATCTGGGAAACAATCATATTGATTGTCAGCATTTTGAACTTGTACGTTCTGAGATAGCGGTTCAACCCGCAAAGATCCAGAATCAGACACAGCCCCCCAATCTCTTTGGAACCTGGAAATTCCGGCTGTAATAGCCTAAAAAAAAAAATACTGAGAGACAGAGGTTGAAAGTTTGCATTTCTCACTACACAAAATAACTTGAGAAATTGTGTGATCACACTGTCGCATGTCAAAATGTTTAAGCAATAGTCCAGGTCTTGTGATTGGTGATGTTTTGTTGGCAAGGTGATCGACAAGGTGATCAACACCTGAATTTGATTTAAAATAAAATAAATAAATTTTGTAAACAAACCTTTATCACGTGACGAAAAGGAGACGAGATGCAACGTAAATGCTGGTCATGTGTGACGATGACTTTAATTAAATGAATAATGCAATACTGTTGACAAACAAAAACAAGACTAAATGTGGTTTACAAAATAAAAACTGTGCTAAAATGTCATCACATTTAGTCATTTAGCTGACGCTTTTATCCAAAGCGACTTACATTAAGGCTACATTCATTCATCAGTTTTTGTCAACTAAAACTAGACAAAATTAGTCACGGATAATTCTGACTTAAGTGCTCACACTTTTAGTTGACTGAAACTTGACTAGACTAAAAAGAGTATGAATGTGACTAAAACTAATAAAAACGAAAATGACAGCTTTACACAAAGACTAGATGAAAACTAAAATTAAACAGGCCGCCAAAAACAACACTGTTGATGACCACTATACTGTGGTTATTGCAAGACCAATTTGTGCAAAGACAATATTTTCAAAGAACAATGTTTTATTGCATTTTAATGTAAAATCATTGGAGCAGTGTGTAAATGAAAAAAAGAGAAAGATCTACTAAGCTTTGGATTGTAACTGTAAACATGTGATTTTTTTTTTTTTGCGTGTGTTCCAAGTGTCCTAGAATTCCTTAGTGTGACTACATCTTGTTTTATCAGATCAGAGAATCCTTGCAGCCTGCAACTGGTTGGTCTTAGCTTGCATTAAAAATGTCTGCGTGTCTCCAGTGTGCATGCACATTGTGAGGGGTGTGCTCTTCGAGTCAGAAAAAAAAAGCCATCGATGCAGTCCACAGAAGTAGCACATCATTAATAACGCGGGGACCTTTGAAGATCCTGAATAAATGTCTAATTAGGTTGGGTAACCTTTAGGAAACTCAAGTGGGTGAATACTAAACAGTCCTGGAGATCTTGTACTGCATGGCAAACTAAGCACTCAACATGTGGGAGCGAGCGCTGACATTGAGGAGGTTTGTTCCCCCGACAGAAAGGGCACACAATTTAAGCCAAATTACAAGCGTGTCTGAACTCATTGACCAATCTTTAGCCATTTTATTGTCGTTAACCATGCTGTGTGTACCTTAGCCTACTCAGTAGGTAGATAGGCTGCAATTTTCCTCCTTCCCCTCAAGCTGTGAGATCTGCTCAGTGCAAATAAGAGAATCCATTATTCATAAAATAAATTTTACAGCAATTAATCAAAACACAGAAAGTACCTAATAGTCACGACTGTGGTGCCCTTTTGACCCAACACAAAAATACAAGACTCCGGCCCTGGTCCATCAAGATTCCTTTGGTCCATCTGATACTGTATATCTGGAGGTCCTTAAAGTTCCTAAAATCGGTGACTTACGTGATGTCCTGTTCACTTTTTTTTCCAAAGTCCAAATATATTTAGCTAGCAACTACCTTTTGTAATTTTTGAACAGAAAATCTCTACAAGTCACAGATGGCTGAAGCTTATTCCAGCGACACTGGCCATTAAACAGGGTACACAGTAGACAATTGATGAGATCAACTGATAAAAGCTCAGCTCTCTCAGCAGTTGATCCCAGATTTGAAAAAGTCTCTTTAAATGTAATACGAATTGTCTTCACCTTGAAAACTTAGTCCAATAGCTGTTTTAAAGCTGATTTGTGCAGCTTCTCCTACAGCTTCTTTCAGTGACTCACACTGTCGTAAATACTTCTAGTGCAACTCTGGACTACAACGCTCTCCAACAGACAATGAACAAATGAATTAATGTATTTTGGCATCTAATTTATTCTAATTTATTGTATGTTTTATTGTCATAACAATTAAGTACTGCAGCTTTGGCCTTGTGAAATCTTGCATTGGGTCTAAACTAAAGTGACGCTAGTTGCTAAGCTGACGCTATGTAAACAATATTCAGGGCATTTACTATAATACTGAAACTACCGTTTGAACTGCCATTGCCTCACATAAAGCCCGTAAATGGAACACTCCTCACAGCGTAGTAACATAGCACGCTTGCATATCCGCGAGTCGTAAGCTAAAGAAATATCACATAACAGTAGCTACATCTCAAAGGACAAAAAAATCTTGATCAAATGGAAAGAGGCAAAATATGAAGTTGTTAGGCAAAGTATCCTACAACAACAACAACAACATTAAAAGGCACGTCGGAATCGGTTTTGAGTCCTTCACTTTGTTTGAGCTGACATCATTCCGTAAAAGCTTGAAGTTTGACTCGAGACTGAACTCTCTCTCGGTCTAACAGACGTTTTCTCTTTCTAGAATCCTCTGACAAAGGATTTCTGTCTTTTTGGTGGCTCCACCATGACTGATGATAAAATTAAGTGCATGCAGTTTTGGTATGATCTTAGCGAGCTCATCATAGCATATACACACTATGTGTTTATTGAATTACCGCAAAGTTTGTAACTCTTGCGTAAACGTGAACATGTCCCGAGACTTGCTTCGGCTCAGTGGCAGCTCAACTTGCAAGTGCTGTTTTCTGCTCAGATATATCAGAGGGGGATGGTGCACGTTTCAAACACACCGCTACAACTCAATTAACTATCGTAAGGACTATTTATGAAGATAAAAATGTTACTTAGTTCTGCTTTAATATACATCTGTTTAATCCTTAATTTGCCAAAAATACATAATTTGAGTGTTTCAGTTTTAACTGGTAAAGTTTCAGTGAGATTCAATATTTTATTCCAAGAGAAACCATGTCAAGGCAGCAGCCAATGTAGAATTACAAAGTTTAGACAAGAGTGACAGAGTTTTGACAGTGATTGGACAGCTGTCAGACATTTATAGAATTTGCAAAGAAATGGGATTGGTCAAACTGTCCAAACTCTCATGGAACTACAGAGAATTTTACCTTAACCGTATTATAAAGCACAAATACCATATTGTTTTAAAAACATGATTTTCAAGCCCTTTCTCCCATTTGTTTATACAGGTAGTCACTGCATTCAAATGAATATTATTCATTGTATATATCTCAGGACATACATCACAGGCATAATCCCTCACAAACA
Organism: Perccottus glenii; assembly: GCA_024416835.2. NCBI lineage: Eukaryota > Metazoa > Chordata > Actinopteri > Gobiiformes > Odontobutidae > Perccottus > Perccottus glenii. The sequence continues at coordinate 11,176,898 of CM044558.2, forward strand.
TATTTATTATACACGACCACAGACGCACAAATACGTGCACACTCTAGCACAGTTGTCAGAGCGTGGAGTAAAATCAGAGGCACTGTTAATGGAGGCGGACAGCTTGGCTGCTGTTTCATCAAAGTGCAGAGGAAATGCAGATTGGTGTCCTGCAGGAGGCTGGGAATTGGATCAGCTTCCTTCTGTCTGCTGCATTTGAAACACTAACCAGCAGGGATTAGACAGCCTTTTACCACTGTACAGCCATTTTCTAATGGCCATCCACAGGAATATTTACTCACTGTCTCACCTGTGTTGATGTGCCCAACAGGAGCCCAAACCTGTCCCCGAGCAGAGATATCTTCATTTATCCCCAGCAACGTGGCAGCCATATCACACTGTCCTTGTTTAAATGACCCTGTGGAGCTCTCTGTTATATTACATTCGTACTGCAGCAATGGGAAAAACCCAGCCCTGCTACCAACATGAGATTAAAGTGTTGAATGTGTTTACGAACAAAACAATACGAACGGGACAAAGGTGACATTTTTCAATCAACATTTCTATTTTCATATCATTACCAGCAGGCTGAGATGGGTATGCATCACAGAGACATTTATTATCTTACACAGGTCAGACATTCATATCGCTTTATCCAGCTCTGAAATGAGTTTTTCAGAACATTCACTTGAATACTTTAACTTTACTATTTATTGTTTTTTATGTAAAGAATATAATGCTATGACTTAGACATATGTACACATTGACATAAAAAAAATTCTATATTGCCATTCTATAATTAAACCATCATTCAGTGGAAAAACCTGCTGTACCAAGTTACACATGGCATTACTATTAATTACCAACTTCTCTCAAATAACCCTTGTTTCTAGATTTTTTTAAAGCCTCCCAATTCTATTTTATTCAAAGCAAGAACCTCTAAAACTTGTAAAAAAAAAATGTATTCTGTGAAATCAGAGCAATACCATGTTACATTAGTAACAGTAAAATGGTTGCTATACGTCTTGTTTTACTGTATAACGGAAATTCTTACCTCTTTTTAAGCCATTTTAAACTATCTAATCTAAGATTAGCCCAGGCAACCAGGCCTAATATTCAATATAATTTCTATCAGAGATATCACAATTGAACGTAAAAAAAAACAGAAATGTTGAAAACAAAATTTGCTGCTATATGTATGCAGTAATTCCCACTAAGGTAAAATATGTGTTTTTATTTCTCTCCATCCAATCTGCTTTATGCTATTTAATGATAGGATATAATAGATAGGACACTTAAGAAACAAAGAAAAACAGCTTTGGTGATGAACGGCTTAAGTTATTCAACATACATTTTACATCATTTTAGTACACTACACTTATTATTACACATTACACTAATTTAGTAAGGTTTTGCGTGCCATCCACCACCCCAACCTGAAATGGAAAAAAAAAAAAATTAATCACTTAGGCTTTTGACCAAAATATCTTTACTACAATAAACATTCAAACAAATGTGTTTTACTCTCTTAATTAACAAATGAACTACTAGACTCTAATGCGAGTGATTTGTAATGTGCAAATGTGTACTGCATTTGTATTCAATTTTAACCTTTAATTACCCCTTTTAGAAGCACTTTATTTGGCAGCAACTTTCTATTTAGTTAGCAAGACAACCACATAAAGCAAGTCAGACTTCCCGCCATTCCAGGTGTCAAAACAAGGTATTTACGGAGACTAAATGCCGGCGCTACTGCAATTCCATCACGGCATCGGAACAATCTAGCAGATGTTTTGTCATTAGGTATCAAGGCAGCGCCGTTCGTCTCCACCATTCAACAAGGACAGGGTTTTACAATAGCTTTTTATTGAATCATTCAGAGGCTGATGTTATTTCAGGAGAAAACACAACGGCCCTCGGGAACAATCCACATAATTTTATCACAATCTGGCAGCTGGACTTTTTTACAGGTGAAGGTCAGGTAAGAGAAATAAATGTCAAATTAGCCTTTTGAACCTTGAGTTACATCATGCCAACTGTCACCAGAAATATATTATTTAACATAGTTAGTTACCTTGTTTTATCTGATCTAGTGACCTGGATTAAATATTGGGGAAAAAAGCCACACTTGAGCTTTACTTCATCAAAATCTATTTTTAGGGGTGGGTAGGATTAAATTATGTGCCGTAACAACTGCTAGGTTTTACTCTAGTCTTCACAGTGTAGGCAATGCAAGGCAATTTTATTTATATAGCACAACTCCTACACTGGTTCATTCAAAGTGCTTTACAGAAATAAAAGACAATTTTAAAATACATAGACAAGATTTAGAATAAAAAAACATTTGAATAATAAAAAAAAATAAAAGATGAAGAGTGCAGATAAAAAACACTTTCAATTGTCTTTATTGAAAGTAGGCGGAGCTAAAGAGAAAGCTTTTTAACTTCCCTTTGAACATTGTTAAAGTTGAGGCTGTTCCAGATTTTTGCTGCATGAAACTTAAACGCTGCTTCACCCTGTTTCAGTTCTAACACTGGGCACGAGCAGAAGGACTGTCCCAGATGTTCTCAGAGTCCGAGGAGGTTCATAAGCAACTAGTATGTCTGAAATATATTCTGGTGCTAAACCGGAATATATTTCTGTGCTGTTTTAAAGTATATTCTCTGAGCAACAGGAAGCCAGTGCAGAGATTTTAAAACTGGCGTAATGTGGTTGTACTTCCTGGTTTTGGTTAGAACCCGAGCAGCTGCGTTCTGAATAAGCTGCAGCTGTCTTAACCCTCATTTTGAGAGACCAGTGAGCCGTTACAGTAATCTAACCTGCTGGAGATAAAAGCATGGATAAGTTTCTCTAAGTCTGGTTTAGACATCATCCCTTTGACTCTGGAAATTTTTTTATGGTGATAAAATGTAGATGATGTAATTGAATTAATGTGACTGTGGAAATTCAAGTCTGAGTCCATGATGACCCCTAGATTTCTAACCTGATTTTTAGATTTTAGAGAAATAGACTCGAGGTGACTGCTGATACTTTCTCTTTGTTTCTGTGGCCCAAAGATGATTAGTTTAGTCTTGTCTCTGTTCAAACGCTGCATTCAATTCCAACAGAACATGTTTAATGCCTTGAACCTTGTCGTTGAAAAACAATGCAAACTCATTGCATTTAGAGGTGGAAACATCCTGGGGGAAATGGAACTGGACGGTTTGTTAATCTGTTCACTGTAGCAAACAGGACCACAGTGGCTCAGTGGTAGAGCGGTCGTCCTGTAGATAGGAGGTTGGTGGTTTGATTCCCGCTCTCCCCACAGTTCATACTGTAGTTGTGTCCATAGGCAAGACACATAACTCTCCTTGCCAATCAAATAAATGAATTAATAACAATAATAATAATAATAATTAAAGCCGCAAGCGGCGATAAAGGCCCTCGCCTCCCTTGAGACCGCGGAGACACATGCACTCGGAGGATTGCATTTCGTGCCTTAAAGCGTAAACTTCACGGTAATGTCAAATAACCGGGCCTGTGCTACTGCTGGGGCCTGCTACACCACCTTGTAATTTAGAGTTAAAGGTCTCCACAATCCCTGGTTTTCCTGGGAGCTGTCTGAACCTTTGAAAATAATAGATTATGCTTGGGCTAAGGCGAGAAAAACAAAGTACTGGCTGGAGATTTGAGATGACTCAGGAATCGCTGCACCCCCCTGTTTAAAAAGGCAAAATGTAAATATTACTTGTCTAAAAGTACAAGTTTACAAGTTCCAAAGGATTCTGAGGAGTTTTCTAAGACTCTAGCCTTGGCTCTGGAGGGGCTTCCTCTAAAGGAAGGATCCTGGCAATTGGGAAATGGCATTTATTTCCCAAAGAAATGGCTGCATCTTCACAGACTTATTACGACCACAGCCACAAATGTATCAAAAAACAAATTGATAACTTTTTGATGATACTCACCAAATTTGGAGCTGTTTAGATGAAAAGCCTTTAGCACAAGGGGTGCGATTTAGGTGGTCCACCCAACATAGTAGATTTCCTGTTGAATTTACGGTATGGCTGCAATAAACTTTTCTGTTTGCCCTGAGGTGTCCTATGGATGTACCAAGTTTCGTATTTCTACATTTGAATAAATTTACTTTCACTTTCCATAGGACCAATGTATTTTCATTGTCCAGGGGTCGCCACTGAGTCATTTTTCATTCGTTTTCCTCGGGACTTCAAATACATACATTTTTTGCCGGGCTTGAATTTTGGGTCAAATTGAGGATCATTTTACAGAAAAATTATAATTCGTCAAGAAAAAGGCCTGTCTATTGAACACACATGTGTTTAACTCATTTTGCCTAAGTTGGTGTCTGTGGAATGAAGCAGCTATTTTTTGTTTTTGTTTTTTAAAAGAGAGGTGTATTCTAAGTCGGTTCACATCTTCAATTCAAAATGGCCACCTTCCCGTGTGTGATAGGGTGTGGTCCACGTTGGCTTTTTTGTTCATAAGCCCATGCTGGATGAGTACCAAGTTTCATTTGCCTACGACAAACTAAAATTTTCACTTCCCATTGACTTTTTCCACATATTTGGTAAGTGGCTATGGCAACACATTTATAGATAGGGTGGTTGTCCATGGCTTTCATGCTCGTCATGACATAAGAGATGTGTGTACCAAATTTCATGTCTCTATGACAAACTAAATTCATGGGTCCCATTAGAAGTTTGTAGGGGGCACTGGAGAGCCATTTCTAAAGATAACCCTTTTATTTACATATCTTTGTGTTCAGGTCATGAACGTGCACAAACGCCTTTTTGGGTCCAACTCGATCCGAGAAGGCGTTCGAGAGTTAACAGACATTTTATTTTGACAAAAATGGCCACCTCATTACAGGCTTGCCACACCGATACCCGATAAGATATCAACAACAAAGTCACAACTGTGGTTGGCACACGTGTCTAGATGATACTCACCAAATTTCGGGCCATTTAGATTAAAACACAATGATTTGCATCTTTTTGCGCAAGGGGTGCGATTTAGGTGGCCGCATGTTTCACCCTACATGGTGGACTTCCTGTTGAGTTTAGGGTGTGGCTGTCATTGACTTTTCTGTTTGCCCCGAGGTGTTCTATGGATGTACCAAGTTCTGTATTTCTACATTGGAAAATTTACTTTCACTTTCCATAAGCTCAATGTATTTTGACTTTTCTAGGGGTCGCCACTGAGTCATTTTTCATATTTTCTTTCGGGGACTTTAAATACCTAAATTTTTTGCCGGCCTTGAATTCTGGGACCAATAAAAATGACGCATGTTTACTGGGTCAAATTGAGCATAATTTCGGAAAAAACTAAAAACTCAAGCAAAAACAATAGGCCCTCCCGGTCACCATCAGCTAGGGCCTAATAATAATAATAATAATAATAATAATAATATTCATTCATTCATTTTCTATTTTAGCTTGACAATACTGAGAATTCATTAACCCAGTAGAAAGCGTTATTACTTTTACTTGAAGAAAAGGTTAAAGTTAAGGCATCTAGTTTTCAAAGGAAGGGTTTCATCTCTTAAATAGAGACAAAACTAAGTCCAGATGCCTTAACTTTAACCTTTTATTCAAGATGTCCTGGATGACTTAGAACCTTCACAGACATTACTTTTACATTACTATCATTTCCGCTTCTTTTTACAAATTCCTTTTTCTTTCTTTTTTAAGATGACCAATAAAACAGTAGACTCAGTTTTATAAAAAATGTTTTTATTCCAAATGGTTACTTTGTAGCCATCACCTTGAATAATTCTGATTTATCTTCTCTACTTTGGTTTAAACATGACCAACTACAGCCTCAGAATATCAAAACTTAAACACGTAATGCTGCAATATTTAACTAAAGACCGTCGAGTTTAAATCCAACCCACACATGGGAGTCCTGCCCCCTTCCACACACACACCAGTACTCCCCTGCAAAAGAGATTTGTAATCTCAGTGGGACTTTTCTGGATAAATAAAGGTTAAGTAAATATAAATAAAAATAAAATAAAAATCTGCCAAAGTCATTTTGAAACAATTTCCAGGTTTTCTAGGATGAGTGTGGAACCACATGCATCACTCATTTCCGTGTACTCCACAGACTCTTTATTATTTTACATGATAGTACTATATGTTGTGTGTTATGGGGTGCAAAGGTTAGCCTTTTCCGTGAGGAGTCTGCAGTGTCCCTAGTGAATAAATATGAGAGTGAAATGGTCAGTGTCTGTCCCTTAGTGTCAGCCCTGCGATTAAATTGGCCACTGTCCAGGGTCTAAATTGCTGGGATAAACGTCAGTCACCTACGACCCCTAACGGGACTAAGCGGAAGAAAATGGATGAAAAAAAATGAATGAATGAGCATATTTTGTGTGTTCTTAATATGTCTTAGTGCATATTGAATTTATAGTATGTACCTGTAACTTCAAAAAATAATGCCAGCTATAACCATTCATTTTCTTAGTACAATCAGATTAAATACAAGTTAACTCAACAACTATAAATACCTTGTAATCTAAATGTGTAAATTACAGATAATGCCTGAACAGCTAAGAATAAAGCATAAATCTTCTTATACTGGCGCTTTCTTTATCGCCCATCATTTGTAGTTGCATTGTGTGGATGTTAAACTCTCTTGGCAGTAAAAAACGAGACTTGGCGGTTATATCTGAAATGCAACTTTGATAGCGCTTTTTCATTGATGAATAAAAGTCACATAACTTTTGTGAACACTCAATTACATCTTATCACTTCGAACTTGAAATACAGTGTTTAACAAATTAATATAATCAAATCTTACCTGAAGCATTGGACCTGAACGATAGAGCCGCCCACGCCTGTCTCTCCGGAGAACCACAGAAGCAAACGTGTCAACTGTTCTTGCCATATTGATGGAGCCTGGAGTCTACGGAGACCTCTAATTTTCTGACTGAACGGTCCCAGAAAGAGCTAATGATATGTTAATGCTGAGCGGCAGACATTAGGGAGACCAAATGACGGCAATCCCAATTACCTCGGAGGGACATTGCCCTGTGCGGTTTGTCACGCAAACAGACCTCGGTAAATACAAACATGCTCAACGACGGCTGCCAAAATGTCATAGATCTAAGAAAGCATGAAACTTGAACTTGAATAATTACACCTACACACTTAGTCGAGCTAGTGAGATGTACACGTGTTGATTCCTGTGAGAACAATTAGCTTTCCCAAAAAAATGTGAAAACTCGGATGGGTCCACAGGAACACTTGCTAAAACTTTTGTTCGCTTTTGGCAGAAACATAAGTGTATTGCCTATTCAGCATTGGGTGGGAAGCAGTAGGAGGAGGTTAGCTTTCAATAGAGCAAGATTGAAATGTGCCACAACAGATTTTGAAATCCCACTTGTACATATCCCCTTTTGTGGATTTAAGCGCTATCCGTTAGTATGTATGTGTTCCTGTTTGGCTCGGCTTTGGCGTAGATTGCCTTCTCCCATCCCGTCTCTAGTGTGCGCAGCATATGGATATATTGTGATGGAAGGTAAAAGGAAATGACAGGCCATTTGAAGATGCCCTAGTCCCTAAGTTATGAATAATTCAATGGGCAGCGAGCAGGTTCTCCGCGCCAGCTTCAAAGTTTATCGGACTGCGCTGGCTCTGTGGGAGAGAGACTACAGTGCGGCGAGGAGATTAGACCAACACTGAGCTGGGACCTGGTCAAACTCAATTAAATACGACCAGGATAATTTCATCCTCTCATTGTGCTTTACTAGAAAAATAAACCCAGCGTGCTCACACCCTGAAACGACAATGGCAGAAAAGGGAAAACAGTCAGTGAATTATTAAGCAGGGAGTCAACGGCGTGCTGCGGGCTTCATGTAAAAATATGGAAATGGGAGCAAAGCACAAGACATGATCGATGAATATTTTCATTAATTATGTCAGACAAACAGGGCCGGATCAGCAGAGAGGCAGAGAGAAAAGGGCGAAACTTGTGATATTTACACAACTTTGGCAAATACCATCTCTGAGCAGTTTGGCTTGAGAATGATAGATTAGATCTCAACGCTCTACATCTAATGCAAGGAAAAGGTGTTAATGCCTTTTGCTGGCTTTAATTGTGCTGTCCACCCTTCAGATATTGTTGCTTTTAAGCATTTTAGGCAATTCATGTTTTGTGAATATGAGGTAAATAAAAGCAGTTTGACAAATGCCAAAAGAAATGCATCTAGAAGCACTTTATTTTACATCTGGAAGGTAAATAAAAGCAATTTTATAGTTTTTGTAACAAAGTTTTGTTGCTCAACGCTTTGTTTTTATTAGATCCAAATCACATCTGGGCAAGTGAATAGTGGATGTACCATGGCAATTCAACTAATGGCCTCTCAGTACTGCAGAAGTACTGCAGAAAATATGTATATATTTTTTTATTTCTACCATTTTGCCTTTATTTTAAAGCATTATGTGGTACACACTCAACCAGGTGATCCATAGAGGCACCCCCTAAAAAACAAATCTCGTAACCTGACCAATAAGACCTCTTCAAATTCACAAGGTGAAATCAATAGCGGTTTGTTTGATGAAATTTCGACTTGATACTGATCCATGATGGATTGATGGATAGAGGAATCTTTGGAGGTCTAATTTAACATGGCGCCCCACCCACTGGCAGCAGTAGGCCTACACACAGCGGAGACACTTCTAGCATGTAACTATTTCTCATGTATACAGGGTAAACAAACACCTATGCCACCCACAAAGCCAGTTCTATATCAAGCCAGGCTTGGCTAATGATGATAAACCTACGTAAAAGTACAAAGTGGTGCTAATTAGGTCTATGCCGATTGCAGCTCATTAAAGCTGATGTTGCCCTGACATGTTTTTGCCAATCATCGCTGGGAGAGGACTTTCGGTGCATCATTTTCTAATTACTTTAATTCATCATTGTAGCAGTGCTCTGAGCATGTTCGTAAAGGCCTCAATCACATGCCGAAAAGGAATTTGAGGAAATTAAATGAATGTAAGCTTTATGTATCTTAGAAAAAGAGAACATATTTTGTTGCGAAAATATTTCTTTGAACTATTATGAGCAAAGATTGGAATTTGAACATGAGCAAAATGAGTTAAAATTGTCTTACTACATAATTGGTGCATAAAAACCTATTTAAATACATTTTAATTCCAAATGTTTTAATTTAGGTAGTAAAATGGGTTTCTTTATCTATTTACTATCACTTGACTTTTTCACACGCATCATGAAAGAGACATACAACTGAAAATATATTATTTTTTTGTTTAAGCTCAGAATATTTTAATACTATATTTTAATAATGTTAGTCTTTATCATGTCAATTTTAAGCTGTATCGGTTTACACATGACTCCTTTTATAGAACTAATGGGATATGTGTCAATGTGAGCACATATCAAGCTCTAAACCCTACAAATGAGTACAAACCTTGCTGCAATGTGATGACCGTTGAGTGAAATGTTCCCTGTTCTCTCTATTATCTTGTTGCTGACCTTTGAGAGTTTACTGTCTGAATGCCAAGCAGATCCCATTTTACAGATCACCCGCTCATTTCAAACCAGCCAATAAAACAAAAAGATGTATTACTGACAGGCAGATTTTATGCTATTTCACACATAATATTTAAAATTCTCCCTAATCCTGCTGCTTTGACCTACTTTTACGCCAGATCCCCAGGCACTCGAGGAGCCAAGCTGTTGCCCTCAAACTCACATACATTTTGAGAGAATTATTTATACTGCCCAGGTCCGGGGCCCGTCTAATTTGTGTGAAACTATAGTGTACACAAACCCATGGCTGACATTTTTCTCGCTGAAGGCAGAGGACTGTGCACCAGTGAAAGAGACGCAGAATAAAACATGGCGCCGCATCGGCCTTTGATCTTCGCTCCTTCCATTCCTCCCTCCAAAGAACAGTGAGGAGCCGACTTGGAACCAGGGCCTATTTCTCTGCCACGAGACTCAACAAAGATAGTCTGCAGACGTTATTTAACTTTTATGTGTAAAAGGGTATAAAACTCAGACAGGTTTTGTTCCATACTGGGTAATGGCGGAAATAAATATTCTACCGTATGTATGTGAGTCGCCGGCCAAGTGGATTTAAGCTGTGTGTATTTCAAAATGATTTTTTTGTCCTTAGTCTGATCGCTCTCAATTTGAGTTTTATTTCCAGGGGGCAGTACAAATGAATGCAGGTTAAACTACTACACTTGGGCTCCAAAGTCAAACAGTGTCATCTTGACAAAAACAGCTAAACCTGTGCTTTATTCTCTCTACCATAGCCAATGCTTGTTATCTCACCAGGTTAGGTTTGTTTCTGAATGTTTCTTATCCACATTGTGGTAAATGAATTATGGTTTCAGTTGTTGCTTTAGCTAACATTAACCTGCAATGCTAAGTGCACAGTTGTCAGGTGGAAGGTTTCATAAAACTGGGGACAATTGCAGACTGAGCAAGCTGATTAGGAAGCCAAACTATGTTGTTGGACTGCAATTTGATGGATGGTGAGCTATGGCAAAAGAAGGCTTTTACCTAAACACTTGAGTCTTGAGTTCTGCTGTAACACAGAGGCACAACTTGAGCAAGAACCTGTAAGTGTAAATTAAATAAACTCACTTCCTAATTTTTTTTTTTTTTATAAATATGTGTTATATTTTTGCAGTAATTGATACAACACAGTAAAAAGAGGAGTCAGTGCCCCAGACCCCAGATTCTTGTGTCTGTCAGAGCCAAAGCGCTGCAGCTGAGAATGATTTTTTCTGGGGGCCACCGAGAGGTCAGACTCCATTAGCGCTGTTCCATCAGACCGTCTGTGGAAACACGCGCTCCTCGTCTCCGTGAGGGTCTCAAAATGGGCACCTCTTTGTCAGGGCAATTTGTTGATGATGCATGGTTATGATAAGATTTGAGTGAAGTGTCTGAAGCGGCCAGAGCCTGGGCGTCTGGGCCAACATGTGTAATCAAGCCATGGCCAGATTGAGCCTCTGATAGAAGGGGTCCGTGATTGCTCATAAGCAGCCCCAGGCCCTAGGCATTTAAGACACTTTCTGTTGATTTTGATTGACAGCTGCTCAATCAAATGCTGCATCTGCTCGCGGCAGTTATCAGTGCCGCAGTCTACATCAGATGTCTGTGTGAGCCAGCATCTACAGTATGTCCTTACACCAACTCTATGGAACTTAAAGAACCCATATCCAGCACCAGACTTTCTCAATCTTTGTCAGCCTATCCTGTCAGGCTCTCTCTCAACTTTTTACTATGTTTGGACCTTGTTTGAGCCTTTCAAGGTTCTTTTATGTCTTTTATGATGAGCAATTTACAACCTGTGTTACATATCTGCACATTATTATACTTTCATTGCGGATTAGCTTGATGCCAATGTAAACAAACTTATGTTAATGACTGACTTACCTCAAAATCTCTCTGCTATGCCTGCCTCAAGTTGTCTTTTTTTTCCCCACAAACTTATCCAGACTCTATTTCTGATTTGTTTTTTTTCAATTAATTAAAAAAATTGAATGGTTGCTGACAACACACTTGGCATCTTTAAGCATACAGTGGGACATACATCAAACTGCAGCGATGTACACAAGTATGTTTTTGCAAGTAAGTCCAACTCAAGTCCAAGTAGGGCTGGGCGATATATCAAATTAGTTTGGGAGAAAATGTACTTACCTTACTTACTCCTTGATATTCTTCCCATTCCGTCAGGTTTTGTCTATCTTGGCATTCAGACTACCCCCCCGTTTAACCAGATGGCTAATTTTATACCTCTCATAGACCATATAAAAGAACTGGAATAAATACATTTTTTGTTACAGCTTCCTGTCTCTAAAGGAGGTCTAGATGTATCTTATTTTAAACTGTATCAGATGGCATCTTATCTGAGGTTTATTGCGGAATGGGTCAAGGAAGATCCCACTTCTGTCTGGATGGGTATTGAAAGTTCACAAGTTTACTGTTTGACACTTTATCCTTCTGTCCTGTAAGAATATAACATCTGTAAAGAGTTTGTGTAATAATAACCCCATAATCATCAACACTGTTAGAGCATGGTCCGTGGTACAAATACAATGTTTGGACACATCAAGGACCTGCTTTTATCCAGACCCAGTTAAAAAGACAATGACCTGCTTTTATAATTTGCAGATTTAGATGGACATTCTGGAAGACATAAAAAAATGTTTGGATGGTGGACTAGCCGTGGACATTTTTTCTATTTCTTCCTTTCTTGTCTCCTTGGACTGTACTAAGCTGAGTTCATTTCTTCCTTTGTTCTTTGTGTTTTGTGTTGAAAAATGTTAAAATTAAAATAGAAAAAACTACAAAACAAAAAGAAAACTCTTTACATAATTATATTAAGCCCTTTAATTATTGTAATTCTCCTTTTACTTGTTTGAACAAATTGTCTCTGAGTCGGCTACAAATGGTGCAAAATGCTGCATCCAGGCTTTTAACTGGAACCAACAGAAGGGCTCACATTTCCCCGGTTTTATTCTCATTACATTGGCTTCCAGTCAAATTCAGAATTGATTTTAAAATTTTAGTCTTGACTTTTAAGCTCTGCATGGACAGGCCCCCCAGTACATCACTGACCTGCTGACCCCTTACTCCTCCTCCCGCGCTCTTCGGTCTTCTGGTCAAAATCTTCAAACGGTCCCCAAAACCCATTTTAAAACCCGGGGAGACGGGTCTTTCCAAGCAGTCGCCCCCAGACTCTGGAACGCCCTGCCCCTGTCACTGCGAGTGGACGCTTCTGTTGATTCTTTTAAAAATCAGCTGAAGACACTTTTATTTAAACAAGCTTTTAGTTGATTGGGCTTTTTATGTTTTTACTATTTTGTGGTTTTCATTTTTATTTATCATAGTTTTATTGTTCTTTTATTAAAATTGCACTTTGTAATGCACTTTGTGATTTATATCTGTGAAAGGTGCTATATAAATAAAATGTACTTACTTACTTACTTATTAAGCGGGGTCATATTTGGTTATATTGCCTCTAAAATGACCTCTCCAAATTAAAATGATTGCTCTAGTTTCACCTACAACAGTCAGAATCACTGTAAGTATTACTGATTTTTGTCCTCGCCTAAAGATGTTTGTGAAAATAAAGGTGTCTAAAGCTGCAGCAGGTAGGGGACTGAAACACACAATGTGCCAACAGAAGAACTTTGCATTTTATTTTGCATTTTATAGTGGGACGTATGAAAACGTGCAATAGATTTTGAATGCTTCAACCCACAGGCATCGATGAAGGCTCTGAATTTGTATTTAAAATAAGAGTTATGGGCCAAAATATATACTTTCTAATAATATCCTCACATAAAAACACACTGCAAACTATTGGTTATAAAACAGTTGGTCAATGTTGTTCTATATGTGCCATTCATTGTTGCGGTCTCTTGTTGGCGGAAAGCACAAGAGCATGTCACATGTGAAGCATTTTACTGGGTTTTTGCCTGGCATTTCCTGCACCTAAGCCTGCCATGTGTCTTGTCACCACCCAGATGTGCACCAAGCGATGATGCTGTGGTGGCCTGGTGGATCCTGCATCTGCCAGCTCCAAGACCAGGGTTTTCATCGATGCCTTCTGGTGCATTGGAGCTATGTTCTTTCCTTTGCACTGTGCTTTGTACAATATGAAGGCATTCACAATGACAATATGCTATTGCTAATCAGTCGGTCCAGGAGGCCAAGTAGGACAAAAGAGGGGCAGGGTAGGTGTGATATCTGGCTCCTCAACAACAAACCACATCCCCTCTGCAGGCGACGGCTGTCTGGCACCACATCCCCTTCCTCTGCTCCTCCCCCGTCCCCCGTCCCCTGCCTCTTCTTTTACTTGTGTCCAACTAAGGATTCTTGAAGGAAGGACAATGTTCTGGTTCTGGTTCAGAAACAGGCTCTGAAGATGGTCTAAAATGTAATATGTAAAAAGTACTGTACATGTACTGTACTGTACTCCTGACAGCGCAAAGATAACCTCCTCCACAAGTTTGGAAAAGTTACACCTTGGAACAACCTTTTCTTTTTTCTTTTCTAACTTTTTCCAGATTATATAGCCTACACTTAAAACAGCCAGATACAGTTACCAATGAAGCTACAATAGATTAAATTCAAATGATAAACTAAACAGGGTGACCATATGTCCTGTTTAGCCGGGACAGTCTGGTTTTTAGGCATCCTATCCCGTGTCCGGAGGGAGATCGGCAAAAACACTAAAATGTCCAAATTTTCCCCTTGTTATCATTCTTGTATTATCATCGCACTTGTCCAAAATACTGATATGAACTCTTCCTGTCCCGATTGTCCCATTTGTTTACTGTCAATCCCAGTCATAAAGCCAAAGCAGAGCACTTTGCTTGTCACTCATTTGTGAGACTATTGCTAAGCGTCTTTTCTCCAGCTTTCAAAGCTTCAGTCTGTCATGGCCAATAGAGAAGTTAACATTTACTAACAAGCTTAAGAAACAATACATTGATTTGATTTTAGGAAAGCACATGTTTATTACATATTAATACAAATTTTTAAAAGCGAGTCAACGCAATCAGTTTACTTTTTTTAGTGTTTACTGCTGGTATATTTATTTTATTTCCGTTAAGGTACTGTCCTTTAACTAAAATTATATTATTATTATAAAATTAAAGTGTCCTAGTTTTCAGGTTTGAAAATCTGGTCACCCTAAAAATATAGTCACTTACTCCATTTCAACATGGACCTCAGCCCACTCAGTGTCTGTATTTTTCACATGTTATAGTGTCTGCCAATCTTATTTTAATCCAAACCACAATAAAAACCTCACTTACATATCGAGTATGACAGCCAGCACATCCAAAAACCTGTCCTCAGACCACCGCGGAAATATTCTCTTCATGCCTCCGACTGCTCCTGGTCCCAGATGTTACTACATGTCGTGTACATGCCTCCACTACGTCCTCAAGCAAGTATTTACTTTTTTTTTTTGTATGTCTTGCCATATTTTTAATTACAAAGACTGTGAAAGCACCAGACACACACATACATAATTTACGCACCAACTCTAGAGCAACAGAAAACCTAAGCCTGCTAAGTTTCTGTTTACAAGAGCATAACAAACTATACCTTGGCGTGCTCAGCTACTCATTGGCTGTATGTTTATTGCGTCGCTAACAGCGTGTAATCGAACTGGTTTGTTCTAGAGGGGTTCCGCTGTCAGAACGTTCAGGATCTTTACGGACTGAATGAGGCCAAACTTGTGGGATGTGTTGATGCTCGACTTGCAGTTGGCCCTCAACGGTAAGAAAAGTCAAAATTCAAACTTTGTGCTTTTCTGTAAAATGTTTTTTAAACGCATTGCCGGTCATTAATTCCATTTACAAATCATTAGAACTGCCATAACCCTTGTTGTCACTGACACCAAGTTTAATTAAAGTTTACACTTGTGAGAGCTCATAAATCTAATAATTTTGCCATAATTTACTTTTTTATTTTTGGGCTAGAGAAATCACAGCAGTGCTGCAAAGTGAAAAAACAAAGTACATGTTGTGCCCTCTATTTATGTGGTTAACATAACTAGGCACCACATGCTCAATACAGAACAAGGACAGCATGTGAAAACTTAAAATATCACTGCATTTATTGCTGTGTCTAAAAACAAAGAATAATTAAAAGGTACTCACCTATGAGTGCCTTTCTTCTACACGCACAAAAGATATCACGTCAAACTCCATTAAAACACTTGACCATTTACTCCATCAGCACAAAAACATCGGCCACTGTGGGATTTCATTGAATAGCCATTGGAATGAATATTATTTTCATGTTTTTATGAATAAACTGTGCTTTGACACGGAATTGTTACCTTGACGACCTCTTTTACTAATTAATTTTACAGGCCCTTCTCAGAGTTTTGTGATATTGTTGATGCTATTGTTGAAACTGTAAAGCTGCATACAAAAAAGAAGTATAAAGTGAGCCAGTTGTGAAAACGATGAGAGATTGAATAAATGTCACATGAAAAGATATTATTAGAGAATTCAACATGGTGCTTTCAGTCGACAAGTGGCTCAGGATAACAAGAAGGTGAGTCATTTCCCTGTTATTCATTTTCACACCATGTAACATACTTCTCAGAACCTTTCAAAATAACCCATATCCTTTAGTTTTTTCACTTGTTGAAGTTGATTAGAATTATTGTCCAACCTCTACCAGGTCCTTTTTAAATCCTAGACATAATCTTATTTGTTCAGTCTCTCACAATTGATCAGAAGAACACTCCTTGTTGCAGGTTTTCATGCCGCTGCATCATAACGCACTCACAACACCCCGAGTCACACTGGCACACTCCGGTAAAAAATGGGAAATGTTTTGTTTTTGCCAGGTTCAAAGCTGTGGGGAAGTTAGTCAATACCTGTGAGGAGATGGGGTATTTACCAAGCAAGGAATGCATAACAAGTTTATTGCAATCTCTTGCATCATCATGAATTATCAGTTGTCTTCACAAAGCTGTGAGGGCTGTCGAGTTGCAGCGGCAGCAGGAGTAGCTACTCGGAGAGCTTTTAGCGCCAATCTAAAATGTGTGGGTCAGCGACTCGGATTCACACAGTCGACAAAAACATTTCAGAATCGACTGCATGGAAGAAGGCAGTGTTCTTTTGTCGAAGATACATTAGTCTTGAAGTACAACTCATACATTTTTAATGTGGCTTGAAGCACTCCAGGTCAAAAACAACTGAACAAATGCTTCATTGTATCATGGCCATGCTTCAAAATAATGTCAAATTACATAAAAGTATTATCATAACATAACATTTTTATGTTTTAGCCCAAAGTTTGTTAGAACTTTGTAATGCATGACAGCCTTACCAGCAGCTTCAACACTTTTTTTAAATTTTATTCTTTAGAGCAGTGTTTCTCAAACTTTTTTTTATGGTACACATATTTCAAATGACCAAGGGGTTTTCACCCAAATTTCTGGTCTGTTTTAGCGTTATTTGGTAATTTTTAGCTATATTTCTTTCTTTCTTTTCTTTTTTTTTTTTACTAATTTAATGCTATTTTGTTCAATTTTGTTCCTCTTAGTGTCTTTTAGATCAGCGGTTCTCAGGCCACAACCCCAATTTAACAACTGGTGGTGTTTGAAACCCGTGCCACAACCCTCGACTACACTGCGGCTCCACGGCTCCACACAGGACCGCAGGGGGTTTGCCGCTAGCCTTGGTGCTGAATCACAAAGAAATCTTAAATTTTACACTTTTATTACCACATTTTCACCGTTGTGGAAAGTAGGCTACTTTCTGGCCAGTCAGAGACTTCTGGTCGAGCAGCACGGCTCTCCGAGCTTGTGGCATTGCGCGCATCAAAAAATGAACGTGCACAGCAAGCACAGCTGCATATTTTGCTCTGTAGGATGCCATAGAAAATGCCATCAAAGTGTCAGCGTTTAGCAGCTCTGATAATCACAACACAAGTCTGAGCATTCTTATTGCTGTGCACAGTCACAAGCTCAACTGAATGCTCATGCAGCTTGCAATGTCTCCAATTAAAATAATAAAAATCATTAAAATGTTATAGACTGAAAAGTGGCAATACCTACAGTGCAGTATCTTGTCTTTCAGTTTCTCTCTTTCATTTTTGCACTTTAGCACTGTTGAATGGATCTTGGGAGTAAGAACAGTTTATGAATTTCCCCACTGACTAAACGGATTCAACCTCAACCAAAGAGAGAGGCTGCGGGTGTTTATGGTACGGAAAATATGGTCTCGTGGTCCGGACTCCGAACTTTGAGAACCTCTGATGTAGAATTCCCTTTTTGATCTCGCGACCCTCTGAAATAATCTGGCGACCCTCGTGGGGGTTGGGAACCCGAGGTTGAGAATCACAGCTTTAGATGATTCTTAGCATTTTCTTTGAATACTTTTTTTTCAATTCATTTAATCTGAAATAAAGTTCTGGGGTCCAAATCTTTGGCAACCTACTTTTGTGTCCTAATTCCAGTATTTGGCAGCCACTGCTTTACTCATGTTTAGTTAATATGACAGTAAAAAGTCTGCAGCTCATGGTCCTGCTGATTTTGATCTGCATGCTAATAATATGTGGCCATTGATTATAAATGAATATGGAGACCTTAAAAAGCCATGGAGAAATCCTGTAACCAAATTCAGTAAAGGTCTTAATTAGACAGTTCATCAAGGTTAGCTGAATGCACAGTTGCAAAATCAACACAAAATAAGCACATTTGTGGTACTGCATATTCAGGATTTCTATACAGTACTATGAAACTGTATTCTGTTTCACTTCTTTTTTTTCCGCCTCATCCCTGCACACGCTCACATTTCTGATCAGAATAATTCTTGCCGATTGTACAGTGAACTGTCATGTTTGTACCAGGCGACACGTGTTGGGTCAGGTTATTTACATGGGCGAGCTACACTTGTACATGTATCTGTGTTTGAACCTGCTAATAATAAGTCTTCCTTTGACTATGAATGTTCGAATCAGGCATGGTCTACCTGCAAAAGGCTCTGTGATGGTCGACGGTGAGCCCGGCAGCCATCAAACACACAGCTGTGCAGCGTCGGTGCTTTGTCTCTATCAGGCCTTTCAACTACAAAGGCCTCATCAAAAGAAAATGTGAAAAAAAGAACATTCTCTTATCTGCTCCCTGGCTTTTTTCAAACACACTCGCTGGATTCTTCAGTCCCTCATGTTCAAGTAGGGTGCATTTTTCCGACACTGATTATTGGATGTTAGTTACTTTCTCCATTCTCAACCACAGTCCAACAATACCTGCTTCATTTAAAGAGATTTAAAATTATATCCTGTGGTTGTACTTTGAATAAATTTATTTACATTATTTGGAATTTATGTCTAAATTTGAGCTTAACAATATTCATAGGCATTGCTGTATAAACCTATACAATGTTAATATAAATACATAAAGCAATATAATGTTGTCAAAGATTCTCCTTTATAAATCCATCATTTCAAATGATGGTACATTGTGTGGCTTGTGGTTATAGCAGCGTAGTTTCCAAACTCACCCCTCTTTCTTAAGCCTGTGAGGACCTACGGTAACCCAGCAGGGACAGGCTGTTGCCTTTAAACAAACCCAGAATAAATGGCATAAAGAGTTCATTTAAACATTTAGAAGGTTGTTTAGTCCAGTAATATCAAAAGCCCGCATGTAAGATTGTGAAGTAATGGCTCTTTCCATTAGAGTTGTTGCCATGTAGTAAACTTAGTTTCAGCTGATGTGTTCCATTTGGTTCCAACTGTAATAGTGCATAATCAAATTAAAAATACAAATAAATAACTGGCCACTGTCCAGGGTGTACCCCGCCTCAGGCCCAAAGCTGCTGGGATAGGCTCCAGTCACCTGTGACCCCTAATGGGACTAAGCGGTAGAAAATGAATGAATGAATGAATAAATTACATGGTATGACTTTATTATGGCAATTACATGGCACTACTAAAGGTTAAAGTTTATTGCACCAGTGTAACCAATGTGAGCTAAAGTCAAGTGCCTTTTTTTTTTCTTTATAACTGCATTAATCCAATTCAAAGAACTTACATTTGTCAAGGGGAAAAAGTACATTGTCATTCCAACATTATTTTCTAATTTGCTGTTGATATTCAAACAAAAGACCTAAAAACACAACAGCTGGCTCCCAGGAACCTGTTGGTGACACAGTGACACAATGGTTTTTTGTTTCTCAACTAATAGTCTCTGATGCATAGAGCCACTTTGAGTGCTCAATGCCAGATTTACAAAGTGTTTGACTTGTAGGCAGATATACTACAAGTGTATCTCTGCGAATGTGAATTGATTTGATTATGGTACCAACCAATGTTTGTGTTTTGGCGTCTAGTAAATGGTCAAAAAGAACATAGTAAGATCACTCTATTATTTGAACAAACTGAGCTTCAATTTAATTAATGTCAGCAAAAGGATAAAAACATTTGCACAATTTTGTTTCTTCAAAATAAATAGTAATACCTATCGGCTGCACATGTCGACACCCAATTGTAACAGAACTTTTTAAGCTGAAAAAATGTATACAATATGATTATCATACAGGGAGTCCTTTAACCATCAAAAGACAAACCATTAACATTACAAATTTCATTTCTGAATGACACTATATGCTGCACTCTGCAAACTACAGAAGCAAAAGTCATTTACTTACATACTGCAACTGCAACTGCACCCAGTTAAGAACTGTCACTTCAGAAACAAATGATTATATTTTTCTACAGTCTATTTGCCATTAATTTGACAATTGAGTTGTTCTGACCCTTCAGCGAAGCGTTCCTCGACCCCCATTCGTACAAAGCGTTACAAGTGAGTTCTGACATTTTAGAGCTCAGAAATCATACATTGGACTTGGCATTAAAATGTAAAAACAAACACTACATTGCAACATCTGCAAAATGTATTGTTAGGAGTAAAGTGATGTCTTTCTCTTTGCACCCAGCAGACATATGAAACTGTCACTCTTTTATTGTCTCATCACGTCACATTTTTAGCACAATGACTGTGTTTGAACTGAATGTTTAGTTGCACTTTTCATATAGTCGAGATGTATTACTGAGTCCATGAATAATGAGGCTCTGCTGAAATGTTGATGGAAAAACACTCTCACCAAGCCCATTATCGTCTTTGCAACCGAGAAATGCTGAAAAAGAAATCATTAACATATAAACTGTTGTTCAATCTCATATGAAGAGTCAAGTGAGTACTGATTAGCCGCCAGAGACACAGCATTTCATGACAAACTTTTGTTTTTGAGCACAAAGATAGCAAAACAATGCATCAAAGCGAGATCCTGGGCCTGTGCCCATCACTGGAATGAAAGGGCAGGTGCCTTCCCAAAAACTGTCTCTGACACATATTCATTCAGCAGTCAATGGTTGGACCGGAGCCCGAATCTGGAACCTTTAATGTCTTTTGCACACAGGTTTCCTCCTCAGTCAAGCCACTTTTGAAGTCTGTGTCAAACTCACCATGGCCCGCTTTTGAAAATCCATATAAGGAGGTAAACAAACCAAAACCTTTGAAGTCAAAGTCCTTTCTTTTCAATATCACTTGTGTTGTCTTTGAATCTTTCCCTCCAATGCTCTAAAGCAGACAAATCATTTTCTGTTGACAATAAATTATTTTTTTTTCTTTTTGAGAGTCTGAGGAGTATTAAGAAAGACACGTTGGGGCTATGAGAAAACTCCAGCACCATCGTTGTTGCCGTACAGGTCGGCCAGCTTTTTGAAGCGTGGCCCCCAGTTGCTGAGATAGTCATAGTTTTGATCTGAGTCTGTACTTAGTGACTCCAGTGAGCTTAGTGACTCCGCTACTGAGCCGCTGCCTTCAAAAGCATACGTCTGCAGAGAGTCGTACGGGGGAGCGGAGGGGTCCACGTCGGCATCCTTAAGCCGCTCCCAAATGAACTCTCGAAAGACCACGTTGTCTGGAAGGGATTTATAAGTCGGGCGAGTGGCAGGCGGGTAGTGGAAGAAGGTAGGGGTGTCAGGAGTGACGTCACGGCGTACGTTGGGGTCTCTGATGACATTGAGGTTGCGGAGGGTGACCATGTCAAAGGCCTCAGTGTCTTCTTCGCCGCCGCCCTCGTCGTCATAGCGCACTATGTTCTCTCTGATGTCCCGTTCCTCTTCGAGAATCAGGGGCTCCTTCCTCCGACGGCGCATCATCACAATCAGCAGCACCATCACTGCACAAAGAGATAGACGTGAAGTCAGTACAAGAGAACAGAGAGTGCAGACAGCAGTATGTACAGTATATGTGGCTTTTAGAATCAAAACAGAGAAGAGCCACATTTATAATTAATTGCATGCGACAGTGTTGTCCTTTAGTTAACGAGTTAATTATCTTGTGACTTAAACAAAGACTGTTTTCTCACAATAATTAGTTCATTTTTTTGTACGCTCATTTAAACAAAGCTTGTTTGTCTTGTGAGTTAATCATCTTTTGATCTCAAGACAAAAAGGGTGTTTATTTATTTGTCATCTGATGATGTTATTGATCAAGGTTAAGTTTTGAAAGTTTAAAGATTTAAGTATCATCTTGAAATACTAAAAGTTCCATGTGATAATGAGTTGAGCATTAGGAGATGATGAACACTTTCATTGTGAGATAGTTTTAAATTTGGGAAGTTGAGATTTCACTGGACAATAAAGTTCATATGAAAAATGGCATCATATTATAAGGACTTAATTGGATTGTGAGTTGACATACATGTGGCAACAAAAAGGAAATAATCTTACGATAAAAAGAAAGTCAATCTTTGATTTTTGTTATTTTGATTCAAAATGTTACATTACATTATAAACACAACATAAAAAGATTGTTTCCAAACAAAGAATCAGCTAAATATCAAAGCTTAGAAAAAAAACAACGTTGCTATTTTAAAACAAAATATTAAAAGTTACAAAGTATTAAATGTATTTTATGCAGAAACTGTCTTTGATGTCTACCATGTACACCACTATACATTTGGTGGCTTTAATTTCCACCATGTTAAAAAGTGGTCCGGCATGACATCAATAATGTTGCTGTTTATTTCACAATCACACATATTTCAGAGATCAGAGAAAATCCTTTTATGACTTTATAACCAATGTAATCACAGTGTAATATATGCAAATCCTGTGTGACAATTAACTTCAAGACTGCCCCAAACTTACACCCGACACATGGAAATGGTGGCCCTCTGAGATCTTCTCAAAACCCTCTTCCAGCCCCTGTTCCCTATGCCATACATTATGTCTGAAAATAACTCTACGCCCAAGCAAACTGGCAAATGTCTAATGATCCTCTATCCATCAATGTCAAGCTGGTGCCAGTGAAATATCGTTCCGTGGGCCCATATTTCTTTTGCTGTGCAGAGTGGAGGAGGCGGCACAGAATGAGAGGGCAAGAACCAAAATTCAAACACCACTTCACGGCGTCTAATAAGAGAGCAAATGGAACAGATAGAACGGAAGAAAGTGTCAGATAGAAAGGTTGCAGGAGATGAATGGGTAGCTCTCTTGTTTGGCTGTTTGCTAGTACCCACTTCAGCAATACTACTTTTTCCCCTCGTAAAACTTGAAATGGACATTCAAGTCTCGACGCCACTTCAAATATCTATGACACCCTTTTTGTGCCAAACACTTTATGTTTAAGATTGTTGCCTCTGATTTTAGGAACTGGAGTCATTTGAAATTCTATTCAATTCAAAAGGGTTAGCTCTAAAGTGAATTACAAAGTGGCACATTGAAATGGAATATTCTCAGTGCTTTCCAGCAAAGCTCTTTAGGGTTTAATGTCTAGAAGGCAGCCGTAGTGTGTCGCAAAGTGGAAGCCGGCCAACATCCAATCACATACCACTAGGATGAGCCAGGCATACAAATACAGTGAAGAAATAATTTCAAGCCCAGACTGTTTAGCAAAGCCATATTAAAACAACAGCCCCACACTTCATAACACAATTACTGATCATGTCGACTAAATGGAAAACAGCAATCAATGTAGTGTTGCAGTGGCTTGTGCTGTAATTGAATTGTTTAAATAGTCTGCCGTGTACAATCGATAGGGAACAAGGTGAGTTTTTTCGGCCGGCCTTTTATTGCTGACGTGCTTTGCCGAATGTAATTTCTCATTACAGCGTTTTATTCCCGCTCTGTGTGATTGTGGTGAATCCCAAACTGATTATTCACTCGTTTTGTCATCCACACATTGTCTTCGCGTGCAGTGCAATTTAAAAAAAGACAAATATTAATCAGAAACCGTGGCAATATTTCAAATCAAAGACCGGTGTTCTCATCAGAAAGAAAAACCTTTTCAAAATGTGTACAAGAACTTATTCCTATATTAGATCTTTTTTTACATTTTTTATAACCAATTTTTTTAAACATTACCAAATTAAGAACTTATGTACATAAAACTAAAAACTTTTCATTAAGGACATCTTAAAAGTGCTCTGTGTAAAATGTTGCAAAATAAAGTAAAAAATAGAACCCATCATTCAAAGCTAGATTTGAATAGTTTATTTTCAAATCAAAATAACACTCTTTGCATTTGTCTATTATGGTTAAATGGAGCTCTGTAAAACCCAATGAAAGGAGCCATTTTGTTAAATGACTACCTATTTCTGTTCCTACCACTGCTTTGTGAGGACAAACTGAGCACTGCTGATGGAGAAGCACACTTGTCTTTGTTTTTGAGCACAATGTCAGAATGGCTCCTGACATTGGTTTTCATTGAGCATTAAAGACACAAGACAGACAAATGCTGAGAGTATTATTTTAAGATGATTATACAGTATTGAAAACATAGTTGTGATCGATGTGTTCAACTGTAATGACAATATTTTACACAGCACAATTTAAAATGATTGTATATTTTGCCATAGACATGGGTTGCATTACATACTATTACATTCATTCCAATTTTTTATTTTTATCCATGTGGGGAAATTCATTGTCAGCAGCCACCACAAGGAGGCGAACCAGAGTACTCGGAGAAAACCCACCCATGCACGGGAAGAACATGCAATCTCCACAAAAAGGCCCTGTCCGGCCCCAGAGTCAAACTTTGGACCTTCTTGCTGTATTTTGCACGTGTTCACCGTTTCCCAATAAATTTATTCAGACAAATCAAAGGCTAAATATTAGTAGGCACTGTTTTTCCAAGGGGTCCAATAAGTTAATAAGAATAACTAAATTTAAGAAATTGGTATCTAAATGGTATGTGATCTTTGTAACACAAAAAACATACTCTTTTATATGAAAGTTTTGATTAATGTGCAACGCCCTTAATGTTAAACACATACTGTACTTACTGCAGTTTAAGAGCTTTACTCAATGTTTTTATGTGCACTGTCAAATGAACTCTTCATTCCTGACACATCATAGACCTTGAAGTTGACAACATGACAGATCCCAGGATTGTGACTCTGTTTTCGGGGGATATATTCTGAACTATTGTCACACCATTTCCTTTATCTATTATCTGTCTCGGTATGCTGCATGATTCACAAAAGCATTTACGGTGATTTGTCTGCGGCTGATGTTATCCGTCATAAAAGTGTTTTTGTTCTATTTTCTCTTTTCTTTTTCTCTGTGCTATTAGTATTTTCCACTTGTTTCACCTTCTTTTGGCCCGGGCGCTCATTATGGAAAACAAATGTGCACTTAATTGACTGGTTCAGCCTATTCTTTCTTTTCCTTTTGTTTTTTATTTTTAGCGTGTCAAGCCGTGTCGTAACCGCTCCGAATAATCACCCAGCTAAATGGACAAACACAGACGACACATTAGCGCTTCTGAATGTGCACAGTGGAGCTGAAAGATCCAGATATACCGAGCCACTGAAATAAGACAGAAACTGAAACAGGAGCCAGACAGTAAAATTAGCGACAGATGAATGGACAAGATGATTTATAGAATGAGTCTGATAAGCAAGACTTGGACAGAAATAACCGTCTGGAGGATTGGAGTGCTGCGTAATGTCCTAATTGGCCCTCAGGAGGACTGCGCAGAATATAGGAACACTCCATAATGATTGTCAGCGGACCATCCAGCATTTGGATTTACTGTATCAGACAAAGGTGAATGTATCAATAAAATGTGTATTAATACAATATTGACGCAGAAGCATTTGTGCAAACAGCAAAGGACAAGCCCAGTAATTAAATCTAAAAATATCAACCCATGATAAATGACCACTTACATTATGAGTCCATCCAAAGCTAATGTGCACTGTGTATCAAAAGCATGAAGCAGAAATGACACAGGCGTACCACAACAAATTTTTAGTACCAATGGTATTATACTTAAGTAATATGCAATACAAAACAAGCCATTGAGAAATTCCTTGATTAATCAGCAGTGAACTTCGCAAGGTATGCAATGGTCTATATAGAAAAGCTACTGCACATTATAATAGCTAGTAATGTCAGAAATAATGCAGATACTCATTTTTTTCACTTTGTTGAAC
This sequence comes from Perccottus glenii, assembly GCA_024416835.2. Taxonomy (NCBI): domain Eukaryota; kingdom Metazoa; phylum Chordata; class Actinopteri; order Gobiiformes; family Odontobutidae; genus Perccottus; species Perccottus glenii. The sequence continues at coordinate 11,202,847 of CM044558.2, forward strand.
TTGAACTACATATCCAAAGCAGACATGTATCACTTGCCCCTATTTCTCCAAACAGTGTTTTGAAACAATTAAGGGCAAGACTGAACAGAAACATATCTCTAAAGCTTCATCAAGCTTTGGTCAGTTTTCATGATTGGTACAGCATGACGGTCATCAATGAGAAGGAAAACATGAACTCCAACATACAAATCTACTTCAGCAAAAGTAGATTTGTATTTGTATGTAGAAGTAGCAGACTATCAGACTTTCCTTGACGTGGTGTTCACTGGCGTGCCTCCTGCTCACAGAGTTTACTGTGGGGAATGTGTCTCTTCAGCAGAGCTGCTCATTTTGCATTTTTATGGGAGAAACACAATAATCAGACTGGTTTAAGAAAAAAATACAAACAACTGAAACATTATGGCTTCAGGAGGTATAATATAGATCCATACTAACAACGTAATCTATGCGTTTTTTTACGCAGCTTCCTGCATTTGATCCGAAAGTCCAAACTATCAGCAAATGTGCTTTTACACTACAAACAAACCAGACCAGACTGAGACCACCTCTTTTTGCTGGACCAAAGAGCAGCTGTTTGGTCCGAACCATGGTCCGCTACAGCTTTCATGCTTGAAGACGTTCTATGCAGTAAATAATTTTCCAAACATTTCTTAAAGAGTATTTGAAAGCATTAGACAATTGAAGGAAAAGTTATGCATTAGTATAGTACGTAATAGTATAGTACTGTAGTATGGTTTAATATTATTAGTAAAGTAGTAGTAGTATATTGAGTATTACTTTGTATATGTTATTGTATAGTATAATAGAATACAATGGTTTACTATAGAATAAAATAGTGTAGTGTTAACTGGGCTATAAAAATCTCACTGTTGTTTAACTATATGCCATGAAACCAAATTCCTCACAGAGAGCCCACGTCAGGCTTTGCCAGGCTAGGACGTTCCTAACAACATGGAGGAAACTGACAAATGCGACAACCATATGAATAGTAGTATAGTTGTGACTAATACTGTATTAAGTATTATAACACAATAACAACAAATACTAATCAATTATGTTTATAAATAAATTAACATTAATGTTAAAGTAATGCTTTTCACTCATCAAATAACTAATGTCTACTTCCGTTGTTTATATACTTGCATTACTAATACGCTTAATATATTATATCAATATACTATACCTTAATGGGTTAAAGAAAATGTTACAATTTCTTCTAATACTTTTTTTTTCAGTTGTAAGGAGTACTTTAGATTAGATTAGATCAGAACTGTATTGATCCCCAAGGGGAATTCATTTCATGTGGACAAACAAGATTACAAACCACACCATGCAGCCCAAAGTCATTTCATTCAGGCGCAATGATCTTCACAAAAATGAAATAGAGTAATTGCAAATGTACAGACATAACAAACAAGTAGTTATAACTACAGTAGCAGTTACAACATAAACAACAGTAGCTGTTACAACTAGGGCCGGGACTCGATAAAAAAAAATATAATCTAATTAATTAATTAATTAATTAAGAGGCTTTATAATTAATTAATTAATTAATCACATTTTAATTGTATATAAATATTTGACCTGAGAACAGTTCTTAATCAACAAAATATTGTTTATTTATTTCAGTCCAGCAGACCAGTGCAATGTTTGCCATTAAGTGTAGCAGTGTAGTTACCCTGGTCCTGAAACCAGTCATCTGGTGGAGTGTGGGTTGGGCGTGGGTCCTTGTAACTTTACTCGGAGTCGGGCTAACGTCCACGCTAACTGCTGTGTGTTTTGTGTTGAGGTGATATTTGAGGCTCGATGTGCTGAGGCGATACGCAAATTCCTTGTTGCATAGCTTGCACACAACCATGCTCTTGTCGATGCTTCCATCCTTTGGTTTTTTAAAACACAATTTCCCATCCACGGGGCCAAGCAAAGCGGTCTCGTCAGCTTCTTTGTTCATGTTGACTGTGGTTTGTTGTTGTCGGAAGTCAAGAACACTAGTTGGTGCTCCATTCATTGAAAAACTTTCCGCGGTGCAAAAATAAGTGTGGTTAAAATTATGTTATTTATTTTTTGCATAATTAATTAACGCGTTAAAGTCCCGGCCCTAGTTACAACATAACATACGTAGTCACAACTACAGTTGCAGTTCCGACATACGTAACAAAATCAGACATCAGACAAAAGCAGGTTAACAGCACAAAAATTTTTTTAAGTTTAGTTTTAAGTGAGTCACTTTTACAGTAAAGTAATAGACATCTCCTTTTTACACTTCTGCTGATGACTTCTAGTACTTAATGAAGGGTTGTTGTGCAGTGCCGTTATTAGACTATTCCTCGCCAACAGATGGATTCAGCTGCATTACTAACACCATCCATCTCACGTCAGAGAAGAGCAGATTCAAACCACCTGACTGACAGAACTGAAAAACTACACAAGGTCTTATTCCGTCTCGTATCTCATCCAAAACAATGCAATCACACACAATCACGGCCCCAATTGCTACCCACAGATTGAAAGAGGGCCTGATGACAACCATTGAGCAGCTAGAAATAAAGGATTGGGCTTTTAATACGAGGGAAGATGGACAGGCTGAATATGCAGACACAGAGAATAGAAGGAATGATCCTATTGAGAGAAGCATCGACAGGGACATCTGAGGACACATGCAAACAAAGAGACTTGGAGGTATATAGTTCTAAGACTTTGGCCGAATAGAGCAAACTTTCATCAGGCTCCTGCAAAAGGAGGGTAAAACTGTTTCTTGATGGTGCTCTTTTGAAGTTTGAAGTGTTCTGTCGTGATAAAAGAAAAAAAAAAACTTCAAGGGTACTGGCATATGAAGCAGAGTTTGACCCCATTGTTGGCGTTATTGTATGCGCTGTTTAGATCCCTTTGGTGCTCAATGAAGATCACTTGAGCGTTAAAGTACGAGTGTGCCCTGATAGTAGAGCTCTTTGTCGGCGGGTTTTATGAGCTTTAATGCAGCCGGAGGTGACAGCTCAGTGCCGCATCAGCCTTAAGGGCATGTTAATGAGTCCTCATTTACAAGTGTCTTTACTAACATCTCAACATATGGCGCAAGAAGAGAAGAAGAGAAGGGTCCGACCTTGAGATACGGCACTCCATACAGCGCCTTCACTTCCAATGAACTCGGCCATGTAATGATTATGTCAGTGGAGGAGAGAATACAGCGAGAGAGGTAGGTATCAGACAAGTCGAATGTAAAAGCTCATCAGGGTGCCTCCAGCGATACACTTTAGATTTCACTTCACTGTGTGGAAATGTAGGAGGGACTGACACAGAATCATTGAAAAATGTAAGGTTTTATCAACTTTGAGGGAAGTCTAAAATGTAGACGAGTCAGCATTTTACATTTAAGGCTTACTATATAGCCAGGCCAGTTATCTTAATTCTTTTTCTGTTCTGCTTAAAGAATTAAATGGTAAATGGTGGGCATTTCTATAGCGCCTTTTGTACCCTTCTCGGGCACTCAAAGCATGATTGGTTCTTTGGAGGTTACAAGTTGGCTTTCCAGGAAGCATTACCAACAGATACTTGAAAGTCCCTAAACTGGACGTAATTTGATAAACATGCAAACAATCGGGGACTAAGTGGTGATGTGGACAGTGGAACAACCATCCAAAACTAACTCTTGAGTAAAGTCTCCCCCCATCCCCCCCAAAGGGCCGTGAAGCAAAGAACTGTGAAGGAAAGGTATATCTGACCCATTTCATAGTATTATTTTATTTTGGACTTTTTTTTTTTGGATGTAGCTTTCAGCCAAGTTCCAAAAAATTTACAAAAAAAATATTTTTTGATATAGCTTAACTATTACTTAGGATAGAGTTACTCAATGGCATAATAAATAATACTGATTCATAATATTCATTAAGGTGTCTGCTGTGTAAACAATTTCCTAAAGTATCTAGCCCAACATAGGCCATATTTGGAGAGCTAAACATTTTCTGATTCTGGTCTGAAAGATTGAGAACCAATGATCTGAGCCATTACAGCTGCAAAATGTGTTTCAATATACAAGTGCACTCATACAGCTCCAACTACAATCATCAACGTGATTATTTCTTTTGTTGTTATATTGCAGATAGACACACAATTGCTCTCATCTCGGACTTCACTGAGGAGCCAGAAAATAAGGAATCCATATAAAAAGAATGGTATCCACACCCTTCTGGTCAACCACCAGAGCATTGAAGCAGTGTTGATTGTGTATGCTCTGATGAAGCTATGACTGACCTGAAAACTGCATAAAACCAAACTGTGGGTTTTTTCTCTCTTCATTCTTCCAGGTGGATAAAACCCTGTCTCACAGCTCACTTAGAAACTAATACTGCTGGCTGCTTCACTGGAGTGGAGACGCATCGTCCACTGACAGGGCACTGACAATACCACTCAAGCCTCCAGAGTCTGAGTCACTCGAAATTTAAGAGTCAAACATTAAACCATAACCACTGCTTATTAGTCAAGGGTCAGTTTAGAAATTGCAGACTGGGCACTACATTTTGTATTGCAGTTAGAAGTGCTTCTGAATGGTCACAATGACACATGCAAATGATTTATTTGGATTGTGCGCCTTGTAATCAAGCTATTATTTTTTAAATAAAAAAACCTAATGTAAGAATGGTGATATATTAATCTAAATCTGTGCAAATGATAAAATAATGTATTAATTTACATGGCAACTTCTAAAATTAAATTAAAAGAGCTGCATTAAAATAGTTAGATGACGTGTGTTGTACATATTGTACAAAATATAGACATAATCAGATTTTTTTTTATTAAAGGTAATTACGTGAGTATTTACTTTTGCTGTTTAACAGTATTTCCCATTCCATCTTTTACTTTATTATTCAATACTAAACTGAACAGGGAACCACTGGGGGGAGTATAGAGCAATTTGAGTCTGCCTTCGAAAGTTTGTAAAAAGTTGAGTAGACACATTTTGTATAAGCTGGAGGTTACTGAGAGAAGACTGGTTTACGGCTACCAGTGTTGGAAGTAACAGCGTTAGAGTATAATGTTGTTACTAACGGAGTTAGCTGCCTGGAGAGATGACACCGTTGCAAAAACGATGATTGGCTGACGCGGTCTCACTGCACGCTCTGACTAACACTAAACACAAGACGGCGTCACCGACATTGGTGAGGAGCCGGGGAAATTCAAAGGTATCGTTCGCGAACTGGAAGTACCGGCACTACTTCTCGTTAATTGAAAATAAAGGCAAGAATGTTTCTGTAACATGCCATGTCCAGAAAAAAAGACTTTATCCACGTCTGCCTCAAGTAACTCAAATCTTATGAAGCACCTCACACCTCTCTTGTTGCTGCTGCTAACCCCAAAGGCAGCTAGCGTGAGTTCCAGTGAAGGAGACAGAGTCACTGTTAAAACAAGCAACGCGGCTCAGCAACAGGTGACCAAGCCAGAACTGAACACATTGATTGCAAGGTATTTTGTAATCAATGTTAGTTGTTAGATAAGGAGTATTTTAGTATAGATTATAGTGTGACAGTGTAGTGAATGAATAATTGATATGTAAAGCGTCTTTGCGTCCCCGGAACAGCGCTATATAAAATGTATGTAATAATAATAATAATAATAATAATAATAATGTATTGTTCATTTTCACTGAGAATAAACAACATGTTAATCTACAGAGAGAGTTGGATTGTGTTCTGTTTATTGTGCAATAATTTACAGGTACAGAGATTTGCACTACTTAATGGCCAGGTCTCCCTTTGTTTCTTTTTACACAAGTTTACATTTGTGTGTCTTAATTTTGCACTTGAAATTTATTTTTAATATTTAGTTTTTATATGTATATCATATGGCAGACTGCAATCTATTGAGTTAAAAAAATACCAAATGTTCTAAAATACTGTATATAATGTTTTTATTCTTCAATCAGTTAATATAAACATCTTTGATATTAAAGATGTTATAAAACGTAATGGCGTTATAGAACATAAAAAATGTAACGTCAGTTACTTTGCTGAGTAACTAATTCCTTTTACAATGTGATAACTGAGTTACTAACTCAATTACTTTTTGGGAGAAGTAATGTGTAACTGTAACTAATTACTTTTTTAAAGTAAGATGACCAACACTGACGGCAACATTAAGTGCATTACAGTAGTCGATACACCACTGTGATTGTGTTGTGACTTGGCCCTAGTTAGTTTAGCCTTGACTAGAACAGTCTTTTATTTAATACATTTCTTTAATTCATGTAAATACACCTAAGCTTAGACACCTAAAGCGGCACTTTGCAGGTCTAGCAGTTTCTTTGCTGTTTTTATTCAGATTTTTCTTACAGAGCTCCCCCTACAGCTTCGGTGTAATGTTAAAAAACACTGTTGTAAAAACTTATTGGTGATGAGCGTCTCCCTGCTCTTCTCTCGTATCATTTGACCATGACCAACGGTTTTGTCTGTTTAACTTTTTTTCGCCGGCTCTGTCTGCAGCGAGTGTTTGTGTGTATAGTGTTGTAAACCAAGTTGTTTCTCGTGAGACCCAAGACTCCCGCAATACTTCTTGTCTAGTTTGGCTGGTCTCCGACCTTTTCTTGCATGTGTGGTTTTTCCGCTAAGAGGCGCTAGAGGGGGTTTGGATAGACCCCATCCTCCACAAATTAAGTCATTAAGCCATCACAATGACTCTGAAGCTGTCATGTTAAGGTAAAGTGGCAACGTTCTTCTTTAACATTGTGATCTATTAATTAGAGTAAATTAAAAAGTCAAACCAAACCATGCCTTAAAGCAGTTAAATCATGCAAAAAGCCATGGAAGAGAGCCTCAGCAAAGTAGTTCCAAAGTTCTCCCAAAAAAACCAAACCTGGACCTCTGCAGTTAATTGATCCTGTTGGTTGTTTGTGACTATTTCACTTGTAAACATGTTCAGTGCCATTCAGACATCACTGACCCAGGTCATGGGTATTTACCGCAGAAGTAAAGTGAGGAAGGCTACTCCCCCAGATTTGACCTGTGCAGGACCCTAAAGAGCACAGAGCCCTTTTGGTGCACTTTTGTCACACCGCCTTAAGAATGGATAGTTTCTCTCCTTTGTAAATACCCTGGAATGCAGGGTATTGTAGTGCGCAGCTGTGTCAATGTCCACATTAATTTCACTAAACTACTGTATAACCTACTGCTGAACCGCACAAGCAAAAAAAAAACATGTTTCTACAGCATTCATTTCTTCATTTAATGGAATTATTATTTTGATAATGGCGCTGAATAAACCAAACGCTCCTTGGAGAACCTTTATGGACGAGCAGTTCAGTGTTTCCTTAGAGCAGAGTACAGACCTTTTACACTTCAGCAAAACAAACATATACATTGGCAAATAGAGAATACAAGGTCAAAAACGGCTTTAATATCAGAACTGTAAGCTGCTATATGTTGCTTTTAGGAGTCCAAAGATTACAAGTAATTGCTGAACAATCAATAGCATTGACCAGCATTATGAGGACAAAAGAGCACTTGTTTAATTCATCCCATTAACTTATTTTTTGTGAAAATGAATAATGTGACCTTTCCCTAACTTTAAACAAAGTTCACAAATATATGTATATACAGTATGTGCAAAACGGTATGGGTCCTTGATATGATTCTGAGCATACTGTATATTGCCCTTGGACAAATTACAACAGTAGACTAAAATGTTCCATTGCTACATAGATAGTTTGAATTGTATTTTAGTTTAAAGCATTGAAATGCAGACAGTCAATTATCAAGACAATTAGATTTCTGCATTGTAACATGTTCTTGTTCCAGTCAGTGCTCACATGACTCTTACCCAGCAGAGTGATGATGCAGCCCAGAATGGCCATGAGAGCTCCGGTGCTGAGGCCGGTGGCAGTGTAGGCTATAGCTCCGCACGACACAGCCACGCCGTCTGAGTCGCAGTCACACACTCGAACCGACAGAGTGTTGGTGCTGCTCAAGGCCGGTGTCCCGCTGTCTATGATCAGTACCGGCAAACGGTACACAGGCTGCTCCCGTCTTCGGAAGCCACCTCGCTTTGTCAGAATGGATGCTGTGTTGTCTGCAACATAGAAACAAATACAAAATACAAATATAGGTCAGGCTCATTTCTGACTGATTGTCTAAAGGACATAAAAATACACTAAAAACTTACAATCACATCAATATGTACATATTGACAGCATTTTATTTCTCCAGCTAAGTACAAGGCAAGACACTGACAGACAACATTTCACACACACTGTGAGCAGTTTATTTTTAACAATTCATCTACATAATAAGGACCATAACAACAAAACAATTGACCTACTGTAAATACTAGAAGGATCAAACAAAATAAGTGGGTCAAAATCTTACATAAAACTAACAACCCACAAATTAAATACAACAAATAGGTCAATATTTGAAAACATTGCAAAAAAGAGATTAAACCTAACATCCAAAGCTATCAAGCAACATCGCCCAGTTGTTATCCAAACCAGTTGTTTTCAAGACCCCTTAATTCCTCCAGGTCTGGCCAGCCTAACCCATTCACTCTTTCCCTAAAAATAAAGATTAAGTAAACAGAGAAGGAGTTGGCTGTACTTGAGACATGGAGGCGGATCATTTCATTAGAACCAATTTATTGTGACAGTGTTTATTGTGACAGCTTTTAATTGCTTAATTAAATTAGATTTAAACGGAGACAATATTTGCAAAGCTGTTTATTCATGTGCATTGTGCTGGATTAAAGATAGAAACAGAATGCCTCAACAATGTGTGTAACATTAAAGCTATACGTACATCTAGAGACATGTTGGTATTATCAAAGTAACAGTAAAAGATTTGGAAGATGAGTAGGGCTGCATAATCTATCACAAACTAATCATCGCAATATCCGTATCACAAAGAACATCCGTGTGATGAGCATTTACCTTTTGTCTGTTAAAAGTTGTCTTCTTTGTTAAGAAATTAAACACATTTTTCTGTGTCTGCACCTGGAAACCCAACTTAAATCCACAGAGACCAGAATAATTCTTTATTTACAGTAGAACTGAAAAAGGTTAGGATGGAAGGTCTTGGTTTCCAATGTAAAACTAAAGATTGTATGTTACAACTACAGAACTAGGGTGATGCTTTTAGCCTCCTGTTATATTTAAAGCCTATGGCCATGAAAAGAACATTGAACAATGTGTATAAGATGTCGATATGACAAGGCTTGCCTCTCCATAACATTGATTGTAGTGTCTCGCTCTTGCTGCTGGAAATGACTTTACAGTAAGAGAAGCTTGAGTGCCAACAGATGGTGTCATTAACACAATTCATTACGTGACACACTGCGGTAACTCTCCCTGGTCTTGACCACCTGTTGGCTAATAACAGCTTCAGTTTCATGTTCAGATTTTATATGAATCTCCTCAGAGACATCAGAGGCAGCGCGCCAGAGAACAATGTGGCATTGCATCACGACAAAGATATTCTACAACGGCTATATCAATAGATTGATGTGTAACTTCAAATGGCGCTGTCATGTGTGTATGTTTGAAAGATAGATGCATTGATTTTTTTCAGAGCTGCGTTTATGTAGACAGCTTTAGATAATGTGTACAGTCTCTTGGAAATGTGTGAAATTGAGTCTGTGAGGAAAATAAAAAAAAGTACAGTATATGGAGCAAGTCACAAGAAAAGTAAGACAAACATGGCATTTTTTTTTGTGTGTGTCATGTGTCCATTATGAGAAAAAGATGTGCTGGTCTGACTAAAACCAAACTTTTAAAAGGTCGATTCTATCTGTATTCTTGTGACGGATGAAAGATGCCTAATCAGTGAACCAGAAAAAGAAAATGCTGCATTTAATGGCATAAGGAAAAAAGTTCCAAATAATCTGAACATTTATCAAAACTGATGAAGATTTAAAAAAGAGGCATCTTGACATAGTGCATAAATGCTTTCTTCTTTTTTTAACCCTTTACCATTATGACTACCTGGATGACTCAGGACCTCCACAGATGTCCTGGAACAAAACTCGGCTAGACTGGGCAGCTTTTAGAACTGGTCTGGTTTCTGTGGACTCAAGTTTGGATTTGTAGGAAGCATTACCAAAAGACACAGCGTAAACTGCACCTGAATGCATCTTGAAAGACAAACATTTAGTCAGAAAAAAAGATGTGTAATATTATAGCAGCCCCATTTTAGACAATAACAACTACTGAGGGAAATTGCTGTGAAGGGAAGGGATCCTAACCTTGTGCTGGAGCTAGATTCTTGTGAGATTTGTGAGTTCACAATCTCGCAAAAAGTATTCACGGCTCATTGTTTCCACTGATGTGGCACCACTGACAGGTCTGGGTGTGTTTTAGGTTTGAAAATGTAGTGACCGTTTTACCGTTACGGGCGTAAACAACATGGAACTGCTCTGATTGAATAAAACTGTAGTTGATAAAATCCAATCACCTTTTTCTATTCTTTTTTTTATGACATTGTGTTTATTTATGCTATCTGCTACAATACACACACTACATGATCTTTGACCTGTCCTGTCCTGTTAAACTTTATTAAACTCCATGGTAAAGTTCACACAGAGCAATTGTTCATCACAGATCAAGCGCAGATTCCCAAACTTAAAATTACATTACCATATAGTCTGAACAAAGTTTAAACTTTACATGGAACCTTTCTGACTGTGTCTTCGAATATGTCAGTTCCAACCGAGGTGCAACTATGTACGGAGCAGAAAATTCACAGCAGAAAGTGAAACCTCGCAGGTACAGTGTATTCTCTCCCCTTCAGCCACAAGAGCATAAGTGAAGTCACCCACTGATCATCAGGCCCAAGTCAGTGCTGCGATTTATCCTAAAGGTGTTGAAGAAGAGAGTGGGAGCTTGGGCTCTGTGCAGGCAAGTCAAATCACACCAAAAAGGCCATTTCTAAGTGCACCGTTCGCCTGTCAAAGATAACAGGCTTCTCCCTTATAGCTGTGCTTTGAAAAGATTTATGCTCATATTATAGGACTGGCGGCTCAAATGTACTGTATGTCCAATAGAAGTATGTCCCTTTAGGCTGTGGACTGGAGTTACCATGAGGTACCATGTGAAATTATTTTTCCAATCTTTTTTCAAGTAAGTTTATCTAAACATAGTCTTGCTCATGCATTATCAATATTAAAAATAGTTATTTGCAATCTTCACTGAAAAATAATGTATTGTCCAAAATACTTGGAACATACCCAAGGTTCAGAAATCTACTTCAAATGTCCACTTATCTAAATTGAGGGCATAAAAATAATGATGAAAAATGCCATTAAAGACACTTGATGATTTTAATGAGGAAGTAATTTTAGAATTTCTTTTGCAGTCTGTGCCAAAGACAATGGCAACTTTGTGAATCATTTCTGCAGAACATTTAAAATGGAAAGTTTGACGCAGACAAGTAGTAAGTAAGTTAAGATTGGGCACTTCAAAAACACCGCCTCAACTCAATTAACCATGAAAAGGACAGCAAACTATTTATATTTAACTTGGATATTTCTTTGGTAGTTCTCTGAGAAAAACTTTAATCCTTTAGTAGAAAGTTTTCTTTACTCTGTCTGAAAATGTCCATTCCTATTGTGTAATTGGTTTAATTGTTCTGATAATGTCTTTGGGCGGTGGGAGAAAGCCGGAGTACCCAGAAAGAACCCACGGGTAACACATGGAGGACATGCAGACTTCGTCCAAAAACATGCTTGTTTAGGTTAATTGGCAATTCTAAAGTATCCCTAGTGAATGAATGTGAGAGTGATTGGTTGTCTGTCACTGTTTGTCCCTAAATGTCAGCCCTGTGACTAAGTGGCCATTGTCCAGGGTGTACCCCGCCTCAGGCCCAAAACTGCTGAGATAGGCTCCAGTCACCCGCGACCCCTAATGGGACTAAGCGGTAGAAAATGAATGAATGAATGAATGTTCTGATAATGGTCTGCTGCAGTCTCAACTGTGGCTTCTCTTGTATTGTTACATCTACCTGACTATGTAACAAGAATTAAACGTTCAAAAAGACATTATTAAAGCTCACAGAAACACACTAAAATGCTAAATGTGTGGGACTATTAATCAAAACACAAATTCAAGCAAAGAAAAAAGGTATAATAAAGAAACTAAAAGTAATAGTATTACATTCTGTCAGGCAGTAATAGCAACTGTCAAAACGTTTTGCTGTAGCGCCAAAGCAATTGTAAAAGAAGAGCAGCATTAAATCCGTGCTAATTTGCTGAGATGATATTTTAATTATCTAATTAGCGGAAGAGTCCATCATGGATTATTGAAGTGAATTCAGAATCTAAAGCTGTATCCATGTCACAGTTTGTAAGCAGAGATTGTAAGAGATTGTAAGCAGAGGTCCATAGATTCATATAGTTTCACTAAATGGTGTTTTCAGTTCTTTACAGTTCTTGTTTGTAGTTAGAGCTGTACACTCATGCAAATCAACACAGAGGTTTATCTATAGGTGAGCTCATTTTCTTCATCCACCCACCGTGTTACGTGTAGGTGGTGAGCAAATCCATTACAGCACAAAGACGCTTTTGCAGCAGCAGTGGAAGTTTCTGTGATCACGTACATGAGCTGCCACAAATGGACTCAGATGTGCTCCAGTTGCCCAGAAGAGCCAAAGTTTGCTTTTGCATTCCGTTTTGATGAGCAATTACAAAAAGAGAGAGGCTGGAGAGGGCATTGTCATAGCAGAATTATGGTTTCATTTGGCAAAGCGGGGCTCGCCGTGAGCCACGAGTTACTCTGGACTTTTCTCTCCTGAGTCAGATTGCACAGTAGATTGTGTTCAGATACAAAGAGAGAGGGAAGTGAGTCATGGCCAAAGTGTCAATTGCATTGCTGCCAGGCTCAATTCAGAGAACGTACGCAGCAAATAGACCATACCTAACCCCGCCAACACCTTTCACAGACTCTAAAGGCCACTGGCAATTTTCTGCAGGGACATTTTGATTTAGCTGCATGCAGCCTAGTTCAGCTGACACTCAGGACTTTGAACAGAAGCTAGACTTTGTGTTTGAAAAGTCCAGAGTAACTAGTGGCTCTCGGCGAGCCCCGCTTTGCCAAATGTGTTTGATTACAGAATCAAGTGGTCACATACTGCAGCTCCTAGGACCTTCAACAATAATGAGTCCTTTCAGGCATCCCCAATCTTCAGATGAATGTTTATAGTTAAGAATTTCTAGCTTATTAAAAACAGGCTAGTCTTTATGGATTAGTTTAAAATGATCGGGTGTGTGTGGTGTACCTTTGTTATCGCGCAGAGTAAAGTTGAGGTTGCCGGCGACTGGTGCGGCCAGAGAGAAGTAAAAGCGATGACCGCTCAGGGGCTCGTCCTTGTCCACGGCGCTGATGGTCTGGATCACCTGTGGGCCAAGAGAAACCAAACAACCTGAAATGAGTTGATCCATATCTGCTTGAACAAGCTGATTAGCTGTTGACTCAAGCCGAACACTGTTAATGCTGTTATTATCTGCAGAAAGCTTTGTTGAAAAAAAAGGAAGTGTTGTCTTTGTGCTCGGTTAAACATTTATCTACACATGATTATAAATCTTCCTTAAAAGGCCGAGAGTGAACTGGAGAAAATGAGCACGATGGTGATTTATGGAGAAAGATTAGTTTGATAATGTTTGGCTGTGGTTTCTATGCCATCTATCTCTGGGAGTACAGTAAGTGCTTATTTGGCAACAGCCTGGTCGCCTCTTAGGGACCGTGCAGTCCGATTTTGGGAAGTGTTTTCGCCAATGGATTACTGCCATAGGTCCTGTTTGAATGACAACAGGTCTTGCACAAAAAGAGGGAAAAATTGCAAATTAGATATCCTTTTAGAATTACATGGAAATGGAGTTTCAGGCACATAAAACAGTAAAAATTTGAAAAGAGGGCTTGAGAGCGCACAGCCTAATCTGCATGGACTTTGAAGGAGTTCTGTGGGGGGTCGGGGTATGGTTTCCTTTCATCAATAAAGGGACCAAGTCAAATCTAGTCTGAGAAACCCCAAAATGGAAATTGTGCTGGAAATTTTGTTGTTTGATTATCTTGATTGATGATGATTGAATAGTGCATATGTAAGAGGTGCTTATGTTGGATAGAAGCAGTCCTCAGCTCAGAAAGAGACGCACAGAAAGACACTGAAGAGAAAAGTGCAATCAACACTGTGAATGTATTAAAGCTAACTCTGCCTATAACAACGGCTCAATGTCATGTAATATACCAAGTCTGATCCAGTATTTTTCCGCTGTATGTCTCATAGAATCCTGCTCTCTTGGCAGCCTTTATTTACTTTCTTTCTCTTTTGACTAAGTTTTATCAATCAGATGCTTGTAAAAACTTAGTTATAGTCTTGCTGACAGTTGTTACTTGTCTCTATAATATTGTTGTATGACCTTGGCTTCCTTAAGTAAGCATGTGTTAAGAGTAATACACTTAACACATCTAGTCTCCCCTTGATTGTGCTAATAAAGAACCTCACACATCTTTCTTAAAGAGAACTGGCAGCAGAAATAACTACGACTAATAACAACATGGAGGTCAGTTAACGGTTATTATTCAAATCATGCACTACTTAAGCATTCCCACTTCATTATTTCATTAAAAATGAAAGTGGTAATGATAAGAACTGCTCTTGCTTGGGGGCAATGCGAGACAAGCATTTAAATCAAGTAAATGCTATTTGTTGCAGCCCACTTTATTTTGCTTCTGAACTCCATAACAGAGTTGACAAAGTATAAATTATGCAGCAAATCAAATTATGAAATAAGCCAATTTATTTACACCCCCCAATATGTGCTGTAATGATTTTTAATCTATACAAACACAGTATCTCAAAATCATGACAACATCCATGCTGGGATTTAATAGAAATAGAAATCCGGCAAAAGGACAACAAATAATAGCCGCTGCAGCTCTGTCAGTAAATTTAGATCATGTCTGAACACTGCTAATGTAGACAACACTGTCACACAAGTCACACCCATGGAACACCTCCACGCTTGTTTCTTTTAAAAAGCAATTCACACAAAATTATCACATATCCCAGCGTCAACACACCAAAAAAAAGAAATAATAAAAGGTAGAAGAAGTTTAAAAAAGAAGGCTCTGTCAGTGCTGAGACTGTGGATTAGGAGTTGTCAGCTGTGATTAAACGCTGCTGCTTACAAGCTGTCAGGTATTAGGGGCTGGAGTAGGTGGCGACGCGCATCCTGGCAATTATTGCATCTGGTGGGCGGGGCTAAAAATCTGGGAAGTTTCACTAAGCTGAATCACAAGGTTCATGGTACAGGTTAAAATGGTTAAAAAAGTCCAAAAAAAGAACATAACACATTAAACTAAATTACTGAATAATCATAATCATAATCATGAAAGACTACAACAAAGGGTTATGACCACAACATCTCACACCTTCAATGTGTAGGAGTAAATTCACAGACAGGAGATTTCCCTGATCAAATATGGATTTTTCTTTCCCCCATGATACAGTATTCTATACATTACTGAATAGTATGTATTAATCTAGGCTGTGATTATATAAACCAGCTTGATTTTAGATGTTCTTTCAGTTTGCTGTGATGACAGAAGACACAGAAGACAGAAAAACTTGTGACTTTAGCTCCACATATCATCAGAACTACATCTTAGTGTTCATGGAAGAGTTTATAAAAGCTGTCCCTTAATCTTAATTACACAATGCGTCAAAATCCATGTTTGATTTATGAACATAAACTAGGAGTGATCACATTCAAAAACATCTGAATCGGGTGTTTTTTCCACAAGAACTTTGTCGGGTCAAGTGGGAGCTAGCCTTGGCGGTGAATGTGGCGAGAACACAAGGATAATTGAGTGTGTGCATACAGACAGGGCCTCCAGAAAAGGTCAGGTTAAAGTCAAGTCCCTAAATAAACTCAATCAAGTCTCATTAACTACTGTCTGGTTGTTGACAGAGTTTGTGACTTCTTGCTGTGTGCATGTTGCATAAGCACAAAGTGCAAATGTATAAATAAACACTTTTAAAACACTTTTAAAACCTAAAACGCCAATAAACTAAAAACAATACTCTTCTAATTAGCAATATACATGGCGGCATGGTGGCACGGTTGTTAGGTCCGACAATGAATTTCCCCAGAGGGATAATACACAATGCTCACACAAGGAGTTATTTTGTTCTTTATTCAATGCTTGTTTGACATCTTTTACAAAGCTGATTATCTGTTTTCTGAAAATGACTTTAAGTATTGTTGTATGTTCTGACTTTTGCTTTGACCAGCAGAAATAGATTCCCAGCTTTACCAGTATTATATGTGCTGACAGTTATCCACAAAATGTCCAAAGATGGTGCAATGTGTAGTAAACGTTTGCCTAACATAGAATGAAAGACAAAACATATAAAGGGCTGCTATAAATTCGGAACAAGCCAACAGGATTTCCTCATAACAAGAGCTGTGAAATGTGCTTTCAGTGTGTTTCACAAATGAAATTAAGTCTGGCCACTTAAAATTCAGTTACACTTGCACTTTGGTGTGGCACGTGTCATCTTGTTTACCGACGCACACGACAGATTTGTACTAGGAGATGCAGAAAAGGTTATCTGCTGCAGCTGGAGAACATCGGAGGGATATCTACTGTTTACACAGACACGAGTGATGTTTGTGTCGGAGGCAGAGGCAACAATCGGGCCTCACCTTTTCCTTCACAAGCGATATGCGCATCATGAAAAGCTGCCACTGATTCTGGGATCATAATAACTCACTCTGTTATGGAAATTTCACATCTGATAGATAGAGACGCTTCTTTGAGGTCTTACACTGTCGATGAATCCCGTACACAATTTCAACCTCTTTGATGTCCTTTGAATATTTCAGATGAATTGGCAGCTTATCTCGAGGAAGGTTTTCCATTCCTCATTGCGGCGGGGAAAAGGACGGTAAATCATCCTTAAATCAAACACTTTGTAATGTATAATGCCTTTCATTATGGCGGCTCTGATGCAAGGCAATGTGCAGAACCTTTTGGTGAGGGAATTCTCTAATGGGCTAAGGGGGAGATGGGAAGAGAGGCATGTAGACATAAATTCTGAGTGAAAGACATTAAGAGCGGCAGCAGACTGGTGCCTGTCGCGAGCAAGACGGAGAAGCTCGATGAATCACAGAATTAAAGGTTCTCTGAGTTTACACATGGCTGCGCCGAGGATCAAACGGGAAACAAGAAGACGGAGGTGTTTGAGGAGCGGGACACAGGCATGCTACACACACATAGAGAAGTGGGAAAAGTGAAAATTATAAAGTAATATCCAGTAAAACGAGTCAAACAAGTCAACACAATGATTACTTGAGGAAGAGTAACCCAGAATTCAAAATGAAAAGACAACCCAAGGGCCCACATCAATAATGAGTCTTTGTTCCTAGTGATCTGCCTACATTCACACTAAAATTCATCTTGTCCTGCTCAGGGCAAGGCAATTTCTCTCGACCAGTGAGGTTAGTAAAAGTAGCAATTGTTTTCCTGTTAATTTATTTGAGTAAAAGTATTTCGTTTTTTTTTACCACCTCTAGCTTCTTAAACTACTAAAATGATTAATAAACTATTATTTTGATCAGATAACAACATTTATAAAAAAAAAAAAGTGATAGAGACAATTTACAAGATTTAGAAACATTTAAGAAACATAAGAAAAATGAAAAACATTTTAAAAGAAGAGTGCAGATAAAAAACACTAAAGAGGAAGGTTTTTAACCTCCTCTTGAACATTGTTAAAGTTGAGGCTGTTCCAGATTTTTGCTGCATGAAACTTAAACGCTGCTTCACCGTGTTTAGTTCTAATTCTGGGCACGAGCACAAGGCCTGTCCCAGAAGTTCTCAGAGTCCGAGGAGGTTCATAAGCAACTAGCATGTCAGAAATATATTCTGGTGCTAAACCATTAAGAGACTTGTAAACCAGCAGTGCTGTTTTAAAGTCTATTCTCTGAGCAACAGGAAGCCAGTGCAGAGATTTTAAAACTGGTGTAACGTGGTTGTACTTCCTGGTTTTGGTAAGAACCTGAGCAGCCGCGTTCTGAATAAGCTGCAGCTGTCTTAACCCTCGTTTTGAGAGACCAGTGAGCAGGCCATTACAGTAATCTAACCTGCTGGAGATAAAAGCATGGATAAGTTTCTCTAAGTCTGGTTGAGACATCATCCCTTTGACTCTGGAAATGTTTTTAAGGTGAAAATGCAGATGATGTAATTGACTTAATGTGACTGTGGAGATTCAAGTCCGAGTTCAAGTCCATGATGACCCCTAGATTTCTAACCTGATTTTCAGATTTTAGAGAAAGAGACTCGAGGTGACTGCTGACTCTTTCTCTTTGTTTCTGTTCAGTTGGAGAAAATTATTTTGCATCCACATGTCTATCTGTTCAATGCATTGACACAGTGAATGGATTGGTCCATTTTCACCTGCTGTGAGTGAAATGTAAATCTGAGTGTCATCTGCATAATTATAGTAGGATACGCCACAGCTGCGTATTAACTGGCCTAAAGGAAGCATGTGAAGATTGAATATTAGGGGTCCCAAGATAAACCCCTGTGGAACCCCACATGTCAGGGCCATTTGGTCTGATACACAGTTACCAACCAAAACAAAGTACTTCCTGTCTTCAAGATAGGACTGAAACCATTTAAGGGCAGTTCCAGTGATGCCTATCCATTCCTCTAATCTTTGTGTCAGGATTCCATGGTCCACTGTATCAAACGCAGCACGCAGAACTAAGACAGAGACTTTGCCCGCGTCAGGGTTCAGACGGATGTCATTTGTGACTTTGATAAGTGCAGTCTCAGTGCTGTGATGGGGCCTGAATCCTGACTGAAAAGGATCAAAGCAGTTGTTAAGTAATAGAAAGTCATTAAGTTGCTGATATACAACTTTTTCGATTACTTTCCCTAAAAATGGCAGGTTTGATATGGGCCGATAGTTGTTGAGCACTGTAGCATCAAGACTGCTCTTCTTTAGGAGAGGCTTAATGACAGCAGTTTTTAAGGCCCTTGGAAATGTTCCTGACTGTAAGGAATTATTGACAAATAAAAAAAGTCAACTAATTATTGACTTGTTAACAAACTGCTTAGTACTGATTTTAGAAATCTAGTGGGTAAAACATCGAGGCAATTTACAACCATGCAATTTTCAGCCTTTTCAAATTGCAGTAATTCTTTACAACTATATGCCTTCAATAAAACTGTACTGTACTATCAACACCAGCTATTTAGTCAACACAGCTTTGTATGTAAGGTAACATATCTAAGTATGTATGAAAATAACAAAATAACATGAAAACAAACTCATTTTCCGTATGTTCTCTGTAAATCCAGCCTGTTGAAAATTAACAGCTTACTCTATTGTCCTTTTTCATAAATCCAAGCATTAATGTTGAATCATATTTTTTAAGCATGACAGATCAAACTGCTTGATAATATCATCTGTAAATATATAATACTCATTTCCATTTCAAATGTTCCAAAAAACCCACAGTGTAGGCTTGTATGTTCAATACCTCCACATAACAGCCTTGTTATTTGAAGTTTCTAGGTGGTTACCCCATTATAACCAAATGTCTTTTTAAAGTGTGCAGCCATAACCATAGAAAACAATGTCAAATGTTCATATTTTTAAGGTATTGTTATGAAACCGGGAGACAAGCCCTCATGCTGCTGTGCTTTTGTGTTTGTGTCTAATAAGTCCCACCTACAGTCATCTGAAGGCTTTTGTTTACCAACCACATTCAGGAGGAAATAAAATCTATTCTTTCAGTAAGACGGACTGTTTATAGTAGGTGCCTTGAATGTTTTTTTTTTTTTTGGTGGATATTTGCAGGAAAAAGAAAATATAAAGTTTATATTACTGAGGCCAAAGTTAAATTAGGAGTCTATAGCAATAAGATAACTGCCAAACAGTTTAAAAGTTCAGATGCTGCATTATCTGAACCGACATGAAATAAGTAAAATGAAACAGTTGATGTTGTGCACACATTCCACAAAGAAGCTAAAGGAATGTGTGTGACATCCCTGATCCAAGATTACAGTTGTACTTTGTATTAATTGCTGGTAAATTGGATTGGAAATAGATTTTTCAGTTTATGAATGCTCACTAAGAACCAAATAATGGACCAATGGATTAGGGAATTGACAATATGATGGGTGCCTCCTAAAAGTTTAGGTTCACTTTTGAGCATTATCTTTTCTGGAGGTACATGTGTACATTAATTATCACCCAAAACTAAGAGACAAAAGAGCCATTTAACCTCAGAGACAGTATTATTCTTTTATTAAACTTTTTAGTTGTTTGTCAATCACATTGTTCCTTATGACTTCATACTAGTGGGGTCCCTGGAGAGCTGGAACGTCATTCTGAAGAGAGCCCTAATGTCATTAATTTTGAGAAACTCAGACATAAGCAAGTCTAAAAACTCTTCCCTCTTTTACTTTTGCACCAGTAGACAAATTAATTTCAAAAAGGTTTTAGAAAATTATTCACTGAGTTTTTCTTCCTTCTGTTCCACTAATGCTTTATTATGTGCAGCATTAGTGGATTATTCTGGCATGTGGATAAAATTAGCATTACTAGCTACATTTATGGTTCCTAATTTGGTAAATTGTCATTCTTCCCAAACAGTCTATTTCTAAATACTGTATGGTAACAACTATTTGCTGTACAAAACCAACTGTGGCTTTTGTGGCCTGGGCCATTTTGATTTTATACTGAGGGCGTCACAGTCTATTAGTCAAGTAAGTCGACTCTTTGAGCTCAGCACTTTGTTACAAATCCACATAAAGCAAAAACCTGTCAACTTTAATGTCTTCTCACACCCAAACTATTAATTCACCACAGCACCCGGCACTTGCATACTACAATATTCATATTTCAGTGATCTTCTGACACAGTGCATCTGTGCTCTTTGCTGTGCCGACACCATAACGTCGCTTCAGGTTTAGTTTGAAACTTTATGTCAAAATCCAGTGGCACATTCCCATTTAATTTTTTTTTACATCGGCATCAACCGCTGGAGTGCCTTTTCACATCCACTTGTTTTCATCTAACGTCTGGTGATATGTGTTCCATTAAGTTAAAAGTGTAATTATCACCTAATCAGGAGCTGATTGCTATTGGGTTTGACTGTGTCTGCGACTTAGTGCTTTGATTTAAGCCAGATGAGTCATACAATAAGACCAGCACTTGAAAGTTGAACTAAGAGTATAAATAACCATCACTTAAAAAAAGAAGTGGCAGCGGTTGCTATAGCGATATGACAGCTGTCACCAGGGGTTCTGCTGATGAAGGAAGTGGTGGGCCTGCGGTTTTCACACCCCTCGCTCCAGCGCTGGTGGTGGCTTCCTATGACATCGGCGCCTCAAACAGCACCCACATGTGACACCCAGAACTTTGTACTACGACATGTCAACCCCCCCCACCCCGACCTGTCAGAGAATAAACACATGTAGAAATACGTCAACATGGCAGTCAATATGACAAGTATCACCTCTCTCACTTTTCATTTCGGATAA
Source organism: Perccottus glenii (assembly GCA_024416835.2). NCBI lineage: Eukaryota > Metazoa > Chordata > Actinopteri > Gobiiformes > Odontobutidae > Perccottus > Perccottus glenii. Next base: position 11,224,373 of record CM044558.2, read on the forward strand.
TCTTCCTGTACATTGATTATCGTTGCCTTACACTGAGCATGTTTGTCCGTGGAGTTTCTGACAAGCCACGACAGCCAAGGCTAAAACAATCTCCTGGTGAGACCTGAGATTAAATTTGCTCCATCTTATTATGGTGTGTGTTGTTGTGCTGCTTCCTGCTAATGTTTTCCACATTCCCATGTGACTTGACATATCTGTTTTCATCTCCCACTTTGGTGCCACTCGTAATAAACTGATAATTTGGCTTGTGAGAGGTGTGAGGATTTTTATAATTATTTTTTTTTGTCATGCTGCTTGACAGACGTAATTTTAGGTGGGGAAGTTAGCAAAAGTAAAAAGTGGGAAAAAGATTACCCAAAATGCACCCCTAGATCAGCGGTTTACTACACGGTTTCATCTCAGCCTAAATTTGGGGGAAGATATGTATTGCTGCCATAGACATCAATGCTGGATGGAAAACAATTCAAAAACATAAGTTAGTACGTGTGCATTTACCCTTTAGAAAACATGCTGCATATAAAACATCTCAAACTGCTGTAGAACAATCCCCCAGCCATGCATCTGATGTGATTTATTGAATTCCTGGTGAGCAAATAATAAAAATCTAATAATAGATAATAATATCAGGTAGTTAAAGGTGCATTGTGTAGAATTGTGTAGCATACGATGCAATAAATCGTAGACATTGGTCAAAAGTGTGTGTATATAAACAAATGCAAACATTATTTAGAACCCAGTAAAAAGAACTGTTTCATGTTCTCACAAATGCTAGGGGCGGACAAACTGAGCGCTTCTAAAGGAGAAGCACAGATATAGTTAAGGTATAGTTTTATTCAACTAAATAGATTTGCCTTTTAATTACTTAAAGTGAGCTCACCATCTGACCATTACCAAGGGTTTTGTTCATTACCAATACTGTCCCCACTGGGCTACCATAGCTGCTCACAGGTGCTGCAAAAGAGGGTTGTGAGGTGTGTACCTTTGAAATCATCTTCTGCCACAGTGTAATTCTTTTGCTATGTTTTTACACAGTAAACCCAATCCAAGCAGGGGGTAATATATTTTTTTACATGACTATATGAAATTCTGTAAAGCAAGATGGAAAATCAATTATAATATTCTACTTTGGCCCCAGAAAACTATACATATAATTAAACATTAAATGTTATCTGTATATGAAATTCTGTAAAGCAAGATGGAAAATCAATTATAAAATTCTACTTTGACCCCAGAAAACTATACATATAATTAAACATTAAATGTTATCTGTCATAAATCATGCCCCAAAGCTTGAGCAAGTGCCCCCAGTGGCTTGAAGTGTCACAACCAGACATTTGATGTAAAATACTGTAATGCAATTGAATCTTTCCTTGGGTGGAATTATTCTTTTGGGAGGTTTACAAGAAAAACTATAATAATTATTGGAGGTCTTTGCACACATTTTATTATTTATTATTTTATTTATTTTATATTTTAGTCAATATCGTAATAATACAGAGCCCCTGAAGGGACATCGGCAACAAAAGCTTTCACGTGCGCACCAGAAACTTTCACGTGCGCACCAGAAACTTTCACGTGCGCACCAGAAACTTTCACATGCAGACCAGAAACTTTCACGTGCGCACCAGAAACTTTCATGTGTGCACCAGAAACAGTTTAGATTACAATCATGGTATAACATCTGAATACAGGCAGCACTTTTCTTGCAGGTCACTCTACTTTCCATCTTGGAAATATCAAATTTGACATTATTTATGGAAACACTAAAAAAATCCAGAAACTCCTGCTGCAAACTCATGCCATCAGCTGTTTCTGGTTTCAGAGACCGATTACATATTTACAGGATGACCAGATGATAAAACTATTATTGCAAAGGGAGGTCCAGGAACCTATACCTACCCAGATAAAATTCCTTAAAATATATTATTCCTCAAGCTTCCTCAAAATACTAATTTAAAATCTTGAGACTCTGACATTATATAAAATTTACTTTTTGAAAGTTAATGACAACTCAAAATTTTGCATTTTTCTTTAAGGAACTTTTCAAAATCTTCCTTTTAATTTGCACTAAATCTTAGACTAAAATCCATCCGATCATTGTTTTGCCCCAGAAATTGTTGCCTTGGTGAGTGGTATTTTTGGACGACGTGGTACCAAACTAATAATGAGTTTCTCTGGGATCCTGCAGCAGAAGTCCACTTGTGTATGTAACGAAGTGACTGCACAACCTGACCTCCATCCCTTTGCGCACACCCCATCATAATATCAATTAATATTATGGCAGCAGACAGACGCAGCAATGATCCGTAACAAGTAGCATCTCCCCAGAGAGCAGTGCCACGAGACGGCCTTAATTAGGCCTGAAAAATGGCAGGTTATTCCATCGCCACACTCCCTGTTAATCTGTGCCACAGAGCCACACAGTTAAACCCCGGTCTCGGCTGGTTATTATTTCATCTCAGCTGTGAACAAGCCAATGGGCACGACAGCCACCGGCAGCCAGGCAAATTTTTTAACAGAGCTGCTAGTGGTGGACCTACAGTCACCTTTAACCAAAAGAGGTTTAATTAATTAGGAGTCGGTGAGGCAAACATCCGACATGTTACCAAACTAAACAGACAGCCTTTTTGAGATTCAAACTGTGTTTCCTACTCAAATGTCAGAGTGCTCTCTTTCTCTTGCCTCTCAATGTGTTTTGGTGTAAATTTCAATCATGAATTTTCAGTTTGGCTCAGCTTCATTATTCAGACTGAAGGTGTAATCCCACAAGGCTCGCTTTGAAAGGGATGCATTGAGAAGTAGAAAACAAAAAAAGGCAAAGCATTGTTGGACTGCAAATTGAATAGTTTGATGACTATGAAAGTAAATACCACTCACAGCACACATTGCTCATTTAAGAAATCACACTAAATACACTAAAGACATACAGTACATTGTAGAACTATTTTTGATGTAATCTGAAAAAGGTACAAAGATGGATTACACCAAGCTACACCAAGATAGCCACCATAGATAGATAGATCAGTCCTACAGCACAAGGAAAGGACCCTGTCACTATGGTTGCTCCTCTGAGCCGACAGAGAGTCATGCAGGGAATGCATTCCAATACAGTCCAGTTTGTTGCTGAGATGGACACCTAGATATTTGTGCGTGGGGACCACCTCAATGCTCTCTCCACCAATCATCATAGAGAGATGGTAAGTTGTCCGCCTGCTAAAATCCACTATCAATGTGTTTAAGGTAGTCAAGCTATGCAATTTAGAGTTGTTAAGCAGGATGGAAACTATTTCAAACAACATGGACCACAATGTAATTGAACATTAACGTGGATGTTTAAAATCATTTGCCACTTAAGCACCACTGGAGCTACTTCAGCCTAAAGCAGATGATGAGATCCTTCCAGCTGTACTGACAATTTCCATGACCAACTGTTGCCAACTCTTATTAACAAAAATGTAATTGTTGCCAATGGTACCTGTATTCTCTGATAAAGTTCTCTATCCCATGCCAAAAAGCAAAACATTTTTTTTTAAATTCGTACTCCTATCACACTATAAACACACTTGATTTGGATAGCACCCTAGAATATTGTACAATGGTAATGTGTCTCAATGATTTTGACCAAGTTTGGAGCTTGGCTGACAACCTTGTTAAAGTACAATAACTACATTTTGGTGGTCAGAACTTGGCCAAAATGGCTGACTTCCTGTTGGGTTTTCAGCTCTTGAATGGGGCGCAGTTTAGTGTTTAGTCTTTGCATTTCCTGATTAAACTTTGACACAGGAGCCCTTGCAATTGTTCAACCATACCACCCATATTTACACAGAAAATACCCATAATGTTATGGTGAACTGGTAAAAACAATGATGGACCTCGACAAATTTGTCAAGAGTCAAGACACAAATTTATAGATTTGCTCACCAGTGTCTGGCATTGGAACAGCTGCCAGAAATATTCTGACAGCAGGGGCACTTTTGTGAAAGGTTTTCAACTGGAAAAGCCCTTAGAGCATCCAGACACATATGCTCTTTGCTAATTGGGAATCATTTCAAAAATCACTCAGAAATAAATGTGACTAAGGGCCTTAAGATATATAACAAATCGGGCCAGTCTCAGTCAAGTTTTAAAAATACTTGACTAAATTTCATGATTTTAAATGTTTTCTCTGTTCAATTAGCTTTGCTGTGAGTGATGACGCCTGACAGCTTTCCACTGCACGTCGAAAACTAAGTCACCAATTAACTGACTGACCTTCTAACTACAGTAATAGCCTATGTGAATGTCTGTGGGTAAGAGGGGAAGCCATGTGTATTTTTAATTCTGTCAGGCTGTCTCAGGAACAATTCACTTCAGAAAACTTTGCATAAAAATCACACAAGTTGCATTAAAAACTGGTGGGTAAGCTCATAGCTGGGAGCATCTCATTTGGCGAGGGCAGAATGGGAATGTGCTCGAGCTTGTCGCCGGGTGTTGTGCTTGTGCCCATGTTGATCTTTACAGAAGAGCAGCTCCAAGCTACACCTGCGGGTGGTAGAGGGTCTCACAGCTCGACTATCGCTAGCATTGAGTAAGCAATCTGTCTGCTTCGGCTGAGTAATTACAGATTCGCTGTACCTTTTCCTGCTGATGAGGCTGTCATGCGCCGCGGCCGTTGCTATGTCCTCGAGGCCGGTTTGATTGTAAGGGAATGACTTTGTTTCACTATTGCCATAGTCTCAGCATTGTAATTTATCAGCCGCTAGTGGGGAGAAATGTATTTTTTAAATTATCTACAGAGATCTGCCAGGTTATATTGACGCCTGATGGATTGTGGCTTTTGTTGCTCCCAATTTAATATTGTGGTGCGTCAACAGTCATCGGAAGATAAGTGGTGGTAGCATTAAACAAAAATACATCTCTTGCAGCAGAAATGCTTCAATAATTATAACAGCTAAAATGATGGCATTGTTTATTCTAGGAAATATATTTTGAGGCTACTAGAAATGGAAGCTGACAGACTGTATGTATGCTGAATGTAGTTTAGCCAGACGTTATTATATTGAAAAAACAGAAGGAACATGATGGTCACAAAGATAAGAAAATAGTAGCTAGTAATGCTAAAGTATAACTATTGAGAAGAGCAAGGTGACTGATGCTGTACTTTATAAAGCTGCACTGTAAATAGCTTACTCGAATGGTAGATGAGTCCCTAATTTACCCTGAATGTAAGACACTTGTGGTACTTCTACAATACATGGCGTGTTCTTCCTTGAAAACCTTAATATTAACTTAAAACCAGCTGTGTCCTTTATAATGGTTTCAATCTTTGAATAAAGACTTTTATAGTGTTTTTTCTTAAAACTGCAAAGGTAAGGATGAGGACACACCACTCCACACAGCCTTTGGTTTAAATGAATATTAATGATTTTGACATGTCAAAGCTGAGACACATAGCAAACACAACATGCCTCTAATGCTTTATGTATAAATCTGGGGTTATTCTTTATTCAATTAAGTAGGGATGTAACGATTAACTGTGAGCCGGATGTATTGTAACAGCGTTATCGTTACTGAGAATGTAAAGTGTTGCGTTACTACAATTTGGTTGAATAAAGCGCGAGGTGTCATGCTTTGGCTACACATCAGCTGCTGCTGGAGAGAGCGGGGGCGATGAGGATTGGCTGACGCGGTCTCACTGCGCGCTCTGACTTCCACTAAACACAAGACAGCGTCAGCGACAATGCTGAGGAGCCGGGGAAATTAAAAAGGTTGCGTTCTCGAATTGGAAGTACCGGCACTACTTCTCGTTAATTGAAATGAAAGACAACATGCTATGTCCAGGAAAAAAGACTTTATCCACGTCTGCCTCAAGTAACTCAAATCTTATGAAGCACCTCACATCAACACATGCTAACACGACACTTGTTGCTGCTGCTAACCCCAAAGGCAGCTAGCGTGAGTTCCAGTGAAGGAGACAGAGCCACTGTTAAAACAAGCAACGCTCAATTTTACGTGTCAGCAACAACCACTGATTTAGTTGTTAGATGAGAGGAGTATTTTAGAATAGATTAATGTATTATTCATTTTCTTTGAGAATGAACAACATGTTAATCTACAGAGAGAGTTGGATTGTGTTCTGTTTATTGTGCAATAATTTACAGGTAGAGATTTGCACTACTTAATGGCCAGGTCTCCCTTTGTTTCTTTTTACACAAGTTTACATTTGTGTGACTTAATTTTACCATTGAATTTTATTTTCAATATTTATTTTTTATATGTTTATATTTCTATGCATATCATATGGCAGACTGCAATCTATTGAGTTCAAATAAATACCAAATGTTCTAAAATACTGTATATAATGTTTTTATTCTTCAATCAGTTAATTTAAACATCTTTGATATTTAAGCTGTTATAGAACGTAATACCCTTATAGAACATAAAAAATAACTTCAGTTACTTTACTGAGTAACTGAGTTACTTTTACAATGTGGTAACTGAGTTACTAACTCAATTACTTTTTGGGAGAAGTAATTTGTAACTATAACTAATTACTTTTTTGAAGTAAGATGACCAACACTGCCTGTGTCTGAGGCTGGGCTTTATTCTCTCCAAAACAGTCAAAAAGACGTAAATGTCCCGTCACTGGTGAGAACAGAGAGAATGTGAGCAGTAATCTGTGTTAGCAAAGAGGCTAAACTGTAAACAGAGGCTGCTGTCAGTCTGAACCACCTCTGAGCCATAAGTTATTATTTCACAACACAGTCAGACCCGTTTTAAACTAAGTGTTCTGTTTAAGGCCCTTGTCAGAGAGATGTAATAATGTTCTAGTGGATCATGTGCTTCCTTCTGAGAGTCTCTGCTGAAACCACTGAGAGTAAAGACCAGGGGTCGCAAACTTAAGGTCCGCGGACAAAATCCGGTACTTTGTGAAGTACTTCTGGTCCTCACATAAATTATTACTGTTAATACATTATTAACCGATAATTTTATTGCTATTATTATTAATAAATAACAGGTGAAAATGCATAAAAGGAAACAGTTAAACAAATAAGAGTTGTTTTGATAAAGTTCTACTGTTTTGGGGAAACACATGAGACCAGTGGCTTGCTCTAAAGAGGTTTTAGGTCTCAGCTAAAGTTAATAAGAACTAATTATTGAGACAAAATATTTAAACAGGTCTAAATCCATCAGAGGCAGATTTATTCAGGATTTTAAGTTTTGTTTTATTTTCCACTTATTCAAAGTACCTAGCCTTATAAGCAAATTAATTTGTATGTAAAAATGCATGTATAATTTAATTTTATTAATTATTATTTATAAACTTACAAATGGACAAACATTAGCCTGTATTTTAAATAAATATGGTAACATTTGACATTTACTTGTTCACTTTCATTTTATAAAAGAAAATCATGACAAAATCGAATCGTGAGATCAGAATTGTGATTTAAATCAAATTGTGAGTTGAGTAAATCGTTACATATACAAATACAAATAACCTATAGTGGCAAGAAGTGCATTCTCAGTTGCTCTAAAAAAAACTGTGGGATAATGTGTCATCAGATCATCAATCTACAGAGAGACAAATGAGTGTTCAAATATGAGGCTATTATACCTGTAAAACAAAAACAAAAAAAAAGAGCATGGCTTATTTGAAACCTAGATTTTTTTTTGTCCAAAAACCTTTTCATAAGAGATTGACTCTGTGGTCCATTTTCTTTCCATGTGAATTCTACAATTTGACAAAAGCATTGAAATTCTACAAAACACCCCTGGGGTTGTGAACAAAACTTTTAATAATTTCCGGTCATGCAAGTTCACTAAAAGGAGGAAAGCGTAGTGGTTAAGTATCACGCACCAACAACAAAGAAAAAAAAAGCAACTTCTTTTGCAAATGAAACTATTTGCTATTTTTGCTCAGCCTCCCATGAGTGCAGTGACAAACAACTCCCAAATATAAATGCAAATAACATATTTAAAAACGGCCTAATAGCCATTTGCAACACAATGCATCATTCTGATCAATTGTACTTATTCAGGTCTACACGCCTCTTTTACCCTTCGCCTCTGATTGTATTTCCCAAATGCCAAGAGCAGACGGATTGCAGCCCTGGACGCACAAGTCATTTAGCAATGAGGCCAAATGCTAAACACAAGGAAGAAGTCTATGCATGGCTACAAACTCTTATCCAGCTTTCTCTTTGCGTGATGTGGTGTTTTTTGCCCCCTTGCTTTTGTAATTACAAAGGGCTTCAGAACGCGAAGTCAAACTGAAGTATGAGACATGGCTAAATCAAGCTTTTGACAGAATGGACTGAGAGTGAGGCATCTAATGCGTGACAACACCTACAACACCTGCCATTAAAACGTAAGAATGTGTCTCATACTAATGATGCCATCTCACCGGAATGACCTCAAGCTCTAAAGCGTGCAAGGAAAAAGAAAGTGTTTTAATTGCTTTAAGAGTCAGCCTTTGTGACTCCAACTTCAAGCAAGTGTCGAGAGAGAACAAAGAAAAGGTAAAAGTGAAGGCTTAGGAGTAGTTGTTGTGGGTCTTACCTGTCCTGGCATACTGTTCTCACATAGAAGAGGTTCATAGTCAATGGCAAAGACTGGAGCGTTGTCATTTATGTCCAGCACTGTGACTAAAGCGATGCCTCTTCCAATCTGAGTCGGGTCCTCTGAAAGAAAGAGAAAAAACACAGTGCAGTAAACTTTTTTAACTTAAATGCTTCACGCCAAATTTTGGAATACTGATCATTTGGATGTGTTTTAATTAGTCACAATGGAACAGTGGGGAAGTACTGCTGTAATGAAGGATGGAGTGTGCCACTAACAGCTGGTGTCCTCAGTAGCTGTGCTGTGGCTCTGCCAGCACATGGAAAGATTTCAAGTTTCTGACCATTGACAGTAAGAAGAAGTGGACTAATATTTTGTTAGAATGTGTTAAGCTCCTATCACAGTGTCTGATATTTGAACAACTCATTAGTGGCAAAATCACACATCTTGGCTTTAAATAGGCGGTCATACATCACACAGTAAGGCTGGATGAAAATGACCAATGTAACAGTCGTAATACCAAAGGTGGTCTGTTAAAAATATCTGCAGTGTCAAAACTTTCACCTCTGAAATACCATAGTGTTAGCTATGTAAAAAAAACTATGCTTATGACTTGCTGTAGCTCTCTTTGCACGATGATCTTGTCCAGACTCAAATCCTCTTATTTTTCTCTCTTTTATTTAAATAAATGAATGTCAATAAAGTTGAAACTGCCGGTTGTTGCCCAGTGTTGAATTGTATCCTACAATTCGCACGTAGCGTATGTCTTTTGAATTCTCAAGAAATTGTGAATCAGGCCTGCTGAAAACAGAATCAAAACTGTGAAAACACAAACTTTGCTGTACTTTGGAAAGTTTTTGTACGGGAGTCAATTGAAACTACAATTTTCCAAGCTAGCTGCTAACCCAGTCCACTCCTCTGTACTGTCAAAGCCTCTGACTTGACACATTGATGCCTAAATGGCCATGTCTGAGTGCAGGATGATAATTTAGCCTGGCGTCAGTGCTACAGAGGCCAGAGATGACGCGCTGACATTCTGTTCGGGCTGATGTGACACCAATATAAAGGACGTGCGCCGCCTCGGGCCACAGACTTGTTGTCACTGGCGTGGGTTGGGGCACTAAGAATGAAATCTGAGTGACTGCAACTCAAATGCACAACAGCCCTCTTCCCGAAGTGTCCCTGCACCATCTTCAGTCACAAAGAAGCCACTTACTATAAATACTGTCAGAGGCAGAGCGGGCCGGTAGATTTTGTTGGCAGTCCGAGAACACAGAGATGTTTTTAGCAGAAAACAGCGCCTCAGTGTCAGTGTGTGTCAGAAGTCAGTACCCCGCACATGAGGGACTGTTGTGACATTTCATACGGCTATTATTATATGCTGCCTTCTTCTTCTTTGTTGCTATATCAGGCAGGCCTCACACTCGGGATCAACAGAGGAGCGCGTCTGTGTGCTGTTAGATGTAAATAACAACACATCTTTAAAGCAAAGACTGATAAAAAGGTCTTGAAAGTGAAAAATGAACGTTCTGTGTTCTCGCAGCGTTCCAATATGAAAGCTAAGAAAGTGCCAGGCTGACAGGCGGCTTCTCTTTTTGAACTTAGACTGATGTGATGCAGCTGTCTGGAGCGCTCGCTGGGTCGAGAGCTGATTATTTAGAGGCAAGATGCATATTAAACGATACACACATGTCCTTGGCGCTATTGAGAGCTGAGAACAAAAAGGCAAGCGGTGCTCCACATCACATTAACATAGTTAACCTGTGGGTGGGATTGGCCCACCCTGAGTCAGCATCTCGTCCCCGTGGCCCAGGGAGACGTGGAGGTCAGAGTCCTGTGTGAATTAACATTCGTCCACAGCCCTGCAACATGCCCATATGTCCTCACTGTCAACAGCGCAGGGACAGCAGGGGGAGGGGGAAGGACAGGTAGAATCACTGTAAGAGACTGCACTTCTTCTTTTATGCTCAGAGCTAGATGTAAGCACTGCCTCTTCCCTTTTGTGCAGCTTTACTACTGGCAATTACTCTGCATAAGGCCAAGGTACTTCTACTTTACTACAAGGGTCCCAAGTTCAGATTAAAATCAATGTTGGTTAGTCATTTTCTGATCAGGTATGAACTTTGCAGAAGTCATAGCATCAAATGTCATCTACATTGACAGCAGGATCTGGTGTCTATGGTGTGTGATAGAAAAAGAATAAATAGCCTGAAAGGTGTTAACATGGCTTGAAATAGAATTTCACTTGATCTTTATGACAAACAGAGGCTTTATTCACATACATTGTAATATGTTTGTGGAGATTCCAGGAATCAATAGATTGATGGACAAGTCTTTAGATATAATATACAACACATGGATGACAAATCATTGAACTGAACTAATCATCTTTGGGCCACAGAAACAGAGAAAGAAAATGTTAGCAGTCATGGACTCGATGGTCTTGAATTTTCAGAGTCACATTAAGTCAATTACATCATCTGCATTTTATCACCTTAAAAACATTTCCAGAGTCAAAGGGATACTGTCTAAACCAGACTTATCCATGCTTTATCTCCAGCAGGTTAGATTACTGTAACGGCCTGCTCACTGGTCTTTTAAAACGAGGGTTAAGACAGCTGCAACTTATTCAGAACGCTGCTGCTCGGGTTCTAACAAAACCAGGAAGTACAACCACATTACGCCAGTTTTAAAATCTCTGCACTGGCTTCCTGTTGCTCAACAGACTTTAAAACAGCACTTCTGGTTTACAAGTCTCTTAATGGTTTAGCACCAGAATATATTTCTGACATGCTAGTTACTTATGAACCTCCTCAGACTCTGAGAACATCTGGGACAGGCCTTCTGCTCGTGCCCAGAGTTAGAACTAAACAAGGTGAAGCAGTGTTTAAGTTTCATGCAGCAAAATCCTGGAACAGCCTCAACTTTAACAATGTTCAAGGAGAGGTTAAAAACCTTCCTTTAGCTCCGCCTACATTACAACTTCAAGTGTTTTTATCTGGACTCCTCTTTTGAAATATTACATTTTTTTCTTATGTTTCCTTATCTAAATCTTTTATTTAGTCTTTTATCTAGTCTTTTATTTCTGTAAAGCACTTTGAGTTACCCAGTGCATGAATTGTGCTATATAAATAAAATTGTCTTGCCTTTATATTTTTTCTGTTAACCTTTTTATAAAATCGTCATAAATATTATCATAAATAGTGATGCTTTTTTCTCACACAGGCAGTTCTAAACACATATGTATAACTGAAAGACAAATAGGGCCACTTGTGGTCTCCCAGGAAAGACAGGACTTAGGCCCAGCACTAGACTTGTGCGTTCAGGAGAGATGAAGGGGTGTCCCAATACTCATTTGGATCAAGGGGAAGTGGATCCCCATCAAGCGGAGATTTTCAGGGACAACAATTGAAACAAAGTGGTTGAGATAATTTCCCATAATCCAGAATATGTAACATCACCAAACCATGAATATTAAAGGTGTTACAGAGGATGTTTTGTTTTATACATTTTTTGCAATATTATTTAAAACTGCGTTTACAAAGTGATAACAAACTATTTAGGTGCACTGAAACGAAAATATTATCTGTGGACAAGGTGGGGCCTTAAAAACATCCGGCTTGTCTATCACTGTTACTATGTGCATATGCACACACGTTCCAGTTTCTGCACATGCATAGCCCGTGTGTTTATGTAGCTCTGGTGCTATCCCCAGCTTTCATGCATTGTTGCTCCGCTGGTCTGACCGTTAAGTTGCAAAACGGCTGAAAAAACATCCCGAAGCAGGTAGTGGCAAAACAAAATCTCCTTTTGAGGAACATGAGAAGAGGAGAAAAATGTCTCAAGAGCTAAAGAAAACCAGAGTGTGTCTTGGGAATTCTTTTTCACGATGGCGTGCTCTGAAGACACAGAAAGGGCTTCCTACTGACACGTCTGTTGCCAGATTTCTGCTGGACAGCTAACTTCATTTTCTGTGAAAATATTAGATTTTCGGGAGTTTAGGAAAGGTACAAACTTTCGGGGTGCACGTGGTTAGCACTCCTGCCTCATTTGCATGTCCTCCACGTGTTACCGTGGGTTCTCTCCAAAGACATGCATGTATAGTTTCATTGGCAAATCTAAAGTGTCCCCAGTAAATGACTGTGAGAGTGAATAGTTGTGTGTCTGTCTCTAAATGTCAGCCCTGCGACCAACTGGCCAATGTCCAGGGTGTACCCCACCTCAGGCCCAAAATTGTGCTCATTTAAAAAACTCACAAACAGTCGTTGGTTTCTCAGTCATTGAAGACATCCTCTGTAACACCAGAGGACAGTATCCCTGAATCAGAACATCAATGGCAATTCAACTTTCATTCAAGTGATAGACTGTAAATGTCTAAATACATTTAACAGAACATTGTGTTGGCTATATCCAATTTTATTTATAAGAGCATTTAAGATGTGCATCACCACACCATAAATATCCAGCTAAGACCTCAACGAATACAACACAAATGACAAAGATGTTGAGTGCCAGTCACTTCTCTTCACTTAACAGCTAATGGTTTGAGAAGTCTATTGTTAAAATTCAGGAGTACACTTTAAGATGCCAAATGGTTGGCAATTACCACCACTATGGTAAGACTTTGCAGGGTTACATTACCCCCAAGGAATATTTCAGTTAATGTCAGCTGAGGTAGCTGGAGAGTCAAATGTAGTATTCAATAATGAGCCACAAAAGTAATATATTCAACTCTAATGGGATCACTTATACTTTATTTAGAAACTACTCATGGTTTTACATTAACCTCACTCTTGAACCAAAAAGAACAGGGTTTGTTAACCTATGATTAGCAAAGTTTTTGAGAAGTGGTTATGACTTACGGCTTTCAATGGCAAAGATGGTGAGGTTGTGGATGGAGTTAGCTTCCCGGTCCAAAGGCTTGGCAGTGCTGATGACCCCACTGAGAGCGTCCACATTGAAGAAACGTTCCAAGTCAGTGTTTCTGTCGATGGAATACCTGTCCGCAAAACCCACAGCGTTCATTTTACATTCTACATACAACCTTTACAACTGTGCTGCAAGTTTAGCCCCAACTATACATTCATAAGGGCTGCCGAATTATTGAACACGAGTGAAACAGAAGAATTTGATAATATGAATGGCTGTACTGTCCCTGAGCGCACAACACTGATCAAACCCTTTCAATACACACCGAATTGTATTTCTGAAGAAAATTACAACTTCAATTAGCCTACATCCAAAGGGTATTATTGCAATGTAATTTGACTCTTGTGGGTGCATTAGTTCCACAATAATTTTAATTTGAACAGATGTAGTGAAATATATTGCAAAGGCTGATAACAGTCACAGGAGCAAAAAGAGGCAATTTGCGGCTACAATAGTGCAATAATTTGATTTTCTGATTAAGATTACTAACAATCCTAACAGCGTGAGTATGAATACCGTACAATATTCATTCAATTAATGTAGACGGAGGTGGGGATTTGGAGAGCAGCTGTGCACAGATTGGCAAACGTGAGGGCTTGTTTTGAGTCAGAAATGCCACTGCACAAGTGCTGAGCCTTGACCTGTCCTGCAGGAATGCCCTTCTCTTGTTCAAGATGGCATTTCACTTTTGCAAATGCTGCACCACTTGGCCCTCACACCATCTGCCATTGTATCTGTGACAGGGTCGAAGGACTTGGCCGGTTTGTATAATGTAGTCTATGGATCAACTCAAACTCGGGCACAATGTGGGATCCATGCCATGTTTAGCTCTGTCGTCCACATTATGGTTTGTGGGGAATCTAATCAGAAAATATTTGAAATGTCTAACAACTAAAAGCAGGGATACATTTTGAGACAGATTAAAAGCAGGCATATAGAGTGGAGATTTCAATCAGCATGGTTGCAAAAATGTGCCAAAATGAATGATTGTGGATTTAAAAAAGTTGTGAGTCTTAATAAGGACATTGGCTTACATCACACATCCCATCTTAACATACTTAATATCATACTGTAGGTACTTTGTTAATTTAATGCATTGGACTTCTGTCAAAGCATTTAAAAATGGCTGTACAAACAAAATGCGTACAAACTGAGCCCTGCTGGAGAAATGTCTGTTTTCACCACTATTAAAAATTTGGTACCGTTAAAATGACTATAGAAGGAAGAAGAGATCATCATAAGTCCCGACTGACTAATGCTGTGAGTTTGTACCTGATGGCGCTGTTGATGTGGTCCGGGTCATGTGCCGACACTTTCCCAATGGACGTTCCCACTCTGGCGTCCTCTGAAACCTCCATTCGGCTCAGCGGCGTGGAGAAGATGGGCGGCTCGTTCACGTCTTCCACCGTCACCCTGACTGATGTGGTGTCGCTAAACGGGCCTAGGCTCAGAAAGTTGGAGTCGATGTTCCTGTTTGTGGCTTCGATTCGGAGCGAGAAGCTGCCCTTGGTTTCAAAGTCTAGAGGCTGGATGAGAAGAAGGGGGGTAGGTGAGATATATTCCTTCCACTGTGTAAATGCTTGTTAATCTACAAATGACCTATACAACAGAAAGATATCAATCCCAATTAAAATGTGGATTATATGAAGCCGTTAAAATTTAACTCAGCGACTTAAACACTAAGTCATTTGCTGATGGACTATAGAACTTAGTGCTGTCAAAGCAATACTATTGCTTTTAAAGAAAGGCCCACAATGTGATGAGTGGAATTGTGCAACATCTGCTTTTGAAACATTTTGTCATTGTGTCTGAATTATTGAACTGGCTCTTTGCAGCATATAATATACTGCAGGAGAACATTGATTTGACACTTTCATTGTCTGGGCCTCTCGCTGATGTTGTAATTGTCTGAGTCTTGGTTTTAAACAAACAAAGGATTAAAATTGGCCCGTCTGACAGAAATTGCAAGTGGTCAACAATGGCTTTCTCTGCAACAAAAGAGCTGGAGAAATCAACTGTCACCTCCATGTGGCCCTGCGAGTCCTCAGAAAGCATCAGAAGTAATGAGTCAACAGTTTTGGAAAAAACTCAAACTGATGCAACAACATGCAACACTTGTTTTCTCTTTAACTGTATAAGCATCCCTTTAGGTTGTTTTTATTCATGTAAAGCTGCATTAATGTGGTCCTTGGAAAATTGGAAAAATGTTGATCCAAGTTAAAAAATATACATCTTTTCAAGATGGAAAGGAACTGGATAGCTTGGGTTAAAATTTGTCTAACTTTCCAACCTAATGTCAAACAAGGCAGTTGTTTTAATAATTGCAGTATTGCAGTAGTCCTAAATATAGTTTATAGTATAGTTTAAGTTGGCCGAAAAAGGCAAGATTTATAAGAATAAAGTCTAAATTCTGAAAAAAAAGAAAAAAACGGAAATCTCAGAACTATGGGTACTTAAGAAACTGCTTTCAGTAGAAAAGCCATGATTAAAAAGAATGCAGATTTTAAACCTTTATAAAGTAACTAAACTGCTCTTTAGTAAGACTTAACCTAAGTTATCTTACAATTCTGACTCGAAATCTTGACTTGTCTCAAAATAAAAAGATTTACAGAGGAAAAACAGCAAGATAGATTTTTTTGTATTTTAATTTGTATTTTGTAGTTTGAAGAACACTTCTTCCATAGTTTTAAACTTTTTTTCCAGACCTATGTTGTACTAGTATCTCTGACAAACAGTGCATAAGCATCCTTGGTTTGGAAAACACATTTTTGGTTTTAAAAGAACAGTACCTCATGCCAAGCCATTCACATAAACCTAGAACCCAGTATCACAAATGTGGCCCATTCAGAGGAAAGAAGGAGGAGTACACCTCTGATGTTAAACAAGAATAAGGCCAGATTAACGTTGATGCAAACTGATGCAAATGTAAAAACACTCACACACAACACAATACCCTCAACTGGGCAGAAACCTCCAAAATAACATCTGAGAGTGTAGTCCATATGAGTTTTTATTAGCATTTAGAAAAGTCTGACAAAAAACACTTCCTTACTTAGACCATCCAAGGACCACATGAATACGGCATAAGTCCTTTTTGATGACATTATTATTAGCTCTTTGGTTACCATGGTGAACACTGCAGCATTAGTCAGATGTGCAGTTAGTAATTATCACTGAACCCAAAGGAAACCACATTAATGAGGCAGTCGGACAAATACAATGTGGACAAATGGCCACCTCAAAGGTAGAAGTAGAACATAACTCGAAGCAAAAGGGAAAATACTGCAAGAGTAAGGTTTTTAGGCTTTAGACAATAGTTCCTTGTTTAATATAAAATAGGCAAGGAGTGGGATAATATATTCTCATTGGCATTAATTTTATATTTGCAATTCAAAAATTGTGAGAATAAAATAAATAATGTTGAATGATGCTCACTTAATTACAGAAATGAGATATTTGACCCTTTGTAGTGCAGTGTAGGGGAATGTGATTTAAATTACTGCGTTAGTCATTAGAAAGTGAAATTTAAGCAGTCGCATGAAGAGTTTGGAGTCAGTGTTGTGACAATTCCTTCCTACTCACCAAAACATACAATCAGTGTGAGTGCATTGTTGCTCAGTTCCGTTGTTTGTAAAAGTGTGTGTTGTGTCAAGATCAGACAAAAAGAACAGCCAAGACATTTTAATATACTGTATACTGATATCAAAGTGATTTATTAGTTTCGGCACTTTGGCAAAACAAAAAATAGTCCAGAATGGGAGTGAGTGCATTGTTATACACAAGCCTGGTCCCATGTTTAGAATGTGAAGAAGTTTATTTTTTTTACTTGGAACCTAGTATGCCTACACTTGAAGAGGTGAGAAAGAAAAAAGAGGCTGGATTTTTGAGTTCACAAACTCCCGAAAATCTATCTTATATTGTTTGGAGCATGACCAGTTTCCAACCTTTTTGTGTCTCACTATTTAATGTCACAATTTCTGTTATTTAAGCAAGAACCATCAATCGTCAGCCCTATCTAAAAACAGAGACAGATGTTGCTTTCTTTTTAAAAAAGGTACAACATTTATCATTCCTTCTTCTTGGAACACAACTTTTTATCACAAGAACAAGACAAGAATAATTTGCAAAAACACTGCCATTTTGTCATTCCCTTTCACTTCTCATATTTGGTATTTAAAAAATACCTTTAAGAGAAGGATGACCCCGTCTTGAGTGTCCTCATCTGTGGTGATGTTGAACTGCGCGCCAGCGCTCCGTCCATGATCCTGTACTCCATCTCCGCGTTGGAGCCAATGTCTGCATCTGCTGCTTTGATTCGGGCCACCACAGAATGCACAGGCAGCGACTCCAGCACCGTGTACTGATAGTTCTCTGAGAAGACATGAAGGAGGATGTTGTAAGCAATGGCCTTCCTTAAATTTGCTCTCAGCTTTGATACAGCAGCTGTGGCGCTCTGTAATGAATCCAAATTGCATAATGCAAACAAACAGCTGTAGCATCAGAATAAAATGCCTCGCTTTGGCTACAAACTGCGGCACATTTAGCAGAACGACAATGAACAAGGGAAATCTGCAATTAGGAGAGCAAAGACCCATTTTCATAAATCAGCGTCTTTTGCTTGAAACTCCAGAAACTCTCTTGAAGAAACAGAATCCCTTCAACAAGAAACGGAAAAAAATAAGCCTCCTTTGGTTCTTTTCACAGATAAAATGTCCACTCCAATATTCTATTACTCGGAAACTCTCCATTGTGTTCTCTGAGCTTTTCTCTGACCCTTCAGATTTAAAGTACTCTAACGAAGAATAAAGAAGGGAATCATATTCATAATCATAATCTCCACAATCACCATGGCGGAGCTCATTACCAGAACTTTCTGTGTTCCCCACACTGTCTCCCTCAGCCACCGTCTAAATGCTAATCTGCCTGACATTGTTTGCTGCCATGTAATCTTTATAATGGCTTTTTAATTTGCCGTGGAATAGCGACTCTTTAGAAGACCGAAGAAAAAAAAAATTGCTTTCCATAGCTTCCATTTTGGCCCTTTGTACCAACCACTAACCCCTCCCCCGACTATCCATCCACAGCTAAGCCTGGCTTCTTTTCTGGTTTCAATTCTGCCAAAGACTCCTGCTCTTAGTCTCTATCTGCTCCGATGCTCCTTAATGGTCTATCGATTGCGACCCGTGACCTCGCGAGTGGGACAGCAGGAGCAAAACTCCACCAACTCCTCCAAAGTCTCATTCTTCACAGCGTGACAGCACTGGGTAAAAAGCGTCATTGACGACTTGTTGTGCAAACTCGGACCTTTCTATCCCCCCAGGGACTAGGCTAAATTGACTCGGCTCTGTGGCAGTCCAGCAGTCAGACAGACAGTGGTCAGGTCCCATCAGCGCTAAACTGATTGCCGGTGCTTCGGGATTATCATGAGAAGCACTGTGCGCCTTTGAATCCTTAAGCTGGGACTGGAAGCCATTAGCGTTCCGTGAAATAGGCTGACAAAAAAAAGAAAAAAAAAGAAATGCAGGCCGATTGATCCTGGAATCTGTGGCCTGATGAGGTGGGAAGCTACAATGTGCACAAGTTGCAGAATGGTTGCACTTAATTTGGGCTACAGCAAAGGAAAGGGAAGTTTCTGTGGTTAACACAACCTAAGGAAAGAAACTGTTTAGGATTTTAATGAGTGCGTTTGGTTTCTGAATCTTCTATCGTTAAAGAAAAAACCTTCCCCAGTGCTGTTACAGATAACACTGTAACTAATTTGATATTTTCCACTGACTTTTAAAGAGGATAGACTTTTTGTCAGTGCATTCATTAAATACAGAATTAACACAGCATATTTTCAAAGGCCAAATCAATAGCAAACAAAGTACTGCTAAAGAGAATCTACGTTCCTGCCACAGTTACGTTGACTAACTAACTAAATATGGTAATTGTTTAAAAAATAACAACAAATTATGCAGGTGGTGTCTAAAGCATCTATGGTAGCTCTACATTGTATTGTAAAATAATAAGCGTTTGTAAAAGTTTGCAAAAAGAACTCCATTGAATATGTTTGGTCAGGCCCAAACCTCCTGGATAGGCTCCAGTCACCCGCGACCCCTAACGGGACTAAGCAGTAGAAAATGAATGAATGAATGAATGAATCTGTTTGGTTTGCTAACATTAGGGATTTTTGGTTTAAAACCAAGCCTCAGCCATGGTACCTCTTAAATGGTCGTCGTGTAAGGGCGCCGCCATACGGCAATTTTACAGCGATATACCTCCGTCCACCAGAGGGCAGGCTCCAAAAGCGGAAATATAAGAAGAAACCCAATGGCGACTTTACAAGAGTAAAAATCATGTTTACAGCCTGGTACAAAAGATGGCTCCGGTCTCTAGAGCTAAGTTTTTACTACATGACAACTCTGGGGGGGGTGAATTTTTGAAAATTACGTTGGTTTATGCTATCTAAAAACTATTGTTTTACTATAAAAGCCCGGATGTAACGGCCATTTTATTGCCCATTCGTAATGACAATATTGGTGAATAGGGGACAAATGGGTGGATATCATCCATAATTATACTATCTATGTTTAAAACACTTGATTGGGCTATAACTATAACTTGTGGAACAATTGGCTATACAGGGTTACAGTGGTGCTATAATAATACTGTCATATAAAACATAAAAAAAAAAACATTGTGTGTAAGTCTAATGCACTTGAGCTTGGTTCAGTTTTAGTTAAAGTTCTTTTTGTCACAGTGGATTGGTAAAAACCGTAATCCACTGGACATTATATATATATATATATATATATATATATATATATATATATTTAACAATATGGCTCCAATCAAGCCAGCAGGTCTAGAACAACTGGGGCCTTTATTGGAATATGTGAGCATGTTTGTAAAGATGGAAAAAATAACTTTTTAAAATGTAGAGGACCCTTTTCTGTTTAAAACGCTGTTGCACCATTATAGTATGCATAGACAAAAATAACATCAATAGATGCTTTTCCATTAACCTTCAAATTGCGCAAAGGTTTTACGCTTAGATGAGGGGGTAAAAGAGTTCCTCAGAATGGTCAAACTTCCTGCAGTGGAAACCAAATATTTTCTTAAATATATCCTGAATCCACAGTTCCTCTGTAAAGTTGCTGACTCACACAGAGCCGTTCCCATGCTGGAGAGGAAAGAGATAATAAAGCAGCGTCTTACTGTGAGTGAAGCGTGGCGGATTGTCGTTGACATCCGTGAGCGTCACAGTGACTGAGGTGGTGCCTGAGAGGCCGCCCATCTGTCCCACCATGTCTTTGGCCTGGATGACTAGCACGTACTGGTCCCTGGTCTCACGGTCCATGTTGGGTAGAGCCGTCCTGATGACACCTAAAGAGTGAGAACTGCAGGTTAATAACAACAGTACAAGTAATAACTTTGTTTCTTATACAATAGAGAGACTTGTGTGGCCCACCTTTCAAATTTGCACATTTGCACCGCCATCGTCTCAAAATCACCCAAAAATAAAGTAGATTGTGAGTTTCAAGGATGCATTTTCTGATGGTAAATTACAATCAAATATAAGTGTTTGACCAGGCTTGTTTATGAGCAGACAGCGGCTGTTTCATCAAAGTTACTTAATTTGCATTATTCTTTCCCAACCTACTGAAAGTCTGTGGGAAACACTGAATAATACACAATACTGTTATGAACAATATGGGTCACACTTAGATTCACTGTCTTACCCTGAACTGTGAACTAATGTTATTGATAAGCATGCTTAAAATATAGAGAATCTTTCTGTGTTTTATATTTCCATTTTAAGTTAGTTAACTAGGGCTATGTCCACACTTATTTTCATATGTAGTCTTTGAGGTTGCATAAACACTTTTGAGGCCTTTTGGGGTTTTGTTGAAACCTCTGAGAAGGTTAGAAATGCTGTTAAATGGAATTTGTTCGAAGAGGCTCAGATTGTGTTTTAGTTTGGGCGGACGAATATAGAATGACAACGTTCATTCATTCATCTTCTTCCACTTAATCCTGTTAGAGGTCATGGGTGACTGGAGCCTATCCCATCTGCTCTGAGCAGGAGGTGGGGTACACCCTGGACAATCGCCAGGCAATCTCAGGAACAGTACTGTCATAAATCTGCATCTATACATCAGATAATTCCAACTGGCAATGTAACCTTATTGTGTTGATTGATAAAATGTCAGTGTGGGCAGCAATCATTTTAATATTGTATTTCCTTAACAAAACTGTCTGAGTCTGGATGGCTTAGAATGTGCCGTACTATATGAAAATTTCATCTTTTCTGAGACTCCAAAATAGATCATTTGAAGTTTGTCTTGGCACGCAGCATATCTAAATCCACTCTATCAATGTCAAAAGTATATGAAAACCCATAGACGATACAGTGCGACAAAGATGGCCAGTCTGAGCGTGTTTACAGAACAGCTGAGTGTTGCGCTGTCACTCTCTGGGTTTTGTTGTTGTTGACATGTGATGAGGTTAATGTTAAGGCGCTGTCAGGAGATTGAGGACATTAGAGCCATCAGGGAAGCATTAACTGCCTGTGCTGCTGTCATAATAGATCTGGTTCAGAAAGGGATCAACCATGTGACAGCACTGACAACCAATGACTGTCTGTTTGGACCTTATCCGCTTTATGTTATGGCACTAGTCGTGGTGTTCGTACACTAAAAACCTACAGCCAAATCTTTTCATTAATTGACAAGCTGTAATCTTGACATGATCACTTCACAACCAAGATCATAATTCCAGGAAAATGAACATCCCATATTTAAATGCAAAGAAAAGTTTCCTAATCTTTCAACCACCGTTGTTTTCAAAGTTAATGACTTACCTCACAATGTGTTTTGTTCATCAAGTGGCTCTTATTAGAGATTGCTATATACCACAGAAGATTACTAATTAAGAGGCCTGGAGCCAAAGCATACGGTTAGTAGAATAACAAATAATTTAGAGTTGCTTTATCGCGTTGGCAGAGTGATGAAGCAGATCAAAGACGGGTCTGTGCTACGAGTGAACGCATGAAACATTCCTTATCATCCTTTCCATTAAAAAAAAACTGTAACATTTTAGAAAAACGTGGAAAGTTTGAATTCACTGAGGGGACATGATGAAATGAATGAATATTGTTATAATGATATGGCATGTCATATTTTAACCTTGACATATAAAGCCCTGATTTTAAATAATTTGTCAAAAATAAATATTTCTGCCATACTGCACACCATGGCAACAGAAGGTAAACAGGACTCCTAAAAACCTACATTCTGTGGACAAACTGCTGTGAGTAAACATTAATAATCTACATCACCAAAAGGTTTAAAGCTAGAGTCACTGGATGCTACTGGCTCTGGACACCTGGATCTGTGCTTCCTTATCAAAGACTGCTTACCTGAGCTCTGCCTGACAAGATTAAGAAAAATACCTTGTTGTCACAGTATCTTTAAAAAGATGTGTCAACAGGCAAATAATATAATTTGTGAATAACACTAGTTTATTTGATCAAGTCAAATTTACACTACATATGCAATGGCAAAATAAAAAATCATTTATTGGTTAATTTAAACATTCTCAACTGTTTATATGCTGCCTTTGAAATATGAATGTCAGTTTAAATTTACATAAAACTCCACACTCTAAAATTCTCGTCAGTGCAAGCTCAAACTAAACCTATTTTTTGCTTCTGCCTCGATTACATTTCCAAACATCTGAGCCCACTTTCCTCTAAGACAAAAGTCCAAACACGCACCCAGTAATTAAGATCAATCCGGGGAACAAAGGAGGGAGGACAAACACATCCAAAAAAGTGGGTCACTCAACTTAGAGGAAAAAAATGAAGATGTCTTTTGACCATCAATTGTGGCGGTACTTGAAAATAAACAATACCATTAAGTGTTTACTTTTCTTTCTGTGGCATACTTTATTAATGTCCTCCGGCTGCAAAACGCTATTGGCTGCTCTAAATGGCTCTGTTTGCTAAATTAGACTGAGCTGTCCACTTCTTGCTCCTGAGTTGCTGCCAGTGGGCCTACAGTTGGATGATAGGGTCAATAAAGCAATAATCCTATTCTTCTGTTTTACAAAAATGCCATTTGGATTGAATAATGAATTGTTTTCATACAATGGTGGGAGAATGTAGCAACCCCTGCTTTGGTTTTTATTCAGTGACAAAGTCAAAACAGTCTGATGCATTTGTGCTGGACATTTGGGCATGTGTATCCACCCAAGTGCATCTTTTATCCCTTCCTTCATCTGTCAATTCATCTTCTCTGCATTGTCGCTATATGGTTGAACTTATATATATGGTATATATATGGTAGCCAATTACAGAGCGCTTGCACTGCTCTGTTGCTTTATACAATGGCACCTGTGAACCCTGTTTACTGAGTTGCATTTTCTATCCCTATCTTCAAACAAGAATGGCTGAATACAAGCAAAATACAATGTTTTTATTCTCCCAACATAGTGCAACATAGAGCAACAAATCTAGACTTTTAAAGATCTGTGTACAGACACTACAGACATTTAAAACCAAAGTTTTTGCTGGACCTTTCACAATGATGATGGTGGTATGAAAGCAACATTTGAGGCTATTTGGTGCAATGTTGTTCAACTTTTACCATTTGTCATGAGAAAAAAAGGTGATTTAACTGCTACACTTTGGGCCACTTTCCTGCCAAAAAAACACAAGGCCTGATATACTAAGGTCTCCAACAGCAGGTGCTAAATGTTGTGTTCAATGAAAAAAAAAATACCATTTTCCTTTTGTGGGTGTGTTGTGTGTCTTTTACTCAGAGAAATATAGAATAGAAGGACCATCTAAAGTTGTCACAATAAGGGTTTAACATGTCTCAAAGGTGAGAGTTTGAAAGATAAGCTGTATTAACACTTAAACTACATCGAGCACAGCGTGCTTTTTTTTAAACAGGTATTTAAAACTCTTGTACAAATTTACCCGCTTTGCACGATTTTTTTATATTTCCTATGTCTCCTCCTTGCACAAACAACAGCAGTCTTTCCCCTGCATACAACTTCCACATACAACTCCAAAGTGCTAAATTTAGACACTGTTTTAGCTGCCACACCATTTTAGTGCCACACCATTTTAGTGTAGCTGACGCTTTTATTCAGAGCGACTTACATTAAGCTTCTATTCACCAGTGTTACAGCTGGAACACCACTGGAGGCAAGGTGGGTGTCTTGCCCAAGGACACAACAACAGAATAAACTGTGGGGAGAGCGGGAATCAAACCACCAACCTTCCAGTTGAGGGACAACTGCTCTACCACTGAGCCACTGCACCCCATGTATATATGCTATATGAAGCATAATATGCATTTTGTCCTTGATCCCTGTTCTTTCTCTTAGATATCATGCACTCTGGAGAAAACACCCATAATTGACAGTCAGCAACAATTTTCTTCATAGTTTTTTGTGTGGTTAAAATTAAATGTTTCGTCATCTGCCAGACATTGCATATTCATAATAAGCAAGTATGTGCAACTGATTATCGCAATAGGGAAAATGAAAGTTTATTACAAGTAGCATTTCTTGCACTTTCTAATTAGTCCAAAGTCAGTGTGAGAAAATGATGTAATCTAAGATATTGATATAGAATAACTCAAAACTAAAAAAAAGAGTACATTATTTTTTCACTCTGACTTGGACTAATTAGAAAATGTTAGAAATGTGATAAACCTTCAATTTCCCTTTATAAAAATATATTATATAAAACAAACTATAAAGACAATTGTTGCCAACAATCAACTCTGGGTTTTTTCTCCAGAGGACATGAAATCTAAGAGAAAGAGAAAAGGAGGAAATGCCCATTCTTTATGTCACAAACATGTAGCCCGTACATATACTTGGAGCTGACTCCACCTGCGCTCACAGCTCCACTGAGAAACTAAGGGTCAGAACAGAGTAAGTCGTTAACCTGCTTTGTAATGCCATTGATTGAGACCAACATTGCTCTTTTTGTTCTGACTGGGTAGATAATATTTGGGGAAAGATCAACAGGGAATGTTTTTGCACATTCCAGATGGAAATTCTGAAAATGTCTTGATATTTTAAAATGTTTCATTGATGGGCAAAGCCAAATAGGTCAGATTTTTTTTTTCTCAATCAAGGAAGGTAGCATTGTAAAAAGTGGTTCAGTTTTCAGCATATTAAAGCACTTCTTTCAAAAGAGAAGCACTTTTCAAAACACTACAGTTCAAGGAATCTTAGATATTTTTGAAGATTTTAAGAATTTAAGAAGTCCAGCAGAATGTGTTAAAGAGAGAGGGAAAAAAAAACTAATAGATTCAACCTTGCTATTGGGTTGGTATGCATACACCAATGGCAAAGTAATGAAAAAATTGATGTAGAGAATACAACAGCATTCTTTACATCTATTCTCTCTTGTTATCTGAATGAATGTTTTAGAAAGCACAACTTTTCAGTTTCCAGAAAACCTATTTTGTTAATGTGGCTAAGATTCTACAGTTTTCTACAATTTCTGCACACTATTCAGTGGACACAAAGTTCTGCTCCCATTTTGCCGGTTCAAGTCTACAATGTCCTAAACTCAGACCTCAGGACATTGTAACTAAACCTGTAAGAAATGTTGTAATTCAGGGTCCTTATGGCAAGAAAGGAAGAAGGATAACTATTTGATTATGGTTCCTGAAAGGAAAAAAATAAATTGGGTGTTTGCTGTAAGACAAATGAACAGCCATTGGAAAAACATAGATAGATTGCACACAATTGATGTACTTATTTAATATCTTTGCTTGTGTTAGCGCCTGAGAGATATTGGCTGTGTTTAATGATGCCATGAATCCTGATTTGATCCAAGTGAAAAACACAGACTTGTCTCCTCTCGTCTGGCCCTGAGCACACACACTCCTCAGCCTGGCGTGGCTAATCCGAGCGGCGAGGTTTGGAGCCTGTTGTTTATCTGCTGGGTGCCGTCCCCCCTCCTGCTCCATCTCCGTTCCCCTCGTGCGTCGCTGGTGTCACTCCCGGGGAGCGTTGATGATTAAAACCCTTCTGTTGCTGCTATACCATCGCACCATGGCCCCCTTTTTTCGCATCACAACCCCTCGCCTCCGGTGCGAGCCATTGTAGCATTTATCTAAGCTGTCTCGGCAGCTCTGGCGGCAGACGGGTGGGCCACGCTCCCACCGTTAAGGCCCACACACTTGACATTTGTCTCGGAAAGAGGAAATAAAAGCGCAGACTTACGCTGGAACCCTCTGGCTTCTCTATGAGCCACTGATGAAGGTGATGAACACTTAAACATGAATGGCGCGGGGGTGATTTTTCCGAACCCTTAGGCGGTCCACTTACAAGAAATAGAACCCGCAACACAAAAACAGGCCATACAAACAGGGAATAAAACGCCTCGGCCAGGTATTTATTATCAGTGACATTTTAGCATCACACTCGGATGATAGCACACTATACTGACCCAGGGGTGTATCGCTGTAGAAGGACCACATGATGCTAGAGCACAAAGGACCCATGTGTTGCCAAATAATACCGTTGTGCTGAACGTAATTTAGAAGACATGATATATTAAGGTAAGATGAAAGGGAGTGTGTCCTTTTGTTGGTTTCTGTTCCAAGAGTTTATGTGCTTTTTGTGGTTAGAATTAAAAGAAAAATATCTCTCTAGTACCTGCCGGAGCAGCAGTAGGCAGCCAGATTAATATCTCGCCTTCAGCTGTAATGTTCTCTATTTAGTCCACAACACGAGAAGGAACACGCAGAAGCATGCCCTGGGAAAGTAAAGAAAAGCAAGAGGACTTGGGGATATCACACGAGATAAGCCGGGGTGCCAGTGGAACGAGCAAGGATGGGACCTGGCCTTTTACGTTGTCTCTGTTTAATTAGATTCTCAATCCGCACAATGAAGAGAGAAGTTCAGTGTGTCCAACCTTAGTCACCTGTGCAGATCCTACGTGTGTCACTCTGTAAAACTCAAGTGTGTCATAAGCCCTGCCTCCTCGTGATTTTGTTTGGTTATGTCTGCTTTTCTGTCTGCAGGCAACTCTTTGAGGCTGGTTAGCAGCAGTATGACAAATCCCGGACAAGCCCCAATTTGTCACAATGTACAAATGTTCGACAGTGGTTGTGACATGTCTTCTGTTAAAACAGCACCAAAGAATGTAATTAATGCTCTTAAATCAAGAAACTGTTTTTTTTTTTTATCCTACCTCTGTTAGTTCATGTTAGCTGGACAGTGCTGATGCGTGTGAATGTTTTTTTCCATGCAAGAATTGGATTCTTTTGGAGACTTCAAGATGAGTATGTAAGGTCTTCTGTTTTAGAGACTGAAGCTATAAACAGACCAAGGATCTAGTGATTCTTTTGAGATCCTCAGTCTGGAGCTCCATATTAAATATTCTGTTTGTCTTAAGAATTTAGGCCCTTGGTACACACACATCTGTGCTCATAAGTTTACCATGGCAGAATTTGTGATTGTTTGGTCATTTTTCAGAGAATATGAATGATAACACTTTTTTTTCACTCACAGTTAGTCATTTATTATTATTATTTAAATCATAAAGACAACAGAAACTACCCAATTTACCCTAATAAAGGTTTACATACCCTGGTGATTTTGGCCTGATAGCATGCACACAAGGTTGACTCAAACAGGTTTGAATGGCTACTAAAGGTAACCATCCTCACCTGTGATCTGTTTATTAGCCCTCTGTAGCCCGGATTATGTTCATCGCTTGAAATTGCGTGTAGAGATACATAAGAAAACCAAAGAATAAAAAGTGTGTCATCAATTAGCAATAGAGATACATGAAGAATATCATCTCTGCTAAGTTATGTGTTTACTATTGTATAAAAGAATCTAATTGTGCAGTAACAAAATATTATGAGTATTAGCACATTATTTCAAGGCTGCTTTATCAAATCAGCATCAAGCTTCTTCCTTCATTTTGATATGTAGGGCCCGAGCACGAAAGTGAAAGTGGACACAAACTTCCACAGATGCAATCAGTGCAGAGCCCATTATTACTGCTTGCAGTTTAATATACTCATTGTATTTTCCATTCTTTAGTAGTCCTCACTTTTATCATTTTAAAACCCACAGCATTTTGACAGTTTTGGCTCATTTTACCACATCAATGAAAAAATAAACATCCACCACTCTGGACCATAAGTTAACTGTGTTTTAGCAATGGACTTGTTAGTGCTAGTGCTGTGCTAGCCACTCTTGATCCAAAACACTGTGGCAGTTGAAATCTTAATTTTGTGAGCTAAATTTTATTTAAATGAAAGGATGATTGGCACAATACTGTGGCTAAACAATGGAAAAAGAAAATGGTTACTGTGCAATGATGTCAGTTTTGTCAGTCTGCAGGTTTTTGTGACACTCTGTGACAACCGGCAACAATCCCTTTCAATTTAACATTTCTTCCAGAGTTCTTGAAAGAGAAAAATAACAAATTTAAAGGCCTATTTGAATGAAACAAAGATGCCGCAACAGGTAACATTGAGGTTGAAATTGTAAAAACAGATCATCATTGAACAGCCATTCATGTTAAAGCTAAAAAAATAAAATAATAATTATGAAAAGCCCCAAATGATGTAAAAGCAAAAGTTTAGTTTGAAAGTAATTATTCATTTTAGCCCTTTTTCTATTTTGTTTGCAAAGTTATAAATCATTAACATTACCAGTTAGACTTCACCTTCAACCTCAGCAACAGTATAATCCAACATTACAGCGTCAGACACGACAACTACATTTGGCATTATTCTACACTGGAAGTTATTGGGGCTATTCAGGATTAAGTACTTTTCCCAAGGGCACCTTGTCGATTCAATTTGGGATTAAGAAGCAGAGTAAAGAGACTTGTTAGGCGAAAGCGAGCCAGGATGCTACACACCTAACACCATCACCCCACCCCCTTCCCCCCCACTGACTATTAGCCCTCTGTCACTTAATCGCTAGCGCAGTATTGCACTGTGCAGCTCAGAGTGTATATCAGCACAGGCACTTTGTCAAAGTCACCCGCTGGTATGGCCCAGGCGTGCGCCGCAAATGGGACTAATTAGTAACGTACAAAGACAGAATCCCGGCGCTCATCCTGCAACACTCAATCCTGGGTTGCTGTCTTCAAAAGCTGCCCCTCCCTGAGTGAACTCTCTAAGATACATGGTATTGATATTATACTCAAAACTATAGGGTGTTTTTTATTGCACCTGTGGAACGGACGGCCTTTCAATAGATTAACTATCAGCGCTAACCATAAAACATGCTAAAATATACTGCTGCTGTAATTCTAGGCCACATTATGCAGCTCCTTTGCTTTAGTGTTCTACTTTTAAGGCTCACTCCATGTGGGACATATTGCAGGAATTACGCTCCTAGCAATTTTCCTACGGAGTTTTCAGGTAAAGTTATTGTGTAACATATTGTACCTCAAAGCTATAGTATCTGACAATTTAAGATTTGATCTTTTATATACTTTATAGGCTTCTGAAACTTTTATAAAAAGGCCTTTAACAGAACTTTTTTACTCATTAAAAGCTATAGCTGAAAGGTATTTATATCCAAGAAATGTCCACAAAGGACAAGGTTTTATCATGTTTTCCTTTAAATTAAAGAGTCTGAGATAGATTTTTTGTTAATAAATTGTATTTTTATTATTTTATTCAATTGCACATGACTCCAGATTCCTGTGAGAATCTAGTCCCAGTCTAGATCTTGAAATATAGGGTAAATGTTAACATTTACCAAACAATGACAAAATGTTGGTTTAAAGGTTAAAATATAAAAAAGTCTCTGAGTATGATTCAGATCAGACACATAAGGTTCTAAATTTATTAGTCAGTCTACTGTACATTGACAAGACCAAATAAATCTGATCGGGTTTATTGAGTGTAATATAAACATGCCATGTTTAGAATATACTATTGTTGCTCTGTTAGTGCCCTTCACTTGGATAATAGTGAATGTTGCCATATGAACCTAAAAGCACATTCATATGTGTTCAAATGGTGGTTGTTCCTATTTCAACCGAACTTTGTAAGGTTTGAATAATGGCTGTGGTCCATGACTAGTGTTTTGTGGTGTTGCTGCCACAAAGTTAACATTGTGTAAAAGGAAGTGGAGCTAATGCCCACACACCGTCCACTGACAGCGACATCTCTTTATAACTATTTCTTTATAAAAAAATAAAAGGCTGGAGGGCTTCCACAGAAAGTGTTTGCTAAGGGGAAGTACAAAGATGATTGGATGAACCACCTTCCAGTAATTGCCAGTAATCTCTATGTCATTTTATCCATTTTCAGCAACACTTAGTTTTTACATTAGTAATGTTAAGATGGTTGCTCGATTGTCAAGCCTAAAACCCAACCATAACTGTCGGTACAGCTACACCATAAGCCCAAACATACAGTGGGTCTCCATGAGCAGGTCAACAGAGTGGAACCTACAAATCCAAATCTTGAGTGAATCCAGCTGCTGTGCAAAGTAACCAAACTAAAAGAAGCTATTCGGTCCCACAGTTATGTCTATAATTTAAATTATGGTCCCATTTTAAGGTAAGGGTATATGTATCACTTATCACATTTGTGCATGCAGGAATTGAAATATAAAAGACCTTTTTTTTAATGAAATTAAAAATGAAATAAAAAAAACGTGTTGCAAAATGTTACTATCATTTAATTATTAATTTTTATCAGGGAAGGTTATCAAATTTGCAAAAGGGAGTGATTTATCACTTTTATTAAAACAAAATGGGCAATATATATAAGGATCCAATATAGGTTTTGAAAAACTGGCGACCTTTACCCTTGCTCTGTTGTGACATCTGTATTCTTTCTAAATTCATTGCTTTAAAAATAAATAAAATAATTGGCAGTATTATTAATAATGGCAGGCTTCATAAAAGGCATATTTATTTGGCAACAATCTAAGGCAGATACCTGATACAAAAGACTTTTATGAAAATTATTAAGAGAAAAAAAAAAAAGCCTGGATTGTTATTCTAATTGTATATCTGATTTAGAGCACAATTTTAGAAAACAAAGTCTTTGTTACTTAAACTTTGAAAAAAAATCGTGTACAATGACACTCTCTATAATCAACCTTTTAGCAAAGTCATAAATAATGGTTTTATATCAAAAGGTTTTTTTATTAACACATGGGGGAAAATGGAAACAGAAATTGCAGAAAGGGAAAACATCTTAAGTATTGGTTTGTCTCCCACAAATGAGATGCCAAAGATGGCTGTCTAATACAAAGATAAACAAAATAATATATCATCGGAACATGAATGTCACAGGTTCTTCCCTTTTCCCTCACAGAATCTGCATATCTTAGGAGGATGGATTCAATGAAATTCTTTCTTTAAAACATTTTCCCATTTTACATTTTAGAATATTTCAACTGAAACTATTTTATAAAAGAATAGCAACAAGGAAATTCTTGTTTGAATGGGAGATAGAAGATGATTCATACATCAGGTTCTGTGGGAAATAAGAGGAGCATTTAATGTATTTGTTTTATTTTTGTCCACATGTGGTCAAATTTTGGCTTCGTGACCAAGCTTGGCTAAAATCAATGGGTATTGAGTTTGAATTAACACCTAAGAACATAATGTTTTGTATTTTTGAAAGGAAATATATCAACTTTCTGAAATCTTTTTTATAGCTAAAATAGTATCCCTTAAGTTTAAACCATTGAAATAATGTATTACATTATCAATGCTCCTTAGAGAAAATAATAGCAACCAGTCATAACTGATATTATCTGATCATGAATTTAAACAGAATGTTTGCATACCTGGCCTAATTGCTATATAATGTATTGATTTTAGAAATTCATTAGCTTTTTGACTTATTAGTTCCTTTCATTCAGAGAACCCACGGTAACACGTGGAGGACAGGCAGACTCCTCACAGAAAGACCAGAGTCGGCCGAAAATGTTTGAGTCAGGGTTTTGAACTCACGACCTTCTTGCATTTCTGTCTCGACTGTATCACATTTAAGAACTGCCACTACGATACTATGGACACATAACAATGAGCTCCTTACATTAACAGTTCTATAGAAATGATGTGAACTGCCACAGAAAGACCTCCTCTGCTGTTAAAAGGCCGTTTCTCCGATTGTATGGGGTGTAGAGTGTGATGCAACAGAAATTAACTCTGATTAGCAGAACAATCTACTGGAGGAGGACGCTGGCCACTTTCAGTCAGCAATCATAAGCCATTAGAGCTTTTCACATATCAACCTTGGGGATTTAAAGAAGCCACTTAACTTAATGAAAAGCACGTCACCAGCCGAGACAGAAAAAAGTAGGAGCGCTGAATGAAACATATGATTGTAATAGGAGGCTTTATGGGGCACACTGCTGTTTGAACATCACTTAAGGAAATGTCTGCTCCTGCTCTAATTGTTATTGGTGTCGTGAAAGCTCGGGCGAGGCTCATCGATGGGTGTTCTCACAAACTTTTTAAAGATCATTGTGCAGCCAGAGGCGAGTGGTCAAATCCCCATAACGCTTTCTACTGGACGCTGCCGTTGAGATTAATAGAACCCTTCCTTCACCAAGCTATTCTCTACTATTGGAAATCCCAAAGCAAACCATGGCTTTTGGATTCTATTAATTTATAGTAAAAGGCCAACCCTAAACTTAGATAAAATAATTGCAAAGGTTACGGTGCTACCTGCTGAGGTGTGATGATCCAACATCCCAGGTTTTCCTTGAAAGCAGCGGAGCGTTTTTAGTACAAGCATATTTTCTTATTTCCCCAGGGAGCCGCTCTCTGAAAGGTAACTAAATCAACATGAAGCTAACCGAGTGAACATTTCTCTCAATTACAGCTGTGACTTCTTTTTTTTCTGAGAAGCAATAAGGTATGGAGGAGCAGATTTCCAGCAGATGATAAACCACAAATGTGTTACAAAAGGTGGCTTTTGAAGATCCCATACAAAAAAAGTTTACACAGTAAATATGCAAAACCCTTTCCTTGGATGCCACAGTAATACATGTCTTAGCTGCAAAAAAGTTATTGTTAACTGATAAAGTGTCATTAATGTGTCAAGAACAGAGTATAACTTTTTGCACATGACAAAAACAATGATACAATAAATGCAGAGGTTTGATTTATGGAGGGAATGTGTTCCAGTTTTGGGGCCTGGACAGAAAGATCTTTTTCCCATAGTCCAAAACCTGGAATGGGTAACAGAAAGCTAATTGGTGGTGGTGGTTTCTGGAGGGTCTGAGAGATACTGAGGGGCCAGAGCATAATGGGACTTATAGGTGAGAAGGAGGATCTTGTATTGAAAGCGATATTTTAAATGAGCCTTTTAATAAATATCGTATATATCATCTGCGCCATTGGAGGACTACTTTTTATTTTTATGTCTTCTAGCAACATATAAAGGGTTTGCTGTAGCTGTAAAGTTGTGGGTGACCTATTTAAAGATGATTTTTGTTGCCAACCCACCAGAAATGTCGTCAGAAGTGATATGCTCATCACTTCTAGACCAAAACTTAGACTAAAATGGTATGGAACATAATGCTATCTAAAAACACTTTTCTGTCACTGTCCTGTCTGAGCTCATGCATGCATACAGGTTTGAGACTATTTTCTGAATTGGAAATGTACAAAAACTGGATGTCAGTGAGCTGCCACATAGACAACTTTTTTTTCTTTCTCTGACATTTTTCAGAGACAAAGATGCCAGGGCTTATTTGCTTAAATTGTAGACATCATTGACTCAAAATGGACGCCACAAAGTCCAGACCCCAACTTCCTTCAGAGCTTTGGCGCAGGTTTAGACAGAATTGTATTGGACACCACTCTACACAGCAGTCCAACTCTCCAATCACAAAAAGCACAAAATGAATGCAACTGTGGACAGAAAAATATATTGCGACATTGCATTAAGAAAAGATGCCAAGGCGAATGTGTGCCATAATCCGATAAAGGCAGTCTGACGTAGTATTTCTGTATGTCACACGAGAGAACTCGCCTTTCAGCTTTTCCCGCATCATGCTATAACCACTATTGAATTTGGACTCTAACGTTGCATCTCCAAAGATCCAATCACCTTCTCTGTGGATGGAAGGATAGCCAAGTATAATCAGTTGTGGTCAGTCAGAGACGGTCAGAGAAGGCCAGCAAAGAGCAAAGCAGTTGGCCGTGGCCCAAGATGGATCTAAGTGTGCATCACAGTGTGTACAAGTGCGTGTGTGACAGGTTAATAAAGCAGCCATTGTCCCACTGAAAGAATACCAATGTGGGTTTATCTGCACTTTGAGGACAGTTTTATGCCTAAAGCTTGGATAAGCAATTTCCCCAAACCACATTTTCAGCATATATTAACAGTTTTGGGCTGATTTACAGCACAGACTGTAATCACATTATGCACTGAGAAAGACAGAATTATTATATATTTAGTTTGCTATACTTGTCAGATATGAGCCTTATTACTGGGTGTCTTGTCGAAAGTGTCGAGACCAAATTGAGACTTTAATTTTAGAAAATGCACTCAGTGTGTGGTTTTGTGTGTAATGAGGGCAGCGAGATGTGCGAGCAATTTATCAAATGCTTCTCCTTCCAAAATAAGTAGAAGTCAACAGACCATTATTGAGAAATTTTTGACAGATTTGGCTTAGATTTGTCTTTCTGCTGCATCGCAAAGGGTTTAAAGCAAAGTCTATTAATGCAACAATGAGTGTGAAGAATCATTAATAGTGTGGACACTCAATAATGCTAACAATATTCCTGTGGTAATGATCACATTATATTTACACCATATATTAAATTTTTCAGCTATGCAAAATGTTTGTCTTGTGTGTTTTTCTCTAGCCTTATACTTGTTTGTCTTCAACAAATGCCTACAAACATGTAGTCCTACTCACTAGCCACCTCCTACACTATTACTAGTCTTCTGCTCTTGTGCTCACCTAAAGTGTACTGTTCATTTTGGACATCTTTTGTATATTTCTATATTTTCCAGGACTACAAGATGAAAGGTGCATGTTTACATCTACTTGAACACATTAACCTTTGTTACTTTTTAGAAACAATGATGGGATGGGATGATATAATTCTTGTTATGAATTCTAATTATGTTTTTAGTATGGACCCCAAGAAGATGGATAATAACTTGGGCCTTAAGCTAAAGAGGATCCATGTAAATAAACAAATGATTAGAGGTTACTTAAGTCGTGGAGTATGTGAGGATAATTCCTATTGATTTCTCTGTCACATTTTCCAAAATAAATGTTGCCATTCTTAGCAATCAATCTAATCCTTGTAGTTTTCAGATGTAATCCATGTAAGGTTTTAACTATACTTTAAATTTCCATGCCTCTAAAATGTGCATGTACTATATTTGCTTTGGGAGATTTAACATTATATTACACAGACAAGCGTAATATTTTCGGAACTATCTCTACCACCTTGAAATGGCACATACTCCACATGGAAACGAGTGAACAGCCGAGGTGCAATCATTTGCAAATGTCAAACATGTGCACGTAGAACATGCCTTGGTTATCTGTGCTAACATATTTAACAGCAAGAAAATATATGTCACCACCATTTACTCACATTTGATCAGATATTTGTTTTAAAATCTGCGAGATATGGGCAATAATTCATGTCAAGTGAGTAGTCTTCCAACTGGAGGGATGCTGGATAATGCACAAAGCAAATCATAGTCAAAGTCACATGTGCCCTTCTTGACCAGTTTGGCATGTCTTTTTTTTATTAAAATGTTTAATTTTTTTATGGAAGGAACTGAAAAGCATAAAATCATAGCTCACTTTTGGAGAATCACAGCTTCCCGACATATTTATTACCCCTTTTTTCCAAAAATTTAGCTTTTAAGGAACCTCAAGAAATATTCACTTTAAATCAAAGCTTTGCAGCCTCCAAGAAGTCCCCACGGAACCATCAGAGCTTCGAGTATATCCATGAGCAACCTCTTTTTTTCCTCATTCCGAGCATAAGAAACATGCAAAAAAAAAAATATATGAAAACACAGAAATATGCGCTAATGAAAGCTACAGCAGGAGGCTTCATTAGGCAAAGGTCTCCTGAAAGTGGAAAACAACATGGAAATTCTAATAGTGAGAGTCGAATGTGCGGAAATTTTGATGATTCAAAAAGCCACTTCTTACTGCACTGTGATATGCATTTGTTTTTCCAGGGCGCATCCTTTTCTTTATTGAATGTTTGCACTGATCTTTCAGGTCGCCATGTTGTTTTTTAGTCGGCTATTTCTGCCCACAAATGTCTGCAATGCGGTGGCTCTCTCCAGTTCATGAATCAGAAGAGCATTTCCCAAACTCCCAGCGTGTATCTGTACGCGGTGGATGATATTAGGATATTATGGGATGGCTGCTTGTGTTCCCCTGCGAGAGCGCTTGGCGTGAAGTGTCCGAGTCGCGGCGGGGCAGTGGCTAATGAGCCGACGACGGAGACGTGGCGAAGAAGTGCGAGATCAAACGCCCCGAGACTCCACAAACTGTCTGTCGTCTCATCTGAGGCTCACTGCAGTACTTTCTCACTGAAATATGTGCTAACATACAATATTTAATACTCTAAGAGATATTTTGCGACTTGTAATTGTCTATACTTATCACCTCAGTGCTCAGAATTGAAATCAATAAATATGGTATTGTGGAATGGCTCTAAAAACCTTCCCCAAAGTGGCTGGACAATGTAAAAGTAAGAATTTGACCATGAGTGAAATTGCACTGTTGGAAAACCTGAGATTGTCATCATGTCTAGAGTCTCCCGATGGCAATTAGAGTCTTCGATAAACTTTTGAAGACTCGAATGGACTGAAACATAGCTGTAAAGATTTGACCTTACAATTACTTCTGTTACTTTTGATGGTTTCACAACTGGAAATGAGAAAGACAATCCAATTTTTACCTTTTATACGTTGAATCCTGGGATATGTCTGTCTTTCTTGAGCATCACCTACATTTTAAAAGGGGCTGTGGCTCATTAATAACTTGTCATTGACCCCATTAGCCAGATGAAGAACTATCTAGTTTTTTACATCTACCTAGCACTCCTCTATCCCATTGTTTGACTGTCCAATGGATGTCTGGATATGCATTGAAGAGTTCCCTGAATAAGAAGACTGTTCTATGCCTTTGTTATTGTATTGTGTTTTTTTTTTTCCTTATCCTTTCTTTTAAATTCAACCTTCATGAGGCTTTCATTAAAATGCTCTGTTAGGGTTACAATGACACAATGCCTGGTCGGCTACAAAATGCAACTGTGGTCAGTCGCAGGTCAGCTTGAGGTATCGAGGGACAGGGAGGGGGAGGCCCCCTTAGTGCTTTCTTGTTATAAGCATTTCTTGAATTTCTACGAATCCAATTACTTTAAGATTCATTGTGAGTTTTAGTGCTACTTTCTATGGTTGCCGATTATGTCATGAGTGCGTTTACATGTAATTCAGAATTTTGATTAATTTTACTGTGGGGGATACTGTGACCTGTTATGAACTGTATTCTGACAGCTGCCAGCAAACTGTACATAGTAAACTCAGTCGGGTGACTCACAGCAAAACAAACACGGCACGAGCTGTGACTTTCATACAGCAACAAAAGTAACTCACAACTGTGTTTTTGAAACTTCAGACTGGTATTATATTCACTAAACTGTGCAGTCTGTTCACTGATTGGTTCAATGCTGGTTATTGTGTCTGTGCCACATCACAGCCACTGAAGGATGACATATTTTTCCAAATCTTTCCTGTGTGAAAGTTATTATTGTTATTTTTATACACTATATATCTTCTTTCATTTACTCCATACATCCTTTACATGTTGTACATGTAATGTATTAACGCTGCAACTTAAACATGTTTGGTGTATTTCAACATGTTATACATTTTAGGACTTTATATCTGAAAACAAACTTGCTCAACATTGTTGCAAAATCTAAAAATCTTGTATAATAACATTCTTCACATGACTGATGTGACGAGTTAAAACAGGCAAGTCAGAAACCCTGAATGTGAAGAGTTTGTTGAAAAAGATGCACTCATCATATTTGTGAACCAATTGGGAACATACCAGTCTTGGGCTCCACAGAGAAGTATGGCTGGCCGTGGATGATGCTGTAGACCACTCTGGCGCTGTTCCCATACGTGGGGTCATCAGCATCTGTGGCTGCCACTTGCACCACCATGGTTCCTGCGGGGAGACAGCCCTTCATTAGTTTCCAAGACAACACTCGGCAGCCAAGTCAAACAGAGCTAAATGTGGAAGGAATTGTCATATCAACTGAGAGGTGTAACCGATTCAATACGAAAGACGAGGAAAAAGGGGTGAAAAGTCACACTGAAATAATCACACTTTCTAATACACTGTCTGTCTTTTGTGTCTTTTTGCTTTTGGCTTGAAATGCTGCAAAAATAAAGATCCTTGTCTCTATAATATTTTTTCTCTAAGTGTAACTCCAAGCTTTTGCAGACAAAGCCATTGTTTCCATTTGCCCCCCGCTGATCACTTTGCAGCATCTTTTCCACTAACGTCAATCTGTTGATTCCTATTCAGTGGGGAAATGGTTTCTGCATCCCATCTGTGCATGCAAAGAAGCACTCCTCCCACCCTCCAGCAAAAAAAAAAAAGACAAAGTATGTCACATCGTAGTGAACCCCAAAGTACTTTTTGAAGCAGAGAGAAAAAGGTTGGACTTGTCCTGCAGCGATGTCAGAAGAGGACACTGTTTTGGTTCAGAGCTAATTAGCACTTGACATGAACATTAAATACCTTTGTAGTTCAAGTTTAAGTAAAAAAGAAGCATAGTTGTAGCTAATTTTTCCAACTTTCTTTTCATATTACAGTGTTGGAATGCACAGATGGTGAGCTGTTCAGTAACTGATTTAGAGAGGTTCTGCAAAGGGAAGGAAGTGGTGACTATGTGTAATTTCTAATGCTGCAGTCGTGTAGCCAGAACATCTTGCAGCTTGTTTACAAGGGTTTTCTCACATTTTGGAGCAGTACATATTTTACTTTAATGAAATAGCTGCTTTAATAGAATGCATTACAAACAGTTGTTGGTTTATGTTGCTAACTATACACGTGCTAAAGGCATACTTAGAAGAGCAACTTTTAACAATATGTTTGTAAATGGTAAATGGTAAAAGTACTAAAGGCAAACTTAGAAGAGCAAGTTTATTTAGTGCTTTTTTGCGACACCCAAAGTGCTTAACATCATGCTTCCATTCACCCCACACACATCCACAGCTGGAGTAGACAGAGAGGCCATTCACACAGCACCAACAACCAAACTAACTAAAATATATCTGTTTCACAATAATGTATCGCAAAAAGGAAAATGAACGAACAATCCATACCATATACTTTCCCACCTCTAACTGAAAATATTCACAGTAAATTACAAAATAATTTAATATAGCCTGAGAACACTCAAGCCCAGTCATATTATTATAATTATGTATGGTCAATAATAGAAAAAAGTCATTTCATAATCTGTGTGTTAATATTTAGGACAAATCCTTAAGAGGCCTGCATTTTGTTTTTTCTGTGAGAATGAACTTTTCTTAAATAGCCTGTGAGAAATAAGGATTTAATGTTAGCCTTTTCTGTACAATATATTTTACCATTGTTTGACTTGAACTTAAATAAATAGATGCTTGAAATGCCAGCAGTGCCACACTCCAATATAAATGTGCCCATTGTGTTTACTGTTGCACACTGTAGCACTATTAGTCATTGGAACAAGGCCTTCGTGTAAGAGAAGAACTGCCATTACCCAGAGTTTTGCTGCAGATAAAGCTCCAAATCTAACAGAACTTTCCCCAAAGCCCACAACCTCTTCCAAGCATGGAAAAAAGAAATCTGTTTTCAAACTCAACTGTGAACCCTTCTAACAAAAGTGACAAGTATTGTTCCTGCGCTCTAAGTGTTGTCCTCTCCCACTCTTCCTCTGAGGCACTGAATAACACATCTGACACTATGCTATGCATTTTCCTTGAAATCTGTACCGAGCAAAAGTGGTGACTCGAGCTAAGGGATGTGACTCTGGAAGGTAAGTTTCAAGATTTTATGTTATCAGTGCCAATCAATTCCAATAAGTCATTCATTATAACATAAATGAGTCTGGTGGATTTTTTTTGGAATGCAATTTAGGGACAAATAATAGATATCCAAACAATAATAGAAAAAAAATCCATTTAATTGTACGGGTAATTGGAGCAAACAACCATAATGGCCAGGCAGTTTTGGACAGTTACTCCAGAATCCAGCCATTAGCAATTTTTTTACCCTGCCCAAATAAATCAAATTGTCCACCTCAGGTCATGATGGACCAAATAGTCTGTGATAGAGACTTTTTTACATGAAAGAGTAACATTCAGCCACACTCCTATTGGTATTCCTAGCATCAAAGTTTACCTAATTCCACAGTGTAGTACAATGATTTTTCAGAGATTAAAGAATATATATATATATATATATATATATATATATATTATTTTTATTGTGTAAAAAGTTCAGTTTTCTTATTGCTTGTCAAATATTTATTTATGAAGAAACAAAACACCCTCTAGGCATTATTATTATTAAAGATTTTAATAGATGAGAAGTGTACACTTTCTCATCATGCCTCAGGGT
This sequence comes from Perccottus glenii, assembly GCA_024416835.2. Lineage (NCBI taxonomy): Eukaryota > Metazoa > Chordata > Actinopteri > Gobiiformes > Odontobutidae > Perccottus > Perccottus glenii. The sequence continues at coordinate 11,265,485 of CM044558.2, forward strand.
GAACAGTTATATAGCCATGGGTCCTTCATTTTATCAAGAAATGAGAATATGTGCAACTTTGCTCATGTTAAGTCCAACTTATCAACTTATCCTGTGATTCTCTGATGAGGAAATAAATATATTAAAGAATGTAGTCAGTGGTCAAAAGCAACGTTTTGAGGAATGGTATTGCCATGGCAAATAGACACATTTTCAAAAATGCTTGAACCTTTTTTGTTAAATAAATATAGTATTTATTTGTTTTTTTATAATTTTTGCTTGGGATGTTTTTATTTTACTACAGAAACATGACATAAATTTAAAAATCTATGCAAAACAATTACAATGGTGTATTTATACTAAAATAATAATTTACTCTTTAATATAACAATGTTACAGATTTTGTTAGGGTAGGTTAATTTGATATATTTAAGATATGTAGACCATAACTTTACTTATAGGGTTGAAGTTTTAGAGGTTTTAGATTTACCTTAGATGTAAATAAAAGTAGCTGATAAATGTAATGTTAAAACATTTCCAAAAAGTACAATAAAAAAGTATTTAATGCTTTGAAAAAGACACAAACTAATACAAAATGTAAATAAACAATACTAAGACTGTAACATACTCAAAAACATTGCTACAGGAAAAATAAAAATAAATCACAAACGATAAAACAACACAACAAAGCTACAAACTGTAACTCGGCAACAAAAAAGCCTTATCCCTGCCGTATGAGATAAGTCTCTAAAACACATAAAAAATATGCTCAAATATAAAAATATTTCACTTTCTATTAACATAAATCTTATTTACTGGTGCTTTGAGTTTAGACGCTCGTCACAGCCGCTCTTAAAGCTGACGCCTGCAGTCGCCTTAGTGCTGGTGAAATCATCAACAAAAGACATTGTTGAAGTAACCTTGAAATATGAAACACAACATTTAGCCACAGCCTTTTTCCAATTGATCAAATGAGCTGCTGCTGGAAATATTTCATTTTAACGGCTGGTTGTACGGCGCGCGCCTGCACTGTCGCTTTGTCTGACACAAAGTGGCGTCTTACAAGTTGGCGATATTTTACTCCGAAGGCAACCATCCTAATAAAAAGCCCACTTTCTAACATGAGATGTATTTTACAGGCTCTTTACAGAATGAAGTGATCATGGAAATTGAAGATTAGAGTCTTTCGTTAGGCCCGTAAAAGCAGAATTAACAGGCCCTGGCTCTGAATGTGGAAACTATAATGGAGAAGAGAGAGCAGCGTGGTGGAGATGGAGAAGTTATGGCTGAGCCTGTGGTGGAAGGACACCTGGATTATATCATTACCTCTTAGTCATGACACGTTATATGACAGTAGTTTAAAGCTTCAAGGTCAAAAGACGACTGAATGAAAGAGAACTAAGGCCATGTCTAAATCTCTATTACGCTTTAACAGTTAAAATCACTTCCTGCTGGACTCCATCGTCAAAGCTGTAAATTAGCATTTATTATAGGCTGACAAGTTGATTTTACCTCTGCCCTTTTTCTGTCAAATCAAGTTAAATTACTTTTAGATAAGAATTATAAGTAGTAGAATGTAATGTATTTAGTGGGTTACTTTTTAATTTCTTGAAAGTGTAACCAACTAGTCTTACCTCTTCCTCAAACTTAGAGCACATGACCAGCTATGGTAGCCCTGCAGGGACATGCTGTTGTCCCAATGGGAAAAGGTCTGAAAAAATGTTGAAAAAGTACAAAATTACTACTAAATTAGTAGTAAAAAAGTACTAAATTGGCAAAAAATAAATAAAAAAATCCCAAACTATAAATTAAAAGATAATTTAATTAGAAAACGACGAATAGAGAAACCTAGAATGAAAATAACAAAATATGACAAGAATTTTACTTGAACAGATCAGGGATTAAGGTCAGAAATGCTTTGGTCTTTAGAAATGTGAGTCTCATAATTAGGATAATTGCACCATTGTGTTTGTCCTTGTTGCTGTCAATGTTGTTCTGACTTGATTAAAAAAATCAAATTAACTAAAGGCTTTGTAATTAATTAATCCCAATTATCACATTTTAATTGCATAACAATATTTGCCCCAAAAGCAATTTCTTTTTAAATTGAAATTTTAGTTTTAGTGGTGCAGTTCCTGTGCTCGCTGCAACAGGCTTTGTGTGCAAACTCTTTTTTGCAAAGTTTGCACAAAACCACACTTTCATCAAGGCTTTCATCGGGTAGTTTTTTTTATAGAAATTTGCTTATAATCAATCTTAGCAACGCGCTTTCCTCCAAATCCTCCATTTTTGTAGCTGTCAGGGGTAGACTAGGAAAAAAAACTGCCCCAAGTGTTCTTGACAGATTGGCCCAGTTGGTCAACTGCTGGGTTTGTTTGTTGAAACTTAATGCAAAAGAATATGCATATATCAAATAATTACAATTTTATTGTGATGATTTTTATTTGCTTAAGCTTAATAACTTTGAAATGTATCAACTTAAACCTGATAAAAAAAAAACCTACATTGTTCACTCATGAGTAACCTCCCCACAACTCATTTTTTTCTGCTACACCCTCTCTAATATTTTCTCTCTCCAGCATCTTTAGCACTTGTGACTGAGTAGCCATGAGCATAAAAGCCTCCAGGTGCCATTGTGAAAGAAAGCACCTAAGCTTGTTTTTGATTCATTTTATGAAAAACTTCTTTCACAAGCTCCCTGTGTTGGGCACAAACAGGGTGAGCACAAACCTGTATGCAAGCGCCTGTATGCATCTGTAAGGAGGTTGTATTGCCTCAGAAAATCACAATAAGCGCCCCAGGCCCAGAGGGGACTTGTGTTGCGTGCCGGCCTGGGGCTTAATAGACCACACTCGCAGTGTTTTTTTGCCAAACAGCAGGGTTGCCAGGTCTCAAAATCTGCCCAACACTTGACTTGAAACCCGCCCAAAAACCCGTGGAATATACAGTACTGTATTAATAGGGGGTTAGCGTGTAGCTTGGTAATCCATTCCAGTTTTATTTACCCTGATTTCATATTTGAAGGGGAGAATAGGGGTTTAAATACTGTCGTTCAGATTTTAGTTGGATAATTTGGACATATCAAGTTTAAACTATACATAGCCCTGGCCAAGCACAACGAGGAACACTTAAAGAACTGCCAAATTTTCACGGGAAAACCGCAGATCTGGCAACCCTGCCCTACAGCGCTTCAGCTTGCGTTGTACGTCTGCGCCAGTGTTTTTCAACCAGTGTGCTGCGGTACACTAATGTGCCGTGAGAGATCATCAAGTGTGCCGTGGAAAAGTATTCAATTTCACCAGTTTGGTCCTCTAAGCGAGCTGCGAGTGACAGGAAGAACATTTTACAAACTCTTCCACTAGAGGACGCTAAATACGAAAATACATAGTCATGCTGCGAGTGAGACAAGAATGTAAACGCGATGGATAAATATTTGAAAAGAAATAGTAGTCCATCTGACCGGGGTCCTGGAGAAAATTCTGACCCAGATAAAGGCTCTAGTCTAAATAGTGGGCAGAAGAAAGACAAAAAAGGTAAGCTCAATTCAATACAATGAAAGTTATCTTGCCTTTGGATTTCCTTATACAGGAAGCAACCAAGCCAAACTATTTTAGTTCTGCTTCCTTTCTCCACAACCTATCTATGCGGGGTGGGCTTTTCAAGCATGACGGCTATAAAGTCGAGAAAAAGAGAAAGACACAGATATGTTGACTAAGATATTTGTGTGCGTCTTTCTTCAATTCCTTGTAAGAATATTGATATTAACTTTGTGTTTAACTAAACAGGCCCAAGTTTCAGTAAACTGAGTAAATTGAGACTAGATTTTTCAATATATTTAAATAAATATAGTTTTGTGCCATTTTTGTTTGGTGGTGTGCCTTATGACTTTACATATGTAAAATGTGTGCCGTGGCTCAAAAAGGTTGGGAAACACTGGTCTATGCCACCGCTGCGCACCTCAGTGGGATGCCTGACTGGAGCAGAGGTGAAGCAGAGAAGGTGAGAAGAAGTGTGACAGTGGGGCCAAGCGCGGCAGCACCGTAATTAATTAAATCTGTAGTTTGTAACTTTTTTCAAAATTCAAAAAGGAAAAACAGAGCAGAGGCAGGGAAATTCCCCCTCCCTCTCATAGTCGCTCCAAGCCACGCCCCCTTCCTCCGCGTGCATGTGAGGCCTAGTCCACACGGACACGGGTATTTTTATAACCGTGACTTTTTTTACACGCTTCGGCCGTTCGTCCACACGGAAACGCAGTATCAGGTCACTGAAACCGAACATTTTTGAAAACCCCTGCCAGGGTGAGGATTTTCAGAAATGCTGGTTGCAGCGTTGTCGTGTCAACAGTAAAACCGGCGTTTTGGGGGTTCGGGGTTTGGGGGTGTCCCCACCAAAGCTGAGACCAAACCTACGCCCATGGAACAGTAAAGCTTTAATGGTTTATTTGTAAGAAAATCGCCCATTACAGCCAAAGTTACTGAACAGTGGGACATGCTAACTTCTGCTAGCGCTTTTATTTTAGCTTATTTTCACCATTTTCTTAGGGATTCCCTTCTGGTGTAAATCTGAGCGAGTAACATGATATATTTTGTTTTTAGATATTAGAATGTTAAGCAGTGTTTTGAGAAAACAACCTACGATGAGCATGCTCCCCACCCTCCCCCCACTGACCTGCAATGAGACGTCTGAAAGACCTGTGTACAGTCCTGAAGTGCACCTCTACTGTCTAACCTTCTGCAACTACTTTGTATTACAAATGTTTTGTATTATTTACAACATTTTATGATAAAGTCTGTACATGTGTCACCAGGTAAAGTTTTGTTTATTTTATATCTGTATAAATCTTCATAACTAAACATCTGCAATAATCACAATATGCTTTAGAGTGATTTAACACACACACACACACACACACATTGTTTGAAATATAATTCCAGTAAAAGTAAACATACTCCACAAACATACAGTCATATAAAAACAAATCAGAGTTCTGTGAAACTTGACTACTGAAGACGAGAGTTGTCTAAAGCAATGACATGTGCATCATGAGAGGGTTAGTCTTAATAAAACCAACATGTCAGCCTCTCCTGCAGAGTTCACCTGAGGACACAGAGGGTAAGAAACAGTGAGTTTATGATCAAACACATCTGAGACATGCTGCAGTATAATGTGCACAAACACAACTTGATTATTCATATTAACAGGGCAACAGTTCACTTTGTGACTTTTTCAGATGATGTGAAAAGTAAAGAGATGTATTACCAACAGAATTATGTCATATTCACTGCATTTATATTCCCTGAACTGTATATACACCACTTTTTATCAGCCAACATGCTCACACGGCTGTTTCTCTGAAGGTTTTCCTGTTCTTATGTGACACTGAACATCTCTAACACAGAAGTAAATAGTGTAAGATTATTTCTTTCTGAGCGTACACCTGCTGTTTAGCTCGTAGCTACAGAGACATGCTAATGTAAGTTTGCAGCTAAATGGACATTTAGACAACAACTAACTGTTTCTGCACACAACAGATGAAAAATAAGTTTATAATGACATCTGTACTTAAGTCTAATAACTGTCTACAGACAAGGGAACATTAATAAGTGTAAATACCTGAGCAGAAGAATTAAAATAACTCTGTTACTTTGGGGAATCTCAGTGACCTCCATGTTGGAAAAGTTGGGGAATCTCAGTGACCTTCATGTTGGAATAGTTGGGGAATCTCAGTGACCTTCATGTTGGAAAAGTTGATCAGCCAGCGTCAGCGGGCATGAGTGAGCGATGTATGAGCAGCTCCTTGATTGACAGATGACATCACCACAGCTCGCCTGTGATTGGTCCTTGTGGTCGTTGTAGCTCCAAGGGGAGCATTAAAATCTCACTCCTAAAATGTGTGTTTTATTATTTTATGGTTTTATGTTTATTGTATGTTTTTATACATTTATTTCTAACTATTATAGTTTTATCTGTGTATTATTGTTCTTTTATTTAAATTGTTGCACCTTGTAAAGCACTTTGTGATTTCTATCTGTGAAAGGTGCTATAGAAATAAAGTTTACTTACTACTTACTAACAAATAAAATATATCAATAGTAAAAGAGAAAAATTCTACAATTTATTCCAAAGGTTACTTATGTAAATGTTACTACCCTCTTCCTCTAATAATATACACCCCACAAGTAACAATATTGTCAGAATAAAAGGAAATTCCCGCCTGTCAGAAGACACTGAATTGTAAATGGATTCTTTCTGCTCCACCAGGCTGTCATCTGCTTCTCAATTTGCCTCGTTTGTGGCCCTTCAACATTTGTCCGTCTTCATCGCTGTGATGGATCAGATCCTCATATTTTTTATTTATTCTCAGCAGCTGGGTGCAAAACATGTTTCTTAATCAAATGTGCATCTTGGGTGAAAAACTGTCAGCTGCTAGTAATGAAAATAAATGCAGCATGCCTAATCTGAATAAGAGACAGGTATTCTTCTATCCATATCAGAATCCCTCGCACAATGCAAATGGAACATTCGCATGTGTGAAGGAATATGACCCCGAATACAATTTATCACTTATTTGTTTTCATAGGCCAATTATTTATCTTAAATTAAAGTTGGGATAGATACCTAAAACTGTAATAGGATGCATTGTATTTTGTTGCTTGTGTATTGATAAGATACAGTATAAGTTTGCAACTCAGGGGCCGGATTTACTATGCTGCGCAATTTAGCATTTAGCATTTAGGAGGGTTTACTTTTGCCCCACAATTTCAAAAACTGCACATTGTTTGGGGCTGACTTGACTACAAGGTTATATCAATACCACAAAAATCACAAGCTATCACTTTCAGCACGGACACATGAAACTGAGAGAGCATGCCTGGTTTCTGACACGGGACCCGAAGTGTAAGGTTTTCTAGTCTCATACGTTTACAAACCTTTTCTCTAACATTTATTTTAAGCTTTTGAAACACCATTTCTTTATTTATTTTTTTATTGGCCTTTTACAAAGACAAGGCTCCATACATGTTAGGGTCCTGAAACCTTATTTTGAATCTAATTTTAAACTAATTTGTTCAGGACATATATTGAAAAGCCAGCCATTCCGATTCACTTTCAAACAACAAAAAAAATAAAATCTGGAATCCCTATACCTCACAGTCTGTCTAATGCAGCCACACCTTTTGAAACACAAAAAAATATTTTTCTACAATTATTTGTTATTATTTATTTAAACTTTATTTAACCAGGATAGTCCCACTGAGATTACAAATCTCTTTTGCAGGGGAGTCATGGCCCCATGTGTGTTTGGGGGGGGGACTATTGTACATGTTTTTGGTGGTAGGGGAAACCGGAGTACCTGGAGGAAACGCAGACACAGGGAGAACATGCAAACTCCACACAGAAAGGCCCTGCCCTGGATGGGAATCGAACCCAGGACCTTCTTGCTGTGAGGCCGGAGTACTAACCACTCTGCCACTGTGCCGCCGAATGTAAAATTTTATGGGTTTCCAATTTTTTTTCCCCACCACAATTAATCAACTTGTCCATGTTCCTACTTTTCTTTACTACAGCTGCACAAATGGCGCTCTGTTTGTTATATGCAGCTTTGAAATTTAGTTTTTGCTTAAATTGGCATGCTTCCTTACATGTTTCCTCTGGGCCAGTTGATTCGCAGTAACAATGTGTCATACCACAACTACATTCAGGTCCATAAATATTGGGACATCGACACAATTCTTATCTTTTTAGCTCTATACACCACCACAATGGATTTGAAATGAAACAAACAAGATGTGCTTTACCTGCAGACTTTTAGCTTTAATTTGAGGTATTTACATCCAAGAAACTTTCATAAGACAGTCATGTCAGCTTCGTGTATGTGTGCTAACTTACTGCAGCGGGCTCTGTTTTCTCAACCTATGGAGGGCGCGGAGGGAAAAATATGTGATTAATTAGCTAAAAAAAAAGGGGTCGTTAAAAGTAATATGCACGTTATTAAAACGTTAAATTTGACAGCCCTAATTATAATGTGTAACCTTAGTGGTTGGCTAGACAGCTACGTAAACCAACATAATTTAACCAAATCACATAAATTCCACTTGACTGATGCTGCACAAAGTTCCGTAGAGCTGCGGCAAAACACAATTCAAGTTGCACAGTATGTAATATTTCAAAAGCCATGGTTAGCTTTTCACAATCGTACAATCTGTTGGAGAAATGTTAAGTTTAAAAATATCCAGTTCCATTATTTGGTTAGAACTTTTATGTTGGAGCTAATCCTCTGTTAAGCAAGCACAATGAAATATTAACACATTGTATTCTGTAACAGAGTAAAACATTTAAACACAACCCATACCCTATAGATTTTTGTGGAAACTAGACCTGGATACTGTACAAAAGATTACTTATGGAACAATAAACTGAAAAAGTGGACTCGTTTGGGTTATGAACCCTATATATTTTGTATTTCAATTAAACCTCTCTGAATATCACAAGTTTGTTGACAATATAAACCTCTTATAGTCTACTATTAACTTTTCTTTGTTCAAGAAAGAAACCTGCCTTCAAAAACAAAATTCAATGATCATTAAGTTTTCATAGACGCTCACCATTTTGCTCTAGACCAAGCTCGAACCCCTGCAATCACAGCATCACTTGTGGAATCTCATTGTGCCATACATCCACTAAAATCAAAGTTAAAAGCAGTGTTTGCGGGGCTTTTATGAGTATTCAAAGCGCTTGCCGCTGATTACCTTGATTGTATTCAGACACATTCACACACCTGCTCCCCACTGTTCCAGATAAGCAGGGATTATAGCTGGGAGTTCAATTTATTTGTGGTTGCCGAGTGAAAAGGAATTACTTGCAATGAAAACACCTTGTGTTCAGTGTCACAAATCAACACAGTCTCTAAAGCTGCCCTGTTTTGTGGATGTCTTTTGTAGCACTTTGAAAGTACAGTATATCAAGGTACAGAAAGATTTACGTTTTTACTCCTCTTTTACACTAAGGACTTTTTTTTCTTCCTTTTAAGTAGATGGCTATGTGTATTATTATGACATTTTTAGTAGTCGTGTTTCTATAAAGTCAATTTGACGCACATTTTTAATATGCTGTAAAAAGAAAAAATGAGAGGCAACGTCTGAGATTCAAGGTTTTAGTTGCAAGTTTAGTTTAGTTTTCAAGAAGTCTAAAGAGACAATCTTTTTCATGGGAAAATGTTTCATTACTTGATAAAAAATATGTACAGTCAGGTCCATAAATATTGGGACATTGATACAATTCTAATTTTTGGTTCTATACACCACCACAATGGATATTTAATGAAACAAACAAGATGTGCTTTAACTGCAGACTTTTAGCTTTAATTTAAGGGTATTTACATCCAAATCAGGTGAATGGTGTAGGAATTACAACAGTTTGTATATGTGCCTCTCACTTTTTAAGGGACCAAAAGTAATGGGACAGATAAACAATCATAAATCAAACTTTCACTTTTCAATACTTGGTTGCAAATCGTTTGCAGTCAATTACAGCCTGAAGTCTGGAACACATAGACATGACCAGACGCTGGGTTTCATCCCTGGTGATGCTCTGCCAGGCCTCTACTGCAACTGTCTTCAGTTCCTGCTTGTTCTTGGGGCATTTTCCCTTCAGTCTTGTCTTCATCAAGTGAAATACATGCTCAATCAGATTCAGGTCAGGTGATTGACTTGGCCATTGCATAACATTCCACTTCTTTACCTTAAGAAACTCTTTGGTTGCTTTCTTCTCTTCCCATCACTCTGGTACAAGTTGATCTTGATCTCATTGGTCCATAGGATGTTGTTTCAGAACTGTAAGGGCTTTTTTAGATGTTGTTTGGCAAACTCTAATCTGGCCTTCCTGTTTTTGAGGCTCACCCATGGTTTACATCTTGTGGTGAACCCTCTGTATTCACTCTGGTGAAGTCTTCTCTTGATTTTTGACTTTGACACACATACACCTACCTCCTGGAGAGTGTTCTTGATCTGGCCAACTGTTGTGAAGGGCGTTTTCTTCACCAGGGAAAGAATTCTTCGGTCATAAACCACAGTTGTTTTTCGTGGTCTTCCGGGTCTTTTGGTGTTGCTGAGCTCACCGGTGTGTTCTTTCTTTTTAAGGATGTTCCAAACAGTTGATTTGCTATCTCTCTGATGGGTTTGTTTTGTTTTTTTCAGCCTAATGATGGCTTGCTTCACTGATAGTGACAGTTCTTTAGATATCATATTGACTGTTGTAATTTCTACACCGTTCACCTGATTTGGATGTAAATATCCTCAAATTAAAGTTAAAAGTCTGTAATTATAGCACATCTTGTTCGTTTCATTTCAAATCCATTGTGGTGGTGTATAAAGCCAAAAACATTAGTATTGTGTCGATGTCCCAATATTTATGGATCTGACTGTATATTATCTATTTACTCCATTTTAGGCTTAATAAAAAATAAAAAATAAACTGAGAAAAAAGGTAAAAAAGTCTTGAATGTTGTTGTTGTGATTTTTCTGTTTGTGTATTGTAGTGATTTTTGAGTGTTTTTGTTTTGTATTTCCCGTAGCCATGCTGCATTGTTTACAAGACGTGCAGGCACTTTGCAGCTTTATAGCAACAGTCAATTGGGCTCATTCCCTTTTCTGAGAATGTGCTCAGGAAAAGAAAGCTTCTTGCTTCCGAGTTTTGCTAAAATAAATAATACTCTGAAAAAGCGTACACAACACATAGCAATTTGATATTTACATAAATGACTGCTTCTACGATATAATTTTTCATTTATAGTATTTTCACTCAAATACAAAAAATAAGTCAGGTATAGAATCTATAAATATTCTGTTTAATTATTTTATTGTTTGTTTTTACTTGGGTTTTTGAAGTTGTTATTTATTAGATTTTTTATTGTATCACATTGTTTCTTTCTGGACCTTTTACCAAAAATCCAGTTGAACCTACCCTGGATGTGTCTGCCCGACGTACTTAGACAAACCCTAACTTTACCAATCTGGATCAGTGTGATCATAAAGCAGGTTATCAACTTCTCTCTGTGGATCTGAGAGTACTTTTAAATGAAAACAGTCAGACATATGTTAATAATTAGACTAAACACAAAAATGCACTCAAATCATCTGCAAAATGAACAGCACTAACGACTAACTGAACGGCACATACACATCGAGTAAAGACTAACAACCAGACAGAAGTGTGCCATTTAAAACCATTATCACATCTATTAATCAGTGGAAGTTACTGTAATGCTGATAATTAAACCATTTGTGAGCCTCTCAGTAGGTTATAGACGTGTTATTGCTCCCTCTAGTCAAAAAAAGAGCCACGACTCTTCATACTGATGGCTTTGGTTTTATTGTTTGCTATTGTTGCATGTAGTACAAACCAACACAAAGTGTATTTTATTTCATTGTTATTTTCTTTCTTTGCTTTTACCTACCTCCAGTTAAGCATTGAAAAGGCTGTATTTGGCCCTGGAGCTTCGAGTTTGACAAGCTTTGTCATTTCTTTACCCTGAACCATTAGCTGAACTGGCAAAGCATTACTTGACTCTTATGCTCTTATGAATTACACAGGAACAATGACAGCAGCTGGAGACTGTAGTAAATTCCACAGCAATGGCCTTGGGTTGACATTACATTGCAGATCCTTGTAATGGGGCCCTCAGACTGCTCTTTTGGCCCCTTTTCTCAGTGCCACCGCAGAGTGCCAAGGATTGTCACTCCTCCAACTGTCCTCCCACTCTTTCTCTTTCCCCCTCGTCTTTTATTTGACACCGGTGCTGTGATTAAGACAAAAGCCCCTCGGCGATCCCCGGGCCATGAGGTCTCCTTGTGTACGGATGAGCCTTGCCTCTAATTACTTTAATTAATTAAATTCATGATTTCTTCTAAATTGAAGCCATTCATCAGCGGGCACAGAGTGCTGAACATTAATGATTTAAAGGCATCTAGAAAGGAATTATTGAGGACAAGAGGTGCTCGACCCTTCCATGGCTTCCGCTGTTCTTTACCGCATTGACAATTCCTTTAAGTAGATATTTAGAAAGTGAAGGCAGTGCATTATTCAAAGTTGTGATGAAGCCCAATGTCGGATAAATAAAGTAAGGGTGACCCTGACTGTTGTTGCGTAAAAACAGCCCTTGGCGTTTTGATGAACACAGTTGGCGTCTTATCATGCCTTGGACACAAGACTTGGCGCTTTAATCCAGCTCTTGCCTAAGCCCAAGCGTAGACCCCCCCCCGTCGGCAGTGGGTTGGGTAATCCTTTGGAGATCTCGTGCCTGTGTTGTAAGCAAGGCCCCCCGTTGAAATGACTCACACTTTTGACACTGTAAGCCTGCTGCAGATTCAATTATGACTTTGAAGGTGCTATGAAATCCTGGGTAATTTCCATCTGGATGGAATCAGACAATTGAGCTGTGAGGTGATCCTTCTGTTTATTCCCCATTTCTAATAAACCTTTAACATTAAGCAGCTTCATAGCTTTTGAACTTGAAATTTGAAATTTGATTTTTTTTTTTATAGTAGGCTGGGTTTTTCCTCCTTAACAAAGCAAAAAGACAAATACACCACTCACCCATAAACCCAACAAAGGTTTTTATGACTAAAGCAAATATATTAATTATTTTTAGTGTAATCCTGTTGTTCTATATTGTACTGTAGCATATCTCTTCCATTTTTTATATTTTTAAGGTTGCACAAAATTTCAAATGTAAAAAAAATGTTGACCCTGAGACAACACAATGGTAAAACTAATAGCACCTCATTTTACCAAAAAGCATGAACTAAAAACTTGCATAGCTTACAAAATGAAACATATTAAATATTCTTACAGTGTCACCAGACCTCAATTTTCATTTACTTCACTTTTCACAACTACAACTTTATCCAGGTCTTGCATATGAATTAGAGCGCTATGAATATTAGATGACTGGGATATAATACCTGTAATGCCTAAGCTTCCATTATCTCTGGAATGAAATTCAATCTCGCCAACCCATTAAACCTGTTTCTGTTATGATATTGTAAGTTCTGATAGGACAATGTAGCAGCATCACAATTATTTTCCCCTTTTATGAGACTGGAGGACATAATATTAGATTTTCTCTGCCAGAAGTCTCTACCACAAACTGGCAGCAGCGTTAAAGATAGTGAGATTAGAAGAGGGCATGTTATGCTACCGTCTAAATAAGGCTCTGTGTTGATTTAATAAATTAAGTTGAGATTAATGGAGCAATTTTGCAACTTAAATTATCTTTACAATACTGTAGATAATTTGGTCAAACCAAGTTTTAAAAATAACCACATTTTAAACCAAAAAAGTACAATGTTTCACTGCAAGATTGGTCATTATGTTGGGTCCTCTTTGGCAACTGATTAGCTGAGAGATCCATGGCTCTGGTCTATTAGGCAGAAAAATACTGCTGGTAATGTCATTTTGGGGCTGATGTCTAGAAATTGTAGTTTCCAAATTTACCCAAATGTTGTATTTGTATAGTCATACCATCTTTACCTTCCCTGTTGGTTCTCCTGACAATCGACACCCTCATGTGTGTCTTCATCCCATGAGTCACAGCTCACTTGTGATTAGATCACAGCTCCCAGCATGTCTAGCGGCAGCTTGGGAGCCCCCAGGAGGAGCTGAAGGGAGCGGAGGATCCCGGCGCTGCCACTGTAAAGCACCCATAATGATCGCACTGAAATGCATTTGTCTGCATCAGACATTTTTAGACTTATTTAACGGAGCAGCTTCCTGTTACACTGGTTAGCCTGAACTCTGTGGCCAATTTGTGGGAAAAGATGCCCATAGCCTTTCAGCCTGATTCAGACCATATGTTGGTTTTTAAGCATGCATCACTCATCAACAATTCGGAGCCTGCAGGCCTACGCTGGCATATGTGAAGTGATAAATATGTAAATAAAAGCACATCACATTACAATATAACCAGTCTGCTGGCTCAAAGTACCATAAAAGCAAATATTAATGGGAATTTATGCATAGCACTACAACTATTTTCATTTCAAAAGCAAAACTGGAACCTAAAAACCCACAAATAAATGTTCAAAGCTTTGGTCAAATGAAACATGCTTAAAAAGATAGTTCAGTATTTTGTAAATGCGGTTCTTTTAGACACTTTTGGAGAGATCATTTATTCCAGCAGACTCACAGTTTGGGAAGCAGACATGAGCTATTGCTTTGCAGAAAGTGGACCCAGAGAAAATGTTATTTAAACAATCAACCTCAAAAGTGTTGCACCATCACAAAATGTGTTTTTTTTTTGTTGCAAAAATCTTTCTTTCTAGATTTACTACAGGGAACAGCACATTAAGCACAGGAAAGTCAAACTGGACAGAAGTGATTTTGTAACATGGTCTAAATGGTCTGTAATGTAATGGGGGAGTTCCCATTTCACAGTGCCAACAGCTGTCAGGTTCATGACTTACCACACAGCAGCAGCAATATCACTGTGAGATGTTTATGAGAACACCACAGAAGTGCTCAATCATTCTCTTTAAAGAGCTTCCCAACACAGCAAACACAGCATGCGACACATGTCCATTCTTCAGATTACATTGAACTGCATTGTTCCACAGTTTGTTGATGTCATCTGACCGAAGTCACCTGAACCCTTTCAATCTCATCTACAGTATATAACACCACAACTGCAAGGCTTCATTTCTTCCTTTTAAAAGTAGAAATATTATCTATATTTAATTCATTCATTAATTTTCTTCCACTTTGTCCCGTTAGGGGTCGCGGGTAACTGGAGCCTATCCCAGCAGCTTTGGGCCTGAGGTGGGGTACACCTTGTACAGTGGCAAGTTAATCGCAGGGCTAACATTTAGAGACCAACAGTGACAGACAACTGTTCATTCTCACATTCATTCCCTGGGGACTCGTTTCCAATTGACCTAAACATGCATGTGTTTGGAAGCCGGAGTACCCGGAGAGAACCCACAGTAACACGGGAAGGATATACAGACTCCTCACAGAAAAGACGGAGTTGGCCGAGGATGTTCGAGTCGGCACAATGTAGTACCATTGAGTGTCCCTTCCTCATCCCGCTGCAGCATATAGTACAGTATAGTTGTAGATGAATGCAAAGAGTGTAGCTTGTGTTATAACAGCAGCATACTAATGAAAACTACTACTACTACTGTACAGACCTGTACTCTGTTCTGTCCCTCTGCTGCACTGGATCTGTTTTTGTGTTTTACATTTTCATTGAACTTTGAGATAATAACTGAAAATGTATTATTTGGCCATTCTATGTTATATCCAAGTCAGCTAAATGTTATGTGCTTCTAATTTCATTGTTTATTTTACCACAAATAGAAATGAAGATTATTAGATGGCAAAGCCAGCAACAGAGAAGATTAAAAAGTACACTATACGGCCAACACAAGTTTAACATAGAACGTAGAACATTAAATAGCTTATCATCAGGTTTTCTAACATTCACACATACTTTTCTAACTTGCATATCCGTGTGTTTTCAAGTTTCTAAAAATAAAGTTGTTGTCTTGGCGTCCTTTTTTTGTACTCCACTGACTTTGCATTTTGCAAGTCTTTTGTTGTGGCTCTGTAGAAACTGTTTATATGCAAAACTTATTATAAATGGCACTGGGGCAGTCCTAGACGTGCCCGCTGTGGTATTTGTTTTGAGTAGTTTTGTTGGCCAGTACAACACATTATTTACTGTTGACGCACTCAGAGAGGGGAGGGGGAGCGAGCAATCCCTGAGTGGGTGGGAAAGGTTTATTGTCCACAAGTCTTTGGACCACGAGTCCAAGTCGAGTCACAAGTCTCTGTCTGTAGTGACATAAGTGTGACTTGAGTCCGAGATTCTACAAATCTGGGGTGTGCTGACAATTACCTACTGTAGAGAATAAGCTACCGATCCCTAGCTATCTCACAGACTCAGTTTTACTAAAAATGGACCTTTCCTTAAAGGTCTGTGTGAAGGGAGCACAGACCACAGCTGTCTTAGAAAATACACCTTCAACAGCCGCGGGATGTTGTGGTCACTCATTTGCATTTACTTGTGTTCACAGCTGGAGCGTGACTCGTCAAGAATCTTAGAGGAAATCTTGACAGTCTGGACGTTTGCAGACAGTCAACACTACATAGAAATAAATTTGAGATAAAACAGTGTAATACTGCTGCCTGTAATTCCCAGGTTAATACTGTTATCTGGAGATTGGGAAATAATGGTTTTGAGATAGCAAAGCTTGTTTTCTCGAGATGACCGGGTCATTTGTTTTAGTCTCAGAACTATTTATTTCACTTGAGACAAAACAATGCTCTGTTTTAAGTGCAAAGCAAAAGCTGTTTGTAGGGTGTAGGGAATGTTTCATTATTATTTTGATTCTTAGTCATTTGTTGTAAGTCATCTGACAAAGATTTTACTGAAGTGACAATAGTCTCTGGACACATGAGAAACAAGATGTTTTTGGAGAAGCCAAAGAAAAACATCTGACCTTATATAATAGGGTTGATGTTATGACATGGTAATGCTATACTCTAAACTCAAGGTATCATGAGAACATTAGTTCTAACCACCCTACTACCTGCCCGCTGGATCCCATCCCCACACATCTCCTTCAGGTCATCTCTCCATCTGTCGTGCCTGCTCTCACCCACATCATCAACTCATCTCTCTCCACTGGGTCATTCCCCACAGCTTTCAAAGAGGCCCGCATCACACCACTATTGAAGAAACCCACTCTTAACCCTACACTGCTAGAAAACTACAGACCGGTTTCCCTCCTTCCCTTCATTGCCAAAGCTCTGGAGCGAGCTGTGCTTACTCAGCTCTCATCCTTTCTCACAACCTCCTGGACCAGAACCAGTCTGGGTTCAAGAGCGGACATTCCACCGAAACTGCCCTGCTCTCAGTCATCGAAGCTCTGAGACTGGCAAAGGCAACATCCAAGTCATCTGTACTCATCTTACTGGATCTGTCTGCTGCTTTTGACACTGTTAATTATCACATCCTCCTGTCCTCTCTCAGGGCGATGGGTGTCTCTGGAATGGCGTTGTAATGGTTCAAGTCTTACCTCTCGGATAGGTCATTCAGAGTATCCTGGAGAAACGAGGTCTCTGAGTCCCAACATCTCAATACAGGGGTGCCACAGGGCTCAGTGGTTGGACCACTACTCTTTTCCATATACAGGACATCCCTTGGCTCTGTCATCCAGCATGGATTTTCCTATCACTGATACGCAGATGACACTCAACTCCACCTGTCATTTCAACCTGACGATCCGACGGTCTCTGCTCGTGTCTCGGCATGTCTGAGTGACATCTCACTTTGGATGAACGAGCATCACCTGCAGCTGAACCTTGCAAAAACAGAACTGCTTGTGATTCCGGCCAACCAAGGGACCTGCCATAACCTCTCCTTTCAACTAGGCCCATCAACCATTACACCGTCCAGCACTGCCAGAAATCTGGGAGTGGTAATTGACGATCAGCTAAACTTCACAAGTCATGTCGCCAGTACCACCCGGTCCTGTAGATTCATCCTCTACTGTACAACATTAGGAAAATTAGACCTTTCCTATCAGAGCACTCGACGCAAATTCTAGTCCAGGCTCTTGTCTTGTCCAAACTGGATTATTGCAATGCTCTACTGGCTGGACTCCCTGCCTGCACAACCAAACCTCTGCAGCTGATCCAGAATACAGCGGCAAGAGTGGTCTTTAATGAACCAAAGAGAGCGCACGTAACTCCTCTATTCATTAGGTTACACTGGCTCCCGGTTTACGCCCGCATCAAGTTCAAAGCTATGCTCTTGGCTTACAAGACCACCACTGGTTCTGCACCCTCATATCTTCACTCACTAATACAGACCTACGTTCCTACCAGATCCCTGCGCTCTGCAAATGAACAACGTCTAGTGGTACCGTCCCAAAAAGGTAAAAAATCACTCTCACGTACCTTCTCTGGCTCTGTTCCACATTGGTGGAATGATCTACCTGCTGCTACAAGATCAGCAGATTCTGTAGCCATCTTTAAAAAACGCCTGAAAAACACATCTCTTCCGTCAACACCTGACTGACAAACACTGAGTTCTACTTCCTTTCTATCGATTCATTTCTTAAAAAAAAATAAATAAATAAAATTTGTGCACTTATGCTTTTTGTACCTTGTGTTGTTAAAATTGCTTCCATTGTTATCCTCACTTGTAAGTCGCTTTGGATAAAAGCGTCTGCTAAATGACTAAATGTAAATGTAAATGTAAACATATTCATACATACTTATAATACCATGTACCATTCTAAGTCAAATCTAGATAATGTCCGACTATCGCAGCTCTTTTTGGTTGCTCAGCTGCTCAGCTGTAGAACACTGCTGTCTGCCTGCTCGGTACAGGTACAGTGACCCCTGTAGCTGGTAATACTACTGCTGCTGTTGTTGGACTCGCTGTGTGTCACCAACATTTTCACTGAAGATTTCACTTGTTTTTATATTAAATCAGATCTCTACTAAACGATGGCTATAAAGTGTATGAATAAGTGAACAATCTTTAAAGTATACTATTCTCAAGTGTGCACTAAAACACTGTAAATGTTTTGGAAGTCTTCTGATGAATGGAAGACATTGAACATTGTGAATCTATAACTAATACAGCTTTTAGCTCCTCTGTTTAAGTTTAAACTTTCCAATAATTAATTCATTTTAATTCTTGATGTTTATTTTTTCTGGTATTTGTGTTGCTTTATATACCTCGCAAATCATTTCATTTTACTTTTTTGCTTCTCTTTTTACATTTCTGTGTCTCCCTTTCAGTCACTAAATGTGCTACATAAATAATCTTTTCTGTGGCATTTTGTCCAAGGGCATACATACTATGGCCGCTCAATCTTTACACATCACGGAGCATTCAGAAACCCTAGGTATTTAAAGGCTTCAAAACATTAAAAGAAGAAAGAGCTGTGTCCGCTCTTCAACTATCTTTTAAAAGGACAGCAAAGTAAGTCAAGGTTGCCTCGAAGCCAAGGATGTCCAAAAATTCAAGTAGTGGAACCCGGGCTCAAATTGGTGTACAAGAACTCAGTGCATTTTAAATTAACCCCAGTGTGATTAGCACTTATGAGTCTCGCAAAGTGAGCACACTGGCCCTCAATGAATATAGCAAAGTTCCCTCATGACCTAAACACTGGAGGAGATGAAGACAAACTCAGTGGGGTGGAAAATTATCAAAGGCAGATGTTGGAACGAAAGTGAAGAGAAACAAGGAGGTAATAGAGAGAAGTCAAAAGGAGATAGGAGATAGTTGGAGACACTTACTCCTACTGTTTGTGACCTGTGGGCCCACACTGGACTACAGAACACCAAGTTACACCAAATGGAGGATTCAAAATGACACGCAGATAGTTTTAGGACCTGTGCTTCCTCATCAAAGACTGTTAAACACATGACATACATATTGCTAAAGAAGTAAAACCTACATTATGCTAGTTAATATCATAGTCACGGACATTATACAAATGCATAGTAAGTAAAGTAGTGCTTGAAGTCTTATGCAGGCTAAAGCTTCTTTTTAATGTATCTGTTTTTCTATCTATCTATTTATCTGTAAATACAAAGCATGCAAGCAACATACTTGAGTCACTCTGAAGTCTATTAAACTGATATTGCTTCTTATGACAGCTATTGTTTTCACCACCTCTAGAGTTTCTAATTTACAATTTTTACAGCAATTTTCTTATCTATAAATATCTAATAGCTGCTTGTACAAAGGCACTGTCTCAAACACACACTGGACCATTACGCTATGGCCACCGCTCACAGCTTTCTTTTTCACACCAACAAAGAGTGAAGACAAAATACTCTACATGTGGACTGATATGGTTAGTCTTTAGGTGTGCTGATATGGTTAGTCTTTAGGTGTGCATATGACTCTGTTAGGTTGTTCATTCATAAGAAAAATGTAGTGGTTTGTGTCCAAAAACATCTGCTTACTTCTCAAGAAGGCATTACATGATAAATTAAGATGAGAGTTTATGTCAACAGATTAGGAGAAGAAATGTAAAGCATCATTAGAAATTGTGTCTCCCTGAATTTGAAGCAATATATTTTAAGCTAAAAGTAATCTAATGTTGCTTAAATATATAAGTGAATACCAAATACTACTGCTTTTGTTGCCGAAGTGGATGTGTCTTTTTGACAATGCAGTTTGTGGAAGGATCTATAAAGAGACGTACCCAGTGGTGACATCTCTGGGACTCCCGCCAAATAAGGCCCATCCAGGAACTTGGGCTCGTTATCGTTGATGTCCTGGACCTTAACCACAAACTCGGACCTGGGCTCCACAGGTAAATTGGTGATTCGGTCCACAGCCTGAGCCTGCAAGGTGTAGTAGGCCTGAGCCTCGCGGTCCAGGCGCTTAGTGGCGTGGATGTCCCCTGTGTTCTCATCAATGGTGAAGATGGACGTGGCTCCTTCTCCCGAGAGGACGTACTTTACCTTCCCGTCACCTTTGTCCACGTCGGAGTGAAGCTGCAGGAAATATAGTACAGTTAATACAGCTGACAGTAGAATGTGAAATTCCATTGGGGAGAATAAAGGTTTTTGATTCAAATAAAAATACACTTGAATATAATTGTTAAAAGCTCACTGTGTCAAATTGTATATTACAAGGTTAAACAAAGTGGAACAGATCAGCCAAAGCTATGTTTTCCGCAGTGAGCAATTTACTCCAAATAACACTCTTTGAATGTGTCTACATTAAAAAATTTGACTTTTAAAGCAACATATAACTTTCTTAAGGTTTTCTTACTACCCAGAGAGACAAATTTTGCACTGCTGGACAAAAAACACATTCATGCTTTTTCAACAGAATCTTGCACAAAGGCTTAAGGTATTTATGTTGATGTTATAAAAATATATATATTTTTTCCATTATTTGTGCATATTCAACAACGTGTCTCTGCAAGGCTTCCGTAGGTGTTCACATAAAGA
Organism: Perccottus glenii; assembly: GCA_024416835.2. Classification (NCBI taxonomy): domain Eukaryota; kingdom Metazoa; phylum Chordata; class Actinopteri; order Gobiiformes; family Odontobutidae; genus Perccottus; species Perccottus glenii. The sequence goes on from CM044558.2 coordinate 11,286,449, forward strand.
TGAGAGGAATTACTACACACCCTGCCTTTAATGTAGAAGTGGAATCTTTTGACATGTGTTGAGTCCGTAGTTATCAATCAGAATACAAAACTTAAATAGGTTGTGTGTCTTGTGTTTAGAGGGTTCAGACAAAAGTGAAGCAGGTAAAAACTAGCAGCAGCATCCAGTTTTGACTTTAATGTAGCCATATGGATGTTTGCTTGCTCAGTAGGATTGAATTGCTTGCGGTAAATTACTGCTTTAGTTAATAGCCAATTGCAATGCTCGCTGCAAAAACGAATAAAAAGTTAGCTCTTCTTTTACTTTGGGGTTGTTCCATCTGATCGGCCAAATCTGTTGATATAAAAAGTGTGAATGCCTGTTAAACTAAATACTATACCATTTGTTGCAGTTAAAGTAATCCTTGTGATCTCAATGACAATCAACACTGAATATATATAAATGCAGCTTGTAGCAATGTGCTTTGGCTAAAGACCAAAATCAGTGGTGTTGATTGCAGATTTCTTTGAAAGAGAGCATCTCAGTGTTTCTAATTTTTATTATCCGTTTAGATTGTCCATTCCATTGATCCAGCTGATTGGAGAATAGTTGCTTAGTGGCAACGTTCTGTTTAGATGTAAATTAACTCTGTCAAAATACCATGTGGCCACTAATAATCACTGTGTTTGCTCCCTAATCATCAGAATTAGAGGGAAAGACCAAAACATGTACAAATTATGCATGAACGAATTAGACTTCCAAAACATGATTTGCATTTTGCTAATGAAAAGGGACCAAAAAATAAAATGGTTCTGCTTAACGCCACTTCTTATTTCTTCACTAATTTAATGGTTATAAGAAAATATAACAAAGAAAGTATAATAAAAAAAATATATATGTATAAACACTGACTTGCAAATTATAAAGGGTTGTGGGAATTCACCAAATCAACTCAATTTCTTTTGTTTGACTCTTAATTTTATTACACTTGCTGTTTGGTCTTGACTTTTCTACTTTTCTGTCTTTGTCTAAACCAAATAAATGTTTGATAAATATTAAAGCACCAGCAGTCCAAACTGCTCTTTGGTCCAATTTAAAACATGTCCTAAACAATGCATTTGAAGCTTCTGTAGTTTTGTATTTATTCTCTATTAATCATAGCTTATTTTGTTTCTCCGTTTGAACTGTAAAATGAGCCACTGAAGAGACACATTCATCATATAAAACGCAGAATTATATGTGAACGCATATGCCACACTCGCACAAAGCACAGTTTTCCTGTCGGCAGCACTATCATGCAAATCAATCTAACTCTTAACATTTTGCCTATACATAAAAAAACAACAACCACGAGTTCTGTAATGCCCCCTTTTTTTTTTATCTAGTAGACCATGATCCAGTAAAAAGAATTGATCAACATTTGATTTCAATGAGATTTTATAGATTTTTATATTATGACAAATATTGTGTAACAAATTCTTCATAATGCCTTAACCATTTCCTCAGTAAACTACAAATGCATATTTTAATGCCAGAAAGGTTATTATTGCAAGTGTGGGTGTTTTTTAGTTAACTTTTGTTCAATTTATTTTCAATTATTTCAGGCTGTGCTTTCTATTCACGCTGCTGTAGTGTGGCAATAGAGTATTAACAATGCTTCCAGCACACGTTTGGCCTTTTGCATTAGTGACACCAATGTCAAGGGCACTTCCCACACAGCCATTTACACTGCCGCTGAGACCGATTGTTAAACGAAATTCGATTTGTGCAATTTCTCAATAACAATCTGTGGAAAAATACAGCTTTGGGTTACCAAGGACTGTGTTTTTTTCACTTAAAGTAGCAACTGTCAGTCAACTATTGAAAACAAATCTACAGTTTTTTTAATCAGATCAAAAGTTATTCATTGTTATAACACTTTCCGGATTCGTTTGTATTTGGACATTATCTAAATTAATGTAATATTTGCTTTTCTTTTTGGCATAATAAATGAAGATACATTAATTTTAGAACACTGCCGTCTCACTAATAACCCGCCAATGACAGAGTTTAATCTCCACAGAGTGATGTTTTAGCGAAAACTTTAAGGAGAAAAAGAAATCCTTGAACGTCTTCTAAAGAAAGAACTCCTCAAGCTTTTTCCGAGCTTTAAAATTACCATGACAAGAAACAAACCTTGGAACGAAAGTATTTGAAGTCTGTGATGGCCGTCAACCCCTTCAATGCTCTGAACGTGAAGACAATCAAAGAACGTGGCGTGCGTCTTGTGGGAAGGCCGATGCTGTTGTTTTGGAATGCACAGAAATGTAAATTGCTCTGAAGTATTTGGAGCTGTCAGCAGAGTGTGATGTTGGAACAGGCAAATTAACAGTGAAGAGTGCAGTACAACCTCGTAGATTTGAGTTTTTGTCTTTGTCAGCGGAATCTGCGTTTGGTGGTAAAAATGCATAAACTTCAGAGGAAATGATCAGAGACTCATGGGACATTTCATGTGATTCTGGACTGTAAATATGGAAATCCAAATTAACAGAAGAAAATATAGGCTATGCCAGTTTCCACAATACATTTTTTTTCAGCTTACTTTTGACCAGCTTTCCAACTGGCAGCACTAAATCCACTGCTTTCTTATCTTGATTGTTAAAACCTCAAGCTAATTTATTTGGTGCAATCCAGAATGCATAAAATCTTACATGGTCAAAATGGTTTGGAGTAAACGTCAAATTTCTGGAAAAAATCATCCAAATTATGCAAAAGGCAACAGTGGTACAACTAACTGTATTAGGGCCACTGATGTCTGAATGGATTTCTTTGTGTCCAGCAACAATACAGCTAGCCCTCTGTTCCCTATCAAAAGCTACACTCGATGCTGCGTTGCATTACGCAATGGGGAACATTCTTTGTGTGACCGGTTGTGAAGCAAGTGTGTCAAACACGCCAAGAATTGGCTTATATAACTTCTGTTGGTGACGCAGCTCATCAGCAGCAGCTGTGTGATTGAGCACACCTGAACAGAGGGAATAAGAACGCAGGTTTCTTTGTCTTCAGACCACTTTTGTGTGAAGTGTGGGCAACCTACCGCTGCAATAAAGTAAGACCGTTCTTTTATATATTTAAGAGCGCATAAAAACTATGGCTGAGCTCAGGATGAAATGTGGTCCTCCGTGCCAGAGGCTCATTTCTGATGATGATCACCATGAGTTTTGTTTTGTGCATGGGTGTCGCGTGTCGATCTGGGTGTGGCGCGGGGATCAGAGAGTCCTATGTCCATCACGCTTTCTCCAGTTGAGGCGGACATCGGCTATGTGCTCGGGCGCGAGCACACTCCGGCGCTTCCCGCAAGCATGTTGATGACGCCTCATTCCTGGCTTCTGCGGGCGCCGCTGCCTTGGAGCGCTCCTCCCGCTCTGACGTGGCATTTGAGGAGCCGCTCGAGGTGGTTACAAGAGCAGTGGCGCTGCTGAATATTGAGTGGCCGCAGGAGCAGGGCCCCCCCTAAACACTCAAAACAGGTCTGTGCAAGTGGACCAGTAGGAGAGTGTGGCGCACAACCCCGTAAAGGACTGTGGGGGCGGATTCTTGCGCTACTCCAGAGAGGCCGAACCTGCAGAATTTCCTCTTCGCCAGTAAAAGGAGGTCCTGAAATTGGCACCCCAGGGGTGTGCCCCATGGGTGGGGCGCGACAAAATACAACGGAGAATAAAGACTCCATTTTGGCACCCTTAGGAGCCTGCTGTTTTTCTCTGGCGTTTCGGGGAGCAGTGGTCTCCAGCGCAATGTTAAGAGTCCGGCCGTCTCCTGCCTTGGTTCAGGACGGCGGGTGTCTTACATCCCCCCCGCAAAACAACGTGCCAAAACTAGTGCCCCTTTCGGAGAAACTGGCAGCATGGATGCTACTGCCGAATATCTCCCCGTGGGTAATGAGGACTGTGGCCAGAGGCTACAGAATTCAGTTCGCCTATCGCCCTCCGCGTTTCAACGTTCTCCACTTCCGTAAAACCAGGACGAGCGCATGTATTGACAAAAAGAAATAACAGGAACTGCAGGTTCTGCTGGACAAAGGGGCTATAGAACGTGTTCCCCCACCAGACAGACAATGCGGGTTTTACAGCCAGTATTTTTGAGTTCAGAAAAAAAAAAAAAAAAACGGGGGGCTGCGCCCGATTTTAGACCTTTGCGGGTTAAACTGCTACCTCAAAGCATTAAATATCAAAATGCTCACAATAAAAATTATTGTGTCCCAGATCCGATTAGGCGACTGGTTTGTCACCATCGATCTAAAGGAAACATATTTTCACATAGAAATCCTGCCACAGCACAGAAAGTCCCTGAGGTTCGCTTGCAGGGGAAAAGCGTACCAGTATCCGGTTCTTCCATTCGGCCTGGCCTTGTCACCCTGTATGTATACAAAATGCATGGATGTTGCCTTGGCTCCTTTGCGACTTCAGAACATCCGCATTTTGAATTATATAGACGACTGGCTTATAGTAGCTCAGTCTCAGGAGCTAGTGCTTCGACATCGGGATGTCGTCCTAGCTTATCTCAAATCTCTAGGCTTGAGACTCAACGCCAAGTAGAGTGTTCTCTCTGCCGCGCAGAGTACAACATATCTAGGGGTTGTTTGGGACTCAACCGAGATGCAGGCACATCTGTCTGCACGTGTCGAGTCCATTTTAACTACCCTGAAGGCTATCAGGCTAGGCCAAGAAGTTACTGTGCACTTCAAGAAAGAATATTGTGTCTCATGGCATCTGCATCCACGGTGACACCTTTGAGACCGTCTCAACTGTGGCTCAGAGCCAGGGGGTTTCATCCAAGGGCCAATCCCCTGAAGCAAATAAGGGTTATGCGCCGAAGGCTTCTTACCCTATCTATGTGGTTCAGACCCCTGGTTCTCACTTTGGTTCCCACCCTAGGTCCATGTTGTCATCGCATAATGCTAACGACAAATGCATCCCTCAAGGGCTGGGGCGCGGTCTTAGATGGCCGTCCAGCCCAAGGGATATGGAGAGGTCATCTTCTCGCATGGCACATCAATTGCCTCGAGATGAAGGCTGTATTTCTGGCCCTGAAATATTTCCTCCAGCAGCTAAGGGGCTAACATGTCCTAGTGCAAGTAGAAAGCAAGGCGGTGGACTCTTAAGTAAATCGTCAGGGTGGACTGCGTTCGTGCTGCTTGAACAAGCAGGTTCTGCTTTGGGCTCAGGACAAGGTCCTGTCCCTCAGGGCGATTAATATCCCTGGGCACACAAAAGGAGGTGCAGATTTATTGTCCAGATAGGCTGCAACACACAGGGACTGGAAACTCCACCGAGGTAGTGAGCCAAATCTGGGAAAGACAACGCAGAGGTGGACCTCTGTGCTTCACAGCAGACAGCACAATGTCCCCTCTACTTCTCTCTGACTTCTCCAGCTCCCCTGGGTCTGGACGCGATGGCTCATACGTGGCCCAGACTGCGCTGTGATGCGTTTCCCCTGGTGACTCAGCTCCCGGGAGCCCTGGCGAAGGTCCGTCAACACGGGTCGCGCCTCTTACTAGCAGTGCCCCATTGGCCGACCAGAGTATGCTTCTCAGACCTAATATCTCTCCTTGACGGCTCGCCATGGGCGATTCCGACCAGGAGGGATCTCCTTTCTCAGGAACAGGGGACAGTGTTTCATCCCCGGCCCGAGCTCTGGAACCTTCACATTTGGCCCTGGGGGACCAATTAAGAGACATTGGGCTCCCAACCCCTGTTGGAGAGACTATTTGGAGTGCTAGGTCTCCCTCTACTAGGAGAGCCTATGCCTGCAAATGGCGTGTCTTTGAAGCCTGGTGTGCTACACACAATATACAAACCCAGTTCACTGCCAGATTGTTTCAGTGTTGGAGTCTCTGCAGGACAACCTGTCCTCAGGCACTGATCCTAGCACACTCAGGGTCTTTGTAGCCACCATTTTGGCTTGCCACGCCCTAATTGACCAGGTCTCGATAGGGAGACACCTTCTAGCTGCCCGCTACATTTGAGGGGCCAAGCGGTTCAGGCCGCCCACCAGGGCAACAGTTCCTTTCTGGGACCTAGCTATAGTGCTTGAAGGCTTAGTAAGCACTCCTTCTGAACCACTAGAGTCACAGTCTGTCAGGCTTCTGACTCTAAAGATGTTTTTTCTGGCAGCCTTTACCTCTCTTAAGAGGATTGGGGATTTGCAGGCTCTGTCAGTTTGCCATCCTGCCTAGACTTTGCCCCTGAGCTGGTCAAAGCCATTGTGCACCTTCACCCTAATTATCTTCCAAAAGTTCCATTCTCGACCTTAAATCCGGTCATTCTTGAAGCCTTCTGTCCTTCGCCATTTACAACACCGGAGCAGGACAGATTTCACTTACTGTGTCCAGTACGTGTCTTCCAGACTTATGTCCACCGCATTAGCCAGTGGCGTAAGTTTGAGCAGCTGTTCGTATGCTACTGGGGCTGCAAGCTAAGGGCTGCAGCCACCAGACAGACTATATCATGTTGGTCTATGAGGCGCGGTCAAATTTTGCCCATAGGTATGAGGGCTCATTCAACAGCTCTAGCAAGAGGTGCCCCTCTGCAGCAAGTTTGTGATGCGGCATGCTGGTCCTCCCCGCACACATTCATCAGTTTTTATAGTTTGGATGTTCATGCTACTCCGGGCTCATATGTTCTTAAGTCATCATCCCAAAAATCGTGTTTGAGACATCTTTTGTGTTTGTGCACACTTCACAACCCGAGGGGTCCAGACACTTACAGTGCAGCGGCGTTGGTATTCTCGATCCCCATAGCATAATGCTACGCAGCATTGAGTGTAGCTTTTGATTGGGAACGTCTCGGGTTACCTGAATGTAACCCTGTTCCCTTAAAAAGCGGGAACGAGATGCTGCGCTGGAATACCGCACTGGGCGTTTCTGGCTGTTCTTCAGACAAAGTTGACCTGAAGATGCTTTCGCGTCATGCTTCACCAATAAAGGTTATATAAGCCAATTCTTGGCGTGTTTGACACACTTGCTTCACAACCAGTCACGCAAAGAATGTTCCCCATAGTGTAATGCTACGCAGCATCTCGTTCCCGCTTTTTAAGGGACCAGGGTTACAGTAAAGTAACCCGAGACGTTCTATCTGTATTCAGTTTTTTTGGTCACACTTTCAGTAGCTTTTTTAAATTCTTATTGGCATTCCTATATTGACATGTTATTGTCAGATTGTTTTTATAAAGTGATGGAAGTGCTAGTTCTTACAACCAACCACAACTTAAAACCCTCAATGTACACATGGACATGACAGTGCCTGCAGACAGTTTCTTTTTGATTACCACATTCTTTTCTTCCCAATTTTAACCCTCTAAACCCCTAGGTCATTTTCTACAATTTTCCCTTGCCTTGATTTGTTTAGCAAATAAAGCTTGATAAACATTATTCTTGTGACGCAACATGAAGTTCTAGGAATTGTTTTGTATGACAACAAAAAAAGATGGGCTTACTTGCTTTGGTAATAAAGTTTTACCGATGGCGTAAGACATCCAAGTTCTATTTAAGGCTAATTGGTCTGCTACAAGGGAAAAGAAAAAGAGCCAGTAGGTCTTGCCAATTTGATAAAATTTTTTTTTATGTATGTCCTTTTCAGTTGTCAGTGACTAAACCAAGTACATAAACATGTTAATGAACTGCAAATCTCACAAGATTCAAGATGCAAAGGTCACATTTATTTTTGTAGTCCTACACCATGGACGCATTAGCCCGCACTGTGATTGGATGTTTACTTATAGAGAGGGCTTTTGTATTCATTCAGAATGAAGGGCACACTTACTAACATAATCAACCTGTATAATAAAAACCTTTAAAAGCAATTTAACAACAAAGAAAATAAGAAAAGATTTAAAAAAAGATTATGTGTGCCTATTGAAGGCTTTCCCAAATAGTTCAATAATACACTTAGAACTGTTCCAGATCTAATTAATACAATACTGTATTTATTAGACAATATTTAGGACAATACTGTTGTAATGTCCTAGGGAGAAGTCTCGGGAAGGATAATTATTTATCCTTTTATTTGCCCTTCTGGCAGCATCCTACGCCATCAAACTTAATTGTGCTGACCCTCATCGCTGTTGTTTGGAATTCAGCTGCGAGCCACCTCAAGGCAAGCCAGATGTCTCATGAAGCTAGCATGACTACATCATCAGCAAAGAAACAAGATGCAGTCCAGGCCTGTTCAAACTGGACAGTGCACACTCCACTCGTGAGCTGCACCTCACCATTTACTGCTCATCAAACTGAAAAGGGTGACAATTCGAGATCTTTTTAGGATCATTCAGCAGAAATGCACCTTCAGCTTTTGCGCCGGTTCAATCACCCACCTGGACATTTCTAAAAATAAACCTATCACAAATTCTGCAAATAGGAAAAGAAATGCCCAGTTTTTTTTCCAAATATGTCTATGTGAAACCCATTTTTGGGCCAAGGTTCGTCAATCAGTCAGAATGGCTTTGTCAGCCCCTTCATCAGACCATTCCTCGGGTTTCTAGTTTCCCTAGTGAGCCTTAGGCACTACTCTCAAACTCCAAGTTACACTGAAGACGTGTTCTACCAGTGACAGCCAAAAAAACACACACAGGCTTAGGCAGAACTTTTACATCTCGGGTGAATCTCGTCCGCCCCCAATGCTCGAGAACTGTGGCAGTCACTATCTACCTACTTTGCTGTAACCTCTGGCGGGGAAAAACAAGTAGCAGTGCCTCTCTGTCCTGCACCTGCTGCACTCGACACACCAACTGATTCCTACTCTCACCCAAGGAAAACATTCGGGGCAAAGGGCTGACTTTAGCATTTTGAAGGTTTTACAGGACCTACATGATTATTAAGAGAGTACACCTGACCTGACCAATGTCAGTTTTTAAAGACAATTTCCATATGAAATATAACGCTGTTTTTATAAATTGCCAGTTTTTTATTTATTTTATTATTTGCTAAAGGTGAAATCAGTCAAACCAAATGTCAGTGGCTTTGTCCAATTGGGACCACTAAAATGGATTTGGGTTTTTAAAATAGGGCTATGCAAAGAATAAATTACAAGCCTTAGTTCACTAATTTCCAAAATGGCATTTATCTGTTTTTGCAAATGAACTCTTCATATATTAATTAGCTTCATAAGTGCAATGGCAGCATAAAAACAGAAAAAAGCAAAGCAGCAGCACTTGCAGAATATCAGTGTTTCACAAAGGCAAATTCCTGCCTTTAGTGCAATCGGCATTCCCACGGATACTAAGCTGATGAAAACACTGTAGTATGTCTGCCCAGTGTTAAAGCTGCAGTCATTACACATAAGAAGTCAGTGAGTTGAACTAACTAAACCTGAGTTTATGAAATTAAAACACTGTATTTTGCCCTTGTTTTATTTACTGTTTGTTGCCAACAACCAACCCAGCTGGGATGTCATTGTTTTCACTGAGGACACTGTAACTACAGTTTGTAAAACAATGCAAACAGGTAACTTCTCAAATGAAAACATGTTATTAACTGTGGATCTTGTGTATAAGATACACAAAAGATAACATTGAAATGCATTCAAATGCCTTTAAATATACAAGTGTAATCAGGACTGAGGCCTGATAACACTTGTTATATTTGAAGGATTCAAAGCAGCATTTGAGATTTATAAATATAACAATTATAATATACAGTAGATTGAGATAGATTATTAATCTATCTCAGCAGAAAGCGGTGCCCAGTAAATCCTTGATTAAATGCTGCCAGGTTTTGTCTGTACTGTATGTCCTATAATTTATTATCCATCCATTATTTATTGTTATTTAATTGTTTGATTGTGAAAATTGCTCTTGTTATCACTATTGTTGGTACAAACAGGTTAGGGTAAATGTAACAATTAGATTTACTCAAGGAGTTTAATTAATGATGTTTGGAGAAGGGGTGGGATTTAATAAGTCTTGACTTCTTCCCACTCCTTTTTTTAAACAACACAAAAAGTATAATTTTTGTCTGTTTTTTTCTTTTCTTTTATTGAATAACATTGTGTTCTGTATTGTTCAAAAAATAAACTATCAAACAAAGAAATCCATGAGCTGCTTCTCGTGTCAGGTTATGCCCTGTTTTCCCCTTATACACCGCTCGGCTCGAAATTTATTTCAGTAAAACACAAGCGTAACATGTCCCTGTGAACAGTGTGTTTCAAAAAATATGTGACTGGTGTCTCTATCTGATTCTCTAGCTCCTCCATTTCTATTTTATTTAATGTGTGTTTATTTAGTTTATTGTTCAGACATGATTCAATACCCACTATTATTCATAAAATACATGTTATTTGGCATCTTGTAAAAGAATGTCCCTTGAGTTCACAGGGGAAATTAGCCATTAAAACATACAGACTGTGCTTTCACCTCTGGCATACGCAACATGACTTGTCAATCTAAAAAAAAACTCTGCCCCTGCTCTGGTCCGCCCTGAATATGAGTGTGCCATCTGCCAAGTTCTTTACGTTTCACGGCATGAAAATCTAGTCCTATGTGTTTTATCCCATTTGTGACAGCTTTGGAGAACAAATCCATGACACAAGAACCGTGACTACCTTTCTTACGTGATGATTAAATATTTTACTGACTTCGGGTTCACCATGGTTATTATTGAAAGGCATAAAATGTATTGTAAACAAAGTATGTCAGACAGTTTATCTTCTCTTTTAGTGCTCTTTTAGTGAGTGAAAGTGGAATCCAAGTTGACTCATGTTCCTCTGTAAGCTATGATCGGCGGAGAGCTACACACTCAAACCCATGTACTGTAAACAAAGAGGTAAAAAGTGAAATACAGGCAGAGGAAAATTGCTTCACAGATACATTTACCTTCAAATTGAACAGGACATTCTCAATTCTCTGAGTTTTCCCACCAAAAACTACAGGAATATTATATAATAGGAGGATTAGACGATTTTTTACTCTTGCATTTAGTTTGACGGTTTAATCACCTAACGATTGTTGTAAAAGGGATCGTCTGTAAAAAAAAAAATAGGCCTTCAATTTATAATTAAGGATTATAATAGATGAGAATGATCTGCCTACAGCAGGGGTTTGTCCAATCACAGCTCATTACCGGTTAAAAAGTTGCACTCCCATTGGTCGATACTGATGTCAACAAGGAAAATCGGGTAGTGGAGCTTTAAGATCCTCTGGCTACTGACAGCAGCATAGTTCTTTAAAAAAAGAAAACATGCCTGAAGGAGAAAATAATTTGCTATTAAATGTGAGTTTACAATATGCCATTATAAATTTCTAATTAATTTGATTCATCACTCAGCCTCACACTTAATCTATAAATCCTGCAAAACAAATGCATCTTTTGAAATGAAATAGAAAAAAACTCTAACTGTTTCATCCTTTCATTATATTTTTTGCTTTCTACAAGCAGAGAAAATGAATGCATCTATAGAGCGCATTTAATTAGCTTCCGGCCTCTTGTTATTTACTGTGTACTCCACTGAACAGCCTTCTGTACATTATTATTTTATAGAACAATGTACTCACAAAAGATTATTGTTCAAACTCTTTCAATTTATGTGTAAATGTCAGCATCTCATTATGGGATAAATAACAATGGTATTTCTGAGGCAGTGCTGCAGGGGTGGAGAATGATTAGGTCAATATTACATCGGTGGAGCTGAAGGAGTACATGGCAAAACACAGGCTCCGACACCAAAGGTCTTTTATTAATGGAATCCATCAGCGGCCTGACGGATGCCACATTAGGGCCCTGATGATTGCATTCACTGTGTCCTCAAGCCCCATGCAAAAGACGGCCCCTTCTGCCCGTGTTTGTTCAGCATCTCCCGCTGTCAGTGGTGAAACTTGAGGTGAATTGTCACTCATGGAGAGAGTCAACATTTAATCTTGAGGAAGCCATCCGTGGCGGTTTGCTTTCCGGTAAATGCCACGGACAAGGGGGACAAAACTGACAGGCCACAAAGCATGCAAGCTGGGTTAAAGGTCAAACACACTATGTGGTCCCTGCAGTGAACTGCTTGACTTGTTTCTATTCCTCTTGTAAAAGCGGGAACTGTAGAGTTAAAGTCACAATAAAGTACTTTTACTATACAGCAGTATTTATTTTTATCCATTTATTTTGGGACGGCGTACAATGTATATGAAGCCGAAGCAGAGATGCTTGTACCAGATTATAGTTTAACAGCTCATTTCCATCTGTAGTCCTACGTTGTACATGTGTTTAGTGGTAGGGGAAACCAGAGGCAGAGTGCCGTAGAGGCAGGTGTGATTATATTAAGAGTACTGCAACTCTTAATACAATCTCAAGACAATCACAGCGTCTACAGTTTCACTATGATAAGAAGTGCAATAAAGTTGTGGCTGTACATTTCATCTAAATGATTGATTAATGAGATCATGGGGTTATTTCTTCAAAGAGGAATACTTAAGTTACAGGCCGAATAGTATATCTGACAATAGGGCAGGCCAATTCTTATCTTTTGGAGATCTGGATGATTTGGAAACTTTTCTATTTATATTTGTGATGGACTTATAAATAAATAAATATGAAATAGAATACAATAGAAAAGAGAAATTTTGTAACAATGGCCATTTCACCATCTTTCCAAATCGGGTTTTGTCTATTCAACCACATTTGTAGAAATGTTATTGTTTCTTCATCTTCTACCGTTTACTAATCATCTATCCCAGCTGCTTGGGTCATGAGATGGGTACATCCAGCACAACAGGCAGGTAATTGTACAACTAACACCTATGGACATACAGTACACTCACTTGTTTAGATGCAAAGCTTAGCTTTAGATTAGACTATGCTTATAGTGTGCAAGTACAGAAGGGAGTGAAACGGTCCAGGGCTCAGCTTAATCTCAAGCTGCATTCATGTGGTCTTGGTATGGTAATAGTATTTAGACATTTTTAAACTCAAAAATTAGTCAATGGTAAACTACATATTCATCAATTAATTTATAAAAAGTAACAGTAACACTCCAACTTTGCAAGTTGATAACAAGTATGAGAGTTATTATTAACACAGCAATAACTAGTACTGCTGTTAGATCTGAACCAGCAGCAGGTCATGAGAAATTACTTTGCCTTAACCAGGAGGTGATGGATTTAAAGTGAGTTGGTGAACTGCTACACCAGCCATCACAAACACAAAGTCAGGAAAATGCATCCCTAACTTGACAACTGTGCTACAGCTAAAGCAGACTTGCCCAGATACATGAAAATGTGTAAGTATAAAATGATTACACTGTGCTGCAGTCCAGCTCTGGAGAACCTCAGGGTGCTTAGTCCAACCGTAGACCAACTTTGAATCACATTAACCAGGTTTGTTAAAGGCATCCTGCCAGCAGAGGGCGCAAATCCCTAGACTCCAGACTCCTCGCTGTATCAGCAAGGAGTTGCTGAATCAGCAAGGAGTCTGGAAAAGCTCAATGCCAGCTTGTTTTGTTCAAGGCAGGGAAAAGCAACCCGGGGCCAACTAATCAGAATTGCAGCGGACATGGCGTTAGCTAAGTGGCAATCGTAAAAGAAGAAAACAAACAAACATGGCTGATTGAAGAGGATAGGATAACAAACTCTTGGCAGCCCTACGCCATCTTGACTGTTTTGAACAAGGGACTTGGGTCGCCTATGGCAACACTCCAACGGCAATCAAATGTGATTGGTCGGTACAGAACATATCTGAGGAACTGACTGGTTTACGGAGCTTTGCCAGAGTTCCTGTAGAATATACAGAGAGCTTACGTCAGGCTGAGCCAGGCTAGCAAATCCCTCTCTGTGCAACTAATGGATACTGGTTACCACTGTCTGGTAACTTTATCAATTCTCTTGATTAGAGACAAAACATCTTAAGTCCAGATGCTTTTGTTATAAGAATTTTTAGATCAGATTAATGAGAGACAAGGGAGACGGCATACAATTTAGAATGAATGATCAGGTTTAATTCTTGCAAGAATGAAGCAAAGCACACACATGTAACAATGGTACAGGATAATGTTTGCTTGGAAAAGTAAAAAATACATGAGATTTTATTTCATGCAGTAAAAGCTGTAGGAGGCATATCGTTCACACACCTCCCATGACAAGTTCCCAGGTGCAGGATGTAGTCCGTGGCAAGTTATGTCTACGTCTTGTTATGTCTATCTTCATGTTTGGATTAGCAACATGATCAGGACTGACAGACCACCATTTACATTTAACAAATTTCCCTGCACATGCATGTCCGTGGAAGGTGGGAGGAACCTGTGCTGGGAGACATCAATGGTAACTTGGGGAGGACATTTAAACTTCACATAGAAACGTGGTTAACGTCTGACACAGAAAATGATTCCCTCCCACCATGCACCTATGAATTGGATAAATCAAAGTGAAACTGAAATATGTATATGAGTATTTTATCCCACTCCACTCTGCTCTTTACCTCAGTGGTATCCCTGATACTCCCTAACTCACCTCATTAAATATGTATAGCATTGCAGGGCTTATTAAAAGTACACTCTAGTTAAACACTTTCTCCCGCTTATTAATCTAACCCTTTTTAAAACAGTCAGAGCTCATTTCCAGGTGGTATTTGAAGTTTCAACCTGGATTACTTTTACACAGTTGCTTGAGTTTGCAGAAATGTAAATACTCTTGTCTTTTTTTTTCCCTGGAGGTGAGCGCAGCGATCAGCGTGCAGAGCGGCGGCGCATCTCAAAGGCACTCCCGGGGAACGTGAAGGAGGGCTGGGATCTGAACAGCAACCCCTCTCTGAAATCAGCACTGACACTTATCATCACTTTGTATGCAGGCAGTTCTCCAGGGAGCTGCCTGTTAGCTTTGTGTTTGCTTGTTTACCTTGTAGCAAGGGAGAAGGCTAAGAAGCACAAAGGGAGGCAGAACAGCACGCCGATACTCTCTTGTCCTTTCAATAGAACTACTGCACAATGAATCGAAAATCTTCCAAGGATTTACATTTTGTTTTTTACATCCTCTGTAACACCGAAAACCATGTTGGGAAGGGTGTAATCCTGTTCTGTTCCCCTTTACACCCATTACGGTTGCCTCTGTTCAACAGTGGAAGCAAAAGAACTGTCTGCCAATAAAATATATAAAAGGTATAAATCCCATGACACAAGTTTCTGCATTTCTCTTGAGGAGATTCCAATTTCTCCTATTCAATAGAGTACGCACCAGCAAAACAACTTGAAAAGTCCATAGAGGCGACCAGAGAGCAGCACGGGGTAAAAAAAAACACAACAGCCTCAGCCACTGCTCAAATGCCCTTAATCAACAACTGGCCTTCGGGTATTTCTCAAGACGAGGTCCCGACATAGAACTTGGACTCACTATGTAAAAGGCCAGAATATTTGGTAAGCCAACATCATATGAGTATTTATTTTATACAGTGTTTTGGAAACATTTTTTATCCTTTTGACAAATTCATTAGAAAATGATAAATGTATGTTCAAAAAGAAAAGAGAGCTAACCTTCAAGGGGAGTCCCATTAAGTCAAGATTCCTTTCATGTTTGGCTTTTCTGCTAGGTTTTACGTGCTTTTAATGAATCTCAGTGCAAAGAAGTTGTTGACTTTCATGTCAGACAACAAATATGTAACAAAATATGACCGCTATTCTTTGGCCTTCCTTTGTTAAGTCAAACTAAACTACACACTTAACCTGTGTTTATGCAGTGATCTTTGCATTTGGCCACAAACCAAAGCACTACATGAAAGCAGTGGCTCACTTGCAGAACCCCAAACAATTTGTCTGATTAAAATCAAACACTGACAACAAACCTAATTTGGTTGACAGTGAAACTCGTCAAACCTAAAACACGCCAATAACTGTCAGTACTGCCATTCAATCCCGCAGACGTTGACGAGAAGGAGCATTGCCTTGATCAGGACAGATTTCTGTGTTTGCAAATTTACAAATCTCTCAAAAACACAATGTTAATCGTACAGATGGATGAAATGTATGTCCTTTCAGAATGAGCGTCCAAATGAATGCAATATTATGCAAGGTCATCAACACCATATCCGTCACATTACTTTAGGAGAGAGAAAAAAAGAAAAAATACAGATTTTCAGGTAGAATTTCAGATGTTTTTATTAGATATTGAAGCTTAAGAAATGCACAAATATGTGATCAAAAGACTTCTTGAACTGCAATAAATGCCCTGATGACTTTTTCTGTGGATCAGGCATATACAGTACTCTAACCCTAACCCCCAACAGATTCTGACATTAAGGCTGATCATTTAAGACTCCTTCTAACTTCTGTGGCTGATTATTAAGAGTGTCAATAAAGTAAAATGTAATAGTAGTAGTATTTAATAGTAATAGCCTTTGCTTGTGACTGCAAAGATTACAGTGAAGTGTTGAGCTTAAGATACAGGTACAAGGAATACTTTGAATGTTGTTATCACACTGAATTAACTCTAAGTGCAAGGTGTTAGTAGAGTCTATTTACAACAAGAACAACCTCACATGATGCACACTAAGGAACAGTATCATGTGAAAGAGGGGTCACTCTGCTATGAAAAAGACTACAGCACATGCTTAAGGGGGGCTTGAGTGCAGCTGTCGGTGACATGAGCCCTTGACTTCTCATCTATTCACTCGGCCGTGTTGCGGGGAGTCGCCATGGTACTGAGACCCAGTGGTTCGGCCTCTTCTCTTTCACTTGAAGCAGCGAGCGACGGAGGGAATTAGCCGTCACCATGGAGAAGTGCACACTGGAGTATGGGATCTATATACACAAGGCACGGCGTGTCATTTCACACTGTCAGGTTTATTAGCCCCAGCGTTAACACTGTATCTGTCAATCATCATGGACATCTTTTTCAGCTGCATTTCAGTGCTTTGCATGTCCCTTTTTGTTTGCTTTTATAAATTTTAATGCACCTCTCTCTCTGTCTTTCTCTTTGTTGCCTTGTTTTTTGTTTAGTTTTTTCAGGTTGTAAAGCAAGTTCTGTTGAAATATGGATGTGTGGGCAGAAAGGAATACATAAATCTGTCCAAACACAAATATTTTATGAAAAGTTAAAGTTGGAATAATAATATTTTAAAAAGACAAAATGAGCAATAGCCCATTCATATTGTTGCCATAGTTGGCGTTGAAGACCTGTATGTTGGGTTCTGTTTAAATAGTTATTAAATATATACAGATTTCTTTCCCTGACACCAAATTGCATCACAATGTCAACATGGCCACTGTTTCATAAAAAGCATTATTTCCAAACTGCACCTTTAAACCAAGAACCACCAACTTTGCAGTAATCCCTGACTCTACTAGGGGGTCACTATTACCTGCTGCTACAACAGTCTTAGCATTTAAATGAATGGCAAATTGTTCATTCAATAATATGGCATAACCTAAAATAGTGTATTTTTGTCCACCCTTGTCAGATCAGTACTGAGCAACTAATAACTAATAACATGACTAAAAAAGAATCACCGACCCAGGGTAAAAAGGTGTAGCCCACCCAAAGTGGGCTACTATTGTTTAATAAATAATCAACAGTATATAATTTGTATATCATTTAATTGAAATATATGGACATGTTTGCTGCAGGCAGACACAACATCCCACAGTTTTTATGTCTGTTGGTTTATTTTTCCAAAATGGGTTAAAATGATCCTTGTCAATTTTTGGTGTAAAAGATACAGTCATTAATTTACAGCTTTAATTCTAGAAAGTTTATTTTAATTTAGTCATAAATCCCAGAGTCTAACCCTTAAAGTAAAGATGTTTTAAACTGGTCTAGTCCTGGTTTAGACCTGGTTTAGACCTGGTTTAGACTTGGTTCAGTCCTGGTTTAGACCTGGTTTAGCCCTGGTTTAGACCTGGTTTAGACTTGGTTAGGTCCTGGTTTTGGCCTGGTTTAGTACTGGTTTAGACTTGGTTTAGTCCTGGTTTAGTCCTGGTTTAGACCTGGTTTAGATTTGGTTAAGTTCTGGTTTTGGCCTGGTTTAGTACTGGTTTAGACCTAGTTTAGACCTGGTTTAGATTTGTTTTAGTCCTGGTTTAGACTTGGTTTAGTCCTGGTTTAGACCTGGTTTAGACTTGGTTAAGTCCTGGTTTTGGCCTGGTTTAGACCTGGTTTAGACCTGGTTTAGACTTGGTTTAGTCCTGGTTTAGACCTGGTTTAGACTTGGTTTAGTCCTGGTTTAGACCTGGTTTAGACCTGGTTCCGACTTGGTTTAGACCTGGTTTAGACTTGGTTTAGTCCTGGTTTAGACCTGGTTTAGACTTGGTTTAGTCCTGGTTTAGACTTGGTTTAGTCCTGGTTTAGACCTGGTTTAGACTTGGTTTAGTCCTGGTTTAGACTTGGTTTAGACCTGGTTTAGACTTGGTTTAGTCCTGGTTTAGACCTGGTTCCGACTTGGTTTAGACCTGGTTCCGACTTGGTTTAGACCTGGTTTAGACTTGGTTTAGTCCTGGTTTAGACTTGGTTTAGACCTGGTTTAGACTTGGTTTAGTCCTGGTTTAGACCTGGTTTAGACCTGGTTCCGACTTGGTTTAGTCCTGGTTTAGACTTGGTTTAGTCCTGGTTTAGACCTGGTTTAGACCTGGTTTAGACTTGGTTTAGTCCTGGTTTAGACTTGGTTTAGTCCTGGTTTAGTCCTGGTTTAGACTTGGTTTAGTCCTGGTTTAGACCTGGTTCAGACCTGGTTTAGACCTGGTTTAGACTTGGTTTAGTCCTGGTTTAGACTTGGTTTAGTCCTGGTTTAGACCTGGTTTAGTCCTGGTTTAGACCTGGTTTAGACTTGGTTTAGTCCTGGTTTAGACTTGGTTTAGTCCTTGTTTAGTCCTGGTTTAGACTTGGTTTAGTCCTGGTTTAGACCTGGTTCAGACCTGGTTTAGACCTGGTTTAGAATTGGTTTAGCCCTGGTTTAGGCCTGGTTCAGACCTGGTTTAGACCTGGTTTAGACCTGGTTCCGACTTGGTTTAGACCTGGTTTAGACTTGGTTTAGTCCTGGTTTAGACCTGGTTTAGACTTGGTTTAGTCCTGGTTTAGTCCTGGTTTAGGGATGTTAGGGATAGGTTAGGGATGGGTAATGGTTAAGGTTAGGGATGGGTTAAGGTTAGGGATGGGTGCTGGTTAAGGTTAGGAATGGGTTAAGGTAAGGGATGGGTGCTGGTTAAGGTTAGAGATGGGTTAAGGTTAGGGATGTGTGCTGGTTAAGGTTAGGGATGGGTTAAGGTTAGGGATGGGTTGAGGTTAGGGGTGGGTTCTGGTTAAGGTTAGAGATGGGTTAAGGTTAGGGATGGGTGCTGGTTAAGGTTAGGGATGGGTTAAGGTAAGGGATGGGTGCTGGTTAAGGTTAGAGATGGGTTAAGGTAAGGGATGTGTGCTGGTTAAGGTTAGAGATGGGTTAAGGTTAGGGATGTGTGCTGGTTAAGGTTAGGGATGGGTTAAGGTTAGAGATGGGTTAAGGTAAGGGATGTGTGCTGGTTAAGGTTAGAGATGGGTTAAGGTTAGGGATGTGTGCTGGTTAAGGTTAGGGATGGGTTAAGGTTAGAGATGGGTTAAGGTAAGGGATGGGTGCTGGTTAAGGTTAGGGATGGGTTAAGGTAGGGATGTGTGCTGGTTAAGGTTAGAGATGGGTTAAGGTTAGGGATGTGTGCTGGTTAAGGTTAGGGATGGGTTAAGGTTAGAGATGGGTTAAGGTTAGGGATGGGTGCTGGTTAAGGTTAGAGATGGGTTAAGGTTAGGGATGGGTGCTGGTTAAGGTTAGGGATGGGTGCTGGTTAAGGTTAGAGATGGGTTAAGGTTAGGGCTGGGTTAAGGTTAGGGATGGGTAATGGTTAAGGTTAGGGATGGGTGCTGGTTAAGGTTAGGGCTGGGTTATGGTTAGGGATGGGTAATGGTTAAGGTTAGGGATGGGTTAAGGTTAGGGAAGGGTAATGGTTAAGGTTAGAGATGGGTTAAGGTTAGGGATGAGTAATGGTTAAGGTTAGGGATGAGTGCTGGTTAAGGTTAGGGCTGGGTTAAGGTTAGGGATGGGTAATGGTTAAGGTTAGGGATGGGTTAAGGTTAGGGAAGGGTGCTGGTTAAGGTTAGAGATGGGTTAAGGTTAGGGATGGGTAATGGTTAAGGTTAGAGATGGGTTAAGGTTAGGGATGGGTGCTGGTTAAGGTTAGGGCTGGGTTAAGGTTAGGGATGGGTAATGGTTAAGGTTAGGGATGGGTTAAGGTTAGGGATGGGTTAAGGTTAGAGATAGGTTAAGGTTAGCTAAGGATAAGAGAAAAGATGTCAGTCGCTATAACACGCTATAACAGTCGCTATAGACTTGGATTAGATTGGTTTAGACCTGGTTTAGACCTGGTTTAGTTCATCTCAGAACAGTGTCCTCCTAATTGAGGTTTAAACATCTTAAAGCTCAGTTTAGTTTTATTTAGAGACAGTTACAGTGTAGCGATGGCTTTAAAGCATCACTTTCAACAAAAGCGTGTTATAGCGGCTGACGTCTTTAACAATGTCATCATTAATGAGTGAATAAATGTGGTACTGTGGCACTCTCAGTGACAAGTTCATTCATTGTTGTTTTATTGTTTAACCTCTGCATGAGGCAGAGTTTAAACGAGAAGCAGTGAGAGGAGAAACTAGCAGTAGCAGTCAGCAGTGTCTGGCCACAGCCCCCATCATTTTATATACTTTCATACAAATCCCATCAAAGCAAGATAATATGTTGCATAAATCAGACATAGTTTACAAAAACTGCCGTAAGCTGGCGTCGGAAAAAAAACAAACCTTTTACATTTATTTAACATATCTGAAAATGTAAATTCCTATTCCATTCAGAATGAGCCATAAACGCGCATTAATAGAGAGCTAAATCTGTGCAAATACATCTGTGCGATGCTTGACAGCAGGTACAAAGCCTGCAGATCGCTCTTTTCAGAGGATTAATAGGAAAATGCTGAAAGGCAGTTTTCCATGGGGATAAGACAGGGTTCGCTGCGCTCTCTCTGACGTCGCGCCTGTTCACACAAGGGAATCGGCTTTCAATCACAAGTCACCAGTGATTTGGAGAAATTCTGACTGTCATTTCTACACTTTGTCTGTATCAGACAGCGGAGACTCACATCGGCACCTGGGTCTGAGTCATAACACAGGGAACAATGGTTGCTTCGCTGCAAGGAAATAAAGTGTTGCAATGGCCTTCACAACATCATCTCTATAGGTCTTCAAGTTTAAATGTTAAGGTCAGTGGGTTATTAAGATGGTTTTGCTGACTTTTAATGGGATTAGTGAAAGAAATTGGTTTGTGACACCTTTTCTCAAAGAGGTGTGAATCTTGTTGCATTAAACAATATTATTTTAACCAATTTATAATACTTTGAAATTAGCTCCAATGTTAACTTTATACATATGTACACATTATCTTTTCATAATCTGCTCACACTTTAACCAATCAACCACAATCTGTTTTCTGTTAAAGTGTAAAATATGGGGTACTTCAAATATTGAGGTGGCTTTTTCCAATAATGGGCTCACTTATAAAGCACAAGGGTCATAGGTCAGCTGGCTAAACTTATTTAAGCAGTTTCCCAAAAATAGTTTGATATGTTCTGTTTAGAAAATTTTACTCACAAAACAAATTTTACATAATCTCGGTTGTTTTTAAATCAACCAAAAAACACATGGGTCATGGGACAGTCTGCTTGGCCGCAGAATTTCCAAAAGTGGACACAATTTGTTTCCTTCCTTAGATTTTTCTGTTATTTTCATTACAAAACTTTGAAATGTAGCTTTTTCATAAAAAGAAAAGTTAAAATGGAAAGTTCTTTCTTCAATAAACTCTACTGTAATAAACGTCAGATTCATACTATGACCTTTTTCCTTTTTTCAGAGGACAATATGTTTTTTATATGTGTAAATGTTATTATTATAACAAAGTTATTTTTAAAACAAAGATACAATTGGTCCTACCTTGTGTATGATCTTTGCTGCCTGATTAAAAACCAGGACATATTGACTCGTTTCTGGGTGTAATTTATAAACAAGATAATAACACACAAGCTGAAACCGGAAGGTAGGGGGTTCGATTCCCACTCTCCCCACAGTTCATACTGTCCTTGTGTCCTCGGGCAAGACACTTAACCCACCTTGCCTCCAGTGACTGTAACACTGAAAATTAGAAGCTCAATGTAAGTCTTTTTGGATAAAAGCGTCAGCTAAATGAATACATGTAAACGATAGAGACAAAAGACGTCTTTGTGGCCCCTCAACTTTTTTTGTCTATTCAAGGCAAAAAAGTGAACAAATCAAATTCTCTGTTTACAAAATTTGCTTTATCATTAATAAAAAGACAAATTGTCACCAGCATTAAGTCTACAGGAATGTATAACTCAAACAAGTAGACCTCAGGATAATTGGAAAAAGTCTTAATAAATGACTGGTCAAGTTCATGTAAGATCAAGCGGGCCCAATGAGGATTAGCAACATCTGCGTTAATTGCAATCAACATAACAACACCCTGAGGGGACTGACTGTCAGTAAAGTAGAGTTAAATAGCTTCATAACATTAACGTGGGTGTCAGTAACTCTAGTTTTCCATATACCATAATGCACTCTGAGCCTGTGGAGCACATACAGCTCTGACAAACTGAAACAATTAGATCTGACAGAGAGCTCAAGAGCGGGCTGTGTGCTGCGTTCATTAATGTTTTGGGGCTAAAAACCATCAGAGTACAAGCACATTTAAAATACCACTGACAGTGTTTGGATAAATGATACACTACTGGATCAACAAAGGGCATTTAAAGTTTAAAAAACATGCATAACATACTTTGGATGTGTATATATAATAACCTAAATCAATGCCAACAGTGGATTATATGCTATTGCAGAAGTTGTTTATCAAGCAGACATTGAAAATGGCGTATTATACCTCAAGAGATAACCCATGAATCCAATCAAAACTGCTCTGCCTGTCCTGAAATTCTAAAATCTCAAAAATCTTTCAGAGTAGGATTTGGACTGTGTTTGGAGACACCCCTGACATGGAGAAGTTAATTAAAGACATGCGGGAGTTTGTGGTGGGCCTTTACATCTGGTGCCCTGATGCTTTTCCCCGGAGTTCAGCAGCATCACAAGCCGCTCCGGTTTGTCAGTCACATCAATGAAAGTAATCAAGCTAGCAATCAGACGCGCATGTTTGCTTTATTTTTGTGATTCCGTGTGCTGAGTTTGTGTGGCACCGCGCTGCCCTCATCACAGAGATACACATGAAATGAGAGACAGGAATAGTCATCCTTTTCAAAGTAATGTGGCGCGGGGGAATCAAAGTTCTTTGTCAAAAAAAAGCTTCTTCAGAACACGTTTTTTTTCATGTGGAAGCAAGTGCGGGATCAAAATGACAGGCCGCTGATGGACAAACACAACGGTAAACAATGTGAAAGAGAGAGCATTTCCATATTAAACATTAAAAAAGACATCAAGAAATACTGTACAGTTGTCAGCTAGCTTGTGTACTTGAAGGAATGTGATGTATAGTCTAAGAAAGACCTTTGCAGACAAAGATGTATGAGTAGCGACTCCAATACATCAGTCTTCAGTTAATTTGTAGGTAAGGCAATCTTTTATTGACTTTATTAAGGATATGTGTAGTACTAAAAAAAAAGAATGGTTTACAGCATTGTCAATTTAACATAATTGAACACATGGCTGGTGCATTATCATCAGATTTACCGATGAACAATTTTCAGGATGTCTGCATCATAATCAAACATTGCGAGGGGTAAACAATACAAAAACAGTATAGCTGTCATAAATTTTAACACTTAATGGTAATAATGGATTAGAAATTGAACTTCAGCAGTCTTTATTTAATACAATAATGGTAGATACAAGAAAGTATGAGACCAAAAAAGCTGAAGTCTATTAAAGAAGCGACAAAAAGAGTTTTATTTTGTCTTTTTAATCAATGTCTTACTGTTAGTTGCACTGGTGGACTTGCACAAAATGTTTTTAATAAAACTGCAAGTAATTGCTAGAATCCCTTTTTTCATTACAAACCAATTCAACTTAGTTTAAAAAAGGTGAACAGTATGCCTTTCAAAAGTCAACATCTTACCTTGAAACAAAACATTCATCTGTTGGTTATAAATCAACAGAATGTGTGGTTTTGCATTTGCATCCCCGACCTTCCAAACTGACTGATCTGACGTCATGTAAAAGCAGCAGTTTGCCTACATCAATGTTGGTAGTTATAATCGCTGTAAACCATAAACTAATGTAGCCATTTTTCAGAGAGGTTGTGTTGTAGAAGGTCAATGTTGAAGCATACAACTATAGGGAAGCTTGTTTAGGTGACATTGCTAACAGGCATAAAAATCACACAATGACAAAAGCACATAGGGCGCTGGTAAAGAGAAGAAAAGGCCTGGTTTTCACAGCAGTGTTCAGAGTACAGTACAAGAGGCTACTGCGGGCTATTAATATCATTTGACATACTGTTCTGAACCTCTTGTCCCAGGCACAATTTCTACCCCCAACTGAGTGATCCCGACTTACAACCTTCTGAAATCCATTAACAACCAAATATCTCTTCAAAGTTTATGTTAATGACGATCCATTTATCTGGAATAGATTGTGCTAACATTAAAGGCTGAGCAGCTGTTTGAAAGAATACATTTCCTCACAGTGGTTATGCACATTTCAGCAGAATTCACATAATGCTGGATCATGGTCTGCCATTGTGGGATTTTAATTCAGTTTAAGAAATGAAACGGTATATACCCTTCCATTATCTGTAAGTGCTTATCTTAGCAGGGTCGTGGGGAGGCTGGAGCCAATCCCAGCTGACTTTGGGCAGGAGGAGGGGGTATGCCCTGGACAGGACGCTCCGGAGACGACCATAAAGAGGGGCCAACGTTCTCGCTCGCTCTTCAGGGCTATTTTAGAGCAATTCCAATTAACCCCCAGTGAAGGAGGTTACACACTTTAGCGTTTGGGGTCTTAGCTATAATCTAAAGGGTAATTTAGAAGTAGTGTACGTGCCCAGTTATGCATAGGATCCTTGGTTATAGAAGGTGATCACTGTTGAAGGTTTGTGAAGGTACACTTCAACAAAACTTTGTGACCATGGTTGATAACATAAGCGTAATGAAATAATAATGGTTAAGAGCCTTAGCCGGTTGTCCTGTGGGTATGTCTGAGTATGTTTTCTGTGTAGGCTATTTTGACCTTCTTTCCACATTCAGGTGTTAAGGTCTCAGAAAAAGCATGCATTTGAAAACTCCTGGCAGCGTTCAAAAACTTGATTTTTCTAAAGCATGTTGATTTCCCAGCTCATTTTGCACATTCACATATGTTTTGTGTAATGAGAATAAAATGTTCCTGTTAACAATGTAAAAAGTGTTGTTTAGAACTTTTAGCCTAATCTGTATCTGACACTATTGGTTAACACAAGCTGTAATGAAACAATATATATTGCATTTTCCATTAAAAACAGTCTAACCTGTGCCATGAGAATAAAAAAAAGAAACTGTATTCATTTTCTTGCCCCACTTGGCGTTTTGAATTTAACTTGTCTGTGTGGTGTATCCATTTTGTCCCTGTTTCTCCGTCTTATTTCCACCATCCAAAGACATTACTAGACAAATTGATTAGCCTTAATGTCCCATAGAAATGAATATGAGAGGGAATGGTTGCCTATAAGTGTCAATCTTACAATTAACTGGCAATTGTCCAGGATGTGCCCCACCACACGCCCAGAGCAGCTGGGATAGGCTTCAGCCACAATGATAAATCATAGGAAATCAATGAATGAATAAGTAAGCAACATCAAAACTTAGTTGCAGTTGTGCCAGTTAAACAGCTTGGCTTTTAGTTTTTGAGCCGCTTGAAACTTTTGGTTTATTCATGCCCATCCTGCTTTATCTGCATTATTAAACTTTGGTTCATTTCTATGAAAGTTGAACAAACATGGAATTCTGGTTGGTCTAAAAACATAGGTCTAGGTTAGACATCAAAGGAAACCCAGGTGTGGTTTCACTGAGGTGGGATGCAAAGAGGACTAAACAACAAACCAAAGTCAGGAAGAGGACCAAACACTGAACAAGCATTTAATCTAAGCAAACAGCATCAGTTATGGTAAATATACACCGTAAAATGAGCTGCATGGATAAAAGTAGAGAAGGTCCAACGAGTATGAGAACAAGAAGCTCCAATACCAGAGAGTAAAGTGTTTTCTGGTATTGGAAAGCACTTTACTTACAAACGTAGTTAAAAGGCTTTTACCTAAACCATAACCATTGAATACTTTATAGCAGTAATTCAAATCTTAACAATCTATCTAAAACAGCAACTGGTAAAAGCAAATATAGCAAGAAGATATTCATAACTTTGTGGCCTTCAGCACACTTAAGTTCCATGTTATTGAGCAACATTTTTTTTGCATTTAGATTCAAGAGAAAAATTTGAATTTGACAGAAGGAGACAGGCTTCCTATAACTTTTCCTCACCACATGTTTGCTGGACATTTTCTGAAACACATATTCACACAAGCTGCTCTACTGCAACTCCCAATACCCACAAAACAAGTGGATTTACTAAAAAGTGAAAACTCTTTTGGTGTCAACTTATAGAAACACTAGTCCAATCTGTGCGGTCTTTTTGAAAAAAAAAAAATTAATAGTGAAAATGTTCTCAAGTTTATGGAGCGCTCCAGTCTGCCAAAAACGAAGACGAGCCTTTTCAAAGTGGCTGGGTTCCATCTGTCTTGCAGCCGCTCCCCATTGACTGCTATTTGAAAAAGGCAGACCCAGGGAGTTAAAAAGCAAAGGGAAAAGTATAGTGTACAGTAGATGCACCGTAATACCCAAATGATTCTGCAATAAAATGAAAAGAAATGGTGTAATTGTATAGCTATTATGCCTTTTTTTTGTTCTTCCACTCTTCCAAGTTACATAAGAGGCATTGTCGGTTCGGCTGGATGGGTTTTCAGACACCTGCTGGAGGATTGGGGTTGTTAAGATCACATGCGAGGTTGCACGGCACTCGTGAGACTCGTAAAGAGTAGCGTTAATTAAATAGTGAAGTGGTGCACAACTGCCTCAGAAAGGGATTCAGGGACAGCCCTTCAAGTGGCTCAGTCATTTTTTAACACGGGTCCATTAAGTAAGTAACTCAATTACATGTTCAATCATTTATTCATGTAATCATTCATGCCGTTCTTCTATTTATTTTATTTGCCTCAGATGCCAACAGAGTCAATGTAACCCTAGTGATTCACGCCAGTCTGTGGTGCTGCTTTATTCCTTCTGTAGCAGACATATTTACTGCATTCAATGATATTAATGTATAAGCTTACCTGGACTTCCATTTTCTTAAAAATTAATATCAAGGCTTTAACAATGTACAACCCCTTAACGATACACAGTGGAAAAAATATTTTATGGAAATGTGGCTCAGCTATATATTTTATACGTTTGGAGCTCATACTGAGAGCTTAAGTCGCTGTGCTATTTTCCCACATCTACTTTGTAAACTCATGCTTAAGTTGCTTAACTGTCAATATTCAACAAAACATGGCACACCCAGTGTCTCCATATGTCAAGTATTTTATTCAATAGATAACGTTTCAGCCTTAGCCTCCTACAGATCATTGGTCTGTTGAACTTTGCCGTTCTTTTAAAAGGAAGTCCCATCTGAACAAAACATATTTTGTTTAATATTGAGAATTAATCTTTCAACATCACACCTCAAGAGAGATAATTTTGGTGTGCATTTTTCTAAGTTGCTTAACTGGTCATTGTCCAGGGTGGACCCTGCCTCTGGGGATAGGCTCTGGCCCCCTGCGAACCCTGATGGAAATCAGCAGTAGCCCTGAAACTCTGCCCTAACACATGTCGTCTTGTGTTTTATAAAGATAACAGATCTCTTCTGTGACAATTTTGTATTATTTACTGAATATACTGTATATGCTGAATAGATAGATATGAAATTCTGGTTCCAGTGTTTAATGCCATTGTTAAATAGAACACTACAGCAGTTAGGCCACTTTAACACTGACTGACTACTACATTAGAAATTCTATCCAAAATGTCACATTTTGGTTCTTACTTATTAGTTAATAAATGATGCAACATCTGACCATTTTAGCATCCATGGATGTTTTTGCTGCAGTACCGCACATGTCCACCAGAGATGGGGACTTGTCATAGCAACTCAGACAGAGTCACGACAGACAGAGACTTGTGACTCGACTTGGACTCGTCCAAAGACTCGGGACTTGACTTTGATTCGCAGTTTAAGACTCGTGGACAATGAACCTTTCCCACCTACTCAGGGATTGCTCGCTCCCCCTCCCCTTTCTGAGCCAGGAGGCGTCAACAGTAAATAACTGGCCAACAAAACTAGTCAAAACAAATACCACAGCGGGCTCGTCTAGGGCTGCCCCAGTGCCATTTATAATAAGTTTTGCCTATAAACAGTTTCTACAGAGCAACGACAAAAGACTTGTGGAGTACAAATAAAGGACACCAAGACAACAACTTCAAACTTTATTAGACACTTAAAAACACACTTGGATAGGCAAGTTAGAAAAGTATAAGTAAACGTTAAGCTATTTAACGTTCTACATTTAACTTGTGTTGGCCGTATAGTGTACTTTTTATTCTTCTCTGTTGCTGGCTTTGCCATCTAATAATCTAATAATTTCTATTTATGGTTTAATGTAAAATAAATAATTAATTTTGAAGCACATAGTATAGAAATGTTAGCTTATTTATTGTTTAATAGATTTAACTGACTAGGCTAAAACAAAGAATTGGCAATAATACATTTTTAATTATCCTCTACAGGTTTAATGAAAATGTGACACAAACAGGTTCAGTGCAGCAGAGGGACAGAGCAGAGGACAGACATGTCCTACATCTTCCCAGTGAACCTAACACTGCGAGAGAAGCACCTCCTGTTGAACACATTTTTGAAGATTTAGGAAAAAGAGTTTTATTTGGTGAGATAACCGTTAGACCTGTTTCTATTGGTTTTTGTTCTTAGACAACAGAATGATGAATGAAAGTTATCACTTTGTTCTGTTTGTTCTCACTGGTAAGACTAGTTTTACTAAAAGAGTGTTCAATGTTCATGTATGAAATTTACATACACAAAATACAGTTAAGAATACTAAAAATACAGACTATAGAGAAATATGGCTATAGATTACTTTTTCAAAATGATACCTCCATGTACATCCATGTACATAATAAATCCATAGCTGCCCATGTTCTGCTTAAACCCACTTCAAAAATGCTTGGTTGGAAACAAGAGTAAATACTATTTTATTTACAGTTAGCTGAAAGTTTTTTTTTATTTTACTGTTCTAATGTTTTGTGTATAGTTTAAGTTGATCCATGGTTGCCAGTTGTCTGTTGTATTGTTGCCGTATTTTTATTTATTTAAAGTTTTCCTCTTAAAAAGTTAGAGCCAAGAATTTTAGAGAGGTTTTCTAGAAAGCTACAGGCAGTTTCATAATTACCTGGCTTTGTTTCCTCTTGTTTTCTGTGTACAGCTAACAGGTTTCAGTGGTGTTTGACACACATTATTTTGATTAAAAAGCTGTTCAGTGGAGAGTACTCGTCACTGGGAGCGCTCGGAGGTGACAGTGACATCAATAATCTGTTCTCGGGCAACACTCACTGACAGTACACAGGGGAAGATGACCGACAAGGACAATGAACAATCCAAATATTGGAGATGTGAATCAGGGGAATGATAACCGCATTACTGCCAGCCATAAATCATGCTTTAAGAGGAGGGGCTCTTCTATTACTTAAACACTTAGGAGTGAGAAGGAGACAAAATTTCATCTGGCAGGCATCAGACTGATGTAATATTAGAAGTTGTGGGGGAAATCTGCATTGACATGAAGACTAAATAGTTACTTAACTGTTTTAATTGCTATTTGGATTACTTATTTTTTGAAAGTTCCTAGAAAAATATACTTCATTTTTACTTAATATTTACTTAAAGTTAGTTGCCCATGTTCCCAGGTGGGGTTTTAATAATGTGACAACTTATACCCCCATGTGCACTACTGTGAGTTTTATCCTACATGAGCAAGCACACTACGGCTATCTCACATGCAGCCTTGTGTTTTACCCACCATCTATTCCTTGTACAGATAAAAAGCATCCACACCACCTTTGAGGTTGGGGTAACAGTCTGATATTTGCTTGAGCAGTGCAGTGAAAGGTCAGCCTTCTTCAGTGGGGCTACATACAGTCACCACCAGTGGGAAAAGTACATTTGTTTAATGTGCCATTTCCAAAAAGGAATCCTGGTAATCCCACAGACACAGCAACCTCAGCGTAACACCACCCTCTGGAATTTGATTTGAGCTAAAGGCGTTTACCGATGTTTGGAGCCTGACATTTATTGAAAGTGGCCTTTTAGTAAAAGTCATATCTAACGCGTGAAGTGGGTTTTTGATGAGCCCCTGCAGTTTCTCTATCTTCTGGGCCAATAAGACAGACACTAGTGGGTTGATAGTGTTATATATCAGTCACATCAGTTATCAGCAGTATGTTTCTGTTGCCTCAAGTCTAGATATGTTTCGATGTTTTCGTAGTATTTCACACACTTTCAAAAATAGTTCTGGCATATTTTTGTGCTCCGAATGTTGTCTTTTATAGCCTGAAGATTACCGGAAAGGTTAAAAAAGTAGGTTGCCTATTCATGTGCTTCCACTTAGATATGAACTGGAAGCAGAGCAGGAGTTGTGACCTAACTTTTGTTGACTTCTCATACGTCAGCCTTGGGGCCTGCAGCGTATCACTATACAGTGGAGAGTTGACTCTCTTTTGCTGTCCGGGGCATTTAAGGCCACAGCACACAACACCAGCGACACATTCAGCATGCACAGACCCCAAAGGAACAGAATGAAGCAAAGATGACTTGTTCTTAACAGTGAGATTCCCAAATGTCATGTGATCCGGATATGTAATAAAGCAGCCTATAATACTGGGCATAGTCCCTCTGCTGATGTCCCATGTGTCAGGCTGACTAGGGTTACATCTTAAATGTTTATGGCAATCCAAGTTGACAGAAGGCTGCAGAAGAGAATATTGGGAGGAAAGCATAAATTCAATTGTTTTTACATTAATTCAGTTACAATGTTTATTGTCATTAAAAAAGGAGGGTGTACCTTGAATAACTCCCAGACCCTATACAACAACTTACTGAGATCTTGTGAAGAAATATTTACAGATCCACTGCATTTTCCCAACAAAGTCCACAAATACTCACAATGAATTCCAGTGTGCCTTGTTAGATGTAGACAAACTTTAGCAAATACTAAACGTGACAATAAGAGACCTCACCTATGTATAATAATAATAATGTATGTCAAAAAACATACATTATGCAAGCTAGGTTCAAGGAAATGGATGCACAAAACAAGACTTTTGATTTTTGGTGCCTGCTCTAATTCTTTGATCTAAGGTTGCATGCACACCAGCTTGTTAGGTCCACTCTAGTGTGTGAAAGTCCGGTTTGATTTGAAAGGTGTGAATGTACAATTGGACTCTGGTGCGGACTAAACAATTGAACTTTGGTACGCCCTGGTCTGCTTTCAAGTGAACCCTTGTCTGAGGCGAGAAGTAAAACAGACAAAACAACAAACGCCAGAAAGTGAACCAAAGCAATATTTGCCAGTGGCATAAAAACTAATGATACAAGTGCACACCTAATGTGAAAACTGCTGAAAAATGACAGCTGCAAAAAGAGGTTCAGCTGTTAATAAAATAAGTTTAAAAAATATGTAAAGAAAATGGTCACAATTGGATTCAGCTGATATTACTATTTTAAACATAATACTTCCGGTTTAGTCAGATTAGGTTTGGTTTGTTTGACAGAGCACAGTGTAAACGCCAACCGCACCATCTGAAAATGAATGAAATTAAATGCAAATTTGGAACTTTAATTAAATTTTACTCTGATTATTAGGAGTGAAAACAATGGAAATTTGCTAGTTGTTTGTGGGCAATTTGCTTAAATTAAGTAGTTTGGGGCATCTGTTGTGTGTGCTACCAATTTTTAGTAACTGTAAACTCTAACTAAATCAGACCCTTGCATTGTAGAAGAAAGTTATGTGTAAATGTTACATTACAAGAACCATAGTCTTTTGATATGTTAATACATGACTTATTCAAACATGGTAAGATTACACTTATGACAATGAAAATAACTGAACTAACACAGTCAGTAAACAAAGTGCACGTTTGCTTTAGAGAACTAGTGCATTTTCATTCAAAGCCCACAAAGAGTGCTTCTGCAATCAAGTCTTTATTCAACCTTCATATGAACCGGGTTAAAAGTGCAGCGCATTTGCGTCACAGTCGGTTTCATTTCTGTCCACAATTCCTATGTGGTGCGAGCCATGATGTTTACTTGTGCATTTTTAAATTGACCATTGTCAGAGGTCAGAATCTGACATATGCACACACGTCCGAACGCCTGTGATCCATTATTAATGTTCCTTTCCTGTAATATATAATAATAACTCTATGTTTAATCACAACTGCCCTCGTCTGCCTTAGCAGCACTAAATTATATTCACTAATTCCCCAAATGCTCCTTGTTTTATCGAGCAGTTGATTTTATGTGTAGGAGGCAGAGCAATTGTGATAAATGGTAGAAGCATCAGCACCAAATCCAACTTTCACCACCTCTCATATTGTTTTGCTCGATATCATTCCTAAATCTTTAATTAAAAGTCAAATCTTTTCCCCGAAAGAGTCTTCTGAGGAGGTATTTTTGAATAAATGTTGTTGGCATTAACCAGCTTTTTACTCTCTGTCATGATTGCGGATTAAAGATTTTTAGACTTGTAGACATGTAATTACACTCGCAAACTTTTTACCCAGACTGCCAATTTGTGACGCTAAAGAGAATTTAATTAGCCGGGGAAACATTAGCGAGTGCCAAAAGCTGCAACAAGAGCCACCAGTGCTTTCATTTGGTGACACTTTTGTAAGTACCGGATCCAGATTTTGGATTTCAACCCAACCAAACCATACAGCATAAAATGGAATTATGTAATGGAAATAAAACAAGGAAGACGATGACCCCAAAGAGTGTTTACCCATCTGCATTACTGTTTACAACTAATTACAGTAAAAGCCCGTAGCTTGCAGTCAACAAAGGCTACGAGGCACGACCGCATAATATGATATCAGTTTGTGTTGATAGCAGGCTTTTAAATAAACACAATTATCTCATAAAGCTTCCCACGTAATGGTGTTAGAATAAAGGCTGAGAGTAGATCACTGGTTTAAACGGTGGGAGAATAATACCTCTTTGTATTTTATACCTAAAACAAGCAATGTGCAACACAGCTTAAATGCTCAACACTGTCTATGAAGCATGATTAAACATTTTCAAATACTAAAGGTATGTTTTTACCAAAAGTCCCATCTGTTCTAAGCATCTAGTTCAAACAACTTGATTTGTTTGTTTTTCCTAAGAGAAAGAAGTTATGTTCACAAGGAACTTCAGTATGTTAGAGCAGATGAACAGCTACGGGAGCCCTGAAGGGACATGTTGTCTATTAATGAACTCACAGGGTCTGTTGCTGAGTTTATTAAAAAAAATATGAAACAAGATCGGTTTAGTTCATAAATGAGCAAAACATTTGTGCAAGAATGTGTGCTCATAAAGAAACACAAGTGTGCTTCTACTCCAGCGGTGCTCTATGTGTCTGCACATTAACTTTCGATGAAAAAAAAAAAAAGATATTTAAAAGTAAGAAAATTCACTATCCACT
This sequence comes from Perccottus glenii, assembly GCA_024416835.2. Classification (NCBI taxonomy): domain Eukaryota; kingdom Metazoa; phylum Chordata; class Actinopteri; order Gobiiformes; family Odontobutidae; genus Perccottus; species Perccottus glenii. Next base: position 11,320,197 of record CM044558.2, read on the forward strand.
GAACCTGACAATGGTGTGCTGGACATTTTTTGTTGTTGCTAACAAACATGTTAGCAGCCTTTACAGCAGCCATAGCATAGCACCCATTTCTTACTTACAAGAAGTAAAGGAACAAAAAATATCTCTTTCCACTAAATTCTATGGAGCTTTCAATGAATATTTTTTCTACAGACAAATGCAAAAAAGTATTGTGTATGCTTCATCAATTTACACAATGCACCTTTAGCACTTAATAGCCTTTCAGTCGCTTATGCATCAGTCTTTGTTGTTGGTGGGAGAAAAAGAAAAGGAAGAAAGAAAAGAAGTTTGGAAAGTCTGGGCGAGAGCAATGCATGTGTAGAATGGATGCCAAAATAACATGGACTATCATCTACACTAAGTTATGGGGCAAGTGCAAACAGCAAGTGGATTTTTAGGATAAATCCACTGCAGGACGGAGCCCCACAGGAACTAATTCATCCCAACGGCCATAAGGCTTCATAATCCTCCAACCTGTGTCACAGGAAGGAGAGAAGTGCTCCCTAGGCAATAAAGTACGTTATAGAATTTAATTATAATACATCATGACAATACATTAATTTAAATTGAAACCCGGGCTGTTTATAAGTCAAAAGTCCCAGTTTTTTGAGGCTAACATTCAACAGCATACAGGGAATGGAGGTTTCCACATTGAGATGGTGACTGTGTCCTGTGTGTTTTGTGCTTATCCTGTCGGCTGTCCGGTCTTATTTGAGGCAAGAAGCTTATTTCAGTTCAGGAGCAGAGCCAAGCTGAATGTGCGTTCTGGGCTTATTTCAAATGTTTGACATATTTCTGTGCAGGAGTTGGACTCACGGTGACTTGGCACTATCTATGTTTCTTCTTTTATGGCTCTGACTGGAGCATAGAAGCTGCTGCTTATATGTGACGGTTTTAAAGTGGCACCAAATGTATGTTAATTAAAACGGCATTGTGTGAAATAAATGATACTTTTATATTTTAAGATGTCACAATAACAAAAGTATTGGATACATATAAACTGATAATTCATGATCATTTTGATTAATTTGCAATTTAAATGTCCAAAAGTTATTAATAATTGTTTTAATTATGCTAACATTTGCACATACTGTAATTAAAACTTTTGAAATATGAGCACTGGACAAAATAATCAACAAATGTAAATGTATAATAGATGTTTCCTCGAGGTGTGTTTAGGACGGTGTTTGTAGTAAAATGCCCTTAAAGATAAAAATATGGAAATAAATCATTGTGGTACAACTTGTAACTCTCTCACAATTTGGCCCCAGCTTACTTCTAATGGTGAAAAACTGAAATATTAAGAGTGTTTGTGTTGTGTGTTTTAAGGTCTGTGCTATTGTTTGCGATTAATGTGGTGCTTAATGAAAGTTTTGCCCTCCCAAAAACTTACACAAGACCTTGTACAATTACATGTGTTTAACAAACTAATTTATTCAATGTTAATATATTACTGCTATCATAAATTGCGGTGAATGAGTGATGGTAAAGAAAAACCTCAGTTTACACATTAGATTTTATCCTGAAACATGAATTAACGGAATGAAAAATGGAAGCATGGTGTAAAGCGCTATGTGTTCTTCTATCCTCTGGTATACTGTGTAATTAATGGTGACACTGGGGTTTTATATTGCTGTATTCAATTTAAATTCTCCAAGGACTTGAACACACCTTTTTGCAGGGTTGCAAGGGTCAAAATAAACTCTCCAGTAACAGAAAGCATTTTATACATCCATGGTGTTGCTTTCTTTTCATTGACCCTACATTTGCTTGGAAGCACAATGGTTCCATACATGCATCCTGAAAACACGTCCATCAGCCACCACTGCCATGAAGTACTAAACAAATCCTCAGCCTTGTGACTCAAGCTTTCTTCTTCAGGGTATAAATGTACAAACAGACCTGGATTATACAAGGCTACGAAACCTGGTGCTGCAGAAACAAACCCAAGGATAATGTCATGTCTGTTCCACTACCAACTGTGCCGCTTGGATCCAAGGGGATTATAAACAACTCAAACAAGCAGTACTACTTCAAACAATAAAATACCTTATTAAACCCCAACATGAGAGGGCCTTTGGGAAAGAAGACTTTTGATGTACAAGATCCCCCCAGTTTGGAATATATTTAGTTTTGCCCAAGAAAAAGAAAAAAGAGCAAATCACTCTCCCAACTCCATTCTTCATCAGGAAAGATATCGGGAGCCAAATTCAATAACAACCTGAGATCACAGCCCAATCCATCTCTGAATCATCCCTTAGTCTTTGCATAGCCTTAGCCCCCTCGGCATAATTTAACACTGTCAGACGATGAACTCATCTCCTCCATAGAAAATGAATGGGCTTGCGTCCAAGAATGGGAGATCTGTACAGAAATCCTTCAAACTACTTTGGAGCTGTGTAACACAAATTGGACAGTAAGACCGATAGGGATTGTTAGGAAAATGGTTGTTTTGTTGTAATTACAATTACTATGTTGTATGTAAATTCAGATGACTCATCACTAATGAAAGAAAAAATTTAATCAATAATCACGGACTAATCAATCAAGATAAAAATAAAGAGATTAATATTGCTTTATGGTTTTTTTAAGGTTTTAAGGTTTGATCAAAGAACCATCTGAGAATAAAAACGGTGCACCTCTGAGTAAAAGAATCCACTCATATGCTGCCATTACTTAAAATAATGGCACAAAAAAGGTTAGGTACATAATTTTCAGGCTACCTTGTCCACCAAACGAATACTTCCAGTTAATGCAGTTGCCTTGTTATTAAGCTGAACAGCATTAGCATTAATACTGAGGCATGCAAAGCTGTAGTGTGCTCCAATTCTCCAGTTAACATTCTCAAAGGCACTTCACTTGTGGTCTTTATTCACCCTTCCGGTAAGTGTGCATCAACTCAAACATCCTCAGCCAATTCTGGCCTTTCTATTAGGAGTCTGCATGTCCTCCACATGTTACTTTGGGTTCTTCCTCCCACTGCCCAAACACATACATATATAGGTCAATTGGCAACTCTTAAGGTATCCCTAGTGAATGAATGTGAGAGTGAATGGTTGTCTGTCACAAGATTTTGAGGCCCCAAGTAATGTCAGATGGAGTAGCTGTGAACAATTTTGTTGCACTACTGTCCTCCAGCCAGTCAGAAGAGCCTATGGTATACAGCTCTGTAAAGTATGCCACTTATGTTCATATGCTAAACTGCTAAATTGTCCAGTCAGTGGGGATCCAAACCAACAAAATACCTTGGACTGAGCCATCAGAAAAAAGCATTATATTCAGTATTCACATGATATAAAATATTTATACTAGTTGGAAGGAACTTATAAGATGAAATGTTAACTTTGATTGATTTTGTATGCATGTTGTTTTTTCCTTCCTAACCTTGCTTGATTACTACCCATACAAATTATTACAACAATTTCTCTAAAGCTTTGCAAAACACTACCTCAAAATTCCTCAAAACTATTGTTTCCCGGCTAGACATTGTTTCTGGTGACTTTGTGTTGGAAAAAGAGAGAACCCAGGAATCATTGTGGAGTTTGTGTTGACTTCTGTGCATGCCATACAAAAGCAAATTCAAATTGCATGCTTAGATTTCACACGGATCTGCGGATGTCCTTGGTTTTGCCGCGGCCGTGAAACACGAGTCTGCTACCACAGAAAGAAAAAAAAAAAAAACATTTCATGAGTGGCTTAGATCCAGGTGCTGTCCCTGAAATGGAATAAAAGCATCAGGAGTTAAAGAAAAGAAATACAGTCACATTGATCCCGCCACCAGCACTTTTCAATTCACTTTTGTTTTTGTGAATTAGCCTTGGGCATTGAAAGTCAGATGCTAACTGGATAAAATTTCCAAAATCATTCACGTGGAGACGGTAATGAGGGGGGTTAGTGCTGCTCACTGGAGCGTCGCGATACGTGAGATGAGGGGGCGCACGAGCAAAGGTCACTGTTTGCATTCTCATTATCCACTAAATGACTGGATCTTTAATATTATAAAAATACAAGTGAACAACACAGCACTGGCAAAGATGGGTTAATGTATTGGAGCGATAATTTCACTTTTGGGAGTGTATTAAATAAAAAGACTTGGACCAGTTACATATCTGATGAAGCTTTCCAATATGACTAAAAGTGTGGTTTCAATTCTTTATCCAAAAGCGCATTTAAAAAGAGGTGGCTGTTCCTATAATCACAGTCTGTTGAATTGGGGCCAATAGGCTTCTTTTTAAAGTAACTGCTTCCAAAATGAGCCTAGAGTAAACATCCATTTTTTTTCCATAATGAATGATAGTACCGGTTCATAATGAGGCAAGAAAAAGGGGCTAGAATTAAAAGCTAAAATTCTATGATGCAATTAGCTATTAGTCTATATGCAATTAACTCATTCAGTGCAGTTATATGAATATGCAAAACAAAGATAGAAATCATAATTATCGGACCATGCTGCACTATTTTCCCTCCTATCTATTCCCATTCAAACGGAAAAAAACAAGTGTATTATTTCTTGCTCTGCTGCTGCCAAGTGAATGTCTTTTTTTTATTTTTTTGTTGCACAAAGAAATGGTGACACTATCTTGGGCTGCTCCCAACCGGGTCTTGAGATGATAAAATACATGGCACATGAGCAAAGGTAAAGCGGCATCGTTGTGAATCACCCACATTAGTCTGATGACTGGCTCATACAATACCCTAATTGCCTCGTGTTACTACGCACACATTCTTCTCCAGCGAGCGAAGAGCCGGCGCGCGTCATATTGCTATTCAAGTCACAAAGCATTACCTAAAACCAGGACAGAAAAAGGATTTGACCACGATATTAAGAAATAGCTGTGAGAAAAGTGACATGAGTCCTTTGAAGCTACCTGATTTTGTTATCTGCTAGCCTGTGTGATAAATATAAATTAACAGCACTGATATGGAAATAAGCTTTACTTTCAACACTGTTCAAAGTAAGACGTCTGTTTGTCATGCTTTCAGAGTTGACGCCAAGTGTAAGAAAGCTGTAGTGGAAGGCCTGTACTAAGAGCTGCTCCACTACATGTAGGTCATTCCTCCTCCCTGTGGAAATGGCGCCTGTTTTAGGATTAGGACTATGATTCATTATGACTGAATTTAATTACAGTGAAAGGGAATAAGGTGGCCAATGCATATGAGGGTCCCTTCATCCAGTGCAGGGAATGTGGCAAAAGGAGATTGTGGGGGCAGGGAGATTAGACGTACAGTGTGTGCAGTGAGGGGTGGGGGACACTTCTTGAGCCACATACAGTATACACAGACTGTTCAGATGGATTTCTAATCTCCATTTCCAAGAAATAAGACGTGACATTATTATTAGCTTGATTTTGCTTCTTACACTGTTAAAAAGTCTGGAATAGTCAAATGTTAATAAAAACAATGTATTACATCAAATCAAAACCCAGTTTATATAACTTATATACATGAATTTACAAAAAATACTATTAAATGGCAACAGTAAAGAAATGTAAAGGCTACAATAGTATAGACCTATTACGTGGTGTGGTAAATTAACATATAAATACAGCCAATAAATTTTGATTAACTTGAAACAGTAAAAAAACATAATAGACACAATAATATATTACATACTATAGTATATGACAATGGAATGACCTCCAATGAGAAAACATTTGACTTTATTTTATCTATGAATTAACACAAAAATACAATAGAATTTCAACAAGAAATAACTGTAAAAGCCACAATAGTATTTTTCATAGTATTTTACCATAGTGAAATAAATTCTAAAACCTCCAATTGAAAACCTTTGTATAACTTTATTGTAAAGTCTATAAATTTACTTTAAAACCCTACAAAAGAAAGATAAGAAAATCTCTGCAATGTACAGTGGTGGAAAACGGTTTTTAGACACCCCAAATATTGTATAAAGAATCTACTAAATATTATTTTGATGATGATGGTTTATTTATCAGATGGTTCAGTTTTGAACACATTCTTATTTGTTGACTTTGATACTGATAATGTTGAGAACTGACATATTGAAACACATATGAGAAATAAGGTTTTTTGTAAACAATAAACAGAAAAATATAATTTGTATTTGTTTGTGTCCGTCTAATGCAGCCACACCTTTTGAAACACAAAAAAGTTTTTACCACACGTATTTCATTATTGTGTCCGAAAACTTTTTTCCACCACTGTATATTAATACCCCATGTTTTTTACAGTGAAAAACTATGTAGAAGTAATCAGGTTAAATTGTTTAGATGCATTTCCGATCTCCTTTTCCCAGAATGATATCATAGAGGTATATAATAAGCCTGATTTTTGATACTTAATGTCATTATCTTCTTTGAGTTACATCCCAAACTAAAGTTTTTCACCTTACACCCTTTTTTGATGTTTACTCGGAGGTCATCAACGGTTTCAAATGATGCATCATGATCCAATAAACGCCTTGTTTGAAGCTTACAGACCCATTATTGTACCTGGTCAAGTAATCGGGTTTCCCTTTAACCGTGTTAACCAAATTATGTCTTCTACTTGAATATGAAAAAGAATCCCACTGTCTCATCGGGCCGCTTCTCAAAGTGTGGAATAATCAAATTATTGTGCTGCCTCAAATAGAAGAAAACTGTTTGTTAAAAGTCAAAATTCAATGGAGCAATTTTAACCTAGGGGCCCTTGCACAGCACCAGCTAATACATATTGAATCTACAACAAAACTCTCAGACGATGCAGAGGAGAAGTAATACTCTAGATAATGAAACTCAATATCTTTCTAATCGCACTTTGAGGAAGCAGATAGAAGTGTTTTGACTTGTGGTGCTTAGGATTGTGTGGACACCAATTGATGTGGAAAAAGCTTGCTTTCATTATATACAGATAGCCATGTGAAATGCAATTAGTCACTCCAAGAAAATCTAGTGCGGTTACATATGGTTCATTACAAAGAGCAATTTAGTCAAGTAGACTCGAACTGAGAAAATACAAACCAAATGCATAAAAATGAGTGTTATTCCAACAAATACTGTACTTTAAAATATATTCTATATATGTTCAACCCCGCTCTTTGATATACATAAAGAGGCTGTACGTGGTTACGACCTGCCATGCTTCCATTATTCATCAAAGTGGAAGAGATGCGAGGTGCAACACTTACACCAAACAAAAGTCTCCAGCCCACCTGTTATCCACTTTGTAGCAGGAAACAAACTTTTGTGAGTATTCATAGTAAGTCTATATTCTCAGACGCAGACTGAATAATTCAAACAGAGCTGTTGTCGAAGATCCAATACATCACCACTTCAGGAAACCTGAACGAGCACATGAAAGATGATTGGCAAAACAAAACAACTTCAAACTAGGCTCGGTGAAATAACAATATCACTGAATATTTAACAATAGAAGAAACACAACAGAAATTCAGATGTGTCTTGTTCTGTACTGTCACTAAATTAATGTTGGTTTATAACTGCTAACTTGTAAGTTTAAACACAGCAGTCAAAAGACAGGGACAAGAAAAAGTGACTAAACACAAAACAATAATTTTGGGAAAGAGACAAACAAATATGTTTGTTCATTGTGGTTTTGACAATAAAATGCAATTGTTTTTTATCCAGATTTATTTGTGAAACAAATAACATTATTTACAGTACTTTTTGGGTTCTAATATCAGAACATGTTTTGTGGAACAGGGCATAAATTAATTTTGACTGTAACCCTAATTTGTTGTTTAAGGAGAGGCAAGGGACTAACTTTTCATCAGCTTTTACAGTTATTGTCACTGGCCATTATCCATAGCAGTAATGGAAAGTTGTATATCATTTCCTTCAAGCAAGTATAAAAACAGCCACTGACAACAAACCTAACATACTGAGCTAGCAAATGTTCATATGGCTACTGTACAAATACAGCTCTGTACCTCTCAAACCTACACCTACACTAAACTACAGACCGGTTTCCTCCTTCCCTTCATTGCCAAAGCTCTGGAGCGAGTTGTGTTTACTCAGCTCTCATCCTTTCTCACACGAACAACCTCCTGGAGCAGAACCAGTCTGGGTTCAAGAAGGGACATTCCACCGAAACGCCACTGCTCTCAGTAATCGAAGCCCTGAGACTGGCAAAGGCAACATCCAAGTCATCTGTACTCATCTTACTGGATCTGTCTGCTGCGTTTGACACTGTTAATCATCACGTCCTCCTGTCTTCTCTCAGGGCGATGGGTGTCTCTGGAATAGCATTTCAATGGTTCAAGTCTTACCTCTCGGATAGGTCATTCAGAGTATCCTGGAGAAACGAGGTCTCTGAGTCCCAACAATACAGGGGTGCCACAGGGCTCAGTGCTTGGACCGCTACTCTTTTCCATATACATGACATCCCTTGGCTCTGTCATCCAGAAGCATGGATTTTCCTATCACTGCTATGCAGATGACACTCAACTCCACCTGTCATTTCAACCTGATGATCAGACGGTCTCTGCTCGCGTCTCGGCATGTCTGAGTGACATCTCACTTTGGATGAAGGACCATCACCTGCAGCTGAACCTTGCAAAAACAGAACTGCTTGTGATTCCGGCCAATCCAAAGACCCACCACAACCTCTCCATTCAACTAGGCCCATCAACCATTACACTGTCCAGCACTGCCAGAAATCTGGGAGTGGTAATTGATCAGCTAAACTTCACAAGTCATGTCGCCAGCACCACCCGGTCCTGTAGATTCATCCTCTACAACATTAGAAAAATTAGACCTTTCCTATCAGAGCACTCTACGCAAATTCTAGTCCAGGCTCTTGTCTTGTCCAAACTGCATTATTGCAATGCTCTACTGGCTGGACTTCCTGCCTGCACAACCAAACCTCTGCAGATGATCCAGAACACATGTAAGATTATTTGTTTCTGATTGAATACCAGAAAACTATGTCTATTTCTAGCAAAGCTGATAGAAATGACAAAGTACTCCATAACAGTAACTAATATTTACCAAGTTAATCAATGACACAACTCTAATATCACTGTTTATCAAATTCCAAAATCACACCAGCTTGAGAATGTGGAACATAGCTCTACTAGGACTGTAGAAAATGGCCCCAAAAATTGAAAATGCTGACTTTAAAAGAGCTACTCTACGCTTTGTTGTCTCCAAGAGAAAGCTCCCGACTTTGGCTGAAATGTCCTCTGTGAACAGTAAACATTGTGTTTCGACTTTGCCCTGACCCTCTTCGACTTTGACCCCACCTTCACTACTGACCACTAAAAACTGTTCTTGTCTAGCCCTGGCCTTCTGAATGTGAGAGCAAACATTTCTCCTGTGCCCCCCCCCCACACACACACACACACACACACACTCCCACCCCCACCGCTCATATCTAGCCTTTACTCTTGTTTGACTCTTTTATCCCTGTCTCTGAAGGCTTTTCCCACTATCCCAGAGGCCCCCAGGACGCCTCATGAGCTGTCCCCCTCTGCGTGCTCTTATCCCTGGGTACTCTGTGTGCAAGGTTCCTCCGTCCGTTCAAATCACAAGAACTTCGACCTAAATCGCTTCTCCCCAGCCATGTAGTTGTTTGTGGCACCAGCGCAATGTGAGTAGATGTTACAGAGGGTGACCTTTACAGCAGCGGCGCCCCATGCTTCAGGATTTTAACCTGCTTGACAGTAATAGAATGCTAATGAAGTAGCTTGCCGAGTAACATGTTAGCTTCACTCCTGTGTAATTATCTACAGGCGATCCTTGTTGCCCTGGTTGCATATTGTTAGATTATTAAACTGTTTTACTGTCAAGCTGTGAATCAGGTTCTTGCCACCAGGTCAGAAATTACTCACCATCCGGGCTCATAAAGATGGAATAAATACAGCCGGAAGCACTTTCTGGAAAATACACTGAAGAGAAAGTGAACATTTACAATTGTTTTGGCAATATTGTAATCTGGCAAAAAGCAATAGAACACAGTTTTTTCAAGAGATTAGGGTTATGTGATTGGACATTATTAGATCATTTAGATCATCGTTTTGATTTAAACTTATGACAATCTACCAGTCTGGAATGTTTTCCATAAAGCGCTACAGTGCATTTCATTTGAACCATTCTATGCCTGTGCACAGTTGCGGAGGAGTTTCTGGTCACCGCTGACCTGCACTTACAAATGCAGAAACAATCTCGGACAATAGATTTGTACGTGATCGTTTAAAATGTCTTAATGTGTCTTAGATGTCTTAATTATATATGTTCAATAGTTAGCGCACCTCTTTATTTATTTTTTAAAAGAAGCACAAAATCATTAGTACTTACTAAAACCATACAATTCTAAACATAATCCCAGCAACATTGAGGATTTGTTGTGCCTTGATTTTGTGCCTTGGTTGGAGTTGCATTAGTGAGACATGGTCCTCCAACGCTTTTCTGGAAAATGACATTGTTTAAAAAGACAAACAAAGACAAACAAAGACAAACAGTTGCATACAAGTGCACATGCGTGAGCAATAGTTTTGTTCCATGGCCCACCTCCTCCAACTGTGCTGAAGCCCTGAAACCTTTCTGGTTAGCATGAATTGTGATAAAATGAAAAATGTTTTAAATCCCAAATGTTGGCAAATTGTGAGGTGAATTCAATCCATGCATCACTTCGATGCCTAGTCACATGCCAATTTCTAAGAAGACATCTCTATAAATAAATGAGACTGAGCAGAAGGGCTATGTTGCTCCTGTGATGTGAAGCTGTCCTACTCAGAGGCTTTGAATAGCTGGAGTCACTTACACATGAACAAAAAAAAGCAGCGCTGAAAAATATCCAAAGCCCTCTGTAATGGTGGCTGAGTAAAGCCAAGATAAAATTATTCAACTTGTCTTTGTGAATCTTCAAGTTCTTAAAAAGGTCTTATTATGTGACTGGCCATAAACAGACTTTTGACAATGTTTTTGCAGTATTTTCAATTGGGGACCACCAAAAGTAGAGTAGGCAAAACCTGAACTTGAAGTACCCTTTAAACCTTAGTAGCTCCCAATTTTTGTCCCGATGTGCCTGTGAGCTTCAACTTATACATACTTCATAAAAGATCAAAACATGACAGTTTTCCTGTATAGTCCAAATTAGTATGGCTGCTTACTCAGCAGAAGTGGCACATTTGTAACACTGGCAAATATTTTGCCCCATGAATCACCCCAAAAAAATGTTAATCACTATATGTTTACAACCAAATGTTTGTCAGTGGTTCCAGTGTTTTTGCTTGTTCAAGTGCGTCACCAATTTGCGGCAACGGGCTGTTGAGTTTCAAGGTTCCCTAATGCATGTTTCCACTGGCCTGATGTGACTGCAGCTGATTCCAGGCCGCTACACTTATCCAGGGCATGGCGCCAAGGCATAATAGGACATTTGCTTGTGAAATTCCAAATCTGACAGAATGCATTAAAGCCAAGCAGACTGCAGATGCAAAGGAGCAGCCAGGACAAATTGATGACTTCCCATTTCCGAACGACTAACTGTATCATATTTCCCTTTGCTCCCAGCCAAAACAAATGACCAAATTGTGCAGGAGCTGTGCAATTGTTTGGACACACATTCTTTTTGTTTGTCATTTTAGACTCTGGATACATCTGACAAAAGCTATTATAGGCCGTGTCTTTCTCACTGGTGTATTTGCTCTGTACCAGCTGGGAATATTTCAGAGCTGGACAAGATCAAATTGTTTGGAACATTGCAAAGAAAATAAAAATAATAATTTCTCACTTTGGTTATTTAATCAGAGAAAATATTAAAGAATTGGTATTGTGAATGGTGGCTAGCAACACAAAGCCCTATATTATTCAGTACAACTAATGCCGAGTCCAACACACCTCTAGTTGCAGTGATGGCTGCTTATACTTTGACTTACTGCATTTACTCTTTTTTTTCCAGGTGATTTTTTGGTGATTTTACCTCCTGCTCCTTGCACTTCATCAACTTATAAATTGACAACACAGTTAATACATAATATTGACTACAACAGTTTGCATTGAATTTATTCATTTATTTCTAATTACGGTGACTCATTTTTCCATCCCTACTTAAGATAAGAAGTCCTTCAAAGTAAACCTTCATATGTCAATAGAGCTATCAATAACAAAACGAAAATTAGACTGGCAATCAGAATTTAAAAGAAGAAGAAAAATATTATTTTTACTGCACCGAGTGTGGGAGCATGATAATGATGCAAGTTCACTTAAGACTGAAAATGTGTTTGCTGAAGGTTAAAATATGTGGCATTGCTAGCACTGCTTTCATTGAGGACTATTAATATTAGAAGCGAGAAGCCGAGCCTTTTAACAGCAGTCAAAAGTTAAGAAGAAATCCCTTTCATCACTTTTCCTTGATCAGGTTTTTTAAAGATTGCATTATAAAGCATGTGACAACCTTGAGGTCATTTTCCTTACATGTTGCTCAGACTTGCAAAACAACCTTGGCTGCATGTGTGGTGCTGTCACAATATGAGGAATTTATTTGTAGTAAGGTCATTTTTTTGACACAGCAAGACCTTCAGTGTCGCTCACACACAGATCGGGCGGGGGTAGTTGGGGGCTTGTCCGGTCTATTACAGCGGCATGGTGCCCTTGTGATACCAAACCAACACTAGACTACGTGACAACTATGATCTAAGCCAGCAGATAATGTGACAGCTTCACCAGCTCCTCGCAGTGCCTCATGGGGAGTCAATGAATCTGATTTCTTTTATTTGGAAAGGGTTATGGAGAGATTGTGCACGAGGTCAGGTGTAAAGATGTAACACATCTGACACTTCTTTATATTACTGTGCAGCTGCCTTCATCCTAGACAAGCACAATAAAGCAATGCATACCAAACAACATCAAAAGATCAATGAATAATATGTGCAAGAATGAAAGGAGTACCTGTTAGAACAAACTTGCAAATGGTGTATGTTCCATGTTCATACGCAGATCTCGACATATCTATGAATAAGTAAACAGTCTGGTCGAGTCCTTGGGGACTTGCTAAAAAGAAAAGCAATCAAACATTCGTTAAAGATGATCTCTGAACCAGCCGTCTTTCTTCAAGTGACACGGTTACAAGGACAAAACATCTTGTCAAGAATGCCACTTGTCAAAAATAGTCTAAGTCAGATTCTGTGGATGTCAAGGGAGGCTAAGATAAGATGCTTTTATAAGATACAGTCGTCGCCTGAACATAAAAAATGACCTTTAGTTGAACTCCAAAAGTGTCACCAACAACCTCGTTCTGATTGAAGCGCTTTCTTTTCAGCATCCCTCTGGCGAAAGAAACAAGCGAAAGAGAATAGGACAGTCAAATGTATCCTAATTCCAGCTGGAGACGCTAATCCAGTTCAGAGGCAGCAAGGAAATGGGCTTGTGAGAGCAGACCCAGCAAATACATGCAGATGAGAATGATTATCCTGCAGATGAGCGGAAAGATGAAAACTAATTTAATAATAAGACCACAAAATTCTCCAAGATAACAGGGATCTAGAGACCAATCCAAGACCCATCTGGCCCACGCTGCACATATACCAGAGCCATTTTGGGAGCAGGAGCTGGCCGTTTGTATTGCGGCGCTGAAAGCCAGACAGCTCACCAATCAATCTGCGATTTCTCCATTAAAGGAATCACAACATTCAGATAAATGTTGGGTATTTTTATAGCTATTGTTACACCAGTGATTTGTGCTTCTCACCGCAGTTAGCACTTGCACTTTTCACCTCTGTTAAAGAATGGGCAGAGAGTCAGCGCTGACTGTAACATATCAGAGGTGAGTTAGAGTAGTCAAAGTCTTTACTCATATTTCAGAACATTTGGCTCCCAATCCCTCAGTGCATCCAATTCAAGAAATTAGTTATAATTGCAATAATTTTCTTCAGTTTAAATCTTGGTTGTGTCCTATATAAAACTGTGTGCACAATTATTTGGCAAGTTGTCTTTTTGTTATTGTACAACTACAGTGCTCTTGATCATTCCAAAATGTTAACAAACCCTCAAACCTGAACATTTAAGTAGTAAAAGTGAAGTTTTGGTTTTCTTAAGAGAATATCTACATGTACACCATTGTTAGGCAACTATTAGTGTGCAGAATTATTATGCAACTAAATGAACAACAAAGATTTTCCCATCTCACTTTTTTATTTTCACCTGTTAAAGTGAGAATAATAAACAAACTCAAAATTTACAAATAAACATTTCTGACCAATATAGCCACCCTTCTTTTCGATAACAGTCACAAGCCTTCCATTCACGGAGTCAGTTTCTTGATCTGGTCAGAATCAACCTTTTGTGCAGCCGCACAAAGTTGGGGGCGCAACTAGTTCATCTTTAATAATACCTGCCCATACCAGTACCCCACCTTCACCTTGCTGGCGTCTGAGTCAAAGTGGAGCTCTGTGTCCGTTACTGATCCAACCACGGGCCCATCCATCTGGTCCGTCAAGAGTCACTCTCATCTCATCAGTCACAAAACCTTTGAAAAATCTGTCTTGGCCCATTCTTGACGTTTCAACTTATGTGTCTTGTTCAGAGGTGGTCGGGTTTCAGCCTTTCTTACCTTGGCCATGTCTCTGAGAACTGAACACCTCGTACTTCTTGACACTCCAGGTAGGTTGCAGTTGTGGAATATGGCAGCACTGGTGGATAATGGGTTCATGGTAGCTTCACGTTTGATTCTTCGCAAATCTTTGGCGGTTAATTTGCGTCTTTTCTTCTCAACGCCTTTCTTGCAACCCTGTTGACTATTTGCTACAAAACGTTTGATGGTTCTGTGATCACGCCCCAATATCTTAGATATTTCAAGAGTACTGCATCCCTGTGTAAGACTTTTTACAATTTTTGACTTTTCAGAGTCATTTAAATCTCTTTTTTGTCTAATTTTTCCTGAGAAGAATCTGCCTAATAATTATGCACACTTTGATATACAGTAGGGTGTTGATCTTCTTAGGCCACACCCTCCCTCGTTACACAAATACACTTCACCTGATATGCATTAAATCCAATTCAAATCCGATTCAAGTTTATACAGCTTGGTTTTGGAAATTATGGATCAAATGATGATATGGTCAGAATAATCACTAATAATTGTGCACACAGTGTATATAGTGTATATAATTGTTAATGCTGACGTGACATAAATTCCAGGAAAAAAACATATTTGGACTATTGGGAACATATTTCTTTTTTCCAAAAAATGACAGAATGCATGAAAGAATGCAATATGTAAAAATGTCCAGATTTAAATCCAGGTTTCTGATGAAAGAAGTTTTAAGAAAGTAACAGATATCAAACTTACAAAATATATACTCAAGTTGAGATAAAATGCTCTGACAGTCTGACAGATTTATATTGCACTGGTTTGGTTTGCATTTCATTTATAAGACGAGTGAGTTATGTTGGCATCTGTACAGAACAATCATTTTTCTTATGTCTGTGCAAATATATGATTTGCAGGCACTAAAAACAGAGAGAGAAGACTGCACTCAGTCTTTAGAAAAGTTTACTGTTTAGTCCTATCCTTTATTGTAATAAGTAATAATAATAATAAAGATGAGAATTACAGCACTTTTAAAAGGTAGCATCTTTAAAATGTCATGTCGAAGGTTTCATTTACCTGCCAAAGCATGCATCACTTCCACCTTGGCAATGGTGGCAGAGTCACTTTCTTTATAATAATCCAGATAGTGTTCATATAAAAGGTCTACAATTCCAAGCTCAAAAGGTGGTGGGTATCTATTTCCTTAAGATTGTAATTCCATCAGCTAGAGGTGTTGCACCAGCATTTTAAAGATTTAGTGAGGTCACAAATTACATTTACATTTAGTCATTTAGCAGACACTTTTATCCAAAACAACTTACATGAAGCTTATGTTCACCAGTGTTACAGCTGGAACACCACTGGAGGCAAGGTGGGTCAAGTGTCGTTGCCCAAGGACACAACAACAGTATGAACTGTGGGGAGAGCGGGAATCGAACTGCCAACCTTCTGGTTATAGGACAACCACTCGACCACCTTGGAGCTCATGTAAAATTGTTTTAGTGGATCTTTAGTGAGCCCTTAACACATGCAATTTTGTTGATAAAAAAAAAGATTACTTTATGCCACACTGGAAGAAGAAATAAACTAGATTTTAGTGTTGCAAAAAGGGCTTGGAATAGGTCGAGAGCATCCATTTGTTTGCATAGCCATCTAGCTAACCACTATACTATGTTCTATAAATATCTGACACTATCAAATATACGTTATAGGCAATTGCTGGTCCACAGTGTGACCTACGACTACAGTTTGAAACAACAGCCTTAATTCTGCAAATATAGAAAATATAGAATACAGAAAGTTTACTTTGGTCTGGTTCTTGCAATTAAATTAAAAGTGAGTGTTGTTACCTCAGGATAAAGTGGTCCATAATAGGCCTCCAGTGCTTCCTTATATTCTAAAAGCAGGATTAGTCATTTTCTGTCATTGGAGCCTCATGTTAACTATGCCATTTGTGCCCAGCTCTAAATGTCATGCCGTCAGGTTTCATACTTTTCTTTCTGCCAAAACATGCATTACTTTGATTTATCGGCCCCCACCTTGGCAGAACACCTACTACAAAGAGACATGTGAGCAATATGTATACATTTTTCAAGGATGGATTACAATGCAAATTACCTTGTCAGATTGTGCAAGAGCCTCCAATTGCACATTTATATAAGCTAGTACTTCAGCTGGCCAGAGTAAAAACACCTCTATATGGTATTCCTACACAGTCTGCGTTCTGCCTTTTCATTTGTTTAAGGTTTCTATATAGGGCAATGGAAATTTGTACAAATCTGTAAAACTCTGCTGCGTCCCAGATTCTGTAGGTCATTATTGTAAGAGCTTATTGATATGTGTATTATAACTGCACAGGTGCACAAAGCTCGCTTCCAGATCTGCAGAAATAGGTTAAAGAAAGATATGGGAATCAGTTTGTTACATTACACAACTCAATGGTTTGGATGACTTATGTATAGAGAATGTAGCTACCATTAGGTCACCCATATAGGACTGTAGAAAAGCATTTGGATCCTGAAGTCACTAATTTAAGACACATTAAAGAAGCTAGGCCTAAGATCTTCAAAGTAATAGCTCATAATCTTTAAACAATAGCTAAATCTGTTCATCATTAGACATAACACCTATTAGCATGGGCTTTAACTCAGTCATACCCTATCATTTAGTATTGTGAAATGGGTCTGGAATCCCTTCACAGCCATTTCCACTTGGTAGAATTCCTGTCAGACCATTTGTAACTATCAAAAATGCAGTTGGATAGACATTCAACCAATCAGAATTAAGGATTGCTACCAACATACACAGAATAAACTGCCTCTGGAGCAAGCAATGTATTAACAACATACAACCACCACAAGTAAGCGTTGCATAAAACCCGCCCTATTTTAGTTACGGCAAGGTGGCAGGTTTTATTTAAGTCGACAGCAATTGATTTACTTGCAAATAAAATAGAAATTGTTTGACATAAAACAGAGTAGGGGGCACATTTTATCATGAATTCATGCATTAATTAATGCAGGACTGATGCATTAAAATCACCAGAAATGATCACAAGTTTATTATATTTTTATCCTAACCCTAACTGGAAACCCCTAACCCTAACCTTAACCCATGAGTCATGCATGAATTCATGCATTTTTTCAATAATTTATGCATGAATTGTACAACGTTATTCTAAAAAGAGTTATTAAAACTGTATACAGGTTTACTTTCCTTCAATCCTGTTCTGCAAAAAGTGGGTGTCAATCAAATTATCAGGGAAAAGATTAGTTGCCAAGATGAGAGCAGTTGAAAACAACTGCTTTAGTAGCTAACGTAGGAAGGTAAATATTTAATTTGACTGTCTCGTGAAGGTTAAAGTGTTATAGCAAAATGTCAAATTAATACAGGCTTTGACAGATGATGACAGTCAATCATACCCAGCGCTGTAACAGAGATATAATTTACAGAATGGACAGCATTGCTGCCACATACTAAAATCCATAAGACTGGAGAAAAAAAACTGTAATTATGAACATCTAATATCTAGGGAGACAATGACATTGAAATGACAAGGAGAAAAGACATTATAAATCTCCATTTAGCGCCATAAGTGGAATTAGACTCTTTAGGCCTTGGCTGTTAAAAAGAACTGTGTCATATGTATGTTGTGAAGCAGAATGGCGTGACAGAGCAGAGCCATTTATAGTCACACATGGCTTACCTTGCCAACGTAGAGCGGCTCATTCCCTGTGTACTCCTCCAATACAAAGAACTGGTTCCATACCCAGCTGCGCCTGTGCCTGAGCAGGACGTCCCACGGGGTTGGCTCAGAGTGTGGGGACTTGTCCAGGTCCCCAGAGCTGTGATTCAGCCCTGAACAGGCCTTCTCCCGCAAGAGAAAAAGGATCGCCAGGAGGAGAGCCAGGGCCCTGCACACGGCTGTGCTACAGCACCCCAACATCTGGGCCAAGCTCCAAATGCAACAAGGCCAGAAGAGCAGTAAAATAAAAAAACAGCAAAAATAAAAAAACAGAAGCTGAAATGTCAAAACCCCCGAGGGTTTATCCACACTGTCCTGACCCTGTGTTTCAGCAAGAAGCCAGCGGCGTCTGAAGAGAGCGCATCAGTTGAAAAAGTGTGCTGTGTTGCTCATCTTTTTTCCTGATGGGAGACTAAACACGGGGTAATTCCTTCCTCCTGGAGCTGGGGAGTTGACTTTATAGGTGGCTAACAGGGTCACAGGCGGCTGGGGACGCTTCGGGACGGAGGCTGTATAATTGGCACCTATCAGAACAGAGAGAACACAAAGAGGAGAGAAAGAACCGTCAGCAAAATTACCTCTCTGACCGCAGTCATTTTAGACGGCCTGTGATGTACCTGCTGATGCAACCCTACTCACATTTTCCACCAATCAGAAGAAAATGGTCAAAATGACAGGACAGTGAAAATGGTAAATACAATCGCCCTTCAAGACATGTGCAGTAAATGTGCAGGGTCAAAATGTTAATAATTGTCTGACGGAAGCAAAAAGTGGGAGAGATTTCACAACGAATGAAACAACAGCAAGTGCAAGGAATAATAATCGAACAGCATTCAGCCGCCCCATAATTATCCAGGCTTTACCTCGACCAAGGTCATTATTTTGTGTTCTTTTTGTATATACGATTGCGGCAGGGCGGCAGGGCGGCGGGGCGGCAGGGCGGCGGGGCGGCGGTAGGGCTCGCCACTCAACACTAACAAGCCACATGATCTGTGTGGCAAGCTCTCATCACACAGATTAAAAATAAATGTGAGCTGTCAGCAGCGTGCTGGCCCCGAGTGCTCCTGACCTCTACTCCGAGCGCACTGGTTTGTTTTTTTGTTTTTTTTTGGGGGGGGGGGGGTTAGGCAGGCCCTGGCTGCATACAAAAGGGGTGGGTGTTGGTGGTGGTGGAGAGGGATGGGAGGTTGATTTGTCTGGCTGTGACACATTCGCCAAGATGCCAGAGCATGAGGACTTGTCACACAAGAGAAAAAGCATCATCTTCTGACAGATAATGCTCTTCATGTCACAACACATCCTGCCAGTGCTATGCAGTTGAGCAATTACATCAGCCCCATGTTCTTCGCTCTCTTGGCGTTATCCATCTAATTTGACACATGCGACTTCAACCAGTCTCTCAATAAATATTTTGAATGGGGTAGTGAAAATACAAGCCTCTACGCATCCGGCCTGTGATGTAAGATTGGGAGCCGAGCTGGCAAACATGTTCTCGGGATGATACTGACTCACAAATGTCATTCTTGTGAAAAGCAAGACGAAAACTGCGAGCTTGACCGCACTAATATTTATTTTGGCGTTGACCTCTCTTTCTGCTCGCTCATCTACGCCCAGTATTGGCAGAGCCCAGGACTTGGGAGGTAATTGCTTTGGCATACAGTGACCTCTTTCTTCCCACACACGTTCTCCACTCCTCATTTGATTTCTCTTTCCCCCCAGCAAAATAAAAACAGCCACCATCCTTCCTAGGAAAGGGATCCAATGCCAAAAAGAAAGTAATTATCAAGTGTTTATAATTAACATAGAGATACATCAAACTGCCGTGATTAGCACTTCTTGGGAAAGCTATAAATATTAGGAGGAGCATCTAATCAGAAATGCATTCATTTGAAATGTGAACGCTTTTGTGGCTCCAAACCAGACTTGTGCAATATCAGAGTGGAATGTAGTGTAACAATAAGCATTAGGCATTGTGCAATTCATGCATAGGTATCGCCAAGATGTAGGCTAAGAACTGATCATGGTGGGCGGAGTTTGCAGTTTGCACACCTAACTTCAAGTCTGTGAACACCTACAGTAGCCCAGCAGGGACTTTCTGTTGCGTATGAATAAATCTTTTTCAAAATGAGTAAAAACTGCTGCCCTGCGACTAACTGGCCATTGTCCAGGGTGTACCCCACCTCAGGACCAAAGCTTCTGGGATAGGCTCCAGTCACCCGCGACTCCTAACGGGATTAAGCGGTAGAAAATAAATAGATGAATGAATGAGTACAAAAGTGCTCAGTTTGGCCATGCTGGGCTACAGGAGGAGAAAGTTAAGGAACTTCGAGGGTTTAAATGCAGCTTTAAATGTATTTTTTAGATATGGAAATGCACTATTTTTATTATTTTTATTAAAGCCTAAAGATTTGACTGTTGTTTCACCGTACACCACAATGACTTAATGCTATGCACCTTTAATGTCGTTCCAGAAAGATTAGTTAAGGCCCAGTTTCTCACTACCCAGGCTGGTTACACTGCTGTACTCTGTAATTGTGTAGTCTTTTTACTAAATGCTACATTTCTCTTACTTGGGTATAATTTACATGACTACTTCACTTTTTTTAATCATCTTCCTTTTTAAGATAAAAATATACTATTTCCAAGACTGCACTTAAATATCCACTCAAGAACAAGTTTGTAGAATACATTTTATTGCAACTTTACTTTGTCTTACTATAAATGTATCAGTTCCTTTGTCACTGAATTGGTGAACTTGTTGTTTTAGTTTTACTTCTTCAAATAATAGAGATTGCTATAATTAGGCATTGAACTAATAAGTCCTAGTTTAAAGGTACAGTGCATAGTTTAGTTTTTGGCAACATAGATTGAAAATCAACTCCTGTGATCACCTACAATAGGCTTGCAGGGACATGCTGTTGTCTATAAACAAATTCAATTGAACTACTAGTTAAACAATTGCCTCTTTGCTCTTTGTCCACTCTGAGCACCTGTACAGGAACAGAAAATAATGGAACTTCCACTAAGGAGCGTCTAACAATCTAAAATTTAATGTAGTTATTTTGACACAGATTTACTAAATGAGACACAGTATTGGCTGATGCGATTCATTTGGTTTAACTGTACAGTATACTGCAACATTTCACACAGTGCACCTAAAAATAGTCTTCTGGCAGCAAAATAAATTACTGCCTAATAAATAATATAATAAAATCTTAACATTTTTGCCATTTTGTACACTCTATACAAAGTCCTAAACCTTTACCCAGTGCAAATCTGGCTGCATTTGTGAAACATCTCTAAATGCCCTGACTTTTAGAACTTAAAACGTACATTTTTTCCACATACATTCAAAGTCACAGCTGGTGCATGACGATTCCGTGGTCGAGGGTGGAAAGTGGAGCAGATCTGGCTCCAGGGCAGTCGAATGGTGAAGGCAGGTTGCGGTGTTGGTATTATTGGAGACGAGATCGGAGAGGGGTCAGCGGGAGCGCAGCGGCCGAGTTAATGCTTCTCATTTTGTTAAACCCTAGACACCAGAGGAGATAGGAGCCAGATAGAGACGCTGGAGATAACGCTAATGTAACTTGCAGAGTGCAGCAATGCGCTCGAATGGTGGTGCTGCAGTTGGCTTTTATTAAATGAGCGTTTACTGAATAGCCAGTTGTGTCTGCAAGTGTTTAGAAACTCCAGAAAGATTTTTCATCAAATTGTTAAAAGTTGTGTTTCCATAAAATATCAATATAAAGTGAAGTTTTGAAATGTTGCGAAAAAGAAAGTGTGAATTACATGCATTTCCGGCAGTGGCTCAGTGGTAGAGCGGTTCGAATCCCGCTCTCTCCACAGTGTCGTTGTGTCCTTGGGCAAGACACTTAACCCACCTTGCCTACAGGAACGCGCTGCCTCTTACTCTACGAAACATCTCATCTGTGGATGCATTCAAGTCTCAGTTAAAAACATATCTATTTAACAAACATTTTGGGTAATTACAACTATATGTTTCATGTGATGTGTATCTAAATGTTTGTCTGTACTGTATTTGTGAAATGTAAAGTGACCTTGAGCTACGGAAAGGCGCTATATAAATAAAACTTCTTCTTCTTCTTCTTCTTCTTCTACAGTGGTGTTCCAGCTGTAACACTGGTGAATGGAACCTCAATGTAAGTCGCTTTAAATGAAAAGCGTCAACTGTAAATGTAACACTGGTGAATGTAAGTCGCTTTGGATAAAAGCGTCTGCTAAATGACTAAATGTAATGTAAATGTTTCCATAAACTGTCCATATTTTGAGAAAAAAGAGATCTTGAGGAGTTTTGTGTGGAGAACACCAAAAGACACTTGCTCTGTCTTGTTGTTTGTGATATTTATTCATATTTTTTTATGCCACCTGGAAATTCAGATGATATGCAGATAAATTTTCAGATGATATTTAAATGAGACAGTGAAGATCATACCAAAGAAGCAGAACCCAAAGGTAACTGAATAAAATACAAAAAACTCTTAATACAAAAATTACACCTCCATTCTGAGGAGAATTTAGGGAGACTTTATTATTATTTTTTACTCTGCTAAAAAATGGTAATAAATGTGTCTATTATACAATTGTCTATTCCTGAAATAGTTTCTCTCACTTTCTCAATTTAACTCTAACAATTTATTGGACACTTTTCAATATAAAACTGCTGATGCTGCCGTTACTAAAAGCCTTGTTTGCCTGTCAATGTCAATATAACAGTCTCTAAGGACGGACGTACTGTACAACAATGTACAGTGAGTAAATGTGAGTCCTCCAATTTACTGTGATGCACAACCTTAACTGTCAGAGGCAGCTAGACCAGTTTTGTGAAATCTGCCAATGCGAGATCCTAGACCAAATGTCTCAAACTACTGTGTGTGCATTTTAATTGAATGTCTGTTTTGTTCTGTGACTGTTTAACTGGGGCAGATTTGATTTTGGTGCTCCAATGTAAGGATTGAATTGACAAGGTGGGCTAAATGACATTGTGACCCAAACCTCAACAGTGCATTCCCACTAATAGACAAATGTATTTTGAATTGCTTTCCAAAGTGATAGCATGAGTCACATTTGTGTAAATTCATTTTAAAGTGCTGTTTGAAATATTGTCAGTTTTTAATTATTTATAGAAACAATGGGGGAATCTGGTGTTGGTTAAGACCAAGTGAGCATCAGACTCATGTCGTAACCGGTTTCTAGTTTCAGTGATTAATGTCTGGACAACACTTGTCACATATAAGGCACAGGTATAATGGGTATTGGACAAGCAAATAATGGTGCCATTGTTTCATGTACTGTACAGGTCTTTGGGTCCTACTGTTGAAGTATTGCCCTGATTGCCTTACTTTACCTTTTGAATTTAGGGTCACAAATTATATATTACACATATATTATACTATTTTTGACTGTTTAGAAATGTTGTTGGACTTTAGGGTGGAATTAGAAAAACTCTCAATAGGCATGTCTTAATAGTGATAAAATGCTGCACACCATTTTGGAGCAAATATATTGAAAAGGAGTATGGCAAACCAAGCAACTGCTTAGAGCTTCACGTAGAAGAGGGCTCCAATGGATAGATAACTTTACAAAAAAAATAATAATCTATTGTAATTATTGATCCATCATATGTTCAAAAATAATTGGGACACATTGACTTACTGTTGAAGATAATTATTCTGCCTAGTCTGGCTCAGGTTCAGTGCTCTCGGACTGTGTTGGTCTTTGTGGAGACCTCTGAGGGTTATAATACACGGCAGTCAGAATCTTTAATGTTTCTACATTTCAGCGCCAAATGTTCCCTTGTGCCCTCATGACAGTTTTTTCAACCACACAAATGAATATATGATCAAACTCAAGCTGATTCTTCATGCACATACTCTTTCTAGCAGACTCTTAATCGTCCTGTGTTAAAGTGACGATGCTAAATCAAGTGAGAATGTGAGATAAAGCTATAAATCTAAAGCCACACCATCCCTCTTCACTTTCCCCCCCGGTCAGGACAGCCCCCACCAAACCCCAGTAAACCCCTGCCGGCGCTGTTTCTCTTACACACTGTGTCCTAATCCCATTTGCGGGGCACACAACAGGATTACCAGTGCTACAGCGCTCGCTAACCAATAACACGCTTCCTGCCATCCATATTTCACTCCATCAACCGGGGTCCAGGAGGATAGCGGGCAGAATTTAGGAAATATACAATGAAGATGGTGCATTTTGAACTCTCAGAAAAAGGTCACGCTAGCTGTCGACCTTAAAAAATAGTGGAGTACAAACTTCAGAGACTCAGTTGTAAAATGCCAAAGAAATCATGATCTAACTTTAACTAACAAACAGATTATTTATCTTTTCTTTTTTTTACATTAATTAATGAATACTCACATTGAACTGTCTTACCACAATATATCTTTACAGGTAGAATTTTATGGATGTGGCAAGGTTTGATGAGATCCACATTGTTGCGTTCCCTGCCACTCCAAATGACATACTGAAATATCCATTGTCCACAAAAGGGGTTATATTCTTATATTTCTTGTCAGGGAACCGTCCAAATGACTTGAGTCTATGTGTTGTATGTCATGGTCTGGATGATATATACATTTTTAAATAAAAAGATGTTTAATGTTGCTTTAAGTTTGAACTGTAAAGAATAAAGTTTAGTATATTTTTTAACTTCAAACTCCATATTCATTTCAATAAATTTGCTTGTGCCATTTCACAGTGTAATAATATTGTATTGTGCATGTACTTAAAATAGAGTATACTTGCTGCTCTCTAGTACATAAAACCTAATATTTATGAACCACTCACAGATTTCAGAGCCATTTCATGCCTTTGCTTTATCATTTCCAGTGACAATATGACCAATGTCCAATGCCCAAAGAAGTTCTTATATTACGGTCTAATGATAATGACTCTAATATTAAAGAGCCCCGACTTGCAGGTCAAATGAGATTTCTAAATGGAAAAGCAGCTACTTTTCATGTAATGGCTCTAAAACATTTGCATCCTGATCTTTTTTTATTTTGTGGAACTGTAAATACTGTGGTTGCCCAAATATCATCTACAAACTTTGGATCTCCTAATCTTGAACCACTATGGTAAAGAACAATCTAATTATATAGCCAAATTTTCAGTATTTACTTACATTTCACCGTTCAAAAAACTTTTAGTAACATCAAACTCCTGCATTCATTCTGCTGTTTGTATCTTGGACTGAAATTCTACATCTGTTTCCATTGGAGGACACCAAGAGGCTGAATAAGCTGCTAACTCCATCTGAAGGGTGGTCTCGCCGCTCACTAAACCTCCCCGCTGCCCTTTGCCAAGGCTCCCCCTCTGTACTGCTCTCATCTGAATTCACAAGCAGTGCTCTCGAGTGTCAGATCTGAAGATGCCTGACATGTATGTAGACTCACTCGCGGTGCAGATGACATTTATCCTCCTGCTAATAGACTCAACAAAGACTCAGGTTCTTTTCCCCCACTTATTGGATCACTTTCTAAGTCTGATTTTTAATGAAAACATTAAAGGGGAGGAGAAAAAAAGGTTGAGGTGTGACATTGAAAGACCTCTTCAAAATTAATTTCCCCTCTGTAATAAAAATACTAATTATCCCCTTTTCCGCTTTTCTGTTTTTAATAATTAAAAAAAAAAAAAAAAGCTCCTTAAACTAGGACCTTGGCTTGCTCCCAGATGAATGTGACATGTTGCTGCCCTTGCAGCATTTCAAATAAACTTTATATTGCACTGGGGGACTGTAATAACTACAATAAAAAAGAAAAAAAGCTGCAGGGGAAATACACAAGCATTTTATTATTATATATCGATCTGCAAACAAATAGGACATTAGAAATTCTGCTGCAATAACTTCCCCTTTCCTGTTTAATTCCAAAGTAACCTCAAAGCACTGGCCATTCTCCACTGCCCTGAACGCTTTCTTTAAGTAGACATTATTACGCTTGATCTGCAAAAGAAGAAAGTTCGCATCGTGTGTCGCACCTGTTCTGGAATCAATACGATCCTTGATGGGGGGGAAAAAACAACAACTCCAGCATCGATTTTACATCTTAACAACTTGTGGAGAGTCGAGGCGAAGCGTGGGGAGCAGAACGACAGCGATGGGGACAGCGGCGCATGACGGGAACAGCGGCATCTCGCCGCAGGAAACATGTGTCCGCGGAATACTAATTACGCGATAAGCGACGAGACTACGAAGTAATCAACCGGGATGCTGAGAAGGAAATCGAGCGGTGTTGGGTTGAGGGAAACCGGTTTGTACTCACCTCAAGAACGGGGAAAGTAATCACACAGAAAGGTAAAAGTTGTTGTCCATTGGTTAAAGAGGAGTGAGTGGAAGTTTGCAGCGTGGATGGAATTAGTCCTGATGGCGCACGAAGCACAGTGCGACTGGATGGATCGCGCGTAAACGCTCGCCCTCTGTGGGGATGTGGCAAGTCTGACTCTCTCTCCTCTTTCTCCTGTGTGTGTGTGTCTGTGAGTGTGTGAGTGTGTGTGAGTGTGTGTGTGTGAGTCCTGCGCAGAGCCTCCTCCTCCTGAGCAGGGAACCCCAGCTGCAGGGTTTCACTATGTATCTATCTCTCGATGTGCACAAACTAGAGGGAGGGGGGGACACAGCGCTTCCATCTGAGCCCCACGCATACAATATGACTGACGGGGAGCGGAGGAAAGAGGGAGGAGGGAGAAGAGTTGAAATCAAAATAAGTTCAACGAGCAGGGAGCCAAAGACACACGCAGCGTTTCTGGCAGAGGCGAACCAAGAAGCGGGTTTTTTATTTGCAACCTGCCAAGTTTTTGGCAGCAGATGGCATGTGTACTGGTAAATGATTGGCTTCGGAAAAAATGGGAAATATCTTAACACCTTGAATCAAAATGTGAAATTTTACTTTATTTGTCCTTCTCCTTGAGAATTAAGTAAATTCACTTAAGCTGTTAGAAAGTCACTTGCAAAACCTTAGTTCATGCAAATGGCAATATTCTATTAATTAGTAAATTCAGTCAATCTGTGTCAAGTCTTTTTTTCATCATTTTAAATTTGGTAATACCTGTGCTTAGAAATAACATAATAACATCTAACATTATCCATAAGGCATGCTGTGGGAGCCGCTACTAAATTATATGTTAACAGAGTCTGCGTACAAGACGTCTGCCGTACAAGTCTAATTTTTACAAAGAAGAAATTGCATGAAAATAATAATAATAATAATAATAATCTTAAGGACACAAATATACATGGTCCATAGTTCAGTAAAAAAGAAAACAATTAAGCATATACACACATACAGCCACTCACCCGTACATACACACACAAAAACAAAAACAGTAATTATGCCATGTTATAAAAATACAGTCTGCATACACAAGAGCCAAGGCCCCGGTCATACAGCAATAAAATGTTCATGTGAGTAGTGTCCATTTAAGCCCCAGTTTGAGTTATATAATATTGGTCTTGCGTTTTAAGTCAGAGGGTAAAGAGTGGCAGGGTCTAGCCTATTTTAGCCGTGAAGACAGACTAAACAAAAGACGTTTGAAACATAAAGACGACAGAACCACCATTTGTTGTTGGATGTAGTCCCACCAGAACACCAAACCCACCAAAGCCCAAAGTAAGTGTGATACCATTACTAAAAGGCAGAGCTGTAGTCTGTTGATAGAGAATCCTTAAGGAGAAATAAAATTAAATAGGATAAACAAATACAACTTGTGTAAATAAGGTATATTTCAAAAGAAAGTATGCAAATTCTATTATTTTTCTATAAAGTTGGCATTAACAGCTTTTGTGTATATTTTTTTCACAGTTGGCGACAAACGGCTTTGCTTTATGACTTTTAAACATTACAATTGTATTAAACATGAGCCAAATTGTGACATTAAGTAGTGAGTCCCTAAAATGTAGGAAACAAATGCACCTCCCTTAGACAAACACGTCAAACTTTAAAAAATAAACCTCAAACATTCCTCTCTTGTAGCATCACTATCTAAAAGTAAAGCAACTTTTTTACTCGCTAGCTCACAGGCTAATGTGTATGTACAGTTTAAGTTTCTAGTTCCTAGTCTCAAACTTTCTCATACTTTGCTTTACAAGAGGAAATGCTACAAATATATGCTGTCCAATTAAATTTCTTTTAAGGTTTTTCCTAGCTCTCTGTTTACCCAGTTACACAAGTAGCAGATATCCCATACACCTCCACTGTAAAAAAACGTAAACCCTTACATTCTAGTCTAAATAGTAAATTTGATCTCCTTTTCCTGTTTCTTTTCATCCAATTAGCTGTTCCTGCGGTGACGGTAGAATGCCCTGTGTACACTGCAGTATTAGTAACTTGCCTAATTAGTGACACTAAACATATGCAGCAGCTTAACAAGCCACAGGTTCTTGCAGTGAATATTCAACTTCTCACATTGATAATTGTCAGTGTAAATAGTTGAACTAAGGTGTGCAGATAATTTGAGATATTTCTCTGAGTGGATGCACCTGTCCTCACATGTGTTTTCCAACCTGAGTGTTTCCGTTTGTGGATTTTTTTTCTCAGAATACATTGTGCGTGTGCAGCTTCTCCTCTCCTTTGTATTTAGGAGAAAAGAAGCCTTGACCCAAACTAACAGAAAGAGCAGCCTCTGTCTGCCATACCTGGAAGAGCACTTAGCAGATGTGGAATTAGAGGCACAGGACGATGCCAAAGGCCAGCGGAGGTAGAATAATATTAGAGAGGAGTATTGTTACTGGGGACAGAGGAGACTGTTGAGATAAAGACTTGGAAGCAAAAGGTAGAGTAATGCCAAGAAGATGAACGGGATTGGAGCAAGGAGAACCCAGGGCTAAGTAAGAAGTCAAGATAAAGGATGTTTGGAGACAGTGTGGTTATGCAAGTAGAGAAATTTGAGTCCCGGGTGGGATGGCAGAAAAAAAAAAATTACACTCCTTGATAATGCAGTTCATAGTCGGACTTCAGCGGCATGTAATAAAATAAAATAAATGAAAAATATGCACATTATTGTAGATTTTAATATTAGACAGTTTAAATATATGACTCATTACTTTAACATAACAGTATCACAACAATTCAGTTAAAGTGGGCTTATGTAGGATTCACAGTGTTTTTGTTGATGCTAAAAGTACAAAATGTGAACATTTTAAACACAACTAATGATTTTTTACAGCAGTGCCAACCATTGACAGTCCATAGGTCACTTTGTTTCTGACTAAACTAAAGGAAAAAGCTCCATCTACCATAGCTTATGAAATAAAGCTCTAAATGAATAAATGATTACGAAGTAAAAGTTTACAAACAAGTCAGATTAAGAAAGTATGAATAAATAAATAATAAATACTCAGGCGGTACAAAAAGACGTTATCTTGATAATTGTGTGACAGAAGAAATAGAATGCTCTGGTCAAAACTGAAACCATAAACAAACAAACAAACAAACAAGAAGAAAGCCAGGTATAAACTGGGACTTTTTAAACTTTTTTATTTGGTCACAAAACAGTTTGATTCAAGATTCTGACTTAACCTTTGTTTTTGACAGTGTAAGTCTCTGTCTAAGGAAAAAATCATAATATTATTTAGACACAAGCAGTTCTTGCAATACAGATATATGCATTTAATAACATTGCATTAAAGTTGTGATATTTTGTGCAACCCTAATAAATTCCAACACAACATAAACACAGTATGCGACTAAGCTCCATAGTTTGTGTCTTGTGCCTCTAAAGTCCAGACGGCTTAATCCAGCTGTGAGAATAGACTAACTAATCTGTGCATGGAAACGTAGTGAGAGAGGGAAAATAGAAGGTGGGGGACGGGGAGTTGTGTGGTGTACCGCGCGGAGAGGGGGAGGTCTGCAGTTCAGCAGGTGAGAGTTATTTAATTGGAGAGTGACATTGAAGTCTCGGATCGTCAGCGCTTCCCCCTCCATCAATCACGGCACGGTCAGGAGATGCTCGAGGTGATGTGGCCCCTGTACACACCCCACCACCCCCTTCCCCTGACGACCGGCCTCGCCATTTAACCGGCCGTCCCTTCTACTCCTGCTACAGACGTCAGGATGCTTTGACCTCCCCTCACCTGGCATACAGTTATCTGCTCCCTTGCAACATAAAGCTTGATGATAGGTCTTTTATTTTTTTATTTTTTTGGTTCAGGGACTAACAAGAAAAACAGAGCATGAGGTGGATACACTGCGTTAATAAAAGATGACCTCCAAAGAGAGCTGCATTAGGTTTTCCTGTTTGTCACTTTGGATAGAATTTCAAACATAAGGCATCACAATGAGTTGAGATCATCCGTCAGCATACTGCTATGTATGTTTTTTAGTTTTTTTTTTTCATAAAATTTATAACAATTTTTTTTGCAAAAAGAAAATGCTAATTGGGCACATTTCCATTAACTGATAGAAAAGTTTTTTTTTTTATTAACACATTTATTAGACCTGCAAAAATGAATTTTCTTGTTTGTGGTGGTACGATTCTGGTGAAGTAGGAGGATACAGTTTAGTACAAGTAACTGCTGTAGAAGCTTATATTTCAAGTCTCTTTTTTAATAAAAAAAATGTATCACATTTTAAGCACATTTTTACAACTTAGATGTTTGCAATTACTTAGAATACAGAGGAAAGTAATTTGTAGCAGTGCAAGATGCCAGAGGAATAGCTGTATACTGGCATAGAAAGAGATTGTTTCTGGTTTAATCACAGGTTTTTAACTTTAAAAAGATGTACCGGTTTCCAACATTTTAGCACTCTATTCAATCCAGAGTAGACAGAGACTACAAGAGCCGTAAAACACCCGCTTCATCTAAAAAAACGAGCTGCTGTTGCTGATAACTGGTAGGGTTTTCTTTTTGCCATTTTTTTCTTAAATAAGACTGGTTAGAACAACATTTGAGAGAACGTTGTTTTTCCTTTCGTTTCTTGTTTTTGTATGGGTCAAGATTCTCAATGGTCTAATCAACACCTTTGGAAAAGAGGGCCAAACTAATACAACCAACTGTTACCAATACCTTTTTGGGATGCTATGTGTACAATAGAAACTCGTACCTGACCCGTACTTACCCAACCCGTAACATACTGTTCGAGTAGAAAGAAGGCTTAATGGGATACTGACTTTTTTTTTTGGCTGGAATAATCTTATTTTTTTCAACAGCTGATG
Organism: Perccottus glenii; assembly: GCA_024416835.2. Taxonomy (NCBI): domain Eukaryota; kingdom Metazoa; phylum Chordata; class Actinopteri; order Gobiiformes; family Odontobutidae; genus Perccottus; species Perccottus glenii. The sequence goes on from CM044558.2 coordinate 11,351,650, forward strand.
GTGTGGCCCCCAAGTTACACAGCATGTGGCGCCGTTCCGCCACGCACTTTGTAGCGAGTACGTAACGTTGTTTTCAATAACACAATTACACAGCGTCAGCTTAGCTCTGTTCTGCAATTCTATTATTCTATTATTTTGCCGGACGCCGGAGCCAAACTGTATCAGTCTGCACTGATCAGATCACCGAAGCAAAAAATGTCTGTGCACAACATTTGGATTTCCAAATTAATACAAAAATATACCAACAAATTTTCCTCATTTGAATATTCATGTGTTTATAATCACAATTAAGCATTGGCTCAATGGTGAGTGGTTGTCCTATAACCAGAAGGGTGGCAGTTCGATTGCCGCTCTACCCACAGTTTGTACATATAATAAACCCACATACTGATTGTGTGTCCTTGGGCAAGACACTTAACCCTCCTTGCCTCCAGTATCTGTGGCACTAGTGAACGGAGAGTCTATTGGTGCAAAATGGCTGCCACGTCTCTGTCAGTCTTCCCCAAGACAAGGAAAAGTGCAATATAAATCAAATGCATTTTTATATTTTTATTATAAAATGCAATAAGATCTGCAAAAATGTTTTTTTTTGCCCAATGTAACGAGAAAAAACCCTAAAGTGATGTCTATTTGAACAACAAAGTGATCTCAAACTAAACCTGTGTTCTGTCCTTCCTCTTCGGAATAAACACTTGTTTTGGTCTGTCACACGTCTTTTATCAAGCTATCTCGTACTTTCCGCGCATGCTCTTCTGAGCTAATCGAGGCGTCGCAGCTGAGCTGAAGCGTAACCAGTGGGCGGTGGTCTGCGATATCGTTCTGCACCGAAGCTGTATGCAGTGTAATTTGGGGGTCAGTCTGATGTTTGCTATGTCAGAGTTTATTCAGTTAAGCTGTTTCTATTCCACATCGAGTAAAACCACCTCAAACAAAATGAGAAAATATTTAGCATTTTGCATCTGTAATTTCAGATGCAATATTTTCAAAAGGTTAATAAAAACTTTTTTATTGAAATACAGCAACTGGAACACTCATGTAGCCGTAAAACATTTTTTACGTTTTTTTTAAAGTTTTTAAAAGTTTAACAGTTCAAATGCTAGGCTTTGAAAACTCCACAACTATTATGTTCTGTCAATTAAGGGCCACAGAATAGTGGCTGTATTTCTGGATGGGCTTTTTGAGCTCATCATAGGATTTCATTGCTTGTTACCAATAAACAACCAAAGCCTTGGAACCTTGGAAACACCGACAAAAGACTTGTTTGTGAGCAGTTTGTAAGAGTTTTTAAAGTTTGCAAGTTAGACAAAAATGATATGTTCAGATTGATGAAAATAAAACCACTAAGTTTCAAAAACATCATTATAAATGGGTTTAAAGGTGAGCACTATGAGGATGCTACAAGAAGGAAAGTCAGGAATATTGCCCAACAAAGGTAAGCAGAAAAGGCACTTTAGTGTGGGGATAAAATCAAGTCTAAACATGTTTAAATGAGGAAAGAATCAGTGGATCAACTGAATAAATATTAGATGTGCAGTTTTATTGTTTCTATTGCCAATGTCTTGTCAAATAGTCAGCTATGGCCATATCTGTTCATTAGCAGTAATATATACAGCAGTAGTTTTGTAGAAGGCAACATAGGCACAAAATCTGCATGAATCGTGGAAAAAAAATATAAAATTGCTATACCATTCCAATGTAAGAGCATGTAGAAGGGAAATAAAGGTGAAAACTAGCCAAATAAACATCCCAATCATGAAGCTATGGTTCTGGTGTTTTGCTTAAAGTCTGAAAAAAAAACTGCATTACCTGAAAACTCCTTTTGTAAAGTCATGTATATTAGCTTCCCTTTTCTCAGTTTCTGTTTTTCTTTTTGGCACAGTGCTAGAATAGACACTTTCCCAGTAAGATTTTTCCACTGCCTTTGATTCAAGTTTGTGTAAAAGGTTTAAACTCCAAATAGTATATTGTAAAAGCAATCATTTGTCAAAAAAACAGTTGCTGACAGTTTATTAGAGATTTTAATAGATGAAAACCACCACCCCAGCACGGGAAACATTGGCCAATCACATGCTCAATAAAGGATCTCTTCGATTGATCTTTAGGAAAGTTAATAGCTGCCAAAATGAGCTGAAAACGTATATATTTAACCCTGCATATGTCTTTTAAAACAGAAACAGCATAACAAAGAAAGGGCCTTATCTTCTCGTTCAAAACGGCGGTATCTGGTTGAGACAGAAGCTCATTGAGGGGCATGCCCAAATCTACTTTTTCAGATTTTCAGGGCAAAGATGGTGGTATAAATAGGCAGGACTTGTGCAGGCATCAAGAGGATGGATTTATGTGACATGGCTGTTTTGCTTTTAACCAATCACAGGGCTTTATTATGTGTAGAGAGCAGACAGACAGAGCAGTCAGCACAGTCAAGTGTCACACTTGTCAGGACTTGGTCCAGGCCCAGGCAGAGATGAGGAATATGGATGACAGCAGCACCAATAAGTTTGGAACTGTATTTTTATGATGCTTGATCACCACCAGTCCTGCACCACTGCGAGATATGGCACAAAAACATCAGAGAAAAGGGAGTTGGCGTAAAACGCGGACACAATCAAACACGTGATGTTTAACAAAGCAGAGATAATTGCTGTGCTGATGCTGAAGTCGCAGCTGTATGTTTCTGGTCAGCTCTGAAACTTAGTTTGATGTAATGTTATTTGTGGATTAAATATTGGTCTGATTTATCTGTTTAAATTAAAAAAGCAGGAAAAGTCCCTAGGCTGCTTTTGGGGGAGTGTGGAGTCTGAGACAGGGACAGCAAAAAAAGCAAATTGGGTAGTGGAGCTAAAAAGGTCTAACAGTTTTCCCTAAATACAAGAGAAAAATGTTTCATACTGGATGCTTAAATGGTGTCAAAATGTGGAAGAAAAAAACTAAAGAAAAATGCTTTATTATAATAAAACCTTGAGCAAAATGTTATTGGCATGGCCATGTAAGATTGAACTGAAGTAGCACACCCAGTAGCCAACACTTGGGAAACAGAACTAGATTCACTATTAATAAAGGTTTATGATTTGCAAAAGCAAGGAATTCTTTAAAGTTATGAAAGTTTAAGGCAAGATTAACATATATCTGTAGTACGAGAACCTTTGGCTTTATAAAATAAGACTCAATAATTGGAGCAGAAATAGCTGGAATATTATTTAACTAGATGCTGGTGATTACGAGTGTTTGAAGGCAGGATTGTATGAAATATGATGTCTTCTTTGTGACTTCATATGTGCATCATTACTCATAACATAAAGGTAAGTGGCTCCATCGATTCCTTATGTTAATTGCGGCACCATCTCTAACCTGCTAAATGACACTTGACATTATGATTCCAAAAGCTGCCATTCACTGTTATTGGAAACAGATGATTGTAGCATTGACTGGCCAATTTCAGCCCCAAACAAGCTATTGATTTCCCTAGTGGCCGTTTAAAAGAAAACATGTTGCTGTGCTCGCCGCTAAAGAGCTGTCATAACACAAGTTAGCGCTCTCCGAACATCACTGAGCTCAGCCAAAGAACACAGGCTCCGACGAACAGTGGTGCAGTAGTCACACAAGTGCCTCCTCTTATTATGCCAATGCAGATGAGAAAAGCCACGGTGAAATATGCAAATGTCCTTCCACTCGCAGTTTAATTAATTTGGATTTCAGATTTTAGGTTTATGAAAATAGGATTCACTTCTAGGACCTTCTTTGGCTTGCTCACAGGGCAATGATTCAAAGTGAGTGACCTTTCTCACACCACGATCTCTCGACAGTGGGGTCTTGATTTATCATCAAACTGAATTCCATTTAGTGCTTGTTCTAATTTAACTTTGACTCCTTCTGTAGTCTGTAATTACACACTGAGACATTTGCACACAAGTCCGAATAACTTGTAATGGTTTTATTTTAATTTCTTTTGTTGATTGATTTGCTATCTTGCAGATCAAGACAACGATCCTACCGGCGCTTTTAACTTTACATGTACTTCACAAGGCGGCAGAGAGCTAGGGATCAGAGCGGGGAACAGCAGCCTTAATGTTCAAGGGACAAGGCCAAGGAGCTGACGTCCATTTAACTTCAAGACCATGCCCGAAAAATACAAAAAGGAAGGCCATATTTGCATGCTGCATCCCAACATTCCCTGTTCTCTTCATTGGAGATACAGGGATTTGTACTAATCATCTAGGTTGTATTGAGCGATTACATTTTCATCTGATGCAATGTACGAAGGTTGAAAGATCAAGTGAATTAATGGATGACCTAATCACGGGGGATTGGCTGTATCGATTGGGATGGTCATATCCTCATTGTCTGTCAGGCCATAGAAGCTGCAGGCGGATGCAATCCCTCACTGCCTCCAACCGCCATATTCAAGAGACCCTTCATTCAGATTACACTAATTTAGCTCCTACCGCGCCTGTTCCCCCGGGGGGTTAAATAGATTACACTGGTGGAATTACAATCTTGCTGAGTTGCAGCTTAGAACTTGTCTTCCAAAGGGTTAGACTTGGAATAATTTACCGTAGCAGTTTTTTTTTTTTTTATCAACCGTGAGGTTCTTTTTAAGGTGGATATTTTCTGCCTTATGTGGAGATACAGCAGCTCACGGTACCTCAGCTTGCACCCTCCATATATAAATTGTCTTAATCCTCATTGATATACAGTGTGTTGAAAATGTTGTCATGCTTGCAGATGCAATTTTGCACGCAAGCAAAATTATGACTTGGTGCTCGGTGACACTGACTGCCAACACAGCAGAGACAGTCATTCTTCAAGGACAATCTTCTGCATCTGTGTGAATAATCAATGTTACTGAAAGTTTATCATGAAATCGGGGCATCTTTCATACAGAGAGCGCTGGGCGGTAAGTGCATCTCGAACTGACTGACACTCATTCTTCCAAAAGAGGACGGAGATACAGCACCTCTAAAAAAAAAATAGGTAAATAGTTGAGACGGAGAACAGGTATAGATAACAAAGAAGCCCAGAGGTCATTCTCAACAATTTCCTTCTAGACGAGGCATCACAGCGGGTCGTGAAAAGAGAAAGAGTCTAGCTGCAGACAGACATGTTCATTCACCTCGGTTTGTGTCGACTCAGACGGCAGCCCTGATTCGAATCCTAATGATGGTGCCGACTCTCTGGCATTCACTCGGCCCGTGTGTGTCAGCGAGCAGAGGAGCCGTGTCAGCTCAGCTGGCGCTCTCAATTCATACTCGCCTCTGCGCCTACAAAATCTCTACAAAAGGAAAGTAAGGCTGTCAGATTAGATCCTCCTTGTCTACACTCAATATCTAAATATACACTGTACTGTTGAGTTATGACCTCTACCAAGACAGTTCACTTGAGTTTTACTATCAGTTAAACTTGCCCTTTATAGTAGAAAATACAAATCTGCCTTTATTGAGTTTATTTTATAATGTAAGCACTTAACCAAGCCTCGGGTGACTTAAAAGTTAAACACTCTACCAGGAAACATGTACTGGTTATGGGATGTATCTCATATGGGTCTCATCATGTTCTCACTAGTTTTAGTCAAAAGGACTACAGTAGTAAGTGAATGAGTACCATTTTTGGCTGCACATCCTGCCCTGTTCGTCTTTTGAATCTTGTTAGTATTATGTAAATGTAGTTGTCTCTTATGCAGCTTTCTTGTGTAGCTGTACTTAGACGTGTGTGTCATTTAGGTTAAGTGAACAACAAAGGACAATTCTATGAAAAAGGCTGCCCAGTGTTTTGTGTGACGTGATATATACTCTTCACAACTTCATAAAAGAATTAAAACAATACAGAAAAGGCAGTATAGATATTCTGATTTATACAGTTCATGGCTAATTTGCATAAATGAAGTTTAGGTTTAGTGAGGTGTGAGATTCTTTTATTGCATTTGGGTGCAGGTAGAAAACTATTTTTTCATTGTGCATTGTACTGTCTGCAACTTTGTAGCTGACAGTTAAATTATGGAAATGGTATTGATTAAATTTTAGAATTGTTCAGTGGTATCTATGCATTCCTTAATATTGTACAATTATCTGAACATAACTAAACTAAAGGAGGCATCATTCTTCTTTTTTTCCCTCTATTTTTAAAGATAGCAATTTCACACCTCACACTCTTTCTTTTGAGAGCATGTGAACAGCTATGCTAGCCCTGCAGATGTCTAAGAACCAAACCAGAAGACATAGGTCTCATGGTAGTTTAAAATAAAAACAAATGTTTATAAATGTCCATTGGGTTCTATGGAGCTTTACATGTCTATAGACAACTCTAGCATGTGTTACGTGATAATGATTTTTCAGTTGCCTGTCTCGCCATATAGAGTGAATCCTCACGGATAAGTTGTCTTTATTGTAAGGTTCTTTTATGAAGGAATACAAAGCTATTTTCTTGTTTGTCTACAGCCTTAAACACTCCTCTGTACATTTCCATATTCCAATAGAAATCAAGGGTGCAGCTTGAGTGGGCTGAATGTCCACTGGGGGCAAATGTTACACACATATTCAAAAGCATAATTTATTAGATTAGTAAAGACCTTTGACCCATATTTACATGATTTTGCACATAGCAGTGTCCGTGCTTGTCACATGCACTCAAGACTATCTGCCGGCTAAAGAAAGCTGAGGTCAATGAATGGATTTGTAGAAATGGACTTGGAAGTATAGAAAGCTCTGCCATATTTGTTCAGCCTAAAAGGATGAAAAGACTTTCCTTGACCTTTTGTTATTCACAGCGTTAAGTTGAAGCGCATTTACTTTCTCGAGTGTATATTGCCTTCAAACTATTCGGGACTGAAAGACCCTTGGACTGGGTGATCTTTTGAAAGAGACTATATGTAAGATTTTGTTTTCTTTCATTTTTGAAATATCTCCAAAATATCTAAAGTGTAGCAGAGTGTATTGTACTCTTGCCTCATAGTTTGAAGGTTGTGGCTTTGATGCCCGGGTCACTACACTATGATGTTTTTTCTAGTTGAACTGCTTTCAATCTACTGACCAATGAAGAAGAAATAACATGGTATGAGCTAACAATTTATAGTGCACTGCAAAATAATTATGTCTTTGAATCATTATAAACACAGTGGCAAACCCTCAGGGGCTTAAAGGTATTCAGCGTTTTATCAAATAAAAAACCTTGACCCAACCTGTTTCTGCATCAGGTTTGTGTAATAAAAATAAAAAATAATAATAAAAAAAATAAATAAATAAATCAGTCAACCAGAACTTTAAATCAATTTGTGGTGCAACCAAATTATTTATTGTAATCAGTGTGACTGATCATAGGGACCTCTACATATATGATCATTTTTTTTTTATTATTATTATTTTATTGTGCCAAGATCAAGTGTCAGACATCATTGCATATGTTTTTAGTTAAGCATAAGTAAGGGCACTAAGACATATTATAGTGTATCCTGGCATTCTGTAAAAAGATAGACTTACTGTACATGCCACACACTTTAAATAGCACAGCAAAATCATTAGAAAACAAATCAAAATAAAGAAGCACATGACGAAGCCTCTCTTTTAGTTTTAAACTGTCTTCATATATGTTCATAACTTTTCAATTGTGCATGTTTTCCTATTATTGTGCAGCCCTTATCCACTGGCTTTTCTCAGATCCAAATGCACTGACAATTTTTCTTTTAGTGATTCTTATACCGAAGAAACTTTAGGAATGTATTTTTGTCTCAGAAGCACCCTAAAAGTTTCCACAGATGTTTAAATACTTTTTCCTCTAGTGAACCAGCTCCCTCATTGTACCTGTCACGAATCGGCAGTGTCTCCGGCTGCTACCGTTTGACAAAGTTTCAAACTTTCTAAATCCATCGTTCCCAATTCCAGACCTACCAAGGCACTGTTTGATATTTTAAGGATACATTTGTGCAGAACGCCCTCCTTTTGTGATGAGCAAACCCTCTTTCAAAAGTCTCTCTTCATATTAAAACAACCTTTAAGCAAACTGCTCACCTCACAAATCTGTATTCATTTCAAGTTGCCTCATTCTAAGTTTATTTGTGCTACCTTCAAAGCCAGACTTTCAATTAGGATTTTTGTGAAAGGTGGCAAATGTTCTGAGCTTTTGACAGCGAGCCTTGACTGCATATCACCCAGATGCTTTGCTTTCTGTTGAGCTGAAAAAGGATAGAGAAAATAATGTCACCTTGTGTTATGTTGCATACAATGAGAAAGAAAAGGAAGGTGCGTTACAAAGAGAAAAGCACAAACAAGACAGAATAAAACGGAGACATAGACAAGGAGCAGGAAGGGACAGTGAAGGCAAAAAAGAGGGCTAAGGCTTCGGCTTTGTCATGACAGCCTCCTCTCCCATGGCGCCCAAGATGTGTGTTCACATGCTCCAGTAGTCAGCCTGAAAAAGCACAGCCTGTTGCATTCACTCTAGCCAAGCAATACCACTCATGGTTGCCTGGTTGGCAAAGAGCTTGTTATCCCCCCATTCCTTCATCTGCTTTCCTCTCTTCTCTTCTGCATCCTCTTTTCCCACACCACAATCATCTGCATTCTGTTTGCTCAACAAGCCCCCGTGTTTCCTGGACACCAAGTAACAAGGCAACAAGCAGTGTCTTCTTTTCTTTTCTCCACGCAACACAGGTGAACACAAAGAAGCGCCAGTCAACAGCACGCAGGTGGTGTTTGCATCGGCTGAAGCGTCCCCCTGTCTCGAAAATCAAATGTAGTCATGTCTGCCCCCGCCGTGTCACAGACATCCCGCTGTGGAGGACAAAAGTGAATCCCCAGTGCACAGGGGAAAGAAATGAACAGACAGTGGGGTTTTTATTGCTTTAGCTCAACTTTAATCAGACTTTTAATATGCATGTCTGACTGGAATGACCGTCATTTGAATTTTTCTTAATCAGACTAACACTAAGTAATCTTTGCATTAGATGTTTCCTTAAGTAACCTTCCATAGAAAGCGTTTAAAAATGGCGGGTCGTTGATTAATATCTGGTTGTGGCTTGGGTGAACTACCTGCAGTAACCTCCTCCTATCCCCAGGTCATTTGATCCAATCAGAGCAACGTTATGTTGTTTAGATTAGTAGCAATAAAATGGCAGCATTGTTGTCAAAACATTCCCATAATTGCCTAACTACCTCGCCACTGGTTGAACAGTCAGCAGATTGGAAGAAATTGCATAAAATTTCTAAAATCTAAAATCTATATTATCTAAATTATATTTTTATCTAGAATATTCAATGCAATATTCAATATAGTTTGAAATTTAGCTGCTGCATAAGGTAAAACACACACAAAAAATAGTATATTTAACAGTGGTAAAATGTCAGGGGCATCTAGGTAATTGACAATTGTCTAAATATTTTTAAATTAAAAAGTAACGTAATATAATTCTTATAGTTGATCAGTGCAACAAACAGAAAAAAAAAAGGTGCATCACAATCTAGTAACAGTTGTGCTCATAAGTTTACAAACCCTGGCAGAATTTGTGATTGGCCATTTTTCAGAGAATTTGAATGATAACACAAGAAAATCTTTTTCAGTTATAGATAGAGGTTGGGTGAAGCTATCTTTAGTCAAACAACTGTGTTTACTTTTTTTTTAAATCATAATGACAAAAGAAACTACCCAAATGACCCTGATATAAAGTTTACATGATGGTGATTTTGTTCTAATAACTACACTGACATTTCTGTATTCTGAGTCATGGGGAAAGCAAAAGAACTGTCAAAGGTAATTCCAAAGGTAATTGAATTGTATAAAACAGAAAAGAGAATAAAAAGATATCCAAGGAATTGAAAATGCCAAGCAGTGTTCAAACTCTAATTAAGAAGTGGAAAATGAGGGATTCTATTGAAACCAAACCAAGGTCAGGTAGGCCAACAAACATGTTAGCCACACTTGCCAGGAAAATTGTTCAGGATGCAAAGAAAAACCTACAAATAACTTCAGCTGAAATACAGAACTCTTTGAAAAAATTGGTGTGGCTGTTTCAAGATGCACAATAAGGAGGCACTTGAAGAAAAATGGTCGAGAAAGCCATTACTACACAAATACCACAAAGCATCCCACTTACAATACACCAAACAACACAGAGGCAAGCCTCAAAACTTCTGGAACAAAGTCATTTGGATTAATGAGACCAACATTTTTCGGCCACAATCATAAATGTTACATCTGGAGAGAAGTCAACAAGGCGTATGATGAAAGATACACCATTCCTACAGTGGAACATGGAGGCTGATCACTGATGTTTTGGGGATGTGTGAGCTACAAAGGCACAGGAAAAGATGAATGCAGCATGTTATCAGAAAATACTGAAGGAAGATTTGCACTCACCAGCCAAGAAGCTGCGCATGGGACGTACTTGGATGTTTCAACATGACAATGATCCAAAGCACAAGGCCAAGTCGACCTGTCATTGACTACAGCAGCATAAAGTGAAGGTTCTGGACTGGCCATCTCAGTCTCCTGACCTCAATATCATTGAGCCACTCTGTGGAGATCTCAAATGTGCAGTTCATGCAAGACAGCCCAAGAATTTACTTTTTGCCAAGAAGAATGGACAGCTTTACCATCTGAGAAAGTAAAGAGCCTCATACACAACTACCACAAAATACTTCAGGCTGTCATTGATGTTAAAGGTGAAAATACACATTATAAAGATCTGGTGATCAGGGTCATTTGGGAAGTTTCTGTTGTCATTATGATTTTAAAAGAGTAAACACAATTGTTTGACAATAAATGGCTTCACGCAACCACTAACTACGAGTGAAAAAAAGGTGCACAACTGTAACTTACAGGAATGTATCAAGAGCTTTTGTTACAGATTCTGAACATGCATGATGCACTTCATTGTTTCCGGTGTAAAGCTATTACGCAAATGCAGGATTGACTTTTTAGCTGTAGACCCAATAGTTGGATTTTCACTTGCACATGTAAATTTGGACAAAGTCAGACGTCCAGTTAAGCGGCTTAATTGAGCGATGATCATAGTCCGACTAAACAGTGCATGTTATCGTACTGACTGATAATCTAATAACCCAATCATCCAAGTGGGATTAGGAAATACACAAGCGAGCCTGACTGAACACACCGGATAATGAATTCTGCTGGAAAACCCAGAGAAATAGAACGTGTCCTCTTCCTCTTAAGGCATATTTCAAACGTTTCTCATTAAGTGCCCGGAGTATCTTTTGTACCCATTAGCTCTTCTCACTGTCTTTAATGTGAATGGGCCGGTATGAGCCAAGAACATTTGCTGAGTCAGTGAGAAGAGGGCGAACGGAACGAAATACATTACTAATCATTTTCTACTTCTTGAACAGAGAATGTGGAAATAGCAAAAAATTATTTTCAAAGGAAAGGATCGCCCAGTGTCAAAGTTATTAATATGAGAAATCAAGCACAGATATTTGTCAACCATGGAATTACTTTGTTTGTCGAGAGAGGAAGTACAAACCTTTTATAAGGTTGGAATTGTTGTCATTGAACAGTATATTGCAACTGTCAGTGCTTTTTTTTTTTAAACATCTGAAGTTATGCTGTTGCACAGAACATAACAGACAGATTTATATATTAAAAAACAGGATAATGAAATATCGTACTGTTCTGTATGTACAGTATCTGCTGCGTATGTGCAAAAGTTCGGAGATAGGCTGTTCAAACACGAACTGTTATACAACCCATAAAAAATTTAGATAGGCTGATGACCTGTATTTATTCAACAAACCCAGAGATCAGCCCTGCATCAGTTTACCCAATACTTTAATGATAAACGCGCGAGGCTCCAAATTTCTTGTATTAGAGAAAAACTGTTGCATCCTCTAAGTGCATACAGTATGTTGTTGTAGGAGTCATCTGTGAAAAATCAAGATCATAAAATATCATCTAGATTATATTACCCCGGACATTAATGGATCATTTTTGGTCAATCTCATCCTTGCATGGTGACAGGCCTTGAGTTACGGACGCTCCCATTGGCCACCAATAATGCAGAGAAAGTGTCTATTCCAGGTCTGGTTACAGCAAAACAGCACAAAAAGAGAAGAAAAGTCTAATGCAGATATTAGTATTTTGCAGTGGCCAATTAGCAAAAAAGGTACAGAGAGTGATTTCTTAGTTGGGCTTCCGTTTTATCACCATCTCACCAGGTAAGGGGTTTTTGTGCCAAGTCTCCAAAATGTTTTGAGTTAGGCTAAGTTTAACATCTAACCAATCTCAACTTTAATGGGGGAAGAAGTGCACCCATGTATTAGCACTCATCTTGTGTATATATATGCAAGAAATGAGGCCCTACTTGATATCTCATGATGATCCTTAGCACAACAGCTCACTTGTCTTCTGTATTTTGGCGATTATGCTCTTGACCATCTTAAAATCTGCTGATGACCGTTAAAATCAGGCATTTCCTATGAAGTAGACTCTTGACATTTATTTTTAGTGTGCATTGTTAGAGTTTTAAGTCATGCCTTAGGAGTGACAGTTCCGTCATTCACCATTTTGGATCATATGCTAAGAAGCATAGCTTAAATTTTAACCAGGAAATTTGGAGGAGTACTGAATACAGATTGACATTTGCCAGTTTTTGGCTGTTTCTTAAGCTGCAGCTGACCACAGCAGTTGGCCGCAACCTTTTCAGATCCTTGCGGCGCTGCTGGTGTCTTTATTCTCCAGGACATGTCACGGAACATCTCGTCTCTTGTCTCAGCTCTGTTCCCGCCCACAAAAAGGTCAGCTCAGAACAGGCTCTAATTGCTACTTCTTTGAAAGGCTATAAACTATGAAGAAAAGAATTAAAAAAAGAATAAACTGAAGTTATGTGGCTAGTTACACTTTGTACGCATTGTGGGTTTTCCTTTTGTTTTTGTTGACAAAGATTGTAAGTAAAACAAACCTCTCTTTAGTTTAAAGTGCACGATCATTAATTACTGTCAAATATCAGGAGGTAATCTTGCAGTGTGAAAATGACATTTCTGATTTGTCATTATGAGATTCCATGCATAAAGATGAAATAAAAACAGGCCTAATGATAAACAATGAGTGAATCCATTGTGTGGAAAATTGAAGCAATCAAAAAGGGAGATTAATCCAACAAAACTTTGTGGAGTATTAATAGAGCCTCCTAAAAGTGACGCTATCAAAAAGATACAGGAACAAAAACAGCAATAATAACAACACCAAGTAATTGAGGGTTTGTGTCAGAGGTGAGCAGAAATGCACCTTAAACGTACTCATAACATGTGCCATGTTTATGTTTAATGTAGACAAGTTGGAAAAAGAACACTATTTTCCAGGATAAATAAATTGGCCATAATGTTGGTTATCAGACCATTAATTAACGGTTCCTGGGTTTGAGGGGAACAGCCTGTCTTCAGTTTTTTAGTGCTAATAAGCTCTATTCAGTATGTCCTGCAAACGCCGCTGCAGCAGGGCACTTTTTAAGTGTTAATTGTGAACACAGCAGAATCCCTGTTGTCTTTTAATAACATAAATACAAATATAGCCTGTTGACCGCCCTTTGTGGGGGTTCTTTCCATTTTGCTTGTGTTTAAGTACATGCAAGACTTGAGTAAATGAAGCCTGTCATGTCTATGTTTAACCAATGAACTTCTGTTCTACTACTTAGCTGCAGGGTGGTTTACCATTAGCACCTGGAGCAAAAATCCTAACTGGTTATAGTCCTCACATTTTGTGGCGTAGCCCTGGAGCCTTAGCTGTGAAAATATGTATGTCCATGTAGTGTACACATGCTGTATAATTGATGCTGCAGCTCAATAGTAATATTTTTGTTGATTCAACAGAAACAATGTATATTACTCCATATATAAGCATTATATGGAGTGGATTATCGGGGTGGCAGTAGCTCAGTGGGTAGAGCGGTCGTCCTTCAACCGGAAGGTAGGTGGTTCGATTCCCGCTCTCCCCACAGTTCATACTGTCGTTGTGTCCTTGGGCAAGGCACTTAACCCACCTTGCCTCCAGTGACTGTAACACTGGTAATTACATTAGAACAATGTAAGTCGCTTTGGATAAAAGCGTCAGCTAAATGAATAAATGTAAATGTAAATGAATAAATGCATTATCAACGCTTATCTATTTTAAGTCTGTGCATCTTGACACAAATTAAGAAGTTGCTTTAGTAACTCCAACTCAACGATTACAACAATACTCGATGCAAAAATAGTAGTGTTTGCTAATCTCAACAGGCTTTAGTCTCTTGGTCTTTCGTGTGGTCTGTCATTTGGTGCTTTGCCAAAATGCAAACACAGCTCATGTTGAGGGTCAATATGAAGAGTCCATGCATGGATCATTTCCTTTTTTGACCTCATTTTTTCTTGTTTTCGAAGTTTTAACACTTTGATTTCTCATGTGAGGACAAAGCTGCCTCTCAAATGAGAAAAAGTTTTCCAGCAGCAAAAGCTCAGTCTGGAGTGGCAGGAGTTGATTGAGCTGATGGTGCGAGTGTCTCAAATGCTGTAAAGCTTCTCCGGGAAGGGCCCCGTGGGGTTTTCCATGGTTCACAAGTGTGGCTGGGCCTCTCCGGCTTCAGCTGACAGGACCCCCCTCAGGTCCGGGCAGCTGCCAGCTCAAAAAGAAGCTTCTGAGCAGACGGATGGTGACAGGAGCTGATGTGTTCGTACGCCTCCGTCGCCGCTTTCATTTCCGACGCTGTGTCATTGATTCCCTGCCTGGGTGACATTAGTGACACTCTCTTTTAATCTGTTGCAAAGAGCTTGACCCGCGGTGCACGTCTCCCGAGGATGAGAACAAACTGTCGCGGACTGGAGCCCAAATGGAAACTCTCACTTTTTCCTCAGCTGTTTGAAGAGAAGCCCTGGCACAGTGAGATGTCTGGATCAGGGGGTTGTTTTGCTTTTACAAAGAAAGGTTCCCAAGAGGGACATATATAAAAGCTGGACTACATTGGAGAGAGCAACGTTGCTAAGCAAAGTTGACAGAGAACAGTGATTAAAGAGGAAGATGTTAGAAGAAAGGTGTCGGCATATCATTTACGGAATTCTTCGAGGGAGTTCAATTTAAGAAAGCTCCGCGACGAGGAGTGGTGAGAGGCAAGACGTTATTGTCGGAGGGCTTTGACATACATTACCAGGGGGGTGTGCTGCTGGAGATACAAGGCTGTATTTGGCGAGCGAAAATTAAAGGTCATTTTTGAGAAAGTGAAAATTAATGTGAGCTATCAATTGCAGCCTTTAAAAAATGTGACATATTTCAGCCTGACACATTATAATTAGGCCATCAATAGTATGGCAACGGTAGCTAATGGTGCAGAAGACACAACCAGGATAAGTTGCCATTGCTTTAACTGTTGTGGACACATTTTAATGGCCGTATTGACAGAGGACAGGGAATCACAGGCAGTTAGTCAAGCGCGCACACGTTTACGATGTTGGTAAATTGAATGCATTTAGTCAGCACATGTGAAGAGACACTGTACAACTTCAATCTGTACACCTCCTTTTTACAAGCTGCATTCACTTTAAAATTACAGACAAACATAAACTCAGAAGGCAGTTCTTGCAAATATTCTTGTAAAGGTAAAATCGTACTGTACAAATTAGGACACTGTTCTCAATATTTTTGCCTAGTATCTGTATCCATTTGATAGATTTTTTTGAAAAAAGGGATTAGTTACCTGCTCACAAAGTTACTACTTAAGACATAGATGATGAATGGAGATACATTTGATCTAATAGATCTATGATATACAACTGGCTTGAATTATTTTAGGCAGAAAATAAGTTAACTGAGCACTTCAATAGACTTGTGTGCAGGTGTACTACTATCTAACAACTTTGATTCACTATAAAGGACCACGCCACAACAAAGTAGAATGAATAATTAATTGCAAAGGTTCTGTTGGTTGAATGTGTTGGAGGATGGAGGTGGTGTCAGTGCTGCGGATGGACAGCTGGGATCGTGAGACTCAGTATCTCCGGTTGTTGGCCCAGCTGAGTCAGGACCCCGCCTTGGGATCTGGTGAATGGAGAGCAAATGCTGCTAGAGAACAGAAGAGAATGGAGGGGTAATTGAAGGGTGGGGTTGAGAAAACTGAGATGAATCTGGCTTATAATAGGGCTTCTGGCAATTTAGAAGTTTGGTCGAGGTATTGATCAGGTGGTGCTCAGGCGTGGCCTTGCTCCCAAACCTAAGTTAATATTAACGTCATTTGTTACTATTCTACTCAATGTTGATGCTGGTTTTACAAATAATGATGTTATGATCAAAGCAGAAATATATTTTTAATGAATAAACATTTACCCATTTTAAGGAATATTAAAAAAAGTCAAGTAGTAAGTAATCCAAAAGTAAAAATACAGATTATGTAACTTTCTGGTACATGTAATTAGATTAAGTAATTAGTAATTGTACTGGATTACTTTTGGAAAGGAACCACAAGACTTATTTGACAGTGTGTGGTGCCATCTTGGTCAATCTCCTGGTTTTAGAGCAGTAATAGATCTACCTCACACACAGTCAACAGTGAGCAGCACCGAGTGACGGAAACTGATGTGCACAGGAGCCTATAAATCAAAAGTTAACACATATTACTTCTTAAATAATACATATATTAGCTCTAGAGACTAATTCAGTTTTTTACCCATACTGTAAATATTACAACTAAACTATCGATGCTTTAAATTGACATTTTTGATCTCCAGTATTACTACAAGTTTAAAAAGCAAAGCTCAAAAGTTTAGTACCACGTATTTCTTTAAGTATGTGATACACTCTGATAAAATAAGTTACATGGCTGCACTGGTCCTGCTGCTTTACAAGAAACAGAGAATGTCTTTACTGAGACCCTGCACAGTTAAGGATCTCAGTATAGAGACTGTGACTTTGACAGTGGCCACGTGTTCTTGGCTCAGTAGGTTAAGGTTAGTGCTTTCCATTACTGCTTTGCTTTGCAGCAATTTTTTAAAGCACTGCATGTGACAAAAAGGTATACACAAAGAGTCAATTAAATTATAAAAAAATTCACTGTAGGTTTTGGTTTACTAAAAAAAAAATGCAGTCTACAGTAGTCAAGCTTGCCACATTCAAAAAAAGCATTTAATTATAACTAGCATACCAATCTAGTAATGCTCCTTTTTATCATACAGTATTTACTCTGCCAAGAAAAGTTCAGTACACTAAATAAAAAGCTGAAATTGAAGATTCAGTTGGGGAAAAACGTCTCTGCAAACACACTTTACACATTTTACTATACACTTACTGAATTCCAATGTAGCTCTCGTAACCCTCCGTTGTTTGCCACCTTAATTTAAAATGTTTGGAGTAGATTTTGGTCATGCGTATGGATCTACAGCACCGCACGTGATTTAATTACGTTTTTTTTTCCTCTGTTGGGTAAAGCAAAACAATCAGCCTCTGGTGAGATTTTTAAAAAAGAAGGACCTTCTTCATTAGCGACACAGTCTTTAAACTGTTCCTGCTTTTATCCCACTCCCCCTCCTCGGTTCTGCCTGTAGAATAAATAAGATAAGGGAGAGCAATGAACGCATCCATCATTCAAAGTGGAAAAGGGTAATTTAGCTTGGCCCTCCTGACAGCTTTACAACTTTGCACGCTATTCTATTTTAATTGGCAATCATGAATTAACTGAATGAGAGCCCTGTTCACTGCCGATGTCTTTCTCATTGCAGCTTTTAATTGGGTTGACTTGATGAGTTCCTGAGATAAAACCAGACAATATATTCCCGTGATTGGCAACTCGTTTGTTGCCATATAATTAGGCGGCAGACAAATCAAGCACATGACTGTTCCCTCCTCAGCCCGGCCTCACTCTTTCATCGCATCCATCGCTCAGGAGTGACGGATCACTGGAGGAGTGTTACACGTGACATGATATGTAGCGTGGACGTGTCACATATCTATCCGCTGCTCCTTAGGGAAGATGTATGTCGGACTCAGACGCTGGAAGAATGAAGAGGCTAACTGACATCCTTCTTTCAGGAAAACCCCAAAGTCAGAGAAATGTTGAATGGAAGCCAAGGGGAAGCAGCAAAGCATTCTTATCATTGGATCCTAAAAAACAATAACATAGTTTATATTTATTTATTAGGATTTTTCCTCAATAGCCACTGTTTCAGTGATCGATAAAGAAGGTTATGGTGAATTCAAAGTAGCACTGTGTAACTTTTAGGCCCAGTACCCTCAGCTGGACAGAAACCTCCAATATAACTTCCCTGTCCCCAGGACAGTGACATGTCATGACAGATTACGTGAGTGTATATAATAAAGATAATAAGGCCAGTACCCTGAACCCTGAACCCTAGCAGAGTCGTATTTATAGACATTGTTGTTTCAAAAGACGTGTTTTTTCTAACAAACTTTCCATCTTAAACGTCTTAAATGGTAAACAAACATGGTGACTGGTGACAGTGTAGTTGCACAGAAATGGATTTGTGCCCTCTCCAAGTTGCACAAAGTTGTTTTAGGTATAAGTTATATACTTGACATATATACAGTAGATTTATTCTGACCACCATTCTTCTGTGTTGTTTAATGCTGGCCTACACTTACATACAGTACTAGTACAAGAGCATTCTTACATTAACACTGTGTTGTACAGTAATTGTAGTTAACAAAGCAAGGGCTTTCTTGGCATTAAATTGCCTTACAATTTGAAGGCAACAATTCATATATCGATATGAGCAGAAAGAGAATCAAAAGAAAAGAAAAAAACTGCTGCTTCACACTGACTTCCTTTTAAATATTTCTATTCTTGAGAAGTTATGCCTTCCAGAAATGGCAAGGCTTAGTTGACTTGTGAGAAACCTCTTGCAGATGTGAAGATTAGCTCCAAGAAATCAAGCTCCTATTAGTTTTTATTCAGGTCACATATGCACTAGTATTCAGACTAATCATTCATTGTTTTTTTTTATTTGAACTGCTCCTCTTTGGTCCATCTGTTACACAAGAGACAAAAACACTGAAGGTGAAGCTAATCAACTGTCACAATACTTCATGTGGGTGGGATTGACAGATGCTGTAGACTTTAAAAACATTTAATAGCGCAAGAGTTATTAACAAAACAGCCTAATGCTCTTCTACTATTTTTTAACAGAGCACAGATTTAATCTTGTTCAAGACAACCCCTGAGGCATTCAACTTACACTTTTACATATAAGGTCAAATGTTCAAAGCTTTGCACCATTCTCCCTCCATTTTTTTTTTAAACAGGGAAAAAGGAATTAAACATTAATGGGCTGATGAATAAATATTTTGTGTCTTCAGGACTTTCTCCTATTCCTGTAGCTTGCCTTAATTATCTCTTCCTCAAGCCTTTTGTAAACGAACACATCTCTTTCAGTGTCCTTACACTTTGTTGTTTTTTTTCTTCTAATTCTTCTTTTCCCAGTCAAGATTAGTTAGGCAGCCATTTTATGCAGCTATACGCAACACCATGGGACGCATAATTATTCGACCTCAGAGTCACTGTTTTAACTTACAGTGCAGATTTTTCCTTTCAGATGTAATTCAGACCTTTTGCTCGAGGCTAAAGCGCACTTGGGATGTTTTTGTACTCGCCAAATACAAGAGTCACTTCAGAAGACTTTCACTGGTAATGTAGTGTTGCAATAAAAATGGAACAAATTTAAAGTAAAGTTTTCAGATGTTGCTTGAAGAAAAATGTGAAATAAGTGTGTTTCCATGACTGATAAAACAGATACACCCAGAGTGATGTCAAAGACCCAAGGACCTTTTAGGAGTTTTGTGAAACTGTGTAACTTACGGCATACATGCTCTTTTTGTGTCTTTTCTATTAGAAACACAGAGAGTATGTCCAAAGCCGCTCTGGAATCTCAAACACTTAATTGACTATGAAACTGCATTATATAGTGGACTCAACAGTGAACAAGTAAATACTACAATACTACTTTTTCTTTCCTCTGTAATAATATGTGACTGGCTGGTGTGAATGTAAAATGTCCACTCACAGGTATTTTTTTTATGCACAACTTTATCACCTACAGTTATTAGTTAGAAATTGGAATTAACAGGCTGTATAGACAGGAATGCTGATCAGAAAAATGCAACAGTTGTGCCGTAGCTGATTCCTGTTCAGACAACATTACGACACAAGAGCAGAGCGTCAGCCACAACAAAACAAAAACACCTCCTCAGTTAGATTCAAAATGTGTGTTTGGATTGAGAACATCAGTCTTGTGTGAACAAGAGGCCAATCCGCAACAGAATTGTTGCAGTTTTGGCCAAACATGTCGTGCAAACGTGCCTCTAAATCTGTTGGATAAAAAGGCCTATGATGAAAGTTACACCATTCCTACTGTGAAAGATGGAGGTGGATCACTGATGTTTTAGGGATGTGTGAGCTACAAGCACAGGCACAGGAAAAGATGAATGCAGCATGTTATCAGAAAATGCTGGAGAAATATTTGCACTCATTAGCCCGGAAGCTGTGGATGGGAAGTGACAAAGCACAAGGCCGAGTCGACCTGTCATTGGCTACAGCAGCATAAAGTGAAGGTTCTGGACTGACCATCTCAGTCTCCTGACCTCAATATCATTGAGCCACTCTGGAGAGATTTCAAATGTGCAGTTCATGCAAGACCGCCCAAGAATTTACAGGAACTGGAGGCTTTTTCCAAGAAGAATGGGCAGCTTTACCATTTGAGAAAATAAAGAGCCTCATCCACAACTACCACAAAATACTTCAAGTGTCATTGATGTTAAAGGTATTAAGAACTGGAGTATGTTGATCAGGGTCATTTGGGTAGTTTTTGTTGTCATTATGACTTCACCCAACCACTAACTATGTAGATAAAAAAAGTGTTATCATTCATATTCTCTGAAAAATGGGCAAACAATCACATATTCTGCCAGGGTATGTAAACTTGTGAGCACAACTGTATGTTACTGTCTCAAATAGGGAGATTTTCTTTGAGTATTTTTTCATCCTAACTGTACAGAGCCATGGATATCTTGCTAAAAAAGAGCTACCTATCTATTATTGAGAGTATTCTTCCTTTGCTATTCCTACTGATAACGGTTAGGTGAGGCCCAGGCAGTAAGTGCTTTCATGCTTGGTCGTCAAATGTCAAAGAAAAGGTGAAACCTGTGGAGATTTTAAAATGTTCTCATTCCAAATGCAATTGATACTGAATCAGGCGGACAAACACTGAGATAAAAAGGAATGTAGAGTGTAAATCAGGTTTGCGCTGCTGGGGATTGACTTTTTCCCACTGAAATTCAATGTTTCTCTCCGTCCGTGCTCTTTCTGTTCCCGGATGCCTGGTTGAAAACACTTCTACAGAGTCCTATTTGGGGACTTTATCTTAAATTACTCCAGCTGTCACTCCCAGTGTAACATTTCTTCCCGCTGAATATTGTTTGTTTTTGCACTCACGCCTCCGATTGTGCGTGGTCACATCTGCCACCGAGTGATAAATGTGACATTACTCCATCAGAGGATCATTAAATGTCACGTCCTGTTGTGACAGCGGAACGGCGTGGCAGAAAGTCAATGGCGCGGAGGTTAGGCGGGGCAGCGCCGGAGGAGGAACGGCCCAGTGGAAGAGCCTGCTGAGAAGGATCAATGGCTCATCTAACACCAGTGCGCCCAACGCTAAACCTGGCAGGGCCACTCACACACTCCCTGCCTGGCAATGAGGTGGTCCAGCTGCTCACAGACGAGAGTGCACAGCCAGGCGCAACCGCTCGTGGTGATTTGTTGGTGTTGGTGATCTATTACCAGAAAGGTGTTGACAAATTGATACAAGTTGACGTTTGTTTTACTGCACTTGTATTTCAAAAAATTTAAGATAATTACATACAAAAATACATAAAAGAGTCAGCACAAAGGCCATAGATCTTATCTATGATTTATTTAATTATTATTATTATTATTATTATTATTATTATTATTATTATTATTATTATTATTATTAACTATTGTAATTATTAACTATTGTAATTGCAATTGTACATTTTTTCATTTAAGTTTACCCTTCTTGTCTTCCATTTCAATTGTTCTTATACACTTTTTTGTTGTAGCTTTTATTTTTCTAAAAGCCCTGGATCCTAAATTAAATTACCATTTGTGCCAAACACGCAAAAAATGCATCTGGTCATGTAGTTGTGATGTCCAGTCAGAAATTTAAATTAGAAATAAAATTGTATAATTCTAAACTATTTTCTAACAGGGAAACTTTACGTTGTATCAAAAAATTAATAGAGAAGGAATCTGATTGGTCTTAGCTTGGGCTAAATGACATTTGCCGTTTTTAAAATTGTGCATGCTGTTTGCAGGTGTCTGGTGTGTGATTTACTAACAAGCAAAAGTGGGTGCAAATGTGGATAAAGGTTTTGTAAGGTGTGCAGTGAGAAAGTTTGGAAAATAAGATGTTCTTTAAATTTTACAACTTTTATAGTTTGTTTCCTAATCAAAAGTAAAAAAAAAAAAAAAAACATTTTCTCAAGATTAGTAAATCTGACTCTGGGATTTGGACATATTGTTGTTCTTGCCACCATTAATTAGACAGGTCACACTGCTATGGTCTGGGTTTGTGAAAAACAACCTGTGCTCAGTCACTGCTATTAAGCTCTTTTCAGGGTGGATATGCAGTATGTGCTTGGTGCATGTTCTGATGCTTTGACTGAAAAGCCTTTTTTTTATTGATTGCATTTATCTTTTTATGTAGTTTGTATGACATTGTTTTATTTGTGTGTGCCACTTGTCGCTTTCATTCCTTTTTATTCATATTGAATCTAAGACTGTGCAGTAGGGTAGTGTGCCTAATTCTCCAGTGTAAAGACAACATACAGTACATTTTACTGCCAGTTGTATATGTGTCTGAGATGTTCCTGTGACAAACACAGTTATTGAACTGAAAGACACTAGACCAGAGCTAGCCTTTTGCTTTTAGCTGTAACCTGTACTGTATAGAATGAGAACACCATCTTCTGTTTGCAATAAAAGCAACACAATAAAACATCTTTGAAGATGGACAGTGGCATTGTATTCAGTTTGCACACACAGAAACCTGTGGTAAATCAGACTCACAAGGAGGTGAGGTTTCTACAGCTCCCACACTCAAGTCTGTCTTTATGTATAATTCGTTAAATAGATCTTTGCATCAAAGGAGTTTTGCAGCTGATCAATGAAAAGGAGCAGCAACTAAGTTCAAGTTTATTTTTAATCCCATTCTGAAAGTGTGATGAGAATCCTGGGAGGTCCACTATAGACCTTGAACCTGGCTGATGTAGTTTTGTTTCCTTTTGAAAAGAGTTTCTATGGGGTATGGCCAATTGTTAAGGAATAATAATAAAATGTGCAGTGAGCTATAGGTAACATTTGTTAAGCTACAGGTTTCAAGATTGAACAACTAGTAGTGCATCAGTGAAGTAGAAGACAGGGAATGTTGTATGAACATTGCATTCATTGTATGTTACTTAGCTTCAAATTAAAAGAAACTCATATTTCTAGCCTGAAATGTACTTTTAACAGATGAAAAAAAAATCTTCCAAAATCACTCAAAACATCAGCCAACAATAGACTTAGCGCAAACATTTGGATTAGATTGGTGCATTTGCTCTAACCTACTTATTCAGTAAAAAAAAGAGCTCTCAAGAAACTTTTTCAAGCATAATCGATGTACATTTTAGATACTAGACTTCTCTTAAAACGGAAGTGAAAGT
Source organism: Perccottus glenii (assembly GCA_024416835.2). NCBI lineage: Eukaryota > Metazoa > Chordata > Actinopteri > Gobiiformes > Odontobutidae > Perccottus > Perccottus glenii. Next base: position 11,375,338 of record CM044558.2, read on the forward strand.
CTTTGGATAAATGTGTTGACTTTTGGTGAAATTTTGGCATTGGTTAAAATGGGAACTCTCAACCGGAGTGGTTGTCCTATAACCGGAAGGTTGGCGGTTAGATTCCGCTCTCTCCTCAGTTCATACTGTTGTTGTTGGGCAAGACACTTAACCCACTGTCCCAATCAAATAAATGAAAAAATAAGAAGAAGAATCTTTTGTGGTACAGTTGTGTTCCTGACATATGGATCATCTGAGATATGTTGATACTAAACAGCTGTCCTTTAATAGAGTGCATTCATTTTGACAACTCTGTCAGCTTGCTGCACTGAATCTGACAGACTGATTGTAAAATAAGCCAGCTCTAAAGAGTCTACACTACAGTAGTTTTCAAAAACACCTTCTCCTCTCTGCTCTTTCACCCGTTCCCTTGACTGGCTGTGGAGGTTGTACAGTGGGCAGGAAAGAATATGTTACTGTAAAACAGATTTGATTTGTCCAAAAGAATTTAAGCCTGTGAACTGGCAGCATTTGTATTTGACCTTTCAGCACAGACATTCAGTCATTCTTATCACTTAATGTCTTTTCCTACAAGAATCATCTTTCAAAGACGAGATTGCTGGCAATATTTCTTCCTTCTGTCACGGAGGCGTAGTGCCTCAGAGCAGTAACAAGTGAGTAAGGTTATACAGATAGCAAGAGAGAGAAGACAGATCTTTAAAAGGTTGTGTTTTGAGACAATTGAAAACTCTTTTGGTATTTTAACCCTTGTTGATATGAGAGAGCTGCATAATATCTGATTAGTCTATAAACTGTCAGGTAAAATGTTATTTGGTGATAACTAAATAATGCCATATTTTCTGCCATAAATTTGTTTGTTTAATTTGATCCTGAATTGGTCCAAATAAATACTGCATGTACTAAATATGTACTAAATAATATGGGAACACTTTTCTTTTATTTAATTAATTATACATTTTTGTATGTATTTTCTAAAGCATTTAAGTTTCATGCAGCAAAAATCTGGAACAGCCTCCAAAATGAAGTAAAACAACCTTCAACTTTAACAATGTTCAAGGGAAGGTTAAAAACCTTCCTCTTTAGCTCTGCCTACACTACAACTTAAACACATTTCTTGACACATAATGAAAGATGTCACAATAGATAAATGACTAACCTTTTACTTCAATGAAAACTTTTTACCTTTTTTATTGGTGGCATAGACTTGGTATAGACATAGACTTTGTCAGTACTCATGTTCTTATTCCTACTTTAAGCTCTCCTTCAGTTTACTTTGTGAGTGGTGTTTCCATAAACATATATAATTTGCATTTCCAAAGAGTGCATAAGAATTTATCAATGTAAAAAGAAAAAATGACATTAATGGCGTCAATCTAGGGTCAGCTTGAACCAAAAAACCCCCAAAAAATTGTAACCGTAACTTTTCAATTGAAAAAACAAGGGGAAAGCGGCAAAAAGCTTTTTTTATTTTTTTATTGCTTTTTACAGTTATGAAAATATTTTCTTTGGTTACAATTATAAGGGTACAATTCTATTTTTTATTTTTATAATTTTAAATTTTTAATCTTTGGTTACAGTTGCAAGTTTACATTTACAATTTTTTTTTGGTCAAGCTGACCCTAGATTGACGCCATATTGTTTTTGTTTTATTTTTGCTTGTATGAGACAAGAAAAGGTTTCAACAAAGTCATCTGGACGTAGGTTTGAAGGAGATGCCTTTGTTAAAGCCTTTTCTTGAACAATCTGAATGACTGAGAACATCTTGCATGAGAAAGTTTTGTCTTGTCTGTTTTGAGCATAAAACTGGTTCCCCAAAATGACAGAAAACGACAGACCTCGTAGGATGTTTCTGCTTTCAGAGACAATTCATTGGGCACACATGGAAAAGACACAACTTCCCCTCTGCTGAATATAAAACATACTGTAGACAGGTTTAATAACACTGCTTTATCATACAAGGCTGTGTAGGGCCTGTCACTGAGGTATGAATGTCACGGCCTGAATTAAAATCAGCACATATCATTGCCTATTGTCTGTTCTGCCAGAACAGACACAAGCCAAAACACGTAAAAGTTTTTTTCAAATTGTGTAACACTTTCCTCGGCGTCGACAAAATCCAACGCACAAAATAAATTTCCTTCTCGTCATTAGATAGAAACAGTTCATTTGCTTCTTTTTTTTATCGCCAACATTTCAAATTGGCCTAGAGTTAAACACTTATGTACCAAGTGCAAAGTTGTTTTTTCCCACACCAACCTTTTCCACACAACTAGACCTCTTTTCAGTCAACATTACACCAGGTCCTGCACACTCCATCCATCACCTAAATCAGGAATGGAAAGCATGCCTGTTGAGACTAAACCTGTTTCTCCAGACAGCGCAGAGTTCATGGGTGAAAACATGTTGGTGTCTGGATCCATTCATTTATATTAACAGACTATTATTGATAAGATAATGGTACCCAGCATTTTAGTCATGAGTTAACACAAACAAGACATCCATCATGACAAAAGCAAATTAGTCACAGAGATCATTTTCCCATGTACTGTCATTAATCAAAAGATGTAAATGGATTTGTGGGTTTGAGGGGCAGACAGATTTAGCATGTTTCATTAATGGTGCAAAGTGGAATCCCACAGAAAGGGCAATAGTCATTGAAAACAGTGCATTTGCCATGTGGTAATCATCCAAAAGTGACTGAAACAGCCATGTAGCTCGCCTTTAAGGAGTGCAAACAGGCAGTGGAACAATGGGGATTTTTAAGCCGCAGCCTCTAAAGCCCCGGATCGTGACAGAGTTAAATGCATTGGTCTATCAGTGCGACACCTGAGAGACAGTCTTCAGGAGTCTGTCAAGATAAACTCTTAAGGATCTTGCAGAGGGTGCAATGCAGCAAGGTCATCGTCACATTGCATCAAACAGGACGCTGGGAGGGGAGCTTTTGTTCTGCCGTGTGAAGTCCCATTTGCCAGGGGTAACAATTAAGACTCATCTGTCAGCAAACGCTAATGTGTTGATTGTAGTTTCCACGCTGGCACTTTTTGGAGCTCGTTTGCGGTTTCACGGCCGTCATTAAAACCCAAGGTGTTCCAGCAAATGTTGCAGCCCGATTGCAGTGAGGCTGACTTTTTTACCAGCTATCATATGAGTGTTATTTAAGGTAGAGTTCGGGGCCTGTGAGGCTTTGACATCTTTCACTTTTTTCCCACCGTTTTTAAAATGATGAGAGCAGAGCGAAAAGGTGCATTTCAGTGCCACATGAGTTTGCCACTGACCAATCTCCCGGTCCCCCAGCTGTCCCCGGGTCACCTACTCTGTTACAGTGAGCTTTATCAGTTGTGACAGCTTTGGTTCAATAAAGTGGATGTCTTTAACAAGTGTTCTTTTAGTTGGATTTGTACAGAGAGGGAATGGAAGATTGTATCATCTCATCTTGAAGCACTTTCTCAGTCTGCTGTCGTGTTTGATGTCTGATCATTGCTGAAGGTTAAAGCCAACCGTCAAGGGTTATCAATTTACAACAAAGTTAGTTTTCCTTGCACCTCATTGGTGGAAATAGATTACACAGTACAATGTAAACTACGATGGCAGAAGTGTCATATAAGCCGGGGAATAGAATTGCAATGTATTCTTGATTCTGAGCATATTCCCAGCCGTAATGAAGTTGCACTTGAATGCGAGCGAGCTGTTTGTGATGCGCGCTTTTGGGAATAACAGACTGCGAGTCAATTCCAGCAGGTCTGTGGGAGAGTGTGGCGGTGAGATAAAGGCAAGGCGACATTGTTTAAGTCTTGATCCTGATGCAGCACTCTTCAGCCGGGGGATTGCATTCTAATACATTTACAATGTAGAAATCAGCCCGAACCATTGTCCTCTCACCGCCTGCACGCTAATGCGCAGAGAATCCCAACATTTGCCTCCATCTCAAGATTACACTTTGGCTGTTTTCTTGCCCTGCCTCACCCCTCCTCCCCAGTCTCTTCTCTTTCAAAGTCTTTCATTTCACAAACATCTGTTGGCAAAAGAGAATCCCTAATCTCTCAAGGGCTTTCTTTCAAATTTCATTATTGAAACAGAATGCAGATTTGAGGTACTGCAGATGCAGCTGCGTTTTCATAATTTACCCGCAATATTTTAATGGATATATGGAATAAGATAATCATGGCCACTGTGCACTAAATCGCTTAGGCCCCCGGAATCTGCACTGATAATGATTCTCATGGCTTCTATGATGGTAATATGGGAGTGTTGCCTGTCAACATTTTTTGGTTCAAGTGGTGCACAGAGACCAGAGCCAAGTTTAAAACTAAGTGATACTTCAAAAACAGTTATGGAACAGGCTTGCTCTATTTTTGTCAAGGTTTTTTATGTGCACTATTATGAGATTGGCCTTGCACATATATTTTTTGTTTTGTCACACCCTGGGTAGGTGTTGGCAAATCTTGTCAAGCTATGAATCTGCTGCTAGAATTATTTTTAATGAAGATGTTCTGCTTGTCTTACTTCCAAAAGGTCAATAGTAATTTAATATTTGTTTGATTTGCTGTAGCTTTGGTCTGGTCTTACAGTGAGAACTATGAATGTCTGCAATATATATCTTTATTTTAAAGCATGGAAAAGTTCACTGAAACACACCAATGTGCTCTATTTTACATGCCATACCCCAGTGATGTGTGAGAGCTTTGAGACCATAAGCTTTATTATGAACTAGATGAGAATGTTCACATGCATACAAGTGGGTCTGTTTCCATTCTAATATCCATTGCCAGGTTGGACAAACATCCTTTGTTGACATTGAATTAATAGTGAAAAGCAGAAGTTATGGCTACTACAACTTTAATGTTTGTTTTTAAAGCAACACTAACCGTTCCTGCTTTTCTTTTATCAAAAAAGATGGTGGACCAATTTCCCACTGCAATATATATGCATACATTACAATAAAGCCAAGTTAATTGCTTGCCTTAAACTAGCTCTGAGTTCAGTGTCAGACCAGAGGAATCCCATAATTATCGTGTTGAACATTGCATGGATGAACTCATTTGCACCAGACTAATGGTTTTTCTATATGATCCGTAGCTGTTTTATTGTTGAGCACCTAATGGGAGCACTCCTTTTTTCCAGAAGCGAGCATGTGATTGGCCAAAGACCTGCAATGATCTTAATATTCTCCTCAATTAGAATCCTTAATAATTACAGTGGTGACCAAAATGATTAAAATACCTGGCACGTCCAAAACATGATTTCATTTGTTGTTCATGTTCATGAAGCCTTTTCTGAGCACAACACGTATCATATGTAAGTCCTACTGTTTATCCACTTTTAACTTGAATATTTGGTCTGTCCACCTTTTGCAGCAGTTCCAGCAGCACATCTCTCTGGCATCATGTCAGTAAATCTCATGAGAACTTCAACATGAGAGCTTCTTCTGTGAAGGAACATGATTGTGTGACACTGACAGTAAAATACTATAGGCCTAGCTTGTTTATTGTGAAAAAATCTGAATCTCCTTAGGACAGCTCTATTATATAATCTGTATATTGTTGATGACTTTGTTTTATGGGTATATTTGTGGCCAATTCAACAAAAACAAATGAAACCTCTAAAATAAGCCAAGTGTAATAAATTTGGCCACCACTTTATACAAAGTTAACGGGATGATTCTTATTACAATGTGCTGCACTCTCAACACTCATTCTTGTTAAAAATGTTTTGACCCCCCCAGTGGCAAAACGATTGGGCAAACAGAACATTACATTTAAAACCAAATGAGAGATGACCATTTCCTCTGCGAATATACACATTACAGATGATAAGCCTTCTAAATAATACTTTTCATTTGATCATTTTGGTACACTGTCCCTCTGGGGCTGGCTAAAACACTGGCCATTTCATGTACAGTTTTTCATGGACTGCAGAATAAGATCGTAGTGAGAAAATCATGTCCCCAATGTTGTCTAAGAAATCCAACGTAAAGCTATCTGCAACATTGGTAATTAAAAGTTGCTATTTTCTCTTTGTGCTAACATTATTAAAGCTCATAAAATGGGTTTTGTTTTTGCTTGAATAAATATAAATAATGAGGATTGTCCAATCCTATTGACATCACAGTACAGAGAAAAAAACACTGTGCCGGGAAATGGTTGACGTATCAGCCTTTTAACATTACACTTTCTGAAAGCTTTGATAATGCACCGGTGCTATTTGTGTCCTGGCAAAATGCAAAAAAAAACAAAAACAACAAGTTTGCTGTTCATTTTTATTGATTTGTTCATCTTCCAGATACAGACACTTTTTTTAAAACATTATTTTGTGTGAAATAAGCAGATTCCAAGAGCGCAGTCTGTTCATGCCAGGATGGTAACACTTGAGAATCTAATATTGGTCTTGAATTAATTTGCCTCTTTCATCTGTCAGGACCCATTGTGCCGTCTGCTAATGACTGACAGTGGCAGCAGAAGCACTCACCCACACACGCAAGGAAAAAAAACTGAAAAAAAAAATAGTGGCGCGGGCAGGAAATAGCGCCTTATTAGGTGTTGTTAATAATGCAACAGAGGTGTAGGAAAGCAGCCATCCACTTCAAAGACACATATAAGGGATTTGAATTTAAGTCAGTGTGTTACTCTCTGGTCAGGGAACAATACAGACATAGGCTTTATAAACATACTGTGACAATAGCTCCTTTTATGCTTATTGTTTATTGCAGAATATTTAAATCTTTCTTAGAGCTCATGCTATTGGTCTCTATTACTTTGCGCTGCAGCTTAATTCTCGCAAGATTTGTGGGTTTACAAACTTGCAAAAATGAATCTTGACCTGCTCTGAGCAAAGTATTCACGGTCCAAACCCTGGTCTTACCGGCTCGTTGTGTCCAATGATGTGGCAGCACTGACAGGTCTGGGATCTGTTTGAGGTTTGAAGATGTAGCGACGTTAAGAACGTATAAAACATTGCGCTGTTCTGATTGGATAAGACTGCAGGTTGATAAATCCAATCAACGACCAGGTATTTATTGAAAGCCCTTTTGCAAACGTTTTTAACAGAAGCCCTCTCAGTTTTTTGGTTTACTGCAGGCTTTAACATCTGCATAGGTAATTGACAACATAAAAAGAAAATTCACAAGTATACGTGGTCTCACTAATTGTTCTGATTTCTAGATGGTGTATGAATATGAAACATTTAGGCTACAGAAATAAAATAAAAATTCCAGTGTAGCACAAAGTAAGACATCACATCACCCCGGGTATAGCCACATGTGCAGTAAAAAAGGTTATGATTATAAATACATTAATAAAGTCTAGACCACATGGACCTTAATGTTCTGTATTGCATTGGTTATTATTATTATTGCCTTAATTAGTATTAGTCTGCAGTCAATGATCCTTTGATACAAATCATCTTTAATTTCAGTTATCATTATGACCTATCACTCTTTCCTTAGCTCAGTGCATTGCTTTAATTAAAATATATGACTTGTTTGTAATAATTATGCATATTCTTTTACGGAAATGTTAATAAACACGAGTTTGATTCTGTGAAAACAAATCAGTGGCAACCAGTTGGTGCGAGGAAATTTGTATTTGGACTTTAAAACGTACGGAGCACAGTTTGGTTGATTTTTTCCTTAATTGTGTACATAGATACAACTGGTGGCTCACAATTACGCACTGTGCTGTGGGGGGCTACTGTGCAACTGCTCTGAGGGAACACAATGGCAGAGGCGGGGGGTGTTTACTGTATTCTTGGAGCAGTGGACCGTGGCTGTGCTCATTATACAGTGTCGTGCCGCTGATGCCGTGGCCATAACCAGAGGAGAGGCAGGAGTGGCGGGGTCTTGTGCTAAGATAATTCCACTCGTGCCACAGACTTGTTGGCTGCAGCGAAGAGAAAACATGTTATTGATTTATGCCTTGTGCATCTTACAGTCAATCGCCAGGGCATTCAGGTAATTGGTGACAATTTGAGGAAAAAAGCCCAGCAAGGGAGTGCAAAAACATCAGATGAAGTAATTATGTGTATAGTTTAAATAGCTCTGGTGTGGAGTACAGCAGAAGTTTTCTCAGCAGTGTCTCACCACTGCAGATTCTCCTCCTGCAAAGACTAAAATAATATCACTTTGGTATGGAAATGAAACTGGAAAATTAGAGTAAAAAGCCAGGCGTTCATTTCCTAGGGGTGGGGGGCTTGGGACAGAGCTGAGGTATCCAAGCAGTTTAACCCTTCTCCAATTAGCTGTGAAAGTCCTTTGATTTTAATGCAGCGGAGCAGACCCGTAGTGGAGTACATGTCCCTCAACCCTCATTATTCCTGCGTCTAATTTTCTGACATAGCTGCCGGTATCTCCCTAGATGTATCAGCGGTGTTAATTACTGCTGCAGAGCTAGAGATGAGCGGTCTGAAGGACAGAGGAAGACGGAAAGGGCTTGGGAGTACAACTCTAGCACCGGACTCTTGTTTTATTCAATGTGCCCGATAACGGCGATGAATCTTTACCAAATAAATCACGAATTGCAAATCTTCGAAACACTACCGTAGGGACTTTTGCAGCTGTATGCTAATAAGGTCTGCATGGCTAAAATAAGCACATAAGCATGAGCACATAAGACAAGGTTCTCAATATTTCAAGAAAAAAAATTCCCAGGACATTTTCAGAATGTTAGCATTTACATCATTGTCATAACCTGGCTCAAGGCCATGACAAAAATGGATGCCAAACGAATATACAAAGATAGTGCTTTTATTTTAAGATAAAGTTAACTAATAGTAATTTTAGATAAGAATAATGAGGTGTGTTCATCAGTAATCAGTGGTGTGGTTTGAGTGTTAATGGTGTGTGTAGTGTAGAACAGACAAAAGGTAAGGTGGTGCTGCTGCTGGCGACTGGAGAGCGAAAGAACAGCTTTAGATGGGGTCTAAAATAATTGTGGAGCGTCGGGCCCTGACGCTCCACGCAATACATGAAACGTCCACAGCTTCACCTGCGCACAGACATGATCAAACTATTCCACACCACGACCAGAGAGGAAGGGGCCGTGACATCATCGACCATAACTTACTATATTTTGCCTTCTCAAGTCAGAAAATACAAAAATTGGCAACAATGTATTTTCCTATAAGAGTGACCTGGAACTGTTAAAAAAGCTTTTGCTTGTCATTGCTGTAGTTAGTGTAGTATATGTATCATAATCATAGTAGAGGGATAGCACATCTTAGCAGGCAATGTTCTTGATGTGAGCAAAAAATTAGGCCTTTTTATCTTAGACATTTGTTTTGGCCTACATATTATGAGCTTTGGGTCTTGACCAAAAGAACATCTCTGCTCTACAAAGTACAACAGCCTCAATGGGTCAAAACTCAACCCTTACAGTCTAAAATGGGTTTACAGAAGAGCTAACATAAAAAGGGAGAACACATTACAGAACATTTTTTTATTACAAAAACATTTAGATATGTTTTTGAAAGAGATTACAAATGGGTCCGGAATCTCTTCCTTTCACAGCAATTTATACTTGGTAGACATGCTAACCAATCAGTCATAACTGTTTCAAAATGGGGTGGGCTTTATGTAATGCTTAATTTCTCTGATTGGCTCTGTCTAAAAGGTACTTGATTCTGTGTTAGTTGGTACTGTCTTCAAGAAATCAAACAAAGACCATGTAATTCTTTGTATGGACTAAAAAACGCCAGGCCAACATTCTTCCAGCTTTTCCAACCTTTATGGTAGATATTCTTCTTTTACATTAATGGTCATTGTAGTGTCTCAAATGACTGAAAGGAAGATTCCTGGTACAATGTGTGCACCTGCTGTAAGGAAATCTATTTTCTCATCTTGGCACCTTACATGACATAGCACATCAAAGCGCTCAATTCTCTCTGCTGCTCTGACTCCTCGAGAAATCCTCAACCCCCGTCTTGTGATTCCATCAAGGTGACATTGTTCAAAATAACATCCATCTCTGTCTCCGCTGTGGAGTGAAGTCCTTTGTGACAGCGGCTGGTGATCCAAGCACTCTTCTTGTGCAACTCTGATGTAGCCGAGCATGGCTAAGAGGCAAAACATAGGATTTTCATTATTTAAATCACAAGCATGAACAGACAGAAGAGAAAGGGTAAGGGCAGGACTATGGGTTGTCTCGCCCAAAGTTACTGAAAAGCTCATAAAATAAAAAACACCAAGAAAAGCATTCTTCCCGGCGCTTCCTTTCCTGTCTTCATAAAAGTGCCAAGTGCAGCTATTCTGGACTCCGTCTAATAGACCATAACACGCAATTAGAGCTATCTTAAACAGAAGACACTTGTGTGATAAAAGCAACTGTTAGGGGTTTATTACAGTGTTTTACTTTATTATTAGTACTAATCGTCAGGATTGAAAAGTTCACCCTATTATTTTGCAATTATAAAGGTCATACACGCGGAAGAGACTGGAGTACATTAACACTGGCCTTCAGTAATGTGAGGTCAATTTACAGCCATTCAGAAGCACTGGATCATTTGAAACTCTCAAATTGAATATACATATATTTAAAATATACTGTCATTTCTTTCAAAGTTAACTTCAGATTCAAAGCACCAAGTTTATTTAATGAATATGACCTACAACAGTTGTGTTTCCTCCTCTTTGCATTATCAATCTAAATAGATATTTCTGGCATCAAACGGTTTAATTATCCTCTATTGTCTCGGGTGTGTTTGTGCAGTACAATCTCCTAATGATATATGACATTGTTATTGTAGGAAAGAAGAGAGTTGAGGCTCAAAACCACTGTGCATCAGCTCTGTAACTGTAAATATTTCAGTCTAGGACTTTGCATTCTTATTATAATGTTGACCTGTAAAGAAGAAGATACAAGTTGCACAAAGTATAATGAAACACTGTGTATGCTGCTGTGCTAATTCTCAGGGGCAGTCCTCTATAGCTGGCAGATTCAATATAGTGCCACTCCACTCTACTCCATATAGTGAAAGAATAGGAAAAGGAACAGGAGCATTGAATAAGTGCTTTTCTATAACCCTCTTAGTTAATGGTCATTTGATTCTTCAGGCCATACATATGTGTAATATCAGTAAGACATGTCACATGACCATTTTTAGAGGTTATATAAATACTCTTGTGGTCATGTGTTTTTAGTGGTCATAATGCTTTTCTACAGTGTGTAACAGAAAGTCAACCCTATGTGATGTTTCAAGAAGCATGAAAGAGAATCAAATAGTTATAAATGTTCTTCAAAGGCAACAAATGTTAACTCTCCCCTGAGTCAAATCTGAAATGACCTAGGTTTTACTGTTGATCATTTGGGGGCGTGGAGGTCACCTATTGCAGTAGACCTACTAGAAGGTGACATTTAGGGTTCTTTCACACATGTTATGTCTTTCTCGTGTTACTTATAGGTGCCACATACAAAAGGGGCAGAACTCATGTAATGAATGATGGCATAATATAAGGGGTTTAAAAACAAAATTGTCAATTATGGTTCCAGATTTCTGGTGTGAGAACCCTTTGAAACACTGGGACAGAACTAAATCTAAGCTCTAAGTCTGAGTAAGTGCATTACTATGTTTCTTTGTGTAGCAGCTGGATTCATGCAGGATTTTAAAAACCTACAAAACTCCATCTTGTAATTGTAATGGCACCAATGTTGTGGCAGGACCGGCAGTTATGAAGACGTTTTAGATTTGCAGATCAAGCAACCGTTTTACTGTTACAAAGGTAAACAACACAGCATTCATCTGAATAGATCAAATTGAGGTTACGTACTGGTGGTCCATTCATCCACAGATGAGGTACTCATTTAGAGTACCTGCCCTTTGCAAACACTGTCTGTGGAAGCCCTTTTCTCCATTGCCCTCTCCTTTAAACCCAAAAATAAAACATATTTTTTATAATTTCTCTAAACTGCCTCCCTTCTTCATTAAAAAATAAATAAATATGCCCGTGCTTGAATCCAAATCCCATACTGTAAATACTGTATGTCCAAGCTGATATTTCACAAGGTATATATAGGTTTAAGGTCATTGCCACTTTATATAAATATCAAGCCCATAACCTTTTATTGGTTGTGTCTTTTTAACTGAAACCAAAGTGCCTTGACCAGTGACATAACCAGGAGTTCACATCATCTTCTGAAAATTGCTACATAAAATATTGTTTTCCTGTCTTTGTAGCAGAACTATAAAAAGTAGGCATTAATTTATACAGCTGCCCATTAGGACCAGCAGCACATGTAGAGGTTTTTAACGGCTCAGACGGACACGTCGAAGGAAAAGCCCGTAAATGTGCAGCGGGTGCATGAGCAATAGCAAAGGTGAGCTCACAGTGGCAAGGTTACCCGTTTCCAATATCTATGAGAGGCCCGTCCATTTATGTGATATTGAGTTTTCACCGTGAGACCCATTTGTGTCCTGCTCCACTGCTCATTTTATCTGATTTACAAGGCAGTGTGTGTGCTATGGCATCTATTCATCTATGTTTAACATCTCCAGGGCCAGGGGTTCACCTGCCTCTCCGTGCTCCCGCTGGAGCTTATTAACCGTTGTCGCTAACAAGAGCACTCCCAGTTAATTACATAAATGGATATGTACAAGCCAAAATGTAGCACATCCCAGTTTTATCTCCTAAATCATTCCTCATAAATCTAAGTCAATGTTCATCTAGCAGCAGCTTTCAGTGGTGCTGGCCCATTCCTGCTCTTTTTTTCTTTTCTTAGACTGTGAGTTTTGGCTTGTACAACAAATTAATATAGTAATATATTTGTGAAATAGGTGTTTTATACGTTTGGGATCTAAAAAGCTAGCACAGATGCTTTACTGCATTAATTACTGTATATTGGTTATTGACTGTATGAAGATAATCCACTTCTTTTCATCAGGAAGATATCCCAATGGTGACCAAGTACAACTACTGGATTAGTGTCATGTATGAACAATGTCTGCACTTCGTATACAAGAGCAGTAACAAAACTATCTTCTGACACATGAGCACCAATACAGCAGACATTCTTCTAACAGATAATAGATATATAGAAAATGAAAAATAAATAAATAAAAATGAGTCATTTTTAGATAACATGTACAGTACACATACACATAAAGGTGTATGTTTACACCTTTATGTGTATCAGTGGTGGACAGTAACGAAGTAAATGTAATTCGTTACTGTACTTAAGTAGTTTTTCCCAGTATCTGTACTTTACTAAGTATTTCCATTCGGGAATACTTTTTACTTTAACTTTACTACATTTCAAAGTCAAATATCTTACTTTTTACTCAATTACATTTTGCAAAATTAGTCGTTCCTTGTGTTGCCATTAAAATGTTCTTAGAAGAAGACCTCAAAGACGCGTCTCAGCGGGAGTGTCAGGACCGGCTCAATAGAAGCCTCATTCTCTACACGCGAGCTGATAAACATAAAAATAATAAATAAAAAATACAAATGTGATGAAGCTTTGGTATTAGTAATGGCTGACTCTTATTCTGAGGGAGAACATCTACCTTTAGAGTCTTTTCAGCCGAGTGAAAGTGAGAATGAGCGAGAGTGAGTGTGTGTGTAACTTGGACAGCGGCGCCGTTGCTCGTTCCTTTCTCAGTGTCGCTCATAAAACACATGCTGTTTTTCCCACATTTTGCCAAACATCAGTGAAAGAAACGGGAGGAAACTAGTCGCTCTGGCCGCGGTAGTGACCAGGAGGTTGGGAAGGGAAGCCGTAAACGCGTAGCACCTGCAGCTTTACCTTTAGCACCTGCAGCTTTACCTTTAGCACCTGCAGCTTTACCTTTAGCACCTGCAGCTTTACCTTTAGCACCTGCAGCTTTACCTTTAGCACCTGCAGCTTTACCTTTAGCACAGGTGATAGAAGCCGGGGCGCGTGTTCTCGCCATGGCCGCGGGAGTGACAGGGAGTTTGGAAATAATGCGTCTTCTATTGACAGCTGTTTGGGACAAATATGTGTTGTTCATCCTGACACTTTACCCAGTCGAGGAGGGAGAGGCAGGGGTAAACATAGTCAGCGAGAATGTGCTAATCAGCAGCGATCGTAATAAAAGTGATGGCTGTGTGCTGTGCTTTATGAGAGGTCCCACACTCTAAAAAACTACTAACTATGCCACATGGATGGATAAGAAAAGATAAAGCAACTGCAACCACACACATACAGTGTGTATATTTCTCAGAACTATTTTCATACGTTTTAGTTATGGTATATTAGAAGTTGTAGTTATTCTTTATTTTGGTAATGTTGCTTTTACAAATTACTGTTATAAAAATTTATTTCAGAAAAAGAAAAAAAAACAATTATAATATGTTCCTTAGTGTATGTACTGTAAATAACATAACAGCCAATATATAATGTCATGGTATGCAAATTATATGCAAATTAGATGCTTTACTTATATACTTTGGGTCATACCTCACATTTTTCTAGTTTAGAGTAGGACTCTACCTCTTATCATTTTCAAACCACAGCCTTTTGAAATCTGTATTTTTTAAAATAAACCCTGGCGCCTAAAGGGGGCAAGAGACTGACAAAAATTATAAGGGCATTATAGCCATAATAAATGAAAGTACTTGGATACTTAAGTACATTTGAAGGCAAATACTTTTGTACTTTTACTCAAGTGAAAGTTAAAAGGGAGTACTTTTACTTTTACTGAAGTAATATTTTACCTAGTGTATCTGTACTTTAACTCAAGTACTTGGTTTGTGTACTTCGTCCACCACTGATGTGTATGCCTCTCTCTGTCTGCCCCAGGTGTGAATGGGGTGAATGGAAGCACGATGTAAAGCACTTTGGTACAACCAGGTACAAAAAGCACTATACATCAAGATAAGAAGAGAGTTGGATGAAGTAATGCTCCCATCGTGCCTAGTGCCTACCGTAGAAGCCTGTGGGGCTGTGCTATGATCTGGGGCTGCTGCACTTGGTCAGGTCTAGGTTCAGCAGCATCATGTGCCCAGAGAATGAGATCAGCTGACTACCTGAATATACTGAATGACCAGGTTATTCTATCAATGGATTTTTTTCTTCCCTGATGGCACGAGGATAATCCAAGATGTTTTCACAATATTTTCACACATAGATTGGCCACCACAGAGTCCAGACCTTAACCCCATTGAGAATCTTTGGAATGTGCTGGAGAAGACTTTACGCAGCGGTCCGACTCCCCATCATCAATACAAGAGCTTGGTGAAAGATTAATGCAACTCTGGATGGGAATAAATGTTGTGTCATTGCAGTAGCTTATCAAAATGAGGCCACAGTGAATGCTTGCTGTAATGAAAGCTAAAGGTGGTCCAATTAAACAGGGGTGCAACTACCCAGTGCCAGAGGGGTATGCAGCAACAATTTTGGCAACATTAATTAATAAATTTAGCAAACACTAACCAGTCTGTTAACATTAATATTTGCAAGCCTCCAAGTTTGGTAAATCTATGTATAATTCCATGGTAAACCAGAGATATTGCATTAGTTGTTTTCCAAATTATTGTCATTTATTGTACATGGCATGCTGCCTTATATTTTCCACTTTTCAGCTCAGCAACCTCGGTTAAGCTACCCTTAATTTAAACTTCCATTTGGCTGCTACATTCCCAGTGTTAGCAAACGCTTGCTACTCTGTTAACATGAATATTGCAAGCCTCCAAGCACAGAGGTCACACTTTAAATCCTACCTGTTCCCTTTATCCCTTCTCCTTTTCACTTTCTTTTTCTGTTTTTAAACCCCGACAGCATTTTTTGCTTTTGACAACAACTGTGTGTGTACTGTGACAACTGTACGTACCTGCTCGCTCAGCCCCCGCCAGCCACGCCCTCTTGCGATATTCCATTATTATCCAAAACTCTACTTATGGAATCTAATGAGGGCGCCTACTGTAGCCTGTTAGTCCTCTAAAATGTTATATAATATTGATGAAATACAGGCTGAGCTACATATAGAAAAAAAAAAAATATTTTTTTTTTGTACCATTGCTTTGGCCCCCCAAGGTGCTGCGTCCTGCGCATATAGCGCATACCCACTTTTTTGGTCCACTGCAATTAAATATTATAGTGTGTGTGACTTTCTTGGGGGGCCGGGGAGTGTATTAAAGCTACATGCAGATTTATAGACTTATTTTGTTTATTTCACCGAGGTGTTACCCCAAGAGCTATGGATATCACAATTTTGTAAAGACTACACTAAAGTAGATGAGCTGCTATACTGGGCCTGTATTTACTTGGTATGGGATGGACACCAAGCCACTACAACATTACAAAATGAATTTTGACACATTTCTTGCACTTGTAAAGAGCAGGGGCGGGGGCCTGTAAAGGGAGGGGGTAAATTACCTATATACCTTCATACGTGTTCACCATCTTGTGAAAGCATATATTTTAACAGAACTAGACCAGAAACAGACCACACACTTCTCCAATAACTAAATGTGACTACATTAGTTCTTGGCAGCACAATTACTCTAAAAGTCTTCACATTGTGATTTGACAGCAAATAGGCCAAATTTTGGGTTTATTTACCTGACAAGACTTTTGAGAGGGCTTAGACAAAACCAATATGTCACTAAGACAGAGTTTGATTGCTTTGTGAAGCTGCCAGAAGCTACCTGCTTTATTGTACAAACAATAAAGAGGTGAGGAGATGGAGTCAGTCCACAGCCACATTCACGTGAATTTCTTTTATGAACTGTCTTGTGTGAATCATCATTTTTAGAAGCTGCAGCAAAACTACCACACTCAGAGAATTGAGTATTGTAATGCAATGTATTCTTAGACTGCTTTTAATGTGCTTATTACCACATTTGACTATCAAGTATCACCTGAGATTTAACTAAACCCACAGCATCAAACAATGTGACCAATAGTGAAATAGTTATTAAGATTTTCTTTTATGTTCCAGACAGAAAACTCCCACTCCCCCATTACCCTCATATAATGAATGCATAACCCGGTGCAATAATTAAAGTCATATAAATATGCTGACAAAAGCCTTTGATGCTTAATAATATATGTTGTTCAAAAATATAAATAGAAGTCACAAGAGGACAGCAACTTCCTCAAAAGTCTTGCTTTCGAGGTAAGTTTCAAAGAGCGAGCTAAAAAGGAGCCGTGCGTTTCACTTTTGCTTTAAGTGTAGGAGCTTTGAATTAAATGAAGGAAGGAATTTATAATGTCTATTTACTTTTAACTCAAAGCTGGCATACTGCAGAAATAACCTTGTTGGCAAATGTATACAAAATCCATTAATCTTAAGTGAGTCATTGTTTAATCTGAAATACATTTAATGTCTGTCACCAATACTTGTCAGTTTATTATATATACATATACAAGCAACAATGATAATCATGATAATAATGAATAAAGATTTTTTTTTCTTTAAATTATTACAAAAATCAGATTTCAGAACTAATGTTAGGATTTTGGAATTTTTTTCAAATTCTAAATGGTTTAGTCAGGTTTGACTTTTAAGATAAACACTAATAAACAGATTTTTGTTGACTCGTTGTAAAATAATTATATTGTACGAAACACATTCTGCTGCTTGATTTTGGTACAATAAATCATCATCAATAAATCATCATCATCATATCAGTTTGAGAAAGCTTTTAAGAAATCCTACAACAACCCATTACGTGCTCTATTTCAAACTCCACCTCCCACACTCACTTCCCTTTGGGAGGCAGATCTGAGGACAGTATGGTCAATTTCTACTGCTTCCTTTAAATATTCTGAAGATTCATTCATTCATTTTCTGCTGCTTAGTCCTGTTAGGGGTCACGGGTGACTGGAGCTTTGAGCCATAAAGATATAAAGATAATATATAAACATTTCTGAGGACGTAATATAGGGCTAACTGTGTTATCAACAGGTTCTTGTGAACTTGCCCTATGCCCCTGTCACACTGTGCACTTTTTGCACATCATGGCAAAATCAGGGGTTGTATTTCACACACCTGGACAGGATCAAAGACGACCAGATCTCATTTAACTAAAGATTCAGGTGAAAATTGATCTTACAGCATCATACATTTAGGACAATTAGACAGAGTCCTGCTATAACCTATACATAAATAAAAATACTTATGAACCCTTTTCTTGTAGCTAGCAACAAACCTCATGACTGACCTTAAGCTCTCTTTGCAACATACATTTGTCCAGACTCCTTTTGTTGTCTGCTTTCATATGAATGCCACTTAAGTCACGACACAGCCTGTTGTTGCCCATAGTTAATTCAAACTGGAGAGACTTAAACAGAAATGGATAATATATGCATTGACACAAGGTTTATTGAAAGTGTGAAGTATAACTTTGGCGCTTAGACCCCGGCGGACTTCGAGATGTCATGTGATGAATGATAGAAGAACAGAGTAGATGATTTGCAGGTCTTCCCCTCGGGGCCTAGACACTGGTGGTGATGAAATGAAGGGGTGATTGCTGATGATGATGCTGATGATAAAGCTGATGATGATTCTGATGATGATGATGATGAGTGTGCTTCCCAGCTCAGGAGGTGATGGGGTGGAGGAGGGTCACAGCAAAAGCTTAAACAGCTGGATGATGCAGCAAAGAGGGTGCTTAAATATAGACGGCTTAGTGATGATTGGTTGAGACAGGCATGTAAGGAGCAGTGGCAGGAGACAAAGGGGAGGAGTCTTCCTCTTTTTTTTGTTAATATATTTTGTGTATTTCTATGTATTTTTCAACTGTCCTGGACACATTCCTGCACGGCCTGTCCGTCCTGGGAGTGGATCCCTCCTTCTGTGGTTCCTGAGGTTTCTCTTTTTTTCCAGCTGGGTTTTATTTGGAGTTTTTCCTTACCCTGATGGAGGGTATAAGGACAGGGGATGTTGTCTAGTGCAGTCTGTTAAGCCCTTTGAGGCGACTGTTGTTGTGATATTGGGCTATACAAAAATAAATGTCTTGGCTTGTCTTTCACCCTGAATTTCCGCTATAGCTCCATCAAGCTAACAACAAACTCGGCATCTCTAATTGATCAGTGTAACACGTAGAAATCTTTTACAAGTGCACAAAAATATGTTATTTTAACAAAAAGACATAGAAAGTGTATAAGAACATGATTTAATCCACGCCATATGTTGAATGATCCAAGGACCACAGTTGGCACAATAACCAAAAATGTCTGAAATGTCAGTCAACTTACCCACCAACTGTAACCCAGTCAGTTGAATGTGTTGTGATTTTGTTTAGGTCATACATCTTTACTAAGTTGTTTAAACATTAAAATAAAAAGAGATGTTGAATATATCTTGATAGGAAGGCTTTTTACAGAGATGTGACCAAGTCACACATGTGCAAGTCTCAAGTAAATCCCAAGTATTTTTTTTCTGGGCAAGTCAAGTCAAGTTAAGTCCTGTAGTAGGTCAAGTCCAAGTCAAGTCACCTTATTATTGTAATTTTACCTGCAATTTTACCTGCAGATTATAACGGGTTGAATCTTTATTTTGAAAGTATGTAAGTCGTTAATTTTTTATTTTATTTTTGTCGCTTCATAAAATGATAGAACCACTGTAGTGAGATGGGCTTTGTAACGACGTCTTTAGTGCCTTTTATGGGTTTTGAGAGAGGAAATAACATCGATGTCAATGAAGGCCTGTCTGAGCCATTGGATTTCAACAAAACTATCTTCATCTGTGTCTGAAGATGAACAGAGGTCTTACAGGTGTTGAACTACATGAGGGTAAGTATTTAATGACAGAATTTTCAGTTTTGGGTAAACTAACCCTTTAACATTGTAGAATCGAGTCATTTTTCTGTGTGTGTGTTCAGGTGTCAAACTTAGGAAAAGTAGCTTAGTCTCGTTACCACTCAGATCAAGGAAAATATTTTTAAAAATAAATAAAAATTATTTTGTCCACAAATTTGACCCCAACACGGTATGAGGGTTAATGGCTAGTGGCTACTTTAGCTATTATTACATTAGCTAACTACCAACTAACCAGATAACATTAACAAATTGACACGCACTTACTGGGCAGAATGGCTCCTCAAATGACGGACGAAATTGGAGGTTGTTGTCTGGCTGTCTGTGATTTTAATGTTGCATGTCTTGCAACGCGCTGTTCACCTTTTGCCATCGTTGGAATAATGACAATTGATGTGAAATCTGATCTAAGTGGGCGTGGTGTGCGTAAGGTACGAGAGGGCTTGACTGATGATAGCCTCGTGATCCAGTCATGACAACGCTATTCTCAGCCTGCGCTCCAGCTGGGTCAACTTTATTTTATTAAATAATTTATATAGTTAAATTCAAACTGAAAACATGATGTGATTAACACTCAATTCATTCACGTCATCTTGTCTCAAGTCAAGTTCCAAGTCTTTATCTTCCAAGTCCGAGTCAAGACATGTTAAAAATGTTACAATTTATTTATTTTCAAAAGTCAAAACAGATTAGCCCTGGCAAAAACTTGGTATACAAAGGATACATTCAGTTTATTCAAAAAGGAAAATTGATAGTCACATAGTCAACATGGCGTACACCTCAAAGTGCCTGGATCAGATTTTACATGCAATGAAAAATTGGAATAATAAAGTAGTCAAGGGTTAAAGACCCAAGGACTAAGCACGATGTAGTGAACACAGGTGTTTGGGACGAATGATTCATCAGAGGTTAGATTAAACTGACTTTGTTATTTTTGCTGTTCAAGGACCTTTTATAAAACATACTATTTTACATTATGTTTTCGACCTTGAAATGTTCAAAATAATTATCTGGCAAAGCTTACCATAAGCACAGAGCACCTGGTTCTCTGATTATTTTCTGTTATGTTTTCAACCAGTTACAGTGATATAGGCCAAAGTTGTAATGAAGGCGTAAAGTCATGTAAATGTTTATATGTTTATGTTCACACATAAAAACAAAAATAAATATGACAAGTTTTTGTTGCAAGGGTTCCGTCAAATCAAAGGACTTGGGAAACACTCACCTGGCTTTAGAAAAAATGCTAAATAAATCCATTATTTTCAAGTTGAAGTTTGACTTTTGACTCCCTGAGACAACTGTAGTTTGAGGACTGGAGTTGGATTAAACTAAAGCAAAGTAAAGTGGGCCGAGACAGAAGCGCTCTCAGGGGTATGTCCAGTTTTTTTTCTAATTATCAGAGCGGAGACGTTGGCATAAAGAGGCGGGACTTGAGTCAGCGCAGGTATAAAGAGGCAGGACTTGAGCGGGCGCAGGTATAAAGAGGCAGGACCTGAGCGGGCGCAGGTATAAAGAGGCGGGACTTGAGCGGGCGCAAGTATAAAGAGGCGGGACCTGAGCGGGCGCAGGTATAAAGAGGCGGGACTTGAGCGGACGCAGGTAAAAAGAGGCGGGACTTGAGCGGGCGCAGGTATAAAGAGGCGGGACCTGAGCGGGCGCAGGTATAAAGAGGCGGGACTTGAGCGGGCGCAGGTATAAAGAGGCGGGACCTGAGCGGGCGCAGGTATAAAGAGGCGGGACTTGAGCGGGCGCAGGTATAAAGAGGCGGGACTTGAGCGGGCGCAGGTATAAAGAGGCGAGACTTGAGCGGGCGCAGGTATAAAGCGGCGGGACTTGAGCGGGCGCAAGTATAAAGAGACGGGACCTGAGCGGACGCAGGTATAAAGAGGCGGGACCTGAGCGGGCGCAGGTATAAAGAGGCGGGACTTGAGCGGGCGCAGGTATAAAGAGGCGGGACTTGAGCGGACGATGGTATAAAGAGGCGGGACTTGAGCGCAGGTATAAAGAGGCGGGACTTAAGCGGGCGCAGGTATAAAGAGGCGGGACCTGAGCGGGCGCAGGTATAAAGAGGCGGGACTTGAGCGGAGGCAGGTATAAAGAGACGGGACTTGAGCGGGCGCAGGTATAAAGAGGCGGGACTTGAGCCGACGCAAAGAGACAGAATGTATATTTCATGGGTGTTTTGTATTTAACCAATCACAGGGCTTTCCGCTAGTGCAGTGCAGATATTTTTTATTAAATGTCATTATTTTTGTCAATTTAATTTATTTTAGAATCATTTAATTTATTTTAGAATCATTCAATTGTGATATAACGCAGAATGCTTCTCTTTTATTGTTTAATTAATTGTTCTTTATATTGGATTAAAAAAGAAAAAAGTAGACTATTTAGAGTAGCCTTTACTTTAACTCATTTTACTATGATCAAAGTCACTAACATCAAGATAAAAAAAAATCTTTATCTCTAACTATAAGTATGGATAGTGTTTTTATCCTTAGTTTGGTAGAATTAGTTTGTGTTTTCCAGTTTATAAGACGCGTGTCTTAATTGACCTCAATCACATGGATCACCATGATCACCTTCAACACTGAAAATTAGCTGTTTTTCCTTGTGGTGCGTCGTTACGCGAGGAAAACTCCTCATGGCTCTGTGCTAAGTTGACACTTTATACACAGACAGCACAGACATTTGTCAGAACTTGGTCCAGGCCCAAAGGGAGATGAGGGATGTGGATGTTAGAGCAGCACCAATGAGTTGAGGAGAGAAACCAGCAATGCTCCTGACACCCAGATCAAACTCAGGATACCCCCGGCTTTGTCCCCGGTAAGTTTTCTGTCTGCTGCTTCTAATGCCCAGTTGTTTCCTGGTGTAAGCCACCTTTTTCCTCTTTCTCCCCATTAATAAAAAAATGGATATGGTTATTTGGCCATGTACTGTCCTGGCTGCAGCACAGTATTTTTTGTGCATGATTGTAAATAATGTGATAAAAAAAAAAAACTTAATTATTTTTTTTTTTACTTTTGCACAATAATAATAAAAATGTGTGCAACAATAATTTCACGTCCTACTTGATTTTAATGATGCCTGTACCTGCCCAAAACGACAGTGTATTCACTTGCAATGGCCTTGAAAGACCACACACTGTTTGTTGACTTGAGCTTTGATTAGACCTTTTTTTTCTGTCTACCTGTGCTACACCACACCTTATTTTTAACAATGCCTGATGGTACTGGCAGAGCCTCAGGCAGGCACAAGGTGGCTGTGTCAGGCACAAGATAGCAAATATACCACCGTCTTGATCTCCGCTAAACACCTGCGCTTCAACAAGATACGACCCATTGTCAAATGTTTTGATTACATTTCCAGAATGTTTTTGCAAGTTAACTTCTTCTTGCACAACTCTGCATCTAAACAAATGCACATTATCTACTATGTCCCTCACACAAGTAACCTTGCACTGCGGCTGAATTCTCACAAGATTTGTATGAGTTTACAAACTCATACAAATCCATCTTGAACTGCTCCAAGCAAACTATTTGTGGTCCAAACCCTGGCCTTACCGGCTCATTGTGCCCAATAACGTGGAAACAATGACAAGTCTGGGCGTGTGTTTGAAGGTGTTTGAAGGTTTGAAGATGTAGCAACCATTTTTGTACAGCATTCATATTTATTTAAATTACCTTCCCTTTTGCAAACACTTTCAACAGAAGCCACCCCAGATGGTACTGTGGAACAGACTACATACTGTGGAGCAGGTCTATCTGGCAATATGAGGTCATCACACAAGAGGTGCTACAATGTACCAAACAACAATGTTCCACTCTAACTCTGGATATTAAAAAAAGAAACTTGAAGCTATGAAGCAAATGTTATTGGACATTTGCTGCTGTTGGAGGAGACGCCCAGCTGATGTTCATCTCCCCACTCTGTTACTCCAGTTATATCAGACCGAAAGACCACTCGTGCATGAGGCCCAGCAGCCATGCTCACTTTAGGTCTCACTAGCCCAAACATTAATGCAATATAATATTAATTGAACATTAATATTCATCTGCACAATAAACTGAATGAGGCTTGGTGTCATATCAGCCCATGGCGGCTGCTTTAAAGTGCCTGCTCATCTTACATTGCGCAGTGCGCTTTTTAACTTTAGCTACTGTCTACAAAGACTCACTCACTGATAGTGTCAAACGCTGCAAACATTCTCAAAAGAGTTGTGTTAGTGCTGAAGTTAACAGATACAGTTTATAGCCAAGAACTTCTACAGGCTTTGACTATGCTTAAATGCTCCACTCCTACGTATACCAGAAGGTAAGCATAAAATAACTCCCTTCTCATAGAGATGTTATTCAATATTCAAAGTCAGTTGATGCTTTTCACTTTAAAAATATACCTATTATTTTTTTATATACACCGGGGGTAGAGAGTAGCACTTTCAGTATAAGCATGCAACCTTTTCATGTTTTCAAAAGGTGCCTTTGCATAAGTACAAAATCTAAGGTGCAAAAATAAAGCCATAGAATGCTTTGAAAAATGACTTACTAGAAAATCTGAATAAACACATGATGGTACTAGAAAATGAGACAGGCAATAAAGATTCACATCTTGTAGAAACAGACAACCATTCACTCTCACATTCATTCACTAGGGACACTTTGGAGCTTCCAATTGACCTGTACATGCATGTCTTTGGACAGTGGCAGTCACTTTCTTTTTTTTTATCTCAGTATGCCTAAAACCCTTTGTACAGCATTGCTTATGATTGGTTTGTAGACTGTAGGGGGCTGGAAAGAGGCTGTATAAAATCAGAACATATTAAGTTGTTTTTTCTAGATATGCACTAGGATATCTAATTAAACATATAGCAGTGAATGTGTGACGTCAACCTAATTTTGGATCAAAGTGTTATTTCATGTTGAACTGTATAACTACAAAGTTTTACAAACCTGATTACAAAAAAGTTGGTTCAAATTGTGAATTCCAGAAAAGTTGGGACAGGTAGCAATAAGAGGCCGGAAAAGTTTAATGTACTTGTACAGTACAATGTACAGCTGGACGACCAGTTTGCAACTTATTAAGTCAATTGGCGACATGCTTGGGAATAAAAAGAGCCTCTCAGAGTGACAGTGTCGCTCAGAAGTCAAGATGGGCTTTCCCCCAATGCTGCAGTGAAAAATAGTGGAGCAATAACAGAAAGACGTTTCTCAGAGAAAATTTGCAAAGAGTTTGAAGTTATCATCATCTTCAGTACAGTATCATCCAAAGATTTAGAGAAGCTGGAACAATCTCTGTGCATAAGGGTCAAGGCCGGAAAACCATACTGGATGTTATTTCTGTTATAAAAAGAAGAGAGGAAATTGGAAACTTCCACATCATTGCATTCTGTTTTTATTCACAATTTGTTCAGTGTCCCAACTTTTTTGGAATCTGGTTTGTACACAAAAACCTTTAATGCAAAAGATATTTTTGCAAAAATGTTAAACAATTTTCAGTATGTCTTAATTAACTTTAGGGCTTGTCGGTAGCCTTAACTATTGATTAGAACATATCAGACAGCCTTATATATGTGACTTCTACAGGTTGCCTTCAATCCCCTTTGAAATGTCACCCAGATTGTCTTTGTCAGAGAAATGAAGGATCCTTCTACATCTGACGGAAAGAAAGCCCCCAAATCCTTATCTGATCAAGGCTTTATAATCTCCACGCCGTGTTATAAAAAGAATTTCATTTCTGACATAGACATAGAGAATGGCCAGCCGCCCGTCTCTTTACAGACTTCATTGCCGGTGCGTTTTGGGAAGCTTGGCATTTGCAGTTAACACCTGAGGGAATCTAATTAACAAGGGACCGCAGTATTTAATCACGTCTTATGAGTTCACAGTGCACCCTGTACTTCATTTACTAAAAGTATTATGATTTTAAATAAAGCCATCATTCACTGTCAAAGCCCGGGCGTCCGTGCACACTGAAGGTCTAATCTTACAGTGTCGAGACTTCTCACAGCGAGCATGTAACTTTGAGCTGCTGGGATTTAAAAAGCTCAAGGCCAAATGACAACTGGGTAAAACAAAACCAAGAGCCCCTTTTTTGAAAATGATTTTTCTTGCAGGATATTACTTTTTTTTTTACTTTAGCGTAAACTGTTCTGGCATAGGGACTGTAATGTCAGCCTATTGTTATTCCTCAAAGAAATGTAATAAACCAAGGTGATACCTTTTATGACAAAAAGCTGCAAAAAGACCTAGACATGTTTAATAGACATTTTTTGTTTATTTGTGCATTACATACATAGTGCATTTTGTTGTGTTTGTTAATTGGATGCTAGAATGGGTCGGCTTGAGCTGCCTCTCCTTTTCCATTAAAAAAAAATCGCTCACTGCCATCCATGTTATTTGGTCCATGTCTTTAACTGTGTCTGCTGATACTTCCAATCAAAGACACTGAGAAGCTGCTTTTACAACCAAAAACGTAGTTTAGACATTTGCACAATATTAAAACATCCAGGTACCGTATTTTTCGGACTATAAGTCGCACCTGAGTATAAGTCGCATCAGTCCTTAAAAATACATCATGACGAGGAAAAACATATATAAGTCGACCGACTATAAGTCGCATTCATTTAGAACCAAGAGAAAACATTACCGTCCATTTACATGTGTTTATAATACACACTAATCTCTCCTGGCATTTTCTCAAAAGTTACGATTTATTATTTCTTAATACATTGTCAACACATTAACTGTGCACACACCTCATTCATTGTTTTACTGATTATATTTCTGCTAGAGGTTAATACTAGAGTTGCTGTCGTTTTGTGAACAGGGCATTTTGTTTGTGCTAGCTAGCCCGCTAGCTTACATGCTAGCGGGTTTTTAGCAATTGAGTTAGCGCTTAGCAAACCTCGAGTGTTGTGCTTCATTTATTTAAAATCCAAGACCAAGAACAGATATTGGTAATCTGGCAAGTCTGGCAAGGCAAGTTATTCAGCTAATGGTACACAATAGTACACAGAACAACAGGCTGAATATGTATATTAACGTAACACATTAACAGTTAGCTACATATTAGCATAGCACTCACTCTAAACTTTCTTTCTGCTGCCTGCAGTTTGTAATCTGCAGAATAGGATTTTCTTTTGGTGGCATTTTGTTTGCATTCAGTCTTTCTCAGTTGTCTTTAAGTTAATATTTCAGTTAACAGTTTTCAGTGGTAGGCTACAGGCGCACTGAGCAGCATAGAGCGCCCTCTCGTGGCTGTAGACGGTAATGTTTTCTATTGGTTCATTTCTCTCGGTTCATTTTTATCGGTTCATGTCAAATAAATTGATAAATAAGTCGCACCTGACTATAAGTCGCAGGACCAGCCAAACTATGAAAAAAAGTGCGACTTATAGTCCGGAAAATACGGTATATAATAATGATTACAACCGAGCACAGCAGACACCTCTAGTCAATCTGTTCTAAACATCCCTTAATACTTTAGCTCATGTAGTAAATGGTCAAGACAATGTCTGACAATGTCTGACAATGTCTGACGCGTATAATACATGGTAATGTCAATTTTTGCAAAAGTTTATTGCTATCTTAATAATGTGTGGGAAAAGAGGACACAGACAGGATATTAGAAACTTATTAAACTTAAAATGAAAGTTTCTCAAATGATTATTAACTGCATGGTGATTTTTTTTCAGGCGTGCCTTCTGCATACATAAATGGAACATGTTCTGGGTAGTAATTATGTTCTTTACACAACGCAAATAGTCGCAGCAGCTTGACATACTGTATATATGCGGATATGTTATGTGCTCTGTCCATTAATTACTGTATATCCAGCAGACTGCTAGTGTGATTAAATTTGATTAGTGAGACGAGATGCTGATTTTATTCTTGCTACTATCCATAGCAGATGTCAGATAATCACACATACACTGGTTCCAAACTTGTAATCATGGGACCGACACCCTGGGACATGTATACAGTTAGTTGAACCACTGATGCATACGTGCAGTCTTTAAAAGCAACTGGATGTGGCACATGGTGCTGAAGAGGAAGTATTTGAGGATTCCTGTGGTCAGTGCTGGTTTAAATGTGAAGATTAAATATTGATGATACAGGTGGATGTCTGTGGTATGAGCAGTAATATAAGCACATTTCTGTAGAAATAGGAAAAAGACGGACGACTTGAAGAACTTCACTTATGCCTATTTTACGATTAAGTCAAAATGACAGCAAACTTTATCTCAAGGCAGAATATAGTATAGAGTGCCATATCTTTAAAATACATCTCAATATTGTGTAAGAAGGACGCTTTGGAGGTAAAATCTTACTGCAGCAGCTTTTTGGTATATCTGGAACATACAAAGGCCCTTATTGGTTATTGGTCATCACTTCTAGGCATGTTTATATTAAAGTGGTTCAGTATTAATCAGTACTAAATACTACTCTCAAAAGAGGTTCAGTGTCCGAAATGAGTGTACCATACTACTTTCAGATTTGGTTCCAACAGAGAGGTGCACTCAAAGGGAAGTATAACACAGCAGTATACTGAAACATCCTAGTCAGGAGTAAATGAGAATTAAAAGAGAAACAAAAAATGCAATGTTTTCTGAAATGAAGCTTGTTCTAGTTCATCTGACAAACAGCTGTTTTGGTTTGAGAGAGAGTTGTGCGGGATGAGTCTTGCTCAGTGAATTAAAAACATGACATTTGCTGTATACACTGCATTAAACATGATTCAAGACGATATTGTCACATGCACATTTAAAAACACATTTAAAACCCTACCATGAAATTCCTTCACATTATTAAAAGCAACAATATAAAATGTTAAAAAGAGGTTAGATAAAAATAAACTAAATATTTATATATATATATATATATATATATATATATATAGTTTATTTTTATCTTACCTCTTTTTAAATTCAAAGCCTAAAATACCAGAAAAAAAATATATATATAACACTCTTTTACTGTCTTTTACAAGAATCTCTGAAACAAATTGTGTGGCATAAAAGTAAAACCCAACCTGTATCTTACCGTTTAGAAATGAGGCTTTTTGAATGACCGAATAAAAATTTATATTTTTGGGGGCTTTTACAAAGGAGGAAGGGAGACACTTGATCCATTGTCATGTATCCAAATCCAGATGTGTTTGATCGGCGAGAACGATCGGAGAGAAAACTTTTGAATGAGAATCTAAAGAGGTGCCAAATTGTTTCTAATGATTCTAATGCTCTGGTGCCGTGCTTTGCAGAAGAACAAACAAACATAAATTATAGCTCTCCCAACTTTTGACTGTTTGTGTTATGTGTGCATAAAAATAATCAAAACAAATGCCATGCATTAGTTGTGTGGACCAGACCTTGGCGTGCACTCACACTGTTACAGCCCAATGACTTTCTCATTAAGATATAGCAATACCAACAACCAAGCACTTAACACGCCACAGTCCAGGCACGGTTTCACACTTTTAAGAAAGAATTTACATAAATACTATTGATGCAAATTTGATTAAATACAGCTTCATTTGGCAGAGGTCATGGGGCATTGTACATCTCTGCACATGAGGCCGTCTTATACATTCAACTAAAACGGCATGAAGAAAGTAGAATACACAAACTTAAAATAAAAGGCAATACCATTTCACACATTTCTAAGGGTAAGCGATTTAGTGACTTTGAGCCCCTCTTTCTTTAATCACTTTAAAAATGAAGCTGATTAGCAGTGGTGGTAGGAGGCACATAGCGCGGCATATCTCTCTCCGCGCACAGCCTATTCTTTTGATGTTGTTGTTTTTCTGTGTTGCGCCGCCCCGTCATTTGAATATCACACAGTGAAGGGGCTCCTACTCGGCCACTTGCTGCGCCTTTGTTGCCGTGATTAAAGCAGGTGTCGCGCAGGGTTGTGTTTGTTAATGACAGTTTGCATTTAAATAGCTGTCACTCGTCTGTCGGGGGGAGGAAGGGAGGGCAAAATGTTTGTTTCCGGGGGCCTCCAACGTATTCGCCATGCATCTTTTTTACATAAGCTTAACCTAGCTTTGAAAATGAGTGAAAGTGTTTACTTGTTAGCATTTGTTTACAGCGCGGAGATCTGAATGCTTCCTTTTCAAGTACATTACTGCAAATGCAAAGGTGCTATAAATGCAAAGGTGAAAGGAAAAAAGCGTTTGGATCTGAAAGCGCTGAGACACTGTGACCCTTAAATCAGTCTTAAAAGCAGAAGCATTTTCACATCCGAGAATATAGATTTGAATAGGTTGTATGTAGTTGACTTATAATATTTCAATCAATGTTCACATTCATTGAATTGTTAGGTCAGTGAAGTCGAATGTCCAGCGCAGGGGAGTGCTAAAATATTGAATAGCTACAGTGGTGCCCCAGAGCATTCATATTCACAAAAGATTATTTAAATAAGCCATCTTAAGAGTACAACTATGTTTTTAGTGTTACTAATATACTATATCACACTTCTTTTACTGTTACACATGCAGAGGGCACTGAGTAGTATTATTTGGTTATATACAGAGACAACATGTAATTTGTATTAAGATGCAATTGTGTCATTAAAAATCAAATGGCTTAACATTGACTTATGAAGCTAAATAACACATAGTGGGTTAACAACCCACCATACACAATAAGGTAACTTAAATTAAATGTATCTGTCAATAGACTTATCTGCACTGTACACTCTTTATCTTTGCACTAGTTCCATCCACTGCACTGTTGACTTACGTAGTAGCTTATCGTTTATCTCTTTACCCTGCCCTATTTCATAATTTATAGACTTTTTGGAGCTTAGTGTATACAATCAATCTCTGTAATTTCAAATCCATGAAGCCTTCTGTATATTCCTTACCTATTCCATCGCACTAGTAACTTACTGCATAAGTCAATAAAGACTGCATATATTTTTCCTCCAATGTTCTGCAGTGATCGTTTGATTCCACTAGACGACATTCTCCAAATGGTAACAACCTTTTCTAAAGCTTGCTCTACTCACAGCGAGAGGTAGTTTTCACTGGTTATCAAACAAACTGTAAAGAGAGGATCTAAAAGTGAGGAATGTGCAGCTGTGACTGGTGTTGAATATGGGTTTTGCAATGGGTACCTATTGATTCAGAAGTAAAAGCCAAACAACTGCAAAAATGTAATATCATTTCCCATTTTTAAAAGAAGTATTACACACAACAAACACTGCCCTTATTGTCAGCTGTATAGCCCTGAATAATACCTTGTTTTATTGCAAAAAGATCTGGAAATGATAAGCCATTAACATTTAATTACTTTTTGCATTTCAGACCTATACTTGCTTCAATCCATCTGTGTACTTCAGCCTCCATCAGCCCTCGGCAGTGAAATAACAATGGGAAACACGAGCAATAAACTCCAAAAGTAAAAACTTGCAGAAGCACAAACTAATTGAGTGAAGGCAGCTGCAGAGAAAAAACACAAGCCCATGTCTGCATTAGTTTGTTGAGAAATTGAGGAGTTGATTTTTCTGGCTACAGCTGACATACATTCCCTGCATTGTACATTTGGAAGCTCCTATGAGTGTTCTGCTGTATATGTCATGTTTCCTAAAGTTTTTGTGTATTTTAAAAGTGTGTGTGAAAACAGGATGGAGCCCACAGAGACTGCATTGTGACACAGTGCAGCATCCTTTAAGTGGAAAGTGACAACCTGGTGGCAAACATGGCATGTTCTCTAAAAACGTGTGTTGTACTTGGCTTATTTTACCGGACACCTCAGCACATTCACTATTATGGAACTAGGTGAGTGATATTGGGCTAATATTGCAGAATAAGATTTGTGCTAGGTAAGATATGTGTATGTATGATTTCTGCATACATATTTGTGTGTGTTAAGGTCTCCGCGTGTACATATCTGTGCATGCTTGTTAAGATATACTGCGAGATTGTTAAGCTTTGTGTGAGTGATAGAAATGGTGTGTATGTGATAAGATTTGTGTATGTAATATGATGAGTTTTTGTACTAGTGTGCCACTTCTGACGTTAGTGCACACACTTGTACGAGCATGAATAAACAACAACCAAAGAAGAATCTGCCGGTTTCGAGTGCACTTGAGGCCTGTCTCTTCTCTGTGTTCCCAGGATTCATTTTCAACTTTGCGGCTAGCGTTGCTTAGTTTAAATCAGAACTTGAGAACCAGGTAAACCAGGGGTCTCAAACTCAAATGACTTGGGGGCCGCAGGAGGCAGAGTCTGGGTGAGGCTGGGCTGGATCAGGTATTCCACAAAAAAAGCTTTGTTAAATCCTCTCAAACATCATTACTAACAGTTCTTTAACTTCAATGGGTTCTTCTGAACCTGAGCTATCCTGAACTTAAATGGAATATTGAAGAACATGAATGAGCTGGCTGAGTGGCCCCATTGGATATCCACTCCCCTCGGTGATAGTGTCAACAGAACATCAGCGTTAATTTGCAGATTCGTCATGATAACAAATCTGCATGGATAGTGGCGATCAAATTGACATCAACTTTTAAACACATCAGCCCATTTCAAATGATCCAATGCCGGTAACATTGACTTTGTCAGCTCAAGGTCAAACATGCTCATTTCAAACCAAGCCTCTCCCATGGAACCTCTTAAATGGTCGTCGTGTAAGGGCGCCGCCATACGGTGATTTTACAGCAAAATACAGCGATATACCTCCGTCCACCAGAGGGCAGGCTCCAAAAGCGGAAATATAAGGAGAAACCCAATGGCGACTTTACAACAGTAAAACTCATGTTTACAGCCTGGTACAAAAGATGGCTCCGGTCTAATGTTTCTCTGCCTGCATCAAGCCCAGCCAAGGACCGGCCCCCAGGAGCCATATACTCCACTGTGATGGTAGGTTGGTTCAGTTCCAGCTTCCACAAAAAGGAACCTTCCACACACAACGTGGTAACGTGCCATTCATATAAAACTCGCAGTTCACACTAACATTTAACTTTCATATCGTCCTGCGGGCCACAAAATATCGTCTTGCGGGCCGCAGATGGCCCCCGGGGCGCGAGTTTGAGACTCCTGAGGTAAACAATACGCACATGCGTTACGTCATGTTCACTGAAACAGTGCAGAGCTTCGATCCTGAAACCTTCTACAGAGGCAACCGTGGCAAATTCAAATTCATTCTGCACATCGGGCTGTTGCTGATGCATGTATGGGTTAGAATTTTTTTTATCTGAACCATTGAAACCATTCTGCACTTTAATACACACACACAAATCTAAATGCAAAGTCCCCAAAGATTTTGCTGCAACAATAAGCCCTATGAAGTGAAAAAAATATTCCTTTATGTGGCATTAACTTCAATCAATTCCCGAATGATGTAGGACCCCGAAGTCAAGAACAATTGTATTGCCCTTGAAAACCAAATTTGTCTTTAGAATAATGGCCGCTAAATTGCTGTGTTTCATTGTTTAGCTGCCCTTGATAGGTCAGCAACAAACAGCCTTTCATTCATGAGCCACTTTCCATCATAACAAAGTTGGTCAAACACAGTGGAAAAGAGGAAATTGCCTTCTGGAAGTAATTAACCATAATCATGCTGGTCCCTAACTACAAAGACATTGGCTTACCTTTGCTCGTAATCACTACTTGTTTATGTGGACCCAAGGGTTCTTCAAATTAAATATAAGCAGAGGATTGAAACTGCAGGGGAGATGTAAAGCTCCTAAAATGGCTTTTGTCAGAAATTAGTATAACCCTTCCCTGCACCAAAACAAACTTTGATAGCTGCATGCAGCTTCTGATCCGTACAAATATGTATCCAGTCCAGTTCTAATTCTATTTGTTAGCGGAGAGAAACCAGGTTGCTCATTACACTCACCTATTGATCGCCTTATCCGGAGAGAAAGGAGATTAGCGGTCAACTTTCAACACCTCAATCAATAATCATCTCCCTAATTGGGTATTAGCAACAAGAAAGTGGACTCACTTGTCACATAAACAAGGAAAGAAAGGCTACAATTCACACTTTTCAAGGCGGCTGGTTCTTGGTTGTTATTCATCACAGACTCACTCACTCAGCTGCCTTCACTTTAAAAGTAAGGGTTAAGGCTATTGTCTTGGTGCTGTCTGGGAAATAGAATAATCCATGACTTACTGTATAATGCTGTAAATCCTATTGGACAGGGCTTTTTATTCATTTGTTGTCTTTCTGATGCACCCTTCAGGCTCTGTGAGCATAAGAAGTGTTTTTACATGGAATTAAAATACAATATATTGAGTGTGTTTGTATTTTTTTACTTCTTCACAAGGTCAGTGGCTCTCAAATGTTTCTTAGGCCTGCGGCAGACCTGGCAATAAAATGCAGACAAAGTGAATGTATATGTCTTAATCCAATGAGGGCCTTGGCAGTAATTTAAAGTTCTCTTAATTGGACAAACACACCTAGATAATTCATAGGAATATTACTGCATGTAGCTTACTAAGGTTTAAAAAAGCGCTCTGAGATTAAAAACACAAAGAGCAGTATTTAAAGTTTATCATTTAGACTGGTGAAGATACACATGTTTTAGTGGATGTTTTAGTCTCACACTGAAAAAGTCTAAAAGAAAAAGCCAATACAATGAAAATGCTAATATTACTTAATAGTTATTTTTCTCATAAAAAAAAAAAAAAGGTGGATGCTATTAAAGACCAAGACTACATTATTATATCATTAGTCTGAGTGGTGCACTGTGGAATAGTCTGGGCATTTAAACTCAGATAAGATAAGATATGACTTTATTGAGCCCACAGAAGGGAATTTCACTTGTTACAGCAGCTCTCAGATAACCTGACACCAGACTAGAACTGCTCCACAGTACATAGTCTTCTCCTTAGTACCATCTGCAAAGGCTCCGTTGAAAGGGTTTGTAAAAAGACAGGTACTTCAAATGAAAACCTGGTCGCTGGATTTATCAACCACAATTTTATCAATCAAAGCAGCGCAATGTTGGTTACGTTTGTAACGGTAGAACGTTTGCTACAGCTTTAAACCTAAAAGTTTGGCCAGGGTTTTGACTAATTCTCACTCAACTCGCAAATCTTGGGAGAATCCAGCTGCAGCGCTAGGGTAGCTCTCAAACAGCTAAGGTGCAAAAGCGTAAGAAGGATTTGCATGCAATAAAGATATAAATATACAACCTTAGAAGCAAAGTAAGAAAGCCACTAAGACCTAAAAAACTGTGAGCATAGTCTGACTAGTTTCTGCACGTGAACATATAGTGATCAGATTTAATGTGGAGTTGGATTCCTATGGAGATGTAAATATGTATTTCTAACTCATTTAAAAAAACTGAGAAGTTGTGTGTTTTTTTTTTACCAAATAATGTTAGAGCAGCATGCCATTGTACTTAAAGCAACACTAATTACCAGAAAATACATAGCCTCAATGAAGTTTTAGATAAATGCTCATGATTGGTCAGGTGGGATTGTTTTTCAGGGAAATAGGTTGAATGGGATGGCTATTAGACCCATTTCACTTTGCTAAGGCAGTGAATGGGTCTGGCTGGCCAGTGTGGAAAGTTTTACCTATCTATATCTATCTCATAGACCTTCTTTTACAAAATAGTGGACAATAGTCAGTAAAGAGCTGTTTTAACAGAAGCCAGTGTAGCTAAACATCGAGGACCAATCTATGTGGACTCACATGTAAGAATACATGTAAGTAGTAATTTGTGACTAAAAAGAGAAAGTCAAGCCGGCCCGAAGAGAGGCTTTGATTCTCTCCCTTTCCACTTAAAAACCCTTTGCATTCTTCTAGTGGTGCACTGCATTTATGTGTAATTGATTTGTACCAGCAACAGTGAATGCCATAAACTGTTCCGCATTCGCATACTCCCATCTCACACCATGTCTCCCATCTGCTTCCCATCCTATCCGAGAAGATTCGAGAAAAGCACAGCGTCGCACAGCTTCTCACCTCATCTAGATAATTGAAACAAATGCCCGTTTGAAAGAGAGAGTGTCTGCTTAATTTGGAGACAAAGCTATTCGAAAACGTTTTTCGGAGGCAACAGCTCTCAATTAGTATATATCTGAGCGGCAACCTCAGTCAGTCTGGAGGCAGTGGAACATGGTGTCACTGCCTGAGAAGTTGTCGAATAAACACCAAACAGTGACGGGAATACATTAGTTTTAATTGGTGTGTGGTCGACAAATCTTTGGCAAACTGAGAACATGTCTCACAATGAAAAAACATGGCTTGTGCTTGAGAATAACATGTTTATATTGTGAAGGATCAAGGCCTTGTGAACAGCCGTGGAAAAGAGCTGCAAGTCTGACAGCAGAAAAATTAACTGTCATGTGAGTGGGTGTAGCTGGTAGGCTTATTTAAGGTTGAACTATTTAAGGTATTCTTCCATTAAATACCTTATTACAACGAGAACACTTTTACAAACCTAAACAGAAACACTGCCTCTATAATGATCTGAAAAATGCCTATCCTATTCTACAAAACATGCATTGTGAAGAAACTACTATTAGGGCGGACTGCATAGTAAATATGTGGCTCCACAGGGAGGGATGGTGAATATAAAGTAAAGAGCGGCTGCAGGCTGTGTCTTTGTATCCCATTCTAAAACTTTTTCCATGCTTGTTTTTTTTCTATCCCTCACTGTTTTCTGACACTGCAATTAAATGGCTATATTTTTCCCCGAGCCTTGCAATGTTTTCTTCTCTCTTCTTTGTCTACCGCCGCTACCTCACAATGCATATGAAAGCTGCGATTCTTTGATAACATAAACACCCCTCAACGTTAACTGGCTAGCGTTTTGCATTGTGTTGCATTCACCTGACCTACACCTCGGATTTCTTTTCGGCTAGAAGCTATAGGTCGTGGCTAGACTCGACGGGAGGTGACATTTATGCAGACTAGCGGCCCATGCCTTAAGCGGGTGATGATTGCAGAGGAAACTGCAGCACCCCTTTCCCCTCTACCGGTTCATCGGTCTCCCAAAGGAACGCTGGTAAACACTGCACATCAACCCCTGAAGCCAATTAGCCTGCAAGATCAGCCCAGCGAGAGAGCCTGCTGCAAAAAAGAGAGGGTGACTTAATTCAAAGAGCAGACCGGAGAAGAGTTCAGCTAGCCTAATCGCTAAAAAAGCCAGACCCAAGGGTACGATCCACGCTTTAAGGAGTATATTGTTTATTAAAAGCTAGCTCAGTGGTGATTTTATATAATAATGTGTTATATGGAAAACAGCGGCAAGAGCAAAAGAGGAGGTAGTACTGAGAGGCTGACCTGAAAAGACACCTCCACCCACAGAGATTCCATCCACACAACAGCACAAGGCTACGATTGCAATGTAAAAAAAATAATAATTTGGATAATCTGATTTTATTTTTTAGTGGTCGCAGCCAGTGCAAAGCAAATTGGAGGACGTGTGATGAAACTGGGGTTATCACACGAATCACACAATTGTTAATTAGGATCGCAGTGTATCCAGGCAACGGCACAAAAGCACTAAGTGAAATGAGCTGTTTAGCAGGCTGCCGTTCCGATACTCATCTGCTCCACGGTTGACCTCTGACCTGGACAATCACGTTGCACTTGTCGCTTTGTACCTGTTGATACTGACACCAGGACATGGCTGCAAGAATTGCTACGTGAGCTGCAAGTGTGGCTTTATTATTTCTTTATTTTAACATTACATTTTTTTCCCCTGGCATTTCATTTATATTCAGCAAAACGGTAAAGTGCATTTACTTAAAAGTTTGCTATCTGAATGTGTGCATTGCCTGGTGAAATAGTGCATTGCCATGAGTAGGTGAAGGTAAGTGTGGTCTCACTGTATACCTTAATTGATCAGATCAAAACATATATTAACTTTAGTTGTTCAAAGAATCACAGATGACAGTTCAGATATGAGACAAAAAATTGTCGACGCTGAATTCTATAGCATTCTCTTGAGTGGTGACATGGATGTTTTAAGTTTCAACCAAAGCAGTAAGATTTTCTTGTTGTAAAAATTTGGTTGTGTTTTTTTTTTTTTTTATTTCCACCCATCTGACACCCGTATGGCAGTCTGGGGGACAGAGCGTTCCCTGATTCGAATGGAAGGCCCAGCCACAGCAGGGTGCAGGTTGCAGAGCCATCTGAGACACATGGTGGACTGTATAAATAAACTCGACTTAAGTGGAATTGACTTGACTACTCGAGGATAAATTTGCAGTCAGCTCCCACTCTTTGTCTTCTTGCCTGCAGCGCTGTCCTGATGCTTCCCAGACGTCATTATACCAAAGTTCCAGGCAGCCTCAAATGCCGCTGAGTGGATCCATCCACTGTAGCCTTTTTTTTTGTTATCCTCCGTGTCATGATAGTTGATTGTGGACTTTTGGCTCGACACAGGCCATAAACCTTCACAGACACAAGCAGCCTAACAAGACTTAAGGACCCCATACGGCAGCTTCCTTCTCTTTATTTTTCCTCTCTTTGCTTCCAAAAATGAGGAGCTTCTCCGAATATGTGACTATAAAAGTAGCCTGTGCGTCCCTAAGGATACTGAGCTTGCACGGTCTGCCAGTCTATCACACAGGAGCACACTGCTTTTGTGACAAACTGGCAGACTAACATCTTTCATTCTTGTAGCTCCTCTGTGCTCATCTTCGTCTTGCTAGACAATCCCGCACAATAACCTCGGCGCTCAGTGCATGACTACACAGTGTTCCCCGAATGCTTTCTGTTGATTCTATGTAGCGCACGGGTGGATATCAGCTCTCAAACATTCCACATTCATTAAAAATTGTGTTGAATACTTCACCCGGGCTGTCAAAACATCACAAAAGGTCAGAATGCAGATTTAATTACTTTTGTGTTGGAGGCAAGTTGAATAACAGCACAACCCGTTTTTTGCAACTGTAAGATCATTTGCCTGCTGGCGAAAAAGTCATGCTTTCTCAGAGCAAGATGGTGAGTGGATATAGGAGGATACACATTCTATTTTAACAGGTGAGCAGCCTGGCCATCCTCAAATCCTTCAGAGGCTGTATCCATTACAAGATCCATGAGAGGTGGGTAGAGGCAGAGAACATAGAGGCACTGCTTCACTGCACACCACACATTTTCCACTTTACACTCTAACTGGCAATTGTTAAATTCACACTTGTGTCAGTCTCCTTCACGATTTAGAGCCCTGTCAGGTGTCTCCTCACGGACAGAACTCCCACTTTTACTGATGTCTCAAAAATGAACTAGAGAGCTAATT
This sequence comes from Perccottus glenii, assembly GCA_024416835.2. NCBI lineage: Eukaryota > Metazoa > Chordata > Actinopteri > Gobiiformes > Odontobutidae > Perccottus > Perccottus glenii. The sequence continues at coordinate 11,414,252 of CM044558.2, forward strand.
CTGTAGTCTGCGCATGTTGCTTGAACTTTTTTTTTTCCTTTTCCCCGTATTAAACAGCGATCTTAAAGATTCATGAGGGAACCTGCATTCAAACAAGCTTAATATCCGTCCTGTTTCATACAGACTGGCAGAGGGAGGTGAATCATTGTGCCCCTGTGAGTTGGAAGTGCCCACGTATGCAAATGTGTGTATTGGTGCAATAGATTATTCAAATGTGTGGACGTTTGCCTTTGGGGGTCGCCCCGCTGCAGAGTTGTGGTCACTGCCCTTTCGTTGTGTGTTTTCTCTCCAGAGTCAGGGAGTGGTGGTTGTTTTCTGACTCACCGGTGACACACGGTTGACATGAGGTGACACAGTCTAGCCAGTGGCTCTGCAAACCGCCTACACATGAGCAGAATGGATGAACGGACAGTCCACTTCAGTTTTTTTAAGGACTTTGCTAAATAAAAATTCCCTTAAGATTAGGGTCTAGCATGTGTGTCATTATTACAAACTAGTGAAAGGTGTTTGGTGTCCGACAAGGATGCGTACTGGCATCCTTGAGAGGCATTGAGAGGCAGCAAGTCCGCAAAGACCTAAATTACTTTAGCCACCAATAAACAAATGGCAAACAACTGACTGCATGTGTGTCCTGTCAGTTAGTGGGTAGGGAACATTTGCATTATTGGCTCACTATTTTGCTGTGCTATTTATATCAGCATTTACAAGCTCAGAGTTTTTCCGGTTCCGCTGAACACGGTTACTGCGGTGCCTATGCTCATGTTTGACTTTGAATAAAATTTATAGCGTAACTAGCATTTTCCTTGACAGTGTGGACAAAGATGAAATATTAAAAATAAAAAAAAACTGTGGAAACAAAAGATTGAGAGACTGACTGTGAAGATCTAAATATGATACTTTTATCAAATCTGTCATTGAGCCATTCACCCATATTTGTTATCTCTCATTAACAGGCGTTATTCCAGATAACAAGATATTAAAAAACAAAACATTTTAAACAATAGTCAATATGGGTTTAGGAAAAGCACTCCACAGCAATGCCAATCATTGAATAGAAATGACTGAAACAGAAATAAATAGTATTTTTTTTTTTTAAATACTTAAAAAAGTTTGATATAATAAATCATAAAAGACTACTTCAGAAACTTTAATGGAAATCAGAGGGATAGCCCATCAGTAGATCAAAAGCTACCTGGAAAATAAAAAACAATATGTACAAAAAAATAATATTAAATCAGATACTTTATGTGTGACATTAGCTGGGGAGTACCCCAAGGCTCAGTTCTTGAGCCTAAATTATGTATTACTCATTAACATTAATGATTTTGTAAACGCATCTAAAACACTGGAGAGCATTCTTTTTGCCGATGATACAACTCAATTTTATTTTGGAAAAGATATACAAGAAGTAACAAAGGTGGTAAACAAAGAGCTTGAAAAAGTAAAACACTGGCAATAAAATAAATAATAATTAAATAAATTAACTATTGACATAAAAATAAAAAACATCAAATTATTGGCATGCAAAACCTATTTACAGCCTATATTTATATAACACAAAAGGGCCATAAAAGTTATTGTCAGTATAGAGATCCATCAAACCCATTATTTGTAAAAATTAAAGGTTCTAAAGTTCCATGATTTAGTTAATTTCAGTATTCATTATTCAAATAATGTATGAAGCAAGCAACAAAACGTTACCATTAAACATTCAAAAGAGGTTTGAAAAAAGAAATAGTCGGTAAAAACTTAAAGGAAGTGATATCTTTAATAAACCCAAATTTAGGACCAGAATAAGGGAACGGAGTACAGGAATAAGAGGGATTAGCCTGTGGAATGAAATATACAGAAAAATAAGAGTAAAAAACAATCAAGATATTTTAAAATCCGGAACACTGGAGATGTATGGAGGGGATGGTTAGGTTGGTGTGGGTGCAAGTTGATTTTTTTGACAAATTGTCAACAATGGCACCAAAAAAGAGTAATGTAATAATGGAGGACAAAATAATAAAAGTTTCACACCCAACAATAAACTATAATGGACTTAATGTGTGAAGAGCTAAAGAAACTAACCAAGGAATAAGACAAGAGTATCGTTTGGCAGACATAGAATACTACACATGGCTGAATGATTTAATAATCACTGAGCTGGAAGTTGAACCGCGGACCAAGAAGCCGTGGTGACAGAAGGGGAACCAAGCGAGCTGGACCTACAGTAGAGTCGGTTGAGCAACAGGTAGTGCAATTCATGTAAAACAACGGCATCGCTCAGGAGACCCGGGTTATAGAGGCCTGCCACCCGTTGCCTCGCAAGGACAAGCAAAATAAAATAGTAATACCAAGGTTTATAAGTAGGAAACAAAAAAGATCACTTCTCAAGCAGGGAAGAAAACTCAAAGGGACAAACGTATACATTAATGAACACAGAAAAATGCTGACATTGCCTGAGAAGCCCATCTACTGAGAAAGCAACACAAGATACAATCGACTTGAACATCCAATTGCAGGGTGTTCGTCAAACTGAATGGAATACCAGAGCAGGCAAAATATTCTGGCTCAAGGAGGGCCATGAACTGGACAGATATAAATGAATAAACAGGTAATTAATGATATTGACAATCCTCTACTTATAACAGACACTCATCACACTGACTCATTACTAACTGATAACGTGGACGTTCTGGACAAACTGGAAATATTTGTAAACCAGAAAAGTGGTGGTGGTGTTTCACTTTCTGTTGACAAAAATCTGAATGCCAAACTGGTGGACAACATGACTTTAGCAATTGATAATCTGTTTGAATGTATCACAGTTGAGATTAGGGAAAAACACAAAAACATACATGTTTCTTGTATGTATATAGAGCGCCAGGTTACCACCCAGCACTCTATAGTGCCAGCATGGCGTTCCATATTGTCCATAGACAATATGGAACAAATCAATACAAACCAAAATCCTAAAGATATCTTTATATGTGGGGTATTCAACATAGAAGTGTATTTAAACAACTGTATGATACCAAAACAATACATGAATATACCCAGAAAAATAAATCTGGCCCATGGATGACAAAGGGATTAGTTAATGCATGTAAGATTATTAAATGTGGGGTCCCCCAGGGATCAGTACTGGGGCAAAAACTAATTCTGATTTATATCAATGATTTATGTCTTGTATCAAATCAATTAAAATTGATCTTATTTGTGGACAATATCACTATGTAGTATTCAAGTAATAACATACAACTAATGGTAACTGAGATTACAACAGATTTATACAAAATGAAGGAATGTTTCAACAGTAATAAGCTATCATTAAATATAAAAAAAAATACAAAAATGATAATATTTAGTAAGCTTAGGAAAGATAAAAAAAGAGATACTAATTGATAAAGTAAAAATAGAAAGAGTTAATGAGCAGACATTTCTGGGTTTAATCCTCAGTCACAATGTTAGTTTGAGACCACACATAGAAAATATTTGCACAAAAATGGCAAAAAGTATTTCCATAAAGAGTAGGTGTAGACATGTATTAAATCAGAAAGCTCTCTCCATCTTATATTGTTCACTCATCCTACCAAAAATGTATTACCTAACTGAAGTCTGGGGAAATACCTTTAAGAGACCTTTAGAGATATTATACAAACAGAAAAAAATGTTATATAAAAAATACAAACCCGATTCCAAAAATGTTGGGACACTCTACAAATTGTAAATAAAAACAGAATGCAATTATGTGGAAGTTTCAAATTTCAATATTTGATTCAGAATACAACATAGATACCATATTAAATGTTGAAACTGAGACATTTTGAAATGTAATGCCAGATATTGGCTTATTTTGGATATCATGAGAGCTACACATTCCCAAAAAGGTTGGGACAGGTAGCAATAAGAGGCCGGAAAAGATAAATGTACTTATAAGGAACAGCTGGAGGACCAATTTGCAACTTATTAGGTCAAGTGGCAACATGCTTGGGAATAAAAAGAGCTTCTCAGAGTGACGGTGTCTCTCAGAAGTCAAGATGAGCTTTCCCCAAATGCTGCAGCAAAAAATAGTGGAGCAATATTAGAAAGGAGTTTCTCAGAGAAAAATTGCAGAGTTTTAAGTTATCATCATCTACAGTGCATAATATCATCCAAAGATTCAGAGAATCTGGAACAATCTCTGTGAGTAAGGCTCAAGGTTGGAAAACCAGACTGGATGCCCGTAATCTTCGGGCCCTTAGACGTCACTGCATCACAAACAGTAATGTTACTGTAATGGAAATCACAACATGGGCTCAGGAATACTTCCAGAAAACATGTCGGTGAACACAATCCACCGAGCCATTCGCCGTTGCCAGCTACAAGTCTATAGGTCAACAAAGAAGCCATATCTAAACATGATCCAGAAGAACAGGTGTTTTCTCTGGAGCCAAGGCTCATTTAAAATGGACTGTGGCAAAGTGGAAAACTTTTCTGTGGTCAGACCAATCAAAATTTGAAGTTCTTTTTGGAAAACTGGGATGCCATGTCATCCGGACTAAAGAGGACAAGGACAACCCAAGTTGTCATCAGCGCTCAGTACAGAAGCCTGCATCTCTGATAGTATGGGGGTTGCATGAGTGCGTGTGACATGGGCAGCTTACACATCTAGAAAGGCACCATCAATGCTGAAAGATATATCCAAGTTCTAAAACAACATATTCTCCCATCCAGACTTCGTCTCTTTCAGGGAAGACCTTGCATTTTCCATTTCATTTTTCCATTTTTTCTATTCCATTTTTTGCTGCGAAGAAGAAGGATCCGGTTCTGAAATGGCCAGATCTTTTACCCATAGAAAACATGTTGTGGTTGTTTTGTGTTTCATCTGCTTTGTTATAGCAAGTGTTGATTTGTTTTTAATGCCAAAAGGGGTAGGCAAAATAAATCTTTGACTTTGGCCTACACCCTTTCAGTCGTATAATTGTTTGTTTAAAAATATTTTTCTTTTATTGACTGAAAATTTTTTTTAAAACATACTTTTTTTTAAAAGCTACAAGTGACTGGATACTTAATATTACAAAGGACGAGGTTTAAACACTGATGCCTAACCAAGTTTTTTTTACTGCCTCTTGTGATTTTAGCTTGCATGCTTGTATAAGTGAATAGGGAATACTGCTGCTTTTGTTGCCGCTGTGGAAAGAACTTAGTTAGTTAGTTAGAACTGAGTTTTTAAATGGTTTGTGGAAAGGCCTAGTCTTTATCTCAGACTGTTTTTTACAGTTCATTATGAGTACGCCATTTTTACTCTGAAATTATAAAGTGGAATCTATTGAACGCATATAGTCTGTAAATGCACTGTGAAAGATTGCCAAGATGAATAATCTGAATTATCTCTAAAGTTGGAAGTGTCTCGTTTATATATCATGGAGGGTTATATACTGTATATATGTGTTGTGTAAAATGTATGATTAAAGTAGATAGATTTTGAAGCAACTGTAAAAATTCAAAAGTTGAGACCTGCCACTTCTTCTGGATTAAAGTGCAAGTTAACGTCTGTCCATTTTTTACCATGCTTATTTGTCAAATTGTGACTAATAAAAAAACCTTCCCCCATTGCAGTTTGATCCATCTGCCACCGGTCCAAGGCTGTAACTGCTAATTGCTAACGCCTACACAAGCACAGGCTGGGATATTGATTCCTCATCTTCACATCTCAAACAATTTGAATGACACTGAGAGACCAGTGCAGACCGACCAACCCATTACAGGCTGTGGGGGTGATTTACTGACGGTGTGTACATAATGTACTGCAAAGTCCTTAGATTGTAACACCTGAGGAGAGGTGACAAGTGGGAACACACTCTTACTACTCCCGCACACTTCCAAAGTGAAGCATCAGCAGATGTAATTAAATCGGGGATTTTCAAAAGCAAAGATGAAGTGTGTATTTAATGGATCGATAATGATGGACAGACAAGACAAAGAAGATTAATCAAAGTGCTGAGAAAAAAGAGCACTTAGGCAAGCAATTAATATGTCAAAGAAAGCTTGCAGGGACAAAAAATCAGTTAAAATAAATGTAAGAAGGGTGTAGTGGGCTATTACTTAGGATTATCATCATTGATTTTGTCTGTATCTGCGTGCGAGTTTGATGTTAATATCCTTATTGATTCTGCACTTTTGAGCAGCTTTTGATAGACACCACTCATGCATTGCATCTCATAAAACTTACACTTTCAGTTTTCATTAGAATGTCCGGACTATTCCCTCATTTCCTCAAGGAGGGTTATGAACATCGATCGGCTGCAGATAGAAAGTACTCGTTCCTGCACATGCGCTGATGAAATGTGTCTCAACTTTTTTTGTTGTTTTTTTGTTTTTCTGCCAGCGTAAGAGTGCATCAAAAAACAACTGGGAATACAAAGTCAATATGGCTGCCGGCCAGGACACGCTAATTTATTTGGCTTTGCTTCAGATGTTTTGCATAACATGACTTAAACCCGACTGACAAAAGTCAGAGGGAAAGGCATAGATAGATGTGGGAGTGGAAGCCGAGTTTAGCATGCGCAGGTTATGAATAATAATCACTGCAAAATGGAAACTCTGTTGAGCAGTACTGGATGTACATACAGCTCTAAAGTAATTACATTGTTTTACATTAACAAAAAAATAATATAAATAAATTTTTAAAAAAGCTTTAACTGGCCTTTATGTGGTAATTGACACAAAGAAGTACAACATAGTACAACACACACACAAAAAAAATGGATTTAGAATACCTATCCAGATTCACAGCCAATGAACAAAAATTTAAATTCAGTTCAGTTATATCAATTGATGTGGAAAGACTAACTAATGTTGGCTCACAGGGAATGCCATCAAACAAATTGGAGAGTTACAAAACACAACCCTTTTGAGTAGCTTCAGTAACCGGTTTGAATCATGCCCTGCTCACTTCCTGATACTCTTAAAGGGCCAGCAGACTTTACTAATTACTATCTATTAGAGCCACAACAATACCACCTTTTTTCCCCCAATTATTTTAACAATTATTCTTTTTTTCTCAAATGTGTTTCATGGATTCTGTGCCTGTCATGACTAATTACATTAGACTGACTGCTCATGGCTCTATCTGAACTTCTGAGTTTACATGCAAAGAGAGAACTACAGTATTTAGTGTGCAGTGCCCCACTTAGACACAGCAGTCATGTGGTGCTGCCATTCTAGTTGGACTAAGGCAACATTAAAACCCTGAGTATGGTCTGACTATGAAAATACTAAAAATTTTGTTCACTTACATGTAACCACAATTACTAGGAATTGTCCCGTCCTACCTCACATTGTTCCAGACAATGTCATTCTGGGTTGCTATGTTTCTTCGCACCTCTTGTGTGGGGTTCTTGTTGTGAAAATATAAACCCAACAATCCAACAACTGAACTATATAAAATGTAATATTACAAATGCATTCCTATGGGACATTGCTTCCCAGACAATATTATTCATATCTGAGAAAAAGAAAACACTAACAACAAGAAACATACTTACATACATACTTACTGCAAAATCTTATATTACCATGCAACGTCTTAAAAAAACAGATACAAGCATCTACAATTGTTTTGATTATTCCTAAGACATGCAACACTGCACTAACAACCAGCAATTACAGTTATTATATGTTTTTTATAAAAAGTAGCCATTAAAACCAACCCCTGACTTGTATTCTCCTAATGCACACAGCCAATAATGCAACCACAAATTATTGTCTTCTGATCGCCGTTTTGATTATTGCATCGTTGTTGACTGTGGTTTTATTTGCTGAACCCACAGGATCTGCCGACTCAATCTCCCGCAGCCTGCTTTGTTTCGGGCTCTACTGAAGCAGAAAAAGTGGATTCTTAGTGGATATCTGGGGGGTTTACCTTGTATGATGTGCTCTCATTTTTTTCCCCCAACTCTACGTATTGAATTCCAACACATTTACAGGCACACTCAATGAAATAAATGCCAGAGAATTAGGAAATCAAGCAGAAACACAGCTTTCCATCTGCACTATTGATTGCATACTTTAATATACAGCGCCTTCTATTGATTGCTGATTATGTAAGCATATCATTTAAGTGTTTTTGCAGATTTAGTGATTGCTTAAACTCCTCTTCATAAAGCAAAGTGTCTATAAAACAAATGTTGAGTTTGATGAACAGGTCGCATACATTATCACCTTTTGTTTGTCGAATAATATTTCTGTGCTAATGCCTTTCCCAATTAGTCCTTTCAAAGTAAGTAATTATTCACACAACAGATGCACTGTTACTCCAACGGCATGTTGTTTTGAGCTGCAAAGGTCGATTATCACCCTCAAGTATTTACTCTAATGAGATGGTGCTGCGAACCTCAACCAAAAACAATGACATGCAAAATCCCAGCTCCAAACCGTAAGCCATATCATTGTCAAGCTTATAATAAGGCTTTAAAAGGAGTGCAACTATTTTCCAAACACCTTTCTCCTGAGTTGTGCGGTTGATACGACACAGTTTTGTATGGCTAAGCCCATAAGTGTCTGCTACGTAAACAGGGAGTCATAAGTGTCAAAAAAAAAGATTTGTAGCAGTGCACAAGGTTTGTAACCTTGCGTTTGCAAATGCACAAAAACTCATCATGAACTGCTTCAAGCAACGTACACAGTTAAGCACTACATTGGGAACCAAAGCTGAGGGACTTTGAAAGTGGTACATTACAATACACTTATTTGGTAAGCTTCATGAAAGGGTTGCACAATGTTGAATATTGTGTTGACATAGTAAAAGTTCAATTGGATGATATAAAGAAACATAAACCTTACGGTAGCTTACGCCTTACACTCTGGTCAAACTAATTTCACCACTGCTAACACTGATTTAATGTTTGGATTGGTTAATTGTTTTGAAAAAGTTTCAAATGCAGAATTAAAAAATGACATGACGTTATTGTGATACAAGCTGTTGTTTGCAATATGGATGTTGATATTTCAATGACAATAAATTTGCAATATACGGTGCCCTACTTTATATCCCTTCTGGCCATGAAAACACCTCCAAAAGCACGCTGCACTGACCTGACCTGTATTGTACCGCTCCAGTGGATACCTGCCTAAAGGAAGGTAATGGCACAGCTTTGCAGACAGCATCTGCAGCACACCGCAGTCACATTATGAGCAACAACAAAACAATGATAGACATTTACACTTACATACTTTAAAACAAAAATTCTAAATGAAAGTTTTTTAAGGGGTGTCAGGTTATTCTCTATTTTTTCTTTTTTATGTTACACCCACTTGGTTTGAACAGTTGACATAAAACACTGATGTTTTTTCTAAAGAATTAATTCACATTAGGGCTGCAGCTATTATTTTAGTAATCAAGTAATCTAGCGATTATTTGGTCCGATCAATCAAGTATTCGGATAAATAACGTAACTGCATATTTATAAAAAGTTAGCAACAGTTCAAATTAACAGATATAACACGTAGGATTTTCTGTTTGAAATTACATTAACATGTATTTATTCTTGATTGCACATCCATCAGCATTGTAATAGCACTTCCATTTCATATGACATGTGCATTATAAAGACTAAAAAGCTATTAAATAAATAAGAAAATACATAAACAGAAATGCTGTCTGATAGATTAAAAAATATATTCAGCTTATTTAGAATATCACATCAACAAAAAGCCAAGATATTACAATAATAATCTAAATGAATCCAAATGAATGTACAGACTGATAAAAATACATTGTTATCAGAATCTAGTTTCCATTCACTTAAAAAAAGAGAGTACCTATGAGCCTATTTTACAGACTCCGAAGAACCTGTCATTCGAATGAGGACTTCACTGAAAAGGCCAAAAACATGAAAGTAAGGTTTGCTCAACAAGGATATCAAGATTTATGGATCCAAAATACCATATGAACAGGCTTTGAAAAAGACTACAAAAAGATGAAAGCAATTCTCTGTCACTTGAATAACTCAATATTCACCCCACTCTGTGTCCATCTTCAAAAAACATTGGCACATTTTGACATCTGACCCTGAACTGTCTACAATGTATCAGCACCCCTCTTTGTAAAAAGGTGGGGCAAAAACTTGAAAGACTCTCTTGTCCACTTCAACCTAAGGGTCACCACCTCTGTCCCCCATTCCAAATGGGAATTATCGTTGTGGTAATTGTGCACAGCGCCATTATACTATTAAAAACAGTTCTTTTCAACATCATCATACTGGAAATCAAATCAATAAGGAAGCACTTTGAGTTACCCAGTGTATGAATTGTGCTATATGCATTATGCCTAATGTCATCACTTGTGCCTTATTTAATGCACTGCTCGTGTGGCTTGGCCTATGTTGACAAAACCACCAATTAATTAAGACAGAGAATAAGTGAACATAAGAGCTCGATTCGCAAGTTTCGCGTTTTTGTGGCATTGAACAAGTCCCCCCAAGATCCAGGGGTGCATGGGGACCATGATAAAATTTTAAAACAGTGGGAAGTCTAGTGGACTCACTCCAAACCTATAGTTCTAAATGATATAAACTTTAGCATATTCCTCTTAAATGTACAGTTGTGCTTGTACGTTTTTATACCCTGGCAGAAGCTGTGATTTGTTTTTGGCCACATCTTCCGGGATGCAAACAAAAACCCACAAACAACTTCTGCTGAAATACTTGACTCTCTAAAAAAAGGGGTTGTGGCTGTTTCAAGATGCAGATTAAGGAGGCACTGGAAGAAATATGGGATGCATGGTCGAGAAAGCCATTACTACACAAAAGCCACAAAGCATCCCACTTACAGTACATCAAACAGCTCAGAGACAAGCCTCAAAACTTCTGGAACAAAGTCATTTAGAGTAATGAGACCAAAATTTACCTTTTTTTACCACAACCATAAACATTACATTTGAAGAGGCGTCAACAAGGCCTTTGATGAAAGGTACACCATTCTTACTGTAAAACATGGAGGTGGATCTCTGATGTTTTGAGGATGTGTGAGCTACAAAGTCACAGGAAACTTGGTCAAAATTGATGGCAAGATGAATGCAGCATGTTATCAGAAAATACTGTAAGATTTGCTCTCATCAACCCGAAAGTTGCGCATTGTACTTGGACGTTCCAACATGACAATGATCCAAAGCACAAGATCAAGTCCACCTGTCATTGGCTACAGCAGCATAAAGTGAAGGTTCTGGACTGACCATCTCAGTTTCCTGACCTCAATATCATTGAGCCACTTTAGGGAGATCTCAAACGTACAGCTCATGCAAGACACCCCAAGAATTTAAGGAACTGGAGGCTTTTTGTAAAGAAGAATGGGCAGTTTTACCATCTGAGAAAATAAAGAGCCACAACGATCACAAAAGACCTCAAGCTGTCATTGATGTTAAAGGTGGTCATACACAGTATTAAGAACTGGGGTGTGTAAACTTTGGGTAGTTTCTGTTGTCATTATGATTTAAACAGAGTAAACACAATTGTTTGACAAAAAAAGGCTTCATCCAACCACTAACTATGAGTGAAAAAAAGTATTCATATATTCATATTCTCTGAAGAATGGCTGAAAAAATTTTTAAAAATCACAAATTCTGCCAGAGTATGTTAACTTAAGAGCACATTTAGCATGGCCAACTCATCCTTCATGTCAAGTCAGAGATGTTTACCTTCCCTCACACTCCCAACCTCTTACATTTAGTCCTCTGGAGCTCTCCGGGAAACATCAGGTGTGCTGCTGAAGGCTAACAGCTGATCCCTAGTGTCTACAATTTGCCCGTTAGCTGTTTATTTTCAAATATTGAGGCTAACCAAGGGGAAGAAAAAGGCTTCAGGTCTTCTTTACCCTGAAAAAGTGTTGAAGCAAGATAATAAAATAAACAAAAATGTGAATTTAAAAAAATGTCACAGTTAATAAGGCAGTCCAATGGCATCCAGTTCAGTCTAATGTAAGTACTGTATACAAGGGTTATTTTGTAACCCATAAACATATAATTTGTCAGAATTCTCTGCTATGTTTGTTTGGTCTTGTCAACAATGCAACATTTTTCTTTTTTATTTACAGTGTTCTCAAAAGAAATATATTTCAACAAAGAACAGATACAGAATACTTTTAATCTCATTTACATTCAATATTCTTCATCTAGAAATTCTTTAAGACATACAGTATTTCATTACAGTGTCAATTATTCTAAGTAAGTTAGGGGCACGTTTAATAAGCTCATCTTCAATCATTATCTAACGTTAACCATTAGCTAATGTTAAATAAGGAGCAAAAAGTAAAATAAAAGTTTTGCCCATCTAAATATAAAGCTTGTATGATTTACACAAAGTAACTTTATGCAAGCTCTTCATCCTTTTAAAGTTATCTTAAATTTTATGTTGCATTTTACATTATAGGCTACATAAATATGATATTAACCAAACAGTAAAACCCATATTGTCTATTATTATATCTGACGGTTTTGTATAGTTGACGGTGAAGTGATGTGGTCTCAATTATAAAACTGGGTCAAACAATCAAATAAATAAAAACCTGGTCTTGAGTAAATATGCAGCATTGACTTTTATCAACCACTGTTCTGACCCCTGTGACATTTACTGCACGGGCCTGCCAGGCAAATTCTACCATGTGCAACTGCGGGCGAGTTCAGGCAAATGTTAAAACCCACTGCATTAGCAAACATTATCTGCCACGGATGTTGTTCCAGTCACCTCATACGTGACGAATGGAAGAGCTCCCTATACTAGAATAAAACGCTACAAAATGGTGTTGCAATATCCCATCTAAGCCCAGACACAATGAAATACCACACACCTCGCCTTGGCAACAGCAGATGTTTAGTGGCCTGGGTAATTACATGGAGAAATAGCTGTAATTTATGTTTCCAAATCAAACGCGGTTCCTCCTTTCTCTATCTCGTGCTGCTATCATATTCATTGTGTCTGGCTTCTTTAAGTGCTGATGTTCTGCCACTGCTCTTCTTAGCTTTTCTTTCATCTCATCTTGGTTCCCTTTTTGAGCTCAAAGCCTCCTCCATGACCACAGCAAAAGTAGCATAATGAAAAAACACAAATCAAAAGTGCTTTTTAGTTTTCCAGCACAAAAGAATCCCCCAGATTTCCATGTATATGTGATCACTTTAAGTGCACATTAAGTGAGGCTGTCATTTAACTGTTGTGTATCACTGACCTCTAGTGGTGTTAAAACAAACCTAATAAATTGTGTAAACAGCCCCTCATGCTGAAATGAAGAGGGTGAGGCAGTAGGCTAACGTTAACTGTAAGTAAATTATATGCTTCTTGACAAGAGTGACTTGGCGTTGAATGTTGCCTCTAATAGGGATCAGATAATTACAGTGAGACGAGCAGAAGGGTAGAGAAATTAATTTGGTGAGTGGAGACGCGGTCAAAATAACCATCACTCTCCCTGACACTAGCAACCGTGGGAATTAAAGCATTAAAAAAAAATCTACAGCTAAGTACAGCTAGGAAAAAAGAATAGCCCACAATGTTATGATGTTACGGAGTTTGTTTCTTTACTTGATGTTGGAATGAGTGGAGGTGTCATCTTGCCTTAAAACAAGTATTAAATGATGTCCATGATTCTTACAAAGCACTAATATTGGTCCCCAGTTGACTTAAAGGGAAAAATACAGGGGTTTTTTGTCAACCTCAGTGGTGTGTGTGGTCATAGCTCTTTTTTAACAAGCCACTCTTAATCCACAAAGATATAAAGATATATATGAGGTAATATTAAAGTTGAATTTTGCAAAAACATCAAGATTCAGAGTGGGGTGGACAAACTGGGCAATTTGTGCAGGATTATTTTAGCCATTATTTAGCATAGTTGCGTCAATCGAGGGCAGGCATCTACGACATAGGATTGGCCAACATTTCTTGTAGTTTAATGTGTATTTTGCCATTACGTGTTAATATCTCAATTGTGTGAAGTAACCTATTACAAAACTGAACCATCATGTTATTATCATGATAATATCAATATATTGTAAAGGCAGTAGGGGACACATTAATGTCAAGTAACAGTAACTTTATTCAGGCAATACAATAATAGGAATGTTTTTTTGTGCTGTTTTGAATTTTGAAGAGTGACTTTTTTTAAGCTGTCTACTCAGCGTCATTCCTCTCTGATGGTATTTACATTTCCTTGTTGACCCGTATGGCTTCACACACAACATCCTTCTGGACATCAGATCAAATGGTCCACCTGAGAAATCAAACAAACTCAGTGTTAGGCTCATCACTCAGTGATGTTTGTAGTTTGTACTAAGTACAGTTCGGTTCACAGTACAACCATCTACTGTACATCACAGACAAACCCTCCTGTTTCGTGGACAATGACTGCTCTGGCTGCAACATCCCAGCAGTCGATTCCAATCTCAACGAAAGCCTTGCGGCCCCGCATGCCACCAGGCACATGTTGGTGGCAGCTGTTCCGGTCCCACGGATCCTGTCAGGACACACCGACAGGGAAAACATGAACAATACAGTGCATCAGGAGCTGACAGAACAGTAAGTACATGTAAGCTTCCATAAAAAAACACTAAAAATGCATCCATAGTGGAGCAGATCTTTTTCGGTCCGTTCTAAACTTGGAAATAATAAAATAATAGAAGATCTGCTATTGTATAATAATTCCTGCTTATAATTCTTATTATCTTTGTTATCAGAAACTTGAATTGATTCTTTGTCACAATATGGCTTCTGTCCTTTTCTTACTTTATACACAAACTCAGCTGTACACCACACCAAAACTCCAACTGCAAACACAAACAAGTTATATATTTTCCATTTGCAAGTTTTTTCATGTTTGATTTGACCTGCCTCTTTATTAACAGCAAAGGCAATGGACTCAGCCACAAACGGGAATCTATACGAAGTAGGTAAAGATTGGTAGCTCTTTTATAAAATATTTTTAATTATGAAGAGTGTGCAGGTGCTCAGGTTTTACCCACAAACAAAGTTGGTGGGTCAATTCACTGGATCTATGATCATCAGTCAAGATCCACGCTGTGGTCTAAAGAGTCAATTATAGACAAATACAGAATAATGTGTGGTTGTTTGAGATAGAGAACTTTAAATTACAAAAAAATGATGTTGTCTTAAGTAGGTGTGTCCCAATATTACTTTTTCCAGAACAAGTACTTAAAATGAAGTATTCACCAATATCAAATACAGATACTTAAGTACCTAAGATTTCAAATTTCATGTTTATTTTTATATGTTTTGTGAATTACTTTATGAAGGCAGTTTTGTGCTGCTTAACAGAGCATCATTTGCATACAGCATAAAGTTTGCTTTACGTTCTTTTTCTTTTCCAGAATTGTTTATACATTTACATTTTACATTTACATTATACAAGAAAGCTATTATCACTCTGACTGCTCTCCACAGCACAAGCAAGAAACCAGAAATCCCCTCTAATCTGAGGAGGCGCAGGAGGGGATTCAAGGTAATAGTGAAGCTACTAAAGATCGATCAATTTATGGAGCAGGTGAACAGTTCTTTGGAGCTGTGTGCTGGGGAGGTTGTTGGACTGGAACTTTACTGGACAGTCTAGAGCAGTGTTTGCAGTAAAGATTAATTGATCTGTGACGCAAATTAGTGTCTTTTTCAGAGTCAGATTTGGTTATTTAGTGTCCTATTATTGTTATATTTTCATTAAATGCCCAATGATTTTCACAAATTTTTCTAACATTAACATTCCATACGTCCACATGGATGCCAGTATCTGAGCAGATCAGAGAGTAACAGAGGGTACAAGATGCATCAATACAAACAAATACGAAGCATTGGTATCTGTAGTCACAATTGAAAATGTATTGTGAGAATGGCTGTTGAGTGAGATGACCTTGGACTAGATCCACCCACATTGTGAAGACAGTTTAATGACAGCAGAACTTGTTGCATGTATCACTTCCCTTGCAGTTTTTCTACTTGTTGCATATCTCGTTAAAGAAGCAGCTTTTACACATCAAAGTTAGGCAACCTGCTTTCTGATTTTGAATGGATGAAAAACTAAACATTTAATACAAGCTGGATTAAGTTCATCTTCAAAAAGACCTCATACACTTTCATGCACTAACCATTTGGCCGTTTGGTTAAGATGCACTGAAGGTTGACCTGATCCCAGCTGACAGTTAGTGAGTCGGTAATGTATATATGTAGTATATATAATTCTTTTCGACCGAATCTATTTTCGAATACGATTTTAAACTTTCTGCAATGACATTTTGAGTGCTGCATTTATTCTTGCATTTTAGAACATGCAAGATTCTTACATGTAAGTGCCATGTGGAAAAATTGCCTACACTACCTTTAAATCTTACCCTAAATCTTACCCTGTGTGACATTTTACCGTGGACGGCAAAGTAAGAATTTCATTGTACAGGGAAACATGCTTTCTGTCTGTACACATGACAATAAACACTTTGAATCTTGAATCTTGAATCTAAATAGAGAAATATCTCTTCTAACAGCTATTAGTCAACAATTTATCTTCATGAACCAAAGGCTGAATAAATTACAGTTATTGGATAAACAATAAAAGGTTGCATGAAACAGAGAACTATTGTATGCAATGTATAATAAAAATATATAAAAGAGAGCTAAAATGACAGGGATTCTTACCTGGAGCAGTCGTTAGGTGTGTTGTGAGAAATGTGTGTCCATTCTGGCAACTTCAAACGTCAGCTGTTTTTTTTTTTAATCTGGCACTAGAGAAGGTGGAATAGTACTAGCAGCCCCTTTAACCCCAAGAAAGAGAATAAAATAAAACAATAACATGATGCCACATGAACTAAACAAGGATTGCATGTATGACCACATCAGAGTGGACATTTTTCACTTTGGTTTTAGTTACTGAATAAGGCCCTGTTGTAATCTATGCAACACTTAAGAGTGTTGTTGTTGTTGTTAAACGTCTGCTCCAATTATACAAAAATAGCTTTAAACTGTTAGGATTTTTAAAGGTGCAATTGTTACATCTTTAAGAAATTGAAGTGCACCTCAGGCCTCAGTTTTACCATGGGACTCAGTTTGAAAAACAAAGCTCCCGTCAGCTTTATGTTTCCTGACATTTTCACAGCTATGGCGCTTTCCCTTTATGTGCTTTTATTGTATTCCGCTGCCGGAGGAACACTTTGAGAGGTCTCCTGGTGAGATTATATGTGTATGGCTGTTCCTTACTGTGCTCAGGCACAGGGTTGGGATGATTTTGTGTGAAATGTACATAGTATTATCCGTCTCTGTCTACTTAATTTTCCTCACTTGTTCTTATTGTGTGAACAGGTAAAGACATGCCATTA
This sequence comes from Perccottus glenii, assembly GCA_024416835.2. NCBI lineage: Eukaryota > Metazoa > Chordata > Actinopteri > Gobiiformes > Odontobutidae > Perccottus > Perccottus glenii. Next base: position 11,431,572 of record CM044558.2, read on the forward strand.
TGTCACTGTCAGATGAGGTAACTGAGGATAAGATACAAATATTGGGATGGGGCCAAATGACATAGCAATCTCCACCTCTCCACCAAAAATGTACACAAAACATTTCTAAACTGTTCTTTGTCATGCTGCAAAATTTTTCACTGAAATGTCTGAAGTATGTGATTACGTTTTTTAAGGTGTCCTATTGTGCTCTTTTAGATAAATATTAAGGCTATGTCTATATGTACATGGATATAAAGTAAATATTTTCTTAAGACGACACAAATGTAAACATGCTTTCAAGTTCTCCAGACCCCTGTTGCTTTTAGCTAATTTTGTTTTTTGCTTCTTTGTGCAACAGCTCTCATGCAACTGGGAGATCAACAATACTCCAGTACCAAAGAACAACACACTCAATTATTTAAAGCAGCACTGTGTAACGTTTAGCCACGTTTAGCAACATCTAGCCACTATATGGTGCAGATCCTTCAACAGAATGTCTGGGTTGTTTGTTTTCGAGAAGAAACTATCCAAAACCGGCAAGTTTTGAATAAACAACCATGTCTTCTGAGACGGTAGGGTCATTTTAGTGCATTTTGTGCAAATAAAATTCTGCTAGGGTCCACTGTATTGGCCTATTTCTGCTCCCTGTGTTTGAGCTGCTTAGCGTGTCTCTCAGGAGAGGTCTGCTCGTCCTGGTGGCATCTGATTATGGATCATTTATATCAGAGTTTTCTGTCCAGCTGAGGGGACTGTGTCAGTGAAATAGGTGGGATTCCACCACTCATCCATGAGTCTAAGAAGCATTAAATCAATACAAGAATGTATATTTTTGGAATTTAAAGTTACGTGATGCTACTAGCTAAAAGTTATGCAGTGCTGCTTTAAGTTATGTATGAACAGACTATTAGGTTAAATTGTATTCGACCCAACACAAACTGAAAATTGTGGACTTTAAGTACACTGTGTATACACGTCTGTACCTCCATTAGCCCTGCTGAGCCATTGTACCTGAAACTGAAACTACAATAATTTGGCAAAGATTGCTCCACCAGTATCTCTTTGGGATTTTGTAGATCTCTTTATACAAGCAAAAACAAGTCTAACTTGCTAAAGTAGATGGAAAACATAAAAAAGTATATTGTTCACACATACAGCCATAATGTTGTGTAGGACCTTTCCTGTTTTCTAGCTCCATTCTGAGGCATCACACAAATGCATTAGTTAGTGTTTTCTGACTCTTATAATAGCAAAGATTATGTGTTGTGTCGGGGCTCATCAGAACATAATGTTATCATTGCCACACATCAAATTACTGAGGCACATGTGTCAAAATAACCTGTTCCTGCTATACAGCGGTGCAAAGGGTTCACCTGAATGCATCATTGTGGTGTCATTACAGGGGACTTATTGAAAGTTTTCTTTGACCTAAAGCAGAAGTGCAGTTGTCAACCTGTTGTCCCCATAGTGCACTAAATATAAGAGGCTTTGTGAAATGTTCGGAGACGGGCTGAGGGTAGTGATAGGACAAGCAAAACAAATACATCAGTCCTGCTGTCTTCTTGGCAGGTCTGTTATGAATAATTTATCCAGCATGACGGATGTTTTGGATGTGTGCTCCGCTTCGTTCACAGCTGAGTTTTGGGAGATGATGCTGAAGTTGCTGAAGGTCAATGGTGCATCCAGACTGATGATCATAAGTTTGAACTGAGATTTTTAGGTCATTTTACAAAATTTTGACAGTAACCATCTTTTAAATGCAACAGTTCTGAGGTTGTGTCTAAAACCAGTTAAAATGAACTTGCAGTGTCAATTTTGACACTTTTTTTTATACTGGTTGGATGCTTCTAATTGGGTCTATCATTGGAACAATCCTGCATGCATGTTGTATTAATGATATGAGGAAAACATTTTCCTATGTTGGAAATTGCATGTGAACATTTTCTCAATACAGAACAACTCAAAAACTAAAATTTGAATTTGCTGACAAGCACGTGTGATCAACATAGACAACAATGTTGTATTTTAATTTTTTATAGCATTAAGTTTGTCACCCACAAAGAGTGACCTAGATTAAGGTCTTAACTAACAGTATTTAAAATCAGTCTTGATTAAAAAGTACATTGTAAAATGTAGATTTTCAATACTAAAACTGTCAAAATAATACTTTTACCATTTGCATGTTTTAAATAATAGATGTTTTAAGCTCAATAGCACCCAGAGAAAGGAGCCATTACTTCCTGTTTCTATGAGAAAGCAGGACAAAATAAGCACTGCTGGAGAAGTATGTTCATAGATATGTATGAACTAAATTAAATTTGGTTCTACAACAAGAACTCTTCATAATAATAAGAAACTGGATTTATTTATTTATAGTGCTTTTAAAGGCCCTCCAAGCGCTTTACATTCAATTATTCATTCATTCCACAGTGACATATTGGTGATGGAAACTTGGCACCATCAAACACACTCACATCAGGGCTACAGACACAACAACAGTATGAACTGGTGAGAGAGGTAATTGAACCGCCAACCTTCCAGTTATAGGACGACTGCTCTACCACCTGAGAAAGTGTATATGTTCACAGGAAGAAGTGTGGAACTGCACTCTGCAATATCACCAGATGGATCCAAAAACAACACACTGCACCTTTAAAAAACGAGTGTGTGTCTTAACCTGAAATGTGTAATGTAATAAGGGCTAACCAATTGTTAACCACATATGACAAATGTGATGTACAATATTAATGAAAAGAAATTTACTAGTTATCTATAGTCATACAACATGGGTCTCAGCCTTTTAAAAATGTGCTGTCATCACTCCTAATACACTTTTATGGATGGAGATAGGTAATGTTTTTGTTCAACATTTTTAATGCATTTGAACAGTACAGTAAACTACAGAAAACAGCATAGTATAACGATGATTTGGAATCCTATTTTTCATTCTCTGTCCACTACCATAATTTTGTTTCCAAGGGGAGGCTCTTTATAGCCTTCCAGATATGCCACATAAAACCTGCATTGTAAGTCCGCAATAAAATAATAGCCACCTCTTTCTTTCTCTGGAAGAGATATCTGCAAACGACTTAGACACACTCTGTTAGAACTCATAACATGCATGAACATAGACTGCAAGTGTTTTATAAGCCATTTCAATCATCAGCAAATATAAGCGTAATAGAAAAAAAGGCAGACAACAATCCACAGAGAGTGATCTCAAAGAGCACATGAGCCCAGGGGACAGAGCGGTGCGCCGTGTCGTCTTGTGAGGCTCCAGCGACCGACTGAAAGGCCAGAGGAAATGCAGCGGAGATTTTTTACACACTTTTATCTGGCCACTAAATCACAACAGTAGCAGTTGGGAGGTTTTTATGGAGTGTCACTGTTTTCTGTTTATTTGGTTTCACATTTTTGGGTGAAAAGACATTTTTTCACCTCCAGTGTGTTTTACTTTACTGGCTTCATAAGAAGAGAACATAGTTTATCATGGTTCTAGGTCAGACATAATGGATGTGGATGATACAAGCTGATGTTGGGATGTCATTGAGGCGCTGAAAAAGCAGTGTCGAAGCTCATTTAGCTGAAAAAATTCTGGTTTGAGAGGAGAGAAAGTATGGCTGATGTCGCACTACTTTGTTCATTTAAGGTTTGAATAATGTTTTTGAATGCCATGTCACATTTTATTACCCATCTTAAACCATTTCTCTCATCATTCCCGTTTTGTTTTAGGCACTTGATGGATTCCATTGCAGACATGAGTCGTTACTGCCCTCTGTTTTTTTCCTGCAGCTTGAGTTTGTTCTTTAATGAACGTCTTCCATGTAAAAGTACAAACCGCATGTGGAGTCATGTCGACACTTGTATGTGCGCAGCTTTATTGACAACAATTCTGCGGGGTGCATACAGAAGATGGTTATTAGCGTCAGAGATTCCAGAATAACACACAATGATAACATGATAAACACTTCCCTCTGTTGAAATATTTAATTTCAGTGCAGTTAATATGAAAAAAAAAGTCTAAACTCACACTGCAACGAGTTAAGTTGATAGTAATATTGGAGAATGTCAAGTGTACGAGTACAACACAACAAAAAAAAGAAAAATGCTATGAAAATACAATACAAAAAACCCAAATTGTAAAACCCTACCACAAATTAAAATATGAAGAAATTTATTTGAATATGGGAAGTGTAGGACTTTACTTTGGCTTTTGAGTTTGGTTTTGTAATTTTGTTGTTTCCCATTACTTGTCTTACAGGGCTACCATACTTCCTTTATTGTCCTCACACAAAGCAAAACAAAAAAAAATCCATAAATGGTTTAACTTTTGCATTTTGAAAGTATCTATTAAAACAGTAGAATATGCAAAATCTCCCCAAAGTTTTTGTCATATTCAAAAAAAGTTTGAGTTTATATATACTCTCCTCTTCACTCCATCAGAATTCTGAAAAATGACACTATATAGTCAACGTGTATTCACCTCTAAACATATAAACACATAATTTTTGCAACAATTTCAAATTTTGTTTTGAGAATTTTTATATTTAACGGAAACAGAATGAAGGCATTTTACATTACATAGTATAGACTAAATCCAAAACTGTCTTAAATATTCAATACAAAAGATGTTAAGGATTTGTGTAACAGAAACAAACCAAACATTATAGCATATATACATATATATAAAACTCATTTAAGTGCAAAAACAATGGATTCCTTTTCATTTTCAGCGTCAGAGTGATATAACTGTGATGTTTAAGGCCTGTGCAAAGTAAAACTGTTGGGTGTTTAAAAAAAGTACAGTGATTAACAGGAAATAAAGGTTTACGGGTCGCTCGTGTCATCCCTTCCAACAGGAAACTCTTTTATCTCCTTCACAAGACGTTCGGCGATGGCTCTGCTGCTGGCTACAATCAGCCTCCGCGACATCAGGTCGAACGGCCCGCCTGGAAGAAAAGAGAAAAGTTGGTGAGAATATTTCGCTTTGGATCAAATCAAGGAGTACATGTTTTTTTCTCAAATTCAAGTAGTCATTGCCGTGTCAGCTATGGAAAAAGTGAACAATCAGCACCATTTAGGAAAATTTTAAACTAATTCTAAGAACTTATTAGGTTCATCGGCTTCACTGAAATTAAAGAAGTGAGTAACCTTTTGCTGTGAAATGGCTTAAAGGAGCTGGTATAAACCAAATTAAATCTTTGCTGACCCACTCTTGGGTGAGAAATATTACACTGAACAAAGGCATATGTGGTGTACTTCTAAACGGAAATTTAAATTGTGTTTTTTCCTTGACACCACAGAGCACTTGTACACTGCCTCTCTAAACCTGGCCTGTTCTTTAAACTGAACGTTTACACAGTTTTACAAATCTATTTAAAAATAACTACAACTAACAATATAAAAATAACATTTACAAGCCGACTTAAAAAATTCTAAATATTGCTTTAATGCAACGTAGACAGCAAATGCAGTGGTTTTCATTTACAATGCAGGACCACAGGACTGAGTTTGACAAACTGTTGCAGTTTTCTGGGTTTGTTACTTTCCATTTCCATCTTTGCCAGAGAAACAACCAAACATCAGGCTGCAGATCAATACGGTAAACTTATTTATCCATTCCTACAATTAAAAAGAAAAAAAAATTCAATTTGAACTGAAATGAAGTGTACCTTATTACTTAGTCATAATGAGGATATAATTTAGTTTTTAACGAACCACTGCCACAACAAAACACACAGGACAGAGATTTCCTTTGTCCTATTCACAACAAGCTGCTAAAAGGTCTTCACATTAACTGACTGAACCAAACAATAATTATATGTGCAGTCTTTTAGGGACATGTTCTTTTTTCAACAAACTCAACTGGTTAAAACCCTTCCTGTAGAAGAGTTGAGAAAATTTAGAAGAAAGACAAGTATAAACATACACTCATATGTTTAAATGGCACCCACAAGTGTAACAATGCAGATTTGTACCATCCTGAAAAATATAAGTTGAGTGGTATTTTACAAAAGCGTTGACTTTATTTTAGATTATGTTTCCAAAGCCCTGCTGCTGCTTCCTGTTTCAAGTACAAAGCCACCAGCTGCCGGTGTCTCATCCCTTGCTGTGCTACATGTGCAGCTGCGCAGAGGCAGGGGTGAAAAATCCAATAACAACAAGAATTAGTGATGTTAAATAATTTATAACCATTGATAATGTGTTAGCAGTAAAGGAACAGCAGCCTTTTATCCTTCTTTAATTCTCTAAATAATCTCCAACTGTAATGATGCTGCTTTTTTACCAGTCCGTCCAGTGACTCATACTTTGAAAAGTTCTGTGACTCACCTGAAATGTCTATTATAACTCCCCCGGCCTCAGTGACCACTGCTGCCCCTCCAGCCATGTCCCAGCAGTGGATGCCCATGTGGTAGTAGGCGTCTGCAGCGCCACACGCCACCAGACACATGTTGATGGCCGCGCTGCCCGGCGAACGAATGCTGCAGAGGAAAAATTCAACATTCAATTTGTTTAGACATGAGTATTTTTGGGAATATTCTGTTGCCTACCCATGGACAGGAATGGCGAGGATGGTCTTCATGTTGGCCATCATTGTGTCAAACTGCACGGGATCCTTTTTAAAGACCATTTCCGTCAGCACCATGGAGTGCGTGATATCTGATAAGAGATAAATCCTATTAAAATAACTATTCTAGCACTTGTTACTCGCCAGTATTGAAGCCTATTGTACACATTTGAAAATGTATGAATACATACACACGTGGACAAAAATGTTGGTACCCTTCGGTCAATGAAAGAAAAACTCACAATGGTCACAGAAAAAACTTTATTCTGACAAAAGTAATAATAAATAAAAATTCTATGAATGTTAACCAATGAAAGTCAGACATTGCTTTTCAACCATGAAAAAAATAAACTCATGGAACAGGCCTAGACAAAATTAAATATATATTTTTTTTATTCAGTAAAGAAATGGCTATCAATATTTAAATCAATATTGACATCAGCCAATATCTGCTATTGGCCCCAACAGCCAGATAAATATCAGATATTGGTAATGACTGAAAAAATTCATATCAGGCCAACCCTAGTTTGGACATATTTTAAAGTAAATGAATATAATAAGAGACGAGCAATGTGAAAAATGTCTTTGCTAAAACCAAGACACCCCAAAACTCAACAAGTCACTGTTTAAACAGAAAAAATCTCCACTGCACTAAAAATGTGTGTGGTTCATAAGTATTCAGTAGTAGTATCTGTACTATCAACAAGTACTCTGCAAATGTTCTGGGAAAAAATGGTATCTTGTCATCACTGGCAAATAATAAATAAGAAAGTCTTTAAACAGAACATATACTTAAAGCAGTATATGGCATTCCCATCAGATTTACAATGCCTGTCAAAAAGACTTGGTTCTAGTGACTTCCTAATGAAAATGCAGTTGTTCAATGGACTTTGAGAAAATGATGTACTCTTAACACCATCTGCTGGATTTCTTTAAGAACTGCGGATATTTTTTTTGTGCATTTTCACCTTCTTGTCCAGACACTTTAATAGGAACTCCATTGCAGAAGGCTTTTTTCCCTTTCCTGGCCGTGTACATTTTGTCCTCAATGCAGCTGTAGACAATCCCAAACTCTATCTGAAACAAAGATACAACAGATGAGCGCTGTGCGGAGGAGGAGAGCTATAAAAAGAAGCAGCTCTAAACGAGAAGAAAGAGGATTTAACTGGGAACTTGTCAGCTGTTCACTGCAACAATTACAATGTGAACACGAGCTATAATTACGGAGATACAGTGTCATTTACTTCTTTAGGAAAAATACAACGAGACCTACCACTTTGTTCACAGTGAAGATGGATACAGCCACAAACGGAAACCTGCACAAAAGCAATGTAGAAACGCTCCATTAACAAAAACCTTCTCGATTAAACACAGGAGAATCGATTCCTTATTACAGGTTCAGTTTCATCAAGCAAGTCTAATGTTCCCTTTTTCCAGGAGTGAGGCTAATTAAAAGATAAAAATAGTTAAAGAGGAGCACAGATAAGACGGTCAGTGCATTATCAGGTTTCTTAGTGGTTTGTACAGTAGTCTGAGCAGCTGTTACCTGTGCACAAAGTTGGTGGTGCCGTCAACGGGGTCAATGATCCAAGTGGGGTTGTCAGTGAGGAGGCTGGGGGCCCCCGCTGCTACGGACTCCTCCCCTATGAAGCTTTTAGATGGGAAAATTTAAATTTTTTGCTTTAAGACGGGAAAAATCGCTAAATTTGTGTGTGAGGAGTAAGAGACTTGCACTGTATGTGAGCAACTGATGTGGCTATTCAGGGCGTGTTACAGTTAAAAAGAAGAGCTGTTGTGGAGCTGTTGGCAGTGGGACTGAGGCAATACTATCTCCCAAAAAATTACATGGTCCACCCCCAAGTTAACCACTAATATCTCATCAATATGACTTGATAGCTTCCCAAGAAGAGCAAAAAAACAAAACTATAAACTGAGTGTAGTGTTTGATGCAGGCTCATGTTGAGTTTATGGGGAAAGTTAATAAAAAAAAGTTTAATAAGTGTCTCTCAGTTTTGGTTCCTTCTAATTCGTGCTAATTCGTGAATTAGTGCTTATGCTTAAGTATGTATCTTAAGTCAAACTCAGTCTGTTTCTCTCATTTGGTCCAGAGCTGAAAATGCCCCTGTGAACTCTAAGCAAAGTGTAAACACACGCTTAGAAACATAGTTGACTACTTCTGATTGAGGTAGTGCAGTAGACACACAACTGGACGGATGCTATACTGAACAACATGGACTATCCCCTGCATCCAGCTTTTAGCGACAGCAGCCAGTGGACATCCGAGATCACTGAGCTGCAGGACAGAACGCCACAAGAAGTCCTTCTTTCCAAAATGGCAATGAATCTAACTTTTGAATGTTCGATTCTGATATGACATATTAAATACTGAAATAAACCTTCTAAAGTAACCTATATAACTAACTGATGTACCATTCAGTGAAAACGTGACTTCTATGCTCTAAAGAATCTCATGTCAGCTGATTCAAACATTATTGTAAAGTCCATCTAAACATTCTACCAGAGCATGTAATATGTGATTAATATACAAAAACTGTTTTCCCTGCTTGGATCACTAGATTTTCACAGAATGATAATGCGTATTCCATTACATAATGTCTGTAGAAACATACTTATTGTCCATGGTAACATATTTTTCCACTAAAAGTCAACCTAAAGCACTGCATTCTTTGGCCATATATGCAGAAAAGAAGCACCTGTGAGAGGGATACTTTTCTCGGATGGATGATATAATGAGCTTTTCCACTTTCTGGTCGGTCTCGGTCACAAGGTCAACCGGAGAGCTCTTCTCCATGACAGTGATGTCTTTCTGCAGCGCCTCACGGATCATCTGGCAGAAAGACACACCCAGCAGAAGAATTTAGCACATGACAGGAAACTGTAAAAATAAACTTAGGAGTTGGATTTTGCACATGATTACTTTGCAAGAATTAAAATAATGATACAATACTGTGTTTTATAGCTTATCTTGGAATACATGGTTGTAATGTGGGGATAGACAAACACAGCAAATCTGTAGGACAGGTTAATAACTCGGTTTATAATAAAGAGCCTGCAATATAAATAAATTAACCAGTGTTAGTTTTACCTGTCCGGCCCGTTTGGTCACCTCCACACAGAAGTCCATACACTCTTGCCAGGGGTCACTCATCTTCAAATGGTCAGTAGAATTTAACAACACCTACAGAAAATAATCCCAATAATCCTCAAGATTTTTATAAACTAAACACTACTCAGGCAACACTTAGTTTACATCAACATGGTTTAGCATTAACGCTTTAATAAACCGCAAAATTAGTATCAAGTTTAGTTAGTTTTTTGCTTAAGAGCTAGCTCAAAGAGCTTCTGGGTGCTAGCTTGATGATTAATATATTTTTAGAAAAAACGCTAAGTATAAATTCGCGGTGAAGTGATTTGTAATTATGTCTACGACATAAAAAGAAAATAACCTAACGCTTTACTAGATAACAAACGGTATTCAGCCGTCTGCCTTTTTTGCTCTTTACCTAACAGCGACAGCTATCCACACTAAAGACTACAAAATGCACAGGGACAGGAAGTTTACTGTGATTGGTCGACTAATATCACGGCGTATCAAAAGAATGTTTTTATTGGCTGGAAAGCAGTATCATTAACTGCTTTCAAAGTGCGTACCATAGATATACATAATAAAGGATTCCCCTTTACAAATATACATAAAAAATTGCTGCATGTTGAAATCCCCACCCTGTAGAGAGATCTACACTACTGTGGAGGACAGAGAAGAAAAAAATACCCAAAATAACAGAGCTTGGGCTAATGCCCTTTGAAAAAGACAGTTTTATTGAGCTTTATTTATTATAAATTATAGCCACGTTATTAACGTTTGTAAGAAATCAAACATTTTGTAAATCCGTCAAGATTTCAGCGAGATAAGAGTATTTGTGTTCGTGCAGATCACTCACCTTACATCAGGTACCACAGAGCCTGCCAGAAAGCTTGCCTGTGACAAGATGGCCACCGGTGATGACGTTAGAGACTCCACCGTAAGACATCTAGCCTTTATTATGTATATCTATTGTGAGTACCAGAAATCACCGTTTTAGGTTTTTATTTTTTAATATTACAATTATTGTTGTTGTTTTGTGTAGGTATTATGACCTTGTTTGGTTTTTATAATTTTGTTTAAGTTGAGCATGCAATTCCAAGTCTGCGCAGAAGATGGTAGCATTGTGTTTTTTTGTCCGTTGTGAATATGAACCGTGAGCGATTCAAACACTATCACGTCCTGTAAATCAGAGGAAGTTTAGTTATTACATAAAAGCGTGGCTTCCATGTGAGATATGAACAATGCCCTTATAGATATCTACCAGTGTGACCAAACATTAGCCTACAATTTTTTAAATTCCGTAACCTAAATAGTCATAGCAACAATGTGTTTTAATAAATATTTCCATGTGCAAGCTGAATCAACAAACCGTATTCTGTTACAACATAAATAATTATAATGATTTCAACAAGGAAGTGATTTATTCTGATGGGAAATCATTTTTTTAAAAAAACCCATCATGACAAGATGTTAGTTCCACTTTACATTATTTACTGGAAACTGATATTTAAAGTATGATTATTGCATTTTTGTGAATACTACACAACCTCTGATCTCTCGACTCTCGTAAGGTCATCATTAGTTTCATTTATAACAGTGATACAGTGTTCATGAGGAAGCTTTGACCTTATAAACACTTTGCATGTACTCACTATTCCTATTTTTAGTTCAGATAACCCAGAACAATGGTTATGTTTATATTGTGTTCACAGGGCAAAATAATGGTTATCCCACAAATATAATCCACAAAAGTACAGATAACCTTAGTGGAGCGAGCACAAAAGAACGCCATTATAACCAGCAGCGTTTTCTTTTCTCAAATGAATTAGCCTGGTTAATGAAATGATTGTAAATGTATAATTACTTGTACAATTTGCCATTAGTCATTACAATCATGTGGGTTGGGGATTTCAAACACAGTAAGCAAAGTGTGAAGCATAAACCACAAACCCACGATGCTGTCAGATAGCCTACCAAGAAGTTAGCCCCCTTTCCAGTGCTGTAATCAATGTGAAGTGTTGTAGTGGTGGTTGTTATTGAGGTCACATCAAAATTCAGTGTGAAAAATAGCACAAGCCAAAATGCATTCCTGACCACCAGGCCAATTTGCAAAGAGAACAGCGGCCACTCTGTCTCAAGGGAAACAGTTTATTGGCATCATAATGGGAGTCATGTGGACCTACTCTTTTCTAACAAATAAGATCTTCTGTCCTGAAAGAACATTACCGGGAAAACGAAAGGAGCAGTGTGCATAGACCTATGAAAATCACAGTCCTCCTAGATATGTCGACCACTAGCCAAGTGACAGGGCTACTTGTCGGATCACACCACAACAGCGTCGGGCTTGAAAAGTGACAACAAGTGTGCAACACTTACAATCACAATAGAGCTACTGGGAAATGGTGAGCATGTTGTTTAAGGCATTTTTTTATGAATGCATGCACTGATTATTTGAATCTACAGGTCAGCCGTAATCAAGAGTTGTGATGAAAATCTCCTGGAGGCAATTTGAGCTTGAAAAAAGTTGTGAGAGGACATCTTGACAATTGAAAATCTTTTGTTCATACCTGTGTGAGATTTGATATTTAATAAACATGCTTTTGATCTGCAGTAAGGAAAGTGAACTCCAGCATGCCCCAACCTGCATCGTTTCTTAGGAGCATGAATGAAGCTCATGTCATGTTCCACATGATGACATGTAAGTAACAACCACACATCGTTCATTTTATTCTTTGACATGAAATTTATTTTACCCTAATGGAGGGTCTGAGGACAGGGGGTGTTGTCTGATGCTGTCTGTTAAGCCCATTGAGGTGGCTGTTGTTGCGTGATACCAGACTACAAAAATAAATGTCTTGTCTTGTGCCCTGTGTGTGTTTTTCTAAGGGTTTATAATGCTTCAGCTCTGCTTTTGTCAGTTGAGAACGCACCTCGGGACAACCCCCAACATTAAAGAAATTGTGGTCGGACGGTGTTACAATTACATGACACTGGTTAACCCTGGCATACGGTAAGGTCATCAAATGCACTAAATAGCCTATCTTCCACTGGAAATGTACGGTATGGGTTGGCTTAGTTCAGCTAAACCAATTTCCTGGCTTTTAGGGACTCACTATTAATGTATTGTAGAATATCAAAGTCACAAAGCAAGAGCCGTAAATAGCTGTCTAAAACCAAAAATAGATGTAGATAAAGAACACTAGCTTTGTTTTCAGAAAGAAAAATGTTCAACATGTTCACTCCAGAAATATGACTGTTTAACAAGAAAAGAACACAATTCATTTAAGGATTATCCATCGTCCAATCAGCACACTCCTTTTTTCAAAAGCGAACCACACACTTGGAAACAAGGGGTAACACGTCCCCAAAGTAGAAGCCAATGCCGTACTATAGAAGCTTAACTGTGATAAATGAGAACAACTGCATGTTAACATTTTGAATGCAATAAATACATTTCAATCAAGTGAGACTCAAGGAAAAGACCTGTAGAAGTTGGATGAAAGTGGCTGAAAGAGAGTCAGTTGAGAGGAAGCAGAGTGGCATAGGTGAGAGGGTCTTCCTGTTTAAATTTATGCTTTAGTTTCAGGATTAATAATGAAGGTAAAAGAGACAAAGCTGAAACTATCCTGGTTAAATAAAGGTTAAATAAAAATAAAAATAAAAACAAATAGAAAAAGGGGAATGCAAAACTAACACTTCAGTGAGTAACATACTTACTGTACTAGTCATTGATATCTGCACAACCCTACTACACAGAATTATGGATGGCGAGATGTTCCAGTATTTTGGATGTGAGATTTCAGTGGAACAATATGGATTGATTTTCAAAATCTCAGCCAACTCATTACTTAAGAGATCTATTACTTAACAGCAGCAGCCTTATTCTATAACAGGAAGGTTGGCAGGTCAATTCTCACTCTCCCCACAGTTTATATATTGTTGTGTCCTTGGGCAAGACACTTAACCCTCCTTGCCTCCGGTGTCTGTGGCACTGGTGTATGAATGTGTGAGAATGTTTGGTGTTGGTCGGAGAGGCCACGATATAAATTGAAAGCCATCACACTTCCTCTGCCACAGCATTCTTTAAGTATTGAACACTAGGAGCAGTTTTCTTGTCAGACTTCAATATCTACTTGGTGGATGCCTTGATTTATATAATTTTGTGCTAGATTTCTTTAAAAGACACCTATTGTTGTTAATGCAGTGGTGGATTTGTGCAGATATGACTGTGAGGACATCTGGAGACATTTTGAAGCCGCCGTTTTGCATCAGCCATCCTGTAACGTGACAGTGGAGAATTACCGTGAAATGTTTAGTGCAATGACTCACAACTGGCCTTGTGATAGAGTAAGACTTCAACCCCTACTTAACACTCATATCCAATCCACTGCAAAGCTGTGGCTATAACATGCTCCCTTTTTCCTCAGTCTCTGTTCTGGAGTAAAACCAGGACACTGATGCACAGCTACGCTGCAGTGAAGCGTCACTTCTGGACTCTTGAGGACACACTTGTGGGATACATGTTCAATGACCTCATCTGGTGCAGGCAAGAGGAAGACTCTGGTAAAGGACTTTGACTGTCAATCATCGAAATGTAGCAACTGCAAGTATATGTATATCTGTTGAATTAATGACAGACTCAAATGTACTCATAAACCCACTATCACTGGCTGCCAGCAGGGGGAGTAAGAAGTAGAAGTAGGGTCCCTAAAATGTGAAGCTTAGAAAATTTCAAGTTATGTGTTATGTGTTTTGCTTTAGTGACAACGAAGCTTTTTGACTACATCTAGTGATAATACAACATGAACAGACTAAAGTTTTTTTTTTATTCATGTGTGAATATCTCTTTAATGTACCACGTATATTTGGAATAAACAGATTTTCTATTTAACATTAACATTAGAACATTAGAAAACATTACATTAAAACTTGAGTTTTCAGTGTAACTCAAAGTTGTGTGTTTGGCCCAGGTTTTAACTTCAGTGCTTGTCCGGAATGGTCATCCTGCAGAAATCATCCGGTGTATTCCCTTTGGAGACAGGCCTCGCAGAATGTAAGATACAGCTCCATTCAACACACAGCTGTGTTACTTAATTTCCACAAAAAAAGAGTGCCTTGTCAGAATTACACTTCACACATTTTTTAGTTCGCAGAAATGGCTTGCGGCAATATCACTGTACTACTGAACGGCTCTATCAATGAGGCCTTCAACAGAAAAAGGTTTTTTTAAAGCAGTTATGAAATATGATTTGAGGTTTGGCATGTGTTCAAATGAGTTTTCTGGATTTTACAGCATGTTTGGGAGTGTCGAACTGGACAGTCTAAATCCACAGAGAGTGCATTATGTCAATATACATGTGATGGCCAACCTCCAAGGACCCCAGATGTGAGCTGGAAACATTGACATGGTTTAAACACTATTAGACCAATGTGCAAACTAACTTTTTATATACATTGTGCAGAGAATCGTGCAGTCTAGGATCTGTTGTAAACCTAATCCACATTCTCCAGACCAGGGGCTTCCGCTGGACGTGCACAGACAATGACCGGTACATGTATTTATATGAACAACTGTATCATAAAATCTACCAAATACAAACTGTAACATGACATTTCTTTCCATAGGACGTTAATGATACTGCAGTGCATCCAGACTCCTACACAGTATCCCTGTCCAACCTGAATAACCTGCTACAGATTAAGCAAGAATGGGTTTAAAGTTTGTTGTAATTGCTTTTATACTTTTTTTGTCATTTATAATTAAGTTAATAAAATGCTTGTGTGCTTTGTACCTGCAGTAAAATAATTAATTTAATTTGATCCACCAGAGGTTTTTCACTAAGAATTGCTGGTCTGATGGTTTGAATGCACTTTAAAGAAATATAAGAAGTTCAGTTCAGTCACTCCACACATTTTTTTCGCAGAAATGGCTTGTGGCAATATCACTGTACTAGTAAATGGCTCTATCAATGAGGCCTTCAACAGAAAAAGTTTTATTTTTTAAAGCAGTTACGTCTATGAAGGTTCTCAGTCATCCAGGTCATCTTAAAAAAAGGTTAAAGTAAAAGCATCTGGACTCAGTTTTCAAGGTGAAGACGTTTTGTTCCAAAAGACTTTATCAATTCTGAGGTCAACTGGTAAAAGAGCTGAGCTTATATCTCCAGGGGAGGGGTTTCCACTGAAACCAAACCTTAACGACTCTCACATCAGGAGTCACACTTCCCTTTCAGAGCTAACGACCATGAGACCAGAACAACCTGGTCCATCAGGTTTAGGTTTCAGGGGAAACCTCCCTCTAGAGTAGGGATGGGTACCGAAACCTGGTATTAAACTGGCCCGGGGGCTAAATTATGAAAGACCGTAGTATCAGTAAGATCTGACTCTTTCGGTACTGGAGGGGGAAAAAATTAATGTACTATGTATTTTTGCTTAATAATGTTATCGTGCACATTTTATCTCACCAAACATTTCTAATGTGGATCATATTAAGACGTTTGTCTGTGAGATCTGCAAGATCTCTCATGTGCGGCTCGGAGGCTGTCTGTCAGTCACACACACACAACACAACGAGCGCGGCGCACGCACACGCACACGCACAACAGTACGAAAACTCCTGCTTAATACAAAGAGTGACGATGGCGGAGAGAGCAACACTTCCCAAAGTGTGGTTACACTTCTCTAGAGTTAATGCAGACAACGCTCGTTGTCATAAGTGCAACAAAATGTTTGCATGTAAGGGCGGAAACACAAGCAATCTGTCTAAGCACCTTTCAAAAGTGCATTATGTGCAGACAGACTCTTACCAGTTGATCTCAGAATTGATAAAGTCTCTTGGAATTAGAGACAAAACGTCTTCACCTTAAAAACTGAGTCCAGATGCTTTTACTTTAACCTTTTCTTAAAAGCAGTTATGAAATATGATTTGAGGTTTGGCATGTGTTCAAATGAGTTTTCTGGATTTTACAGCATGTTTGGGAGTGTCGAACTGGACAGTCTAAATCCACAGAGAGTGCATTATGTCAATATACATGTGATGGCCAACCTCCAAGGACCCCAGATGTGAGCTGGAAACATTGACATGGTTTAAACACTATTAGACCAATGCACAAACTAACTTTTTATATACATTGTGCAGAGAATTGTGCAGTCTAGGATCTGTTGTAGACCTAATCCACATACTCCAGACCAGGGGCTTCCGCTGGACGTGCACAGACAATGACTGGTACATGTATTTATATGAACAACTGTATCATAAAATCTACCAAATACATTTCTTTCCATAGGACGTTAATGATACTGCAGTGCATCCTACACAGTATCCCTGTCCGACCTGAATAACCTGCTACAGAATACAATTACAAATAGATTTAATGTTTGTTGTAATTGCTTTTATACTTTTTTGTCATTTAAAATTAAGTGAATAAAAATGCCACCACAATAAAATGCTTGTGTGCTTTGTACCTGCAGTAAAATAACTAATATCAGCTGAGAAAACAACAGATGTCTTTTGGTGATTTATTGAGTCAAGCAGAATATTCTTTGCAAAGAGAGGGTGACAATACAAGTCTGTGTTCAGCAGAGTTGCAAAGATTAGCCCCAGATGCAAGCAGACGAGCGCCTATACCCAAAGGAGAAGCAGTCGAATAGACACTAGCCACATCCTGTGACTAGTGTCTATTTCTGTGAATTGAGCTTGAACTTGTTATGTGGTTTCACAGAAGAATAACACCTGTGGATGTTGACAAGAGTACACTTGCAACCAGCGGCGTAGCACCAAGTTTTGGGCCCTGGGTACAAACCATCTTGCTGGGCCCCCGTACCAAATACCATAGTGATACCAATGTATATGTATGTTTAGAAGGGCCCCCCCTCCGCCTCGGGCCCTGGGTACTCAGTACCCTTTTTCCCCCCAGTCCCACGCCCCTGTTTGCAACCTTGTTGTAAGAGCAGAACGAGACGTACATCTTATTGTAGCTGCGGTTATCAAAAATCCAACAAACAACAAATTATCTTCTAATGGTAAAGTTTTTAAAATTATTACAAATTTATTAAATAACGAGAAAACATTTTGTGTCTAAAGGTGTCTACATTTTTTATCTGAAACAAAGTCTAGACCAGGATTGGTCTATTATTATTACCATAAGTCAGGATTGACTCAAGGCCAGCCGGCCTAAAATAAGTAATTTTTTCTGAATAGGTTTTGGGAAATTAAAAGAAAGACTTTTTTTTTTTTTGTTTCAAGTCTGGACTGGATTCTCCCAATATTATTGATCATCAGGAAGACTAAGGCAGGATTGCTGCAATAATATTTCTGAAAACAAAACCGAGACCGGATGGTCCTAAAATTATTAATGGTCAGGATTTACTAGAATTACAGCAGGATTTCCACATAAGGAAGGATTTGTATCTGAACTAGAAACCCTGATCGGAATGGTGTATTATTATTGAGATAAGTCAGGATTGACTGAGCAGGAGTGCCATAAAAACAATAATAATTTCTGAAAAGGGTTTTATAAAGTAGAAACAATTAATAAAAAAAACTTAATTAATACCGACAAGTATTTAATAAATCTGAAATATGGGATTGAATGCAAGTAAAGACAGTCCTGCAAAGTAAATAATGTGATGTATATAACAATAAACTGTCTGCTGCTCCCGTTCTTTGTGGCAGTATGTAAGTGTTCTGCACATACCTCTGCCAAAGACGCAGTCTCTCTAGGTAATGCACGACAGATGCAGCTGCAAAAGCAGCGTCACTCACATTCTAAGTTGTTTCTCTTTCTGATTTCACTCGCATCTTCACTCCAGCAGACAAAGCTGCTTGCAAAAAAAAAAAACGTACACAAATGGTGTTTGGATTGGCCCTAATGGCAATCCATGTCTCCCTCAAGCCCTCTTCCTCCAGGCGCAAATTTTACAAAGGCCACATTCAAATGAAGGATTTTGTTCTTCATTGAGTTAAAGGTAACCCTACAACAAAACAGACGTTGGAGGTCACAAGCCCACCTCCAGGCCTTTTGGCCACATTCAAATGGACTTCATTGAGTTAACACCCTGCAAAGGCAAGCACCTGCAAAACATGGCAAAATAGTTCTTCGCTGGAGAATTCCAAGCCTAATTACGAGTGACAACTGTACTCCTTTTGTAAATGACATCCTGAAAACGCTGAGTGAACACCTAAAATTTGACCTGAAAACTCATTGCTCCTACCATCCAGCTTCTGGAGGAGCTGTAGAAAAGGAAAATGGCACCCTGCAACGCAAATTAGCAAAAATATCTGAAATGTCTGCTTATTGCTTTGATGTACCCTAATGAGAGTGTGTGCGACCCCATGATGTCTTATTGTATTTCACTTTCTAATGTTCTCTCTAATATTAGATCTCAGGTGCTTTATTCCCTGCCCAAACCAGCCACCCACCAGTTCCACAAACTCCAGCCAGGCGACTACATCCTGGTGAGAAACCTGAGGAAGCGCAGCTGGAGAGACAAACCCTGGTGTGGCCCCTATCAGATCCTGCTCACGACACACACAGCTGTGAAGGTCGCAGGAAGATCTCCCTGGATCCATGCACAACTCTGCATTCCCCTACTTGACCAGCTCAGCAACTGCTCCCCCACTGTCAAAGAGGGGACACAGTGAAGTTTGAACAGTAACAAGGGTAAGAGGCTTGTCCCAAGAACAAGCTACTATGTGGAAAGTCCGAGGTGAGACCTTAGCTCTACCTCCTCCGCTGAAACTGCCCTGGCTAGCACAGTTCAACAGTGAGACCAGTGCTGTGAGCTGGTTCCAACTACGATCAAGTTTATGACAGACTCTGTACCACCTGAAGAAATAGACTGTAATCATAACATCCGACACATCTATTGACTTGTCGACACTCATCTGTCCCACAGTTCCTCACATCACTGACACCGACCATCCTGTCCTGTTTGCTCATATGTTTGTAGAAGATGATGCCCTTAAAAAATATTATTTTACTCCTTCCTTTTTATTGTTTATTACTTTGTTTTTGTAAAGTGATCAATTGTGTGATGATCAGAAGGATTCCCTCCTTTTGATCATCACACAATTACACAAATGTAAATGAAAATTACTGCTTCTCTCCTTGCTTGTTATTTTTAATAACTGCAGCTACAATAAGATGTACATGGTTGCTAGTGTACTCTTGTTGACGTCCACAGATGTTAGTCTTTTGTGAATCCACAATGACAAGTTTAAGCTCAAGTTACATTTTGTTGCAACTGGGTGTGACTAGTGTCTTTTCCTGTGACCTGAGCTTGAACTTGTTATTGTGGTTTCTCAGAAGATGAACACCCGTGGAAGAGTACACACACAAGGGTCACACACACGATTTTTCATTACACATCTGACCCACCAGAGCTCTTATTATGAAATGCCAGGTCAGACTGACTTGATATTGTGAGGTATAACTTGAGGTGGTCTGCCATCAATATTTCTCATTTTGTAGCAACAGGAATTTTGATTTTTTTTCCATGCCATTTTGAAAGAAACACCCTTGTGTTGGCAATCTGTATATAAACTTTTTGCACGCTTTTATTTTGAAACAATTTTGTAAAACATCCTGAACAGAAAATCCAATACCTGATATGTCAACTTTGTGTCTGTTTGTCAGATGTTTGTCTTTGTTTTGACTTTATATACTTTCTAATTATTTGAATCACTGTGACAGGCTAATGTCAGCAAAACTATTTTTTTACTTCAATCAAAAGAACAAATACATCTCCAACAAAAAAAAAAAAAACCCACATAGACCGAAAGAATGTAGGCTAAAGTAATAAAAAAAAACGTATAAAGTGGAGGAGGCTGGGTTAGAGTGTGTTTTGAAGTCTGTGCTGGCTTGACCGGTGTCTACGTTCCTCGCCGCTGATTGGCCCAGGGCTGTCGCACGCGCTCACTCTGCTCGTGTCCTGTAAAATAAATGTCGAAGCGACGTAAGCAACCCGCTGGTGCGTACAGTTTACAGGTCTATCTTCTCTTCTAAACTCACCGAGGCTTTTCCAATGGAGGGGGTAGACTTACGTCCAAAATCAACGAGGAGAAGAAATCCACGGTGCTTCTGCTGCATATTAAGTGTTGTCGCTGTCATTGTGGTGATAGTGGCCATCGCTCTGGTTTTAAGACATCGGAAAAAGCAGGAGAGTTTGAACACGTTTTTATATCTAGATGTGAGACGTTGAAAGAGTAAGCGCCACTGCTGTTTTCCATGTCTACATGCCTAAAGATAACCTGGCTATTTTTGCTTTCGCTACTATTTTGTATCAGGTGTTTTTTGTTATGTTGACTATTGAATTAGCGGTTGCTGTAGAACACATTTGTAGCCAGTCTTGAGTTTCAGTCCAAGGTTCATACAGTAGCCTATTAGTTTAGTGGGCTAGGTCAAACTGTATACTTTGCCCTTTTGCTCTTCTACATTTAATTGTGCAATATATTGACAATGAAATTGTCTACTAAGTGCAGAAATGGGGTTATCATCTGCCTTTTTTAATCAATTTCACAGAAGCTTTATGACTATGAAGTTCAAACACATCCTTGACACTTACTGCACTTTTTCAGGAATGACTGCCAAAAGTTATGGACTGCATTTGAACAAGCCTATGTGGGGAAGGATCCCTGTAATGTACCCCCAGAGGCATACAACGCTCTTATTGCTGCTGCACCAATGAAAGCTGAATGCAACAGAGTAAGCATCTGTTATCATCACTGGGCTATGTGTGGCAGGCTCTGCAGAACAAGAAACCTTACAACATGTATTTGCCTCATTTAGATGATGTTTTGGAGCAAAACAAAAGACATTGTGCACCATTTCACTGCCAAGAGAGACTGCCACGTTACCTTGGAGAACAGTCTTTTAGGATCTGTTTTGGATGGGCTTACGTGGTGCGGGAAGGAGGGGAGCAATGGTAAGAAACTCCACTCACAATCATGGATTATATTGCAGCACAGTTTATATGGTTAGATTTTCTTCCAAAGCGTCTTTCAGAGCAGTGATATATTGTTTGATCTAAATATTTTCCATATTTGCACTGTCAAAATATGTATTGTACCAGAAAGTAGGTGAAAGTTATGTTGATATGTAAGCAAAGGGATAAATGTTTTTAATTTGTTTAAAACTGTAATGCTTTACATTTTTCAGATAAAGTCAGTTATCTGCAATACTAAGGGGTTTAAACTTTATGGGTGTGGACTACACTCATTTATTTTATCACACGTGACTAATATTTTGAACGATGGCCAAAGTTATTTGTAAAAGTTATAGGAAAAAAGCTACTGTTTATGGTTTAAAAACATTGTCACAAATCAAAATGGTACCACCTGCCATAAGATTTAAGACAACACAATTCTTGCCAAACACATGACCGAAGCAATTCTTCATCCAGGAAATAAAGGTTTATCAAGTGGTGTTATCAGATGGCTTTAGTTTAATGATTGTGCAGCAAAATTTGAACCTTGACCTGCAATTTATACTAATGACTAACAGATTTTGCGTTCAAAGAAGTAGGTTTAGTTTTAGAGTATGTTATCACAGAAATTCTAAACCCTTAGTATTCAGATGCATGTATGAGTTGATGACATTTTCTTATAAATAAAGTATAAATTCATATTATTATACAGCTGCACTTTATAACATCTTGTAAATGGTAGGCCGTTTATGGTATCCTGCTAAAATGCCTGTATTGCCACTAGGGGTGTAACGATATATTGTGGTACGATATATTGCGATGCAAAAATGCTTCGATAAATATCGTAGAGTTATGTCAATTTTTTTTTACGATATATGACGTCCGTTTTATTATATTTATTGAGCTACCACACCTGCGTCACATGTGCATTCACTGCTGCCTCAAACTCTTGCAACCGGCAACAAAAAAGAGAGTGAAAGAAGACAACATAGTTTTGCTTCAAGGTGGTCTCAGTCAAATGCAAAAGCTCAAGAAATAACCAGGTGCATCAGAGTTTTTATTACAAAAGACATGACATTCTATGTTGTCGACATTGTTGGATTTCGCAAATTGGTTAAGGTATTGGAGCCCAGGTACCATATTCCGTCACGCCCGCACTTTAGTCAGGAGTAGTGATGGGATTTATGGCTCTTTGAGGGGATCCGGATCTTCGCGATCCGTTCCTTTCAAAGAAAGGCTCTTTTTAAATATTTAGTCAGTTTTAAGAAGCCAGCTTGGGGGCATCTCAGTTTATCCTGGAAATAATCACTGGGAGGAATAATGAGGTGAGATTTGTAGTCAAATAATTAAAACTCAGATATCACACACCAATATCTGAGTTTGAATTATTCTGAAATATTAATTATTACCTCATTTGTAATGTGTGGGTTGCACAAATCCCTCTGCTTAGACAGTGACATCACTATTTTGGATTTACATTTAGTACAAAGTGTGTGTGTGTGTGTGTGTGTGTGTGTGTGTGTGTGTGTGTGTGTGTGTGTGTGTGTGTGTGTGTGTGTGTGTGTGTGTGTGTGTGTGTGTGTGTGTGTGTGTGTGTGTGTGTGTGTGTGTGTGTGTGTGTGTGTGTGTGTGTGTGTGTGTGTGTGTGTGTGTGTGTGTAAAGCTACGTTGACTTATGTTATTTATACAATACCTACTCACAAATAAACATCAAAAACAAAGCCGGCTGCAATGAATTTCTGTGCAAAACAGCTTTTACTACAAACACTTCCACACAAGAACATTATCACACAAGAACATTTTGATAGAAAACAAAAAATATTTAAAGTAGATAAAATAGAATAAATAAAATGGAAATGTCTACATACTATTACTACTGTAAACTTTGCAAATAGGACATCAGCCCCTTCAAGTCAATGAACAATAACAAAGTGGGCTGCAATGAATGTCTGTGCAAAACAGCTTTTAGTGAAATATTCTATACAAGAACAGTATCACAAAAGAACATTTTTAATGTCCTACCCAATGACAGAGGCACGCAGGGTTTTTTTTCCACTGGAGTACTCACGTGAAGGATGCGTGCACAACTAATAACTAATATCATCACGCTATTAAGGGTCGGCCTGCGCTGGGTGCGCCCCTCCCCCTATAACTGTTCTGTCTCGCGGAGGAGCTTATTTGTGTGCATCTGTGTGAGACACGCATAGGAAAAAAGAACGACAGAAAGAACGGCTCCCCTTCAGCCGCGACTCGGCTCCCATCGTTCATGTTTGCGAGCCGTTCAAAAGAATCGGTTCGTTCGCGAACGTCACAACTCTAGTCAGGAGGTAATTCCAGCACTGTACAATGAAGCTAAAGCAAATGTGACAGATGATCTGAAAAAGGCTGAGAGTGTTGCAATAACATCTGACGGGTGGACATCGAGGGCTGTTCAGAGCTATATCACAGTCACGGCACATGTTATTACAACAGAGTGGGAAATGAAGAGTTTTGTGCTTCAGACTCGCCCGCATTTAGAGTCACACACAAGGACAAACATAGCCGATGTTTTAAAAGCAGCCATACAAGAATGGGAGCTTGAAAGATCTGGTCGTAGTATTGCTGCCGTTACAGACAATGCACGCAACATGGATGTGGCAGTGAGAGAAGCCGGGTAGTCACCTCATATTAAGTGTTTTGCGCACACATTGAATCTTGCTTCGCAAGCAGGATTGCATGTTCCCCGCGGCAGTCGCTCGCTTGGTCGCGTGAGGAAAGTCGTGGCTTTCTTTTACCGCAGCGCCACAGCAACAGCTGTGCTTGCGGCAAAGCAAAATATGCTTGAGATCGCATCACATAAGCTCATAATGGATGTTGTTACACGATGGAACAGCTCAATGGAGATGCTGGAACGCTATCTCGAGCAACAAGCTGCTATAACGGCAGCCCTCTTGAGCACAGAGGTGCGCAAAAATGCCCATCAACTCGATACTATGGATAGCGCCGACATTAGCGATGCAGAAAAAATCGTAAACCTTCTTAAACTGCTGAAAAAAGCCACCACTGTCCTGTCTGATGAAAAGAGTGCCACCCTGTCACTCATTGTGCCCTTGAAATCCATGATTGAACAGAGTATGACACTAGACGAGAATGATTCCACAACTACAGTTAACATGAAGAATGCCATCCTGCAAAACCTCTCAAGCAGATACACAGAGGAACAGGATTACCTTCTAGAGTGTACTGCCCTGGACCCCAGATTTCGGTCGTTGCCCCAATTACTCCCTGAACAACGTGAAGAGGTTTTCCACCGGTTGAAGAACAAATCAAACCAGTTACAGCAGGTATGTCTGCATTACTAATTGTGTGAGAATCTGTGTATTTGCATTTGTGTGTGTTTGTCACTCCATTTGCATGTTTGTGTAAGCTACTTTGTGCAGACCTGTATGTGTGTGTGTAACTTAAATTATATTTACTATACCGTAATTATTTATTTTATCATATTTTTAAGGCTGCCACTGTGGAGCAAACAGAAAAGAGGGAGGTGCCAGTGATGGAGAGCCTACTGATGCAGCCCATCAGAGAGTTGAGCAAGAACAGCCACCTAGCAAGAAGACAGCACTGGAAGATCTCTTTAGTGCAACTTTTTATGAACCACCAGTCACCCAGTCCAGAAGTAGGATAGAAGTAGAGATTGACATGTACAAAAAGGACCCATCTATTCCCCTCACTAACTGTCCACTGAAATGGTGGAAAGAAAATGCTCAAATGTACCCCCTTCTTTCCCCTCTTGCTAAGGCTTACCCAGTGGCGGACTTAGCAAATTTGGGGCCCTAGGCAACCTTTGAGAAGGGGCCCCTCCCTGCCTCTCCCCTTTTATTAAACCATTATTAAATAATTAAATTTTATTATAATTAATCCTCATTCATTTTATCTTTCCTTGCAATGTCTGTGTTTACCCAACAGATGGCGCACTCCAAAGACAATGACCTTTGTTTGGGTGTGATTCACAATATTAAGTCAATAGATTAACTGGTTAGTGATGAAGCTGTCAGTGGCTTACAGCCATATTGCTTACATTTGACCCCATTTTAATTATGAAATCAGAAACTTGGCTACACTCTGTCGTATATTTTTTCACAGGAAATGGACTGCTCAGATCACATATGAACATCATGGATTACAATGAATTACTCAAAAACTGTTAGTTAACAAGTGTAACAATATTGTTTGTTCCCTGTATGCTAAACAACAGCCAAACATTTTTAAAATATAACTGGTTGCTCATATATTGACAATATTAACTACTGTGATTTATTGAGCTCACCTGAATAATTTTAACCGAGCTGATTGTCAGTTTAGTATGACAGAATAAACAGTTTTGCTTATTATTAGGTTGTGATGTTTGGCGGCTTATTTACACCTTAATAATCCTCAATAAATCGTGGTCCGTTAACATCTGGGTATATGTTATTATGAACACTAGCTAGCTAATCAGATTAGCTAGCTAGTGTTCATAATAACATCGTTACACCCCTAATTGCCACTAATCATCACCTCTTTAACCTGAATATTGTCTCCTTTGTCTTCCGTCCTCACACTTTGGAGTAGCGCCAAGAGCTTTCTGACAGCGCTACAGATGGCACACAGAGAATAACTTCTGGTGCAAAGCGAGGAGTAGAGTATGCACAATAAGCCAAATGAGACGCACCCTTAGTAACTAGACTGTAGGTCTCTCAGAATGATAACTCAAATTCTTGAAGTTATTTTGAGAAAGTTAAAATAACTTAAAACTAACTTTCATTTGACACACCTATACACAAGTCTTACTATTAGCTTAAAGTTTTCTCTCCCAATAACTTGCCTTCTCTGGGGATATGTGTTGTGTTGCAGAGACAATCACTACTGACTGCCCAGGATGGTCAGATTGCGACAATCCTGTCCGCTCGTTTTGGAACCGAATTTCAACTGCAGTAAGTTATCAACAGCTTTGACTTAAATCAAATGTAGATGTTTCTATTTTTCTCTGAGACATGGTTGCATTCTAATTCTCCTGAGGCTGGCCTCAACCAATGACAGTTTATACTATGGACAACCTCCGCCCATTGTTCCCCTAATCACTGATATTGTCATTACGACAGGGCAATCTTTTGTACCAGGCTGTAAACATGATTTTTACACTTGTAAAGTCGCCATTGGATTTCTTCCTATATTTCCGCTTTTGGAGCCTGCCCTCTGGTGGAAGGAGGTATATCGCTGTATTTCGCCGTATGGCGCCGTCCTTACTCGAGGACCTTTTTAAGGGGTTTCATGAGAGAGGCTTGGCCTCAACGTATCAGGTTATAATATCTTTAGAAGGGATAGGTCTGTATGGTAGAGGTAAAGGTGTGATGTTTTATAAATGTGATAATATAAAATGTCAACATATTGAGTGGACCCCCAGTTTAGAAGGTTTAGGCTTAATTATAACTCTCTCGCCACAAATACAGATGATAGTAGTTGAATTATACAGATCTCCCGCTTCTTTAAGCATATTTTATGATGAATTAAAAGTAATTCTTAAACATTGTAACTTCAAAAAAGAAGGGATTTTATTAGGAGATTTTAATATAAATTGGAATATTAAGTCAAATCGTGATAGCTTTGATCTTATGCAACTCATCAAAGCGCCTACTCGCTTAAGCAAGACCTCAGAAACGTGTATAGTCGTTGTATTTAGTAACAAAATTGACAGAATTAAAAAAACGTATAATTTAGTTACTAGACTCTTGGATCACAATATAATTTTATTTTCCAGGAAATTGCCTAAAAATAGGACCACTTTCACCATAAATTTTAAATGTGACAAACAGAAAATACCAAAAAATATCAATTGGTCATATCATCTAGACAGTTAATGTGCAGATAAAAGCTGTGAAGTGTTTATGTCTGTGATCAAAGAAACAATGAATCAATTTATGGAAAAAAAAAAAAAACAAGAAGGAAAGATTATCTTCCTTGGCTAAACAGTGTAATATGGTCACTAATGAAACAACGACCTTTACAACCTTTACAGACATAGTAGACAAATATTCACTTCATGATTATGTTTAAGCATTCCTTAAATCATAACATTAAGGAACTACAGGTAAATGGAAATCAAATACATGATTATGAAGAAAGTACTTTATAGACTCAGACTCAGTTTATCAGCTACAGTTTGCAATGAGACCCAATATGGAAGACCTTTTAGATACCACAGCCCCCTCTTATTCTGAGTGAAGCATCTGAAGCTACAGTGGACAGTATTATTTGCAGTCTCAAGAACTCGAAAGCCAAGGATGCATTCGGCATAGATACAACATTTTGTAAAAAACACAAGCAGTCATTAATTATGCCAATTATAATCATTATTAATAAAACACTTCTAGAAGGTATTTTTCCTGGTTTTGGAAGGTTGGAGTTATTACACATGTACCCATCATTACTCAACAATTATAGGCCAATAAATAGCCAGCAATCTCAAAAGTAGCTGAAAAATGGGTTGTCCAGCAACTTATTGATCATCTAAATAATAGTTAATTTAATCTAAGCCCAATGCAATTTGGATTTCAAAAATATCATTGTACAGAGACTACTCCATGTTACTTTCTATTAAACATCAAAACTAATATTGATGCTGGAGGCATTGTTGGTGCGGTGTTTATTGACGTAACCAAGGCGTTTGACACCATAAACCATCAAACTCTACAAAAAAAACAACGCTGACTCACTTTAATTTGTCAATCAAATCACTGCACTGGCTGGAATCATATTTGGTTTTAAGGGAGCATTGTGTTAGAGAGCAAAATTTAAAATCCCTTACAACTTATAATAATCTTGGTGTGCCCCAAGGTTCAACCCTGGGCCTACTGTTATTCAGTACATCAACGACTTGCCACAAATTTGTCAATCTAATGTAGTCTGTCAGATGTACGCTGATGATGCCGTTTTGTATATCAATGCTAAAAATAGACACCAAGCCGCATTAGACCTATCAGCTGCTATGTCAAAAGTGTCAGGCTGGCTACAGTGCTCTCAGCTACACCTTAACGTTTCCAAGTCAGTGTATATGTTTTTCTCTAAGAAACTGAGACAGGATACATGGGTACAGATCCAGATGTACATAAGAAATTATTTAACAGCAATTTTGGCTAAATTGTATTTTAACTTAATGATTTTACCCAATATAAACTATTTTATAACAAGTTGGACCTTGACAAATAAATCCACGCATAAATTGGTCGAAGCATTAAAAATACCATCATTGCAGAATACTTGAAAAATATAACCTACTAAACCTGGAAAACACAATTAGGTATGCCGATTCAGTTCTAGTCTACAAAATCCTCACCACATGGCTCCACCTCCTTTTTTAAAAGGACAACTCGAGAAGGCTCCAGGGGCGACTGCTGACTGCCCTTCAGAGGCAAAAAAAACAATTATCATTCTCCTATCGAGCATGTTAAACTTGGAACACATTACCTGCTCATATACGAAGATGGACAACACTAATATCATTTACCAAAAAATGGCTGCTGAAAAGCCAAAGATATAATCACAATTTATATAATAAGTCTAGTGTCTAGTCTATGATTTTTATTACTATGAAGTTGTTGGTTTAACTTAGGTTCCACAAATGTCTTTATATTGTCTTTGTTTACTGTATGCTTGGATGTACTTGGTGTCTCTGTGTGAATGTGTTTTTTATTTTCATCTTGTCTCGCACATAACATCAACCTGCCCAGGGACTGGAGATGGAAATTAGATATACAGTATATCCAATATAATCTCACATATTTACATGTAAATGTTTATTAATATGTACTGTCCCTCTAAATGAATAAATAAATAAAAATACTCATTTGGACATGTGCAGCCAATTACAACAAAAAACTCTTCTTGAGCTGTTTAAGGATTTATGGCATCAACAAAAGGGTCATGCTCATTTTTTACAGTATTACAGCTTGGTTTGGTAACCTGCCTGTACAAAAAAAAGAAAACTATATCAAACTCTTAATACAGCTTGGAAAATCCTTGGACTGAAGGAATACACTTCTCTACAGAATATATTTGAACAAACCACTGTGAAACTGGCCAATAGAATCATTAACAATCCTACTCACACACTACCCTTGGAATACAAATTGTTTCCCTCTGGTAGGAGGTTTTGTCTTCCCCGTTTACGACTGAACCAGTTCAAAAACTCCATTGTCAGTTAAGTTTTTAAACCGTAGCCTGTAACACCTTTATTATTCTAATGTATATGACTTATACATGTAGCACTTCATATTAAGTACTGTGTCCAGCGTTTATATTCCTGAACAATTTTATTGATTCTTATTAATCTGATTCTTATTAACAATGAAGGCATGATGAATGTTGAAGATGTATTTAACTATGGACGCTGAATTAGCATCCAAAGGCTTGTTTTAAGCCCAAGACAAATGTCCCATGTGAGAAAGAGAAAAGAAAAAGTTACCCTTCCTGGCTGTTTATCAATGAGGCTTTGTCTCTGTGTCCATGGAGCCTCGTTGTGCTGCTCGGTGCTGAGTGAGCAGCAGCCCAACTGCAAGTACACTCACTAAATATTAAGAGCTATCATTGTTTGAGATCACCTGAATTAGAAAATGCTTTTCATGCTTCAATGCTTTTATTTTTTCAAGTATGCAATATCAACATTTTCATAAAACTGTGCATGTGTGTGTATGTATGCACTCAAACTCAATAACAACCACAAAGTGCATAACAACTGAGGGGACATCCTGTTAATCACGTGTGAAATACTGGCCTTTTTTCTGTGGTTGATGCATACATACGCTCACAGAATAAGTGTGCAGTAACCCATGTACAGTGTTTTATAATCCAGTATGTATTTTAAGTTTCTCATTATTGCTATGTACCTTGCCATTTTTGATTTTTATATAAGTTATTTGATGTTTCCAAACTGTATTTATTTAATTTGTGTCAATACTTACCTTCTTTATATAAATTTGTAAATCTGTTTTTGACTACCCAATAATATAATTTTAGTTTTTTGTTAACTTTTAACCATTTTTATTATTATTATTATTTATTATTATTATTATTATTATTATTATTATTATTATTATTATTATTATTATTATTATTATTATTATTATTAATATTAATATTAATATTAATATTAATAATAATAATAATAATTCATTCATTTGATTGGGACAGTGCATGTTGATGAACATACATGCCAGATTGTAGCTTTAGGATAATTTGTATCTGTTGTTCAAACATTCTCACACATTCATACACCAGAGCTGTGTCACTGGAGGCACAGTGGGTAAGTGTCTTGCCCAAGGACACAACGAGTATGACACGGGTGTCACACAAGTGTTTATAAGTGCTGTTCCAACTGGACAACCTGCTGTCTGTTTTTAAGATACAAATTTGGATAGTGCAGTTCCCTAATATTATTATATTTCTAGTTTTAGTAATAATATTTAATGAGTTATTGTATCAATTGCTTTTTCTTTGGCGACTTTCACGAAATTTACCCATTAGGACATATTACAAATACCCTCACTCTTATAGTTTTTATATATATATATATATATATATATATATATATATATATATATATATTTCTGATTTATAGAGGTCAATTTGTCTTTGTAGTTCTTTATAGTATGTAAAAAAAGTTCTTTATAGTTTTCACTTCAGACTTTCTTGTAATTTTTTTTTTACAAATTGTCTATAAAGTGTTTGCATTCTCAACAATATTATAAAAATGCAGCTTTTTGATACTGTATCTCTCTCTGTGTTGTACAGTATGCAGAAGTAGCCTGTGGAGATGTCAGTGTTATGCTGAATGGATCAATAGATACACCCTTTAGTCCTACAAGGTAAGTACCCAACTGTTTATTTATGGCTTTTGGTGAAGTAATTTCACAACTCTGGCTCAGTAGCAGCACCTAGTGGCCTCCAGACACATTCAAATCATTATTGTAACTTTCTTTTACCATAACTTAACAGTGACTTTGTGTTTTTAAATTTTAGTGTATGATGGAAAGCATTTGCTGATAATTGCTCATAATTCTATCCTATGTTTATTCTCTTGGATTTTTTATTTGTTATTTTGTTTTCATTTGCTTTCAGCATATTTGCGAGCATTGAGGTGAAACATTTTAACCCAGCCACCATGAATATCCTTAAAGTTGTTCTAGTCACACAGAAGAACGGCGTGTAAGATTTCCTCAGTAATAATGCACAACAACCCAAACAACTTGTGAAAGTCATAAACATGATGTTTTTGTTTTAGGTCAAACTGCACTAATCCATCATTAGAGAACTTACAAAAGGAGCTACCACAGGGCATTGCCTATAACTGCAAGGAAGTGGCTGAGTGAGTGTAGCACACACAATATCAGACAGTGTGTCTATATTTATAATATATACTGTTTTTATTTTCCTTTCACTGTAGATCACAGATCTATGACTGTGCCTCAAATCCAGAGAAACCTTGTGGATCTTGTTGGTGAAGGAAGGAAACTAATTAACATACTAAGGGACATTATTTTACTGCTTTTCAGTCATCAGGAATTTGGTAAAAAGAAAAATAAACTCTAAAATTTACATCTTTTTATTTGAGATCGAGATTTTGGCGGCACAGGCTGTGTGGGGTTAACACTCCTGCCTCACAGCAAGAAGGTCCTTGGTTCGATTCCCATCCAGGGCAAACCCTTTCTGTGTGAACTTTGCATGTTCTCCCCGTGTCTGTATAGGTTTCCTTTGGGCGCTCCGGTTTCCCCTACCACCAAAAACATGTACAATAGTCCCCACACACACACATGAGGCCAGGACTCCCCTGCAAAAGAGATTTGTAATCTCAGTGGGACTCTCCTGGATAAATAAAGGTAAAATAAAAAAAATTAAAAGTCAACCTAATAACATCAGAAAAATGTATTATTAAAAACTTTCTGGAAGAGGACCCCCAGAACCCCTATTATTATGTTGGATGAACCTGCTTTTGCTGCTCGCCTCATGTGGTGCTCAGCTCTTAAATCTCTGACATAGGCTCTCTTACTGTTAAACAGAGAAAACAAAGCAACACTATATCAGCTAAAGAAGAACAACGGACAAAGAGTATAAGACTGTCAATGTGAAATCTATTATTTTAATTATCATGATTAAAATTCATGAAATTAAACATAAATATATGTAAATAAAATCTGGTTGGGACATCACATAGAAATTCTACTTGGGGCACCCATGGCAAGCAGCGGCCTGTCTGTGGTTGTTGGTGTCTGTGGTTGCGGCAACAAGGAGAAGGTCCATACAGATGCATACATACTCACATAATAAGTGTGCAGTAACTCATGTACAGTGTTTTATAGACAAGTTTGTATTTTGATTTTTCCACTATTGCGATGCAGTAAATGCATTTCCGTGCTTGATATTCAATAAATTCCTAAAAAATCTTGTTCTGAATCATTATCAATTTTAATTTAATAATTAAACCTCTCTCTCGCTCTCTCTCTCACTCTCACTCTCTCTGTCTCTCTCTGTCTCTCTGTCTGTGCAGAAAAATTGTGAGAAAATGTATTTTACATGGCTAGCTTATCTACATTAGTAGCCTAGCTAGGAGAAACAGGCGAAGGTGTGTTTAGGTGGCGCTTTTGTATTACTTTACATTAAATTTACTTTATTTGACTTTACTCTGTAATAAGCAGCAGCTGCAGCACACATGGTTGTACTAACACTACACCTTACCTTATCAACTCAGACCTGATACTGTTGACTAACAAGTTATCATTACCTAAAACTTTTATATAGTATTTTAACTGTGTAAGGGTATACACAGTAATACTATTACTTACCAATGGAATTAGTGTGTGGTGAAAGAGGTACATTTGGAAGATGTTTGATGCCCAAGGCCACAATAGGGTTGTGGGTGGAGTTGTGTGTGAAAAATGCCAGTTAAAAGTTTTAGGTTTTATTCAGGTTTATTTCAATAATAAAAATGTTTATTACACCCAAGTCCGAATTCTAATGAAATATTCAAAGATAAGCTGTAATGATACTGTAATAAATTATATGTTGCTAGTGTGAGGATTTGTTATTAGTAAAAGATAAAATATGAAACAATATATTGTTTCAAAGTGAGAAATACATGTATTCTAGATGAAGGCTGAGTGTATGTTTTTTCAGTTATGGGGTTAATATAAGTTATCTGATGTTTCCACCTCAGTTTATGGGTAAGTATGCCAAGAAAACTGTATTTATTTAATTGTTGTCAGTACTTACCTTGAGGGGAAGAGGGAGAGGGGATTTCTGTGTTCAGCAGAGGCAAGAAAAGTTTGAGAGACCATACATTGAAGTAATGTATGGAAAAGTTGAACCATAGAAAATGAGAAATATGGGAAGACCAACACAAGATGTGCCAATAGTTACCAAAGGCTTTGAGCCAGGAAGAGAGCATACTGTCAAGCACAGGAAGAAGGATGGACAGAGCCGTGTTGAATCATAAAATTAGTGTATTTTTCTAATTAACACAAGGGACGTACAGAAATAGTGTTGCTGTAAGTGTTCCTGTCAGGTTTTGCTATTTTGACGCTTAGAGGAGCCTGTTCGACCCTCTGTCAGGGCAATGTTATAATCACCAGAGTATACAAAGAAGGTGTTGCATTTGGAATGGAGAGAAACAGGAGGAGAGGAGGAGGAGAAGCTGAGGAGGAGAAGGAGTTCAAGGAGGCCATAGAAAGTCCAACCACAAAAAACAAATAACAGTATACTAGGGCAAAATAGCAGCTGGTGCTTCATGCCTTTTTGGGAGTTTGGGAAAGATACAAACTTTTATTTTGACACTGTAAAGCAACAGGCAGTTAGGTAAAGCTACGAGTAATAGTGGGTATACTGTCCAGTGAAATAGACTCACTATTACTCATAGCATTACTAAATTGCCTTCATATCTTTCCCAAACTCCCATTTTGAAGTATGCTAAGTTATACTCAAATGTTAAAACCATGGAAACAGTTCTAAGCGTTGAGTCTGACGTAATGAATCCACTAATATGATATCTAATGCCGGAAGTAAACTCACGCTTGTGTAATAATTGATTATTTTTAGCATTCTGAATCAATTCAGAATCTCTAAGGCTTAGAATCACAATTCTTTAATTAATCAATTTTTTCCAACACCTTTAGTCTCCAGGCTGGAGGAAGGGTGAGTGGATGCAGATAGTGGCTGGGCAGCCTCATCCTGTTTTCAGATTTCACAAAGAAATTTAGTTAGCAAAATACAATACGTTACCAGTACATCTTTGTTGAGAGTGGTCTCTGGTGGTGGTCCTCTTGGTTGAATTCCAAGGCTGTGTGGAAGCACATAGTGGTTTTCCTTAGAGGACTTTAGACCCTGTCTGAGTGTGTTGTAGAGTTTGGCATTCCATTGTCAATTCCACACATTTCTTTGACCCTGGCACCATTCTATTGAAGGATGGCACCCATTCCTTTTATTATCAGTGGCACTGGTCGTTTGTGGTTTTCTGATTATTTGCAGGTAATTACATATTGTAGGTAGGGTAGGGTTAGGGTTTGTATGGTCTATGTAGTTATGTTATTACAGTTTGTTATACAGTTTGTTACATTGTACTCAGTGAGGTAGATACAATGTATTAAGTGTAGTGTCAAATAAAGTGTTACCCAAAAAATAGTGTTGCTGTATCTCTGACGCGTCATCTGTGGCGTCATCTTACCACACGTAGTTTTATGGTCATAACAGTTATATACACAAATCTGCAGAAATTTGAAGCGAGTAACCAAATTTGGGAATGAAATCCTTAAAAAGTCTGTTTTGCTGCTGTAAGCTTGTGCGAACCCGGTAAAAGGGATAATTAGAATGTACCTGTAGTACTTGGATTTCACTCCATAACTTCTGATGATTTGTCCCAATAGTGTAACATATAGTAAAAAAAAGTATGGGACCAAGCACAGACCCTTGTGGCACACCGAATTTCACTGGTGCCATGGAGGAAAAGGATTTATTAAAAGAGACAAAATGAGACCTGTCACACAGATAGGATTCTAACCAAGCAAGAGCAGAGCCAGAGGTGCCAAAAACATCTTTTAGTCTCTTGAATAACTGCATCAATCTAATCAAATGCAGCGCTGAGATCTAGCAATAACAGTTGCGCCAATGAATCCTCGTCCATCTGAAGGAGGAGATCACTTTTACCAAAGCTGTTTCAGTGGAATAAGAGGCCCAAAATGCAGATTGAAACGGCTCGAGGAGGTCATTTTACGATAGATATAGAGTAAGTTGTTTTGACACAACTTTTGAGGACTTTAGATAAAAAAAGTAAATTGAAGACAGGACGGAAATTATTTAGGCATCCAGGATCCAGAGTAGGTTTTTTGAGCAGGGGTTTGACCACAGCCTGTTTGAAGAAGGAAGGAACGGTACCAGTAGACAGGGACAATACTTTTATAAGGTTTATAAGGTTTAACATAAATTGCCCTACATAGGGCCACAGTTCTTTAAGCTGTTTTGCTGGCAGGATATCCAGAAGGCACGTAGTTGCTTTACATGAAGAAACCACCTTTGTCAGCTCATCGAGGGATACAGTATCTAAGACTGAGAGACGAGAAGTCAGTGGATCCAAGTGAATGGGACACGGAGCTGAGGAAGACAAAAACTAAATATTATCCCTGATATATTGACCTGCGGTTATGCCGGTTTTCTCTGATTAGAGATGAGAAATTGGCCGTCTTTGCAGAGCGTGCTTATAGGTGTTTACACACAAACACCACTTTTGATATTTTAGATATTTACATTTACATTTACATTTATTCATTTAGCTGACGCTTTTATCCAAAGCGACTTACATTGTTCTAATGTAATTACCAGTGTTACAGTCACTGGAGGCAAGGTGGGTTAAGTGTCTTGCCCAAGGACACAACGACAGTATGAACTGTAGGGAGAGTGGGAATCGAACCGCCTACCTTCCGGTTGAAAGACGACCACTCTACCCACTGAGCTACTGCCGCCCCTAGAGAGATATGTTTTTGACCTGCGCCATTTGCGTTTAAAACTCCTGCAGGCCTGTTTCAAAGCCCGGGTTTTCTCGTTATACCATGGTGTAGGTCATCTGGTTGGTCTGGGCTTTGTCCTGAGGGGTTCCACTGAGTCAGTGATAATAATAATAATAATAATACATTTTATTTATAACGCACCTTTCTTGACACTCAAGGTCGCCTTACAACATTAGTAAAAATACAATGGCACATAATTAAAAACAATTAAAATCAAGATTAAAAAAAACAACAAGAAAAACAACAACAATTACATATATTGATGACAGGACGGTCAGTTATGAAGGGAGTGAGTAGGCCAGTCTGAACAGACGTGTTTTGAGTTTTGATATGAAATGTGGCAGTGTGTCTGTGTTGCGGAGGTCAGAGGGGAGAGAGTTCCAAAGCTGGGGAGCAGAGCGGCTGAAGGCTCTACTCCCCATGGTGACAAGACGGGCAGGAGGGACTGAGAGCCGTAGAGAGGAGGAGGAGCGGAGGGAGTGGGCGGGGGTGGATATGTGGAGGAGCTCAAATAGATATGGAGGTGCAAGGTTGTGTATGGCTTTAAATGTGAGGAGCATTATTTTATAGTTGATGCGGTATGTGATGGGAAGTCAGTGGAGCTGTTGCAGGACGGGTGTGATGTGATTGGTGGAGGGGGTACGTGTGATTATGCGGGCGGCTGAGTTCTGGACCAGTTGAAGTTTATGAAGGGGTTTTTGAGGGAGACCAAACAGAAGGGAGTTGCAGTAATCCAGGTGGGAGGTGATGAGGCTGTGCACAAGGACGGCATTAGAGTGTGGTGTGAGGGAGGGGCGGAGGCGGTGGATGTTGCGGAGGTGAAAGTAGGCAGAGCGGATGACATTATTGATGTGGGAAGTGTAGGAGAGTGTGCTGTCGAGGATGACACCCAGACTCTTTACCTGAGGAGGGGTGATGGTGGAGTTTTCAAAAGTAATGGAGAAGTTATTGATTTTGTTTAGGGTGTTTTTGGTGCCTATTAAGAGCAGTTCAGTTTTATCACTGTTTAGTTTGAGGAAGTTTGTGGTGAACCAGGATTTAATTTCAGAGAGGCAGTTGATTAGGGAGGAGGGTGAGAGTTTAGGAATTTGGTTTGTTTGAGAGGTAGAGCTGGGTGTCATCAGCGTAGCAGTGGAAGTCAATGTTATGTTTTCGAAAGATGTTACCAAGGGGGAGAAGGTA
Organism: Perccottus glenii; assembly: GCA_024416835.2. Taxonomy (NCBI): domain Eukaryota; kingdom Metazoa; phylum Chordata; class Actinopteri; order Gobiiformes; family Odontobutidae; genus Perccottus; species Perccottus glenii. Next base: position 11,469,391 of record CM044558.2, read on the forward strand.
GATGATGAACAGTAGGGGCCCTAGTACCGAGCCCTGAGGTACACCTGTGGTGACGGGGACAGGATGGGAGGTGAAGGATTTGAGCTGGATGAACTGAGTGCGTTCTGAGAGGTAGGAGTGGAACCAAGTGAGGGCTGTATCTGTGATGCCGACAGAGAGTCTGTGCAAAAGGATGGAGTATGAGATGGTATCAAAGGCGGCAGTTAGATCGAGCAGAAGGAGGATGGAGAGTGAGCCGGAGTCAGCAGAGAGGAGAAGGTTATTAGTTATTTTAAGGAGGGCAGTTTCAGTGCTGTGGAGGGGTCGGAAGCCAGATTGGAATTTTTCATAAAGGTTATTGGAAGATATGTGGGTGTGAATTTGAGCAGCAACAGTTTTTTCCAGAATTTTGGCGATGAAAGGAAGATTAGAGATAGGGCGATAGTTATTAAGGTTTGTATGATCTGAACCAGGTTTTTTGAGTATGGGAGTGACAGCAGCAGTTTTGAGAGCGGAGGGAACAGATCCAGAGTAGAGGGAGGCGTGAATAATGTTAGTGATGAGAGGGGAAGAGAAGGTAATGTGGCTTTGACGAGGACAGTTGGGAGTGGGTGCAATTTGCAGGAGGAGGATTTAGATTTTTGAATTTGAGTTGACATTTGGTTAACAGAGGGAAGGGAGAATGTGGAAAATGAAAAGATTGAGGCAGATGGAATAAGGGTAGGTGAGTAAGGGGCAGAAGGGGGTGAGTTGCTGGTGAATGTTATGAATTTTTGAAATAAAAAATGAGGCAAGTTTATTACAAAAATCTGAGGAGTAAAGGTGAGGGGGAAGTGAGTCAGGAGGCTTTGTGATGTTAGTAATGAGTGAGAAAAGAGCCTTGGAGTTTCCTTGATTTGAATTTATTAAAGCAGAGTAGTGTGTGGATTTGGCTTTGGAAATGCAGTCTCTGTAGTGGAGAGTGTGGTTTGAGTACATGTCCTTGTGCACAGTAAGTCCAGTTTTTCTGTATAATCTTTCCAGTTGCTGTCCTTTTGCTTTTAACTGTCTGATTTCTGGAGTGAACCAGGGTGCGGGGTGAGTAAATGAGACAGATCTGGTTTTGAGTAGAGCAAGATTATTTAAGATGCTATGGAGGTGTGTATTCAGTGGTGGAGGAAGTACTTAAGTTTAGTACTTAAGTAAAAGTACAACTACCCAAGTAAAAGTCATAAGTACATACTTTTAAATTTACTTTAAAGTATTTTTTTAAGTAAAAGTACAATCAGTTGTATCAATGTCTGGGCTGTTCAATTGTAACAATCACAAAAGATATCTATTGTGCACTGGAAAGAGTTGTTGTGCAATACTGACACTGTAAAAATCTGGTTATTTACTTATTACTCATTAAATAATAATTTGGCTAAGCCAATTATGACATACAATTTATTTTATTTTTACTATACTATTAAGAGCAGTAAAAAAAAGTCAAAAGTACACAGGTGAATGTACAGATATAGCAGTAGTTTGCTCATCTCTAAAAATGTAACGTACTAGCAAGCTATTGTCCCTGCTGTGCTAATAACCAGCTAAAGAAGTTGCCCTGTTAGGGTACCACTAACTTACGTCAAACAAATATTATACTGGTGTGATATTTTTGTTATGTTGACATCCGTTTTTCTATAACAGTCATAGCACCATGTCATAGCAATATTGTAACTTAAATATGAATAACTAGCATTGCATGTCTTGCCTCTATATGTTTCTTCAAATTTGAAGGGGAGTTTTTAAACGCCAACAGTTCTTTGCGTTGAGGTAGGCACTTGACACATTGAAAACGCCAGGAGTCATTCTTTGAACCTTTAAATTCAAATAACTTGCTTAAATAAGGCCAGGGATGTCTCTCAGAATCAGAGCTGCAGGGCACAGGCTCAAGCTCAGTCGGCGTTGTTGGCTCTTAGTCCATGTTTGATTTGAGTTCTTTGACCAATCAGATCTCCGATCTGTTTCAACGTGCATTGGCCAGCAACGCCAAAATGTCAGTCGACCAAAATTTTTTTTATGCAAGATTCGGAAGGATGTAACGACACGCATTTTAATAATGTAGTGGAGTACAAAGTACAGATAATTGCTAAAAAATCTACTTGAGTAAAAGTATAAGTATGCATTATTTTTTTTTACTTAAGTAAAGTATAGATACGTAAAAATTTACTTAAGTACAGTAACAAAGTACAAATACTTCGTTACATTCCACCACTGTGTGTATTGTAGTGCGAAAGTAATTGTTCAGGGGAGTGAAGGTTGTCTGTACAGGGGAGGTTGTCAATGTGAAGGGATGGGTTGTTCAAATCAATGTCCTTAATTTTGCGGAAATTTAAAATGCGTGAGGGGTTGGATTTGGATAGGGACAGATTAGCATTGAATGTGAGCAGTGAGTGAGAATGGAAGGTATTTTGCATTACAGTCAGTAATGCAGAAGATGAGATCCAGAATATGTCCTTTTGTGTGTGTGGGAAAATTGACAAATTGTTGAATGCCAAAACTGTCCAAACAGGATGTAAAATCTTTAGTGAGAGTGTTATTGACAATGTCCATGTGAATAGTGAAGTCCCCCATAAAATCCTTGTTTTACTTTGGCAGTCGGTAGAGGGTGGCCACAATAGTGGGAACAGATCCAGACAGTTCAAACGCAGTGGCCTCGAATGAATGGTAGGCGTCTAGACTCAACGGCGCTATCGTCCAGTTCTCGTGGTAGATTACCGCGAGACCGCCTCCTCGGCCACTGACACGAGGTTGGGAGAGGTAAACAAACCCCGGTGGAGTAGCGTCATTGAGCGTTGTAAAATCATTTGGTTGCTGCCATGTCTCCGTTAGACAGAGAAAGTCCAATTTATGGTCTGTCAGGAGATCTTGGACGAGTTGGCCCTTATTCGTGAGAAGTCCAAAGCTGATCGTGGTGGTGCTCTGACTGATATCCGTAGCCGTCCTCGGGACACGGGCCAGCACACTGAGATCAGCGCGATGACCGGTGTTCTTCTGTGGGCGGCGAGATGTGGACCAGAAAGACTTGATAGGGTTGGAGTTGTCATATTGGAAATTAAACGTGAGCCCCGATGAGTACATCTCCGTCGGGGCAGGTATAGGATGTCTGGTCGCTGGAGCAGAGCTGGCGTTGGTGGATTATGAATATTAAACTCAGTGGTAGTGAACTGGAACAGTGCAGCTGAAGGATGGTAGACAAAATACAGCACGAACCAGAGGAATACAAGCCACGAATATTCCACATACTGTAGTGTTGAGGGTTATAGCGGCAGGTAGGCTAATGTTGAGTACGTACAGCAGGTAAGCTAGTCGTAACTCATGCACACAAACAGATGATGGTCTGTGTCAACTGGATGATAGAGTAAAATAGACAGCCTACTTATAGACCTCAGAAGCAGTATCCACAAACATATCTACAAAAATATTTCTTGAAAAGAAAGTTTAAATAGCAGATCTGCGGCAGCCAAAAAACGCGCCAGCGCCAGTGATGGCCAAGAGGGTGGCATGGACCTCCTTTGTGTAGGCCTCTACTGAGTTTCCAGGTGTAGTTAAATTAGGAAGGACAAATCAGTCAGTCATGTGGCAAACATTTCCATTGCAGCAGCGCTAAAATTTTGTGAAGACACTACGCATTTGTCGGAGTTTGAGGGAAATGTATAACTTATCTAGAAGTCCACCAGTGAGTGATCTGAAACAGCAGAGGAGACGAAGAGATGGCGGTAAGGAGCCTGAGCTTGTGCGGGAGGTTGAGAGATACCCACTAGCAGGGGCGTCGGACTGAGGGGGGTAAAGGGTACCGAGTACCCAGGGCCTGAGGCAGAATATAAACAGAAACAGAAAATACCACATGGTGTCAGAAGTGGTCCAGTGTGCCGTAAAATAATAATAATTTTTTGACGAAGTAAACACGAATTTTGCTGACGGTTAAGCTAGCGTGAGCGAGCAGGCAGCTATGCTTTGAAAAGTAAAGTGATGGAGCAGTTCAAATTACCGTCCCCACTGGTGTTAACAGGCAACATAAGTGAAAACTGGAGAAGATGGGAACAACGCTTTCAAATATACATGACTGCAAGTAGTGCTGAAGGAAAAGAAGTTAGGTAGCTATCTTACTGCATGCACTCGGAGAAGACGCTCTTGAAGTATACAAAACACTAGACGTTGTACAAGCGGATGAGGCAGAGCTAACAGTGGTTGATATTTTATATGCATTTAAAACATCAACCAAAGAAAAACACAGTGTTCGAAAGACATCAGTTTTGGGCTCATCCCATGACAGAATCAGTCACCATTGAGAAATATGTGACAGAGTTGAGACAGAAAAGTAAAGACTGTGAATTTGGTGTATCTGAAAACGACATGATCAGAGACAAGATTGTGTTTAGTTTGAATGATCCACGGCTCAAAGAAAGGCTGTTAAGAGAGTCTGATCTCACGCTGGAGAGAGCAATTGACATCTGCAGAGCAGCTGAAACTGCCAAAGCACAAATACAAGCAATGAGCACTACAACACAAGAAAATGCAATACATACAGTGAACAAGACCAAAGGCAAAGACAACCAACAGTGGAAACAAGGAAGAAATCCACAAGTCCAGAGCGACAGTAAGAATATAAAAGATCAAGTGTGCAGAAAATGTGGAAAGTCACATCAACCAAGGCTGTGCCCAGCATTTGGAGTCTCGTGCCGTAAGTGTGGCAAGCTCAATCACTATGCAAAGATGTGTAAATCTACAAAAGCAACACATAAGATGAAAATGCATAATTTAAGATTAGAAATAGACACACTTTTCATCGGGACAGTTAACTTTGACCATATAAACACTAAAAGAGACAATTCCTGGTATGCAGACATAGTACCTGGAAACATGTCTATTAAGTTTAAGTTGGACACAGGAGCAGAAACAAATGTACTACTGCAGGCTGTGTACAAAACACTGAAGAGAAAAGCCAGGCGTAAAAAACTAAAAAACTTGCAATTAAGACCGACAAAGACTGTGCTGGTGGCGTACGGTGGAGTTAAGCTAAAACCGGAAGGAACAGTCACACCGGAGTGCTCCAAACTAAATCCAACCTGCTGCTTTATGTGTCAAAACACTCAGACACAGCTATCCTAGACAAGGATGCATGTGAAACATTAGGTCTGATAAAAAGGATGGACATTGACACGCTCGCAGTCAAGTTCCCAACTACAAAACAGGAGCTGCTAAAGCAATATGCAAGTGTCTTTGAAGGACTAGGCGAGTTCTCAGGTGAACATCACATCCACATTGACCCTACAGTCACTCCTGTCATACACGGCTGCAGGAAAAATCCACTGGCAGTTATGGATAGACTGAGAGACATGCTTAAAGATCTGTTAAAAGCAGATGTTATTGAACAAGTAATTGAGCCAACAACATGGGTCAATAGTCTCGTAGTCACTGAAAAGAAAGATAAGAAGAAGCTGAGGGTTTGCTTGGACCCTACTCACTTAAATAAAGCCATCTTGAGACAGCATTACTCAATTCCCACAGCAGGTGAGGTACTGAGCAAACTTGCTGGTAAGAAAATCTTCACAGTGCTGGATGAGAAGGACGGCTATTGGCAAATAAAGTTAGACAAGGAGTCGTCGCTAATGTGCACTTTCAACACGCCATGGGGGCGCTCTAGGTTTAAGCGCTTACCATTTGGGATCAAGTCGGCGAGTGAAGTTTTTCAGCAGCGCAACTGTGAGACATTCGGAGTCATCACGGGTGTTCATATAATTGCTGATGACATGATTATTGCTGCGTCCTCAGAAAAGGAACACAATGAAATATTGCAAAAAGTGATGACTAGAGCGAAAGACGCTAATGTCAAATTCAACAGAGAGAAGATACAATACAAGGTAAACAGTGTCAAATACATGGGTCATGTTGTGACATCAGAGGGTGTTAAAGTTGACAACGCAAAAGTTAAGGCAATAGTCGACATGCCATCGCCCACAGACAGATCTGCACTGCAACGCATGCTTGGGATGATCAAGTATCTATCACAGTACATACTTGGAGAAGCGACAGCTACAGCGCCATTGAGACAACTACTGAGGAAGGACAGTGTATGGCAGTGGCAGCATGAACATGAGCAAGCTGTAATGAACCTAAAAAATGCGCTCATAACAGCCCCAGTACTCAAATACTTTGACCCAAAGAAAGCTGTTGTGATACAAGCAGATGCATCTAAGGACGGTTTAGGAGCATGCCTAATGCAAGATGGACATCCTATCGCCTATGCATCCAGAGCTCTAACGGATACTGAAAAGAACTATGCACAGATAGAGAAGGAGCTTCTGGCTATAGTGTTCTCAGTGAAGCGTTTTCATCAATACGTCTATGGAGTCAAAGGTAATGTGCAGTCGGATCACAAACCGTTGGAAACAATATTGAGAAAACCACTTGGAAAAGCCTCGTCCAGACCACAGCGGATGCTACTTCAGCAGCAACGCTACGACCTGAATGTAGTATATACACCAGGTAAAGAGTTACTCATCGCAGACACACTCTCACGAGCAACGACACATGAGCAACAGAGACAGTGTGACATTTTTGATGAAAAAGTGATCTATGCCCTTGAGCCAACAGAGGCCCTGAGTCCAGAGACTCTGATACAGTTAAAGGATGAGACACAAAAGGACGTCATAATGCAAAAGTTGCTAGACGTTCACATACACGGCTGGCCACATCACAGAAAACAAGTTGACAAAAAGGTGATACAGTACTGGCCTATTAGGCACTCAGTGGAATGGAATAATGTTTGCAGGAGACAGAATTATTCTACCGAGTCAAATGAGGTCAGACGTGTTACAGAGGCTGCATGTAGCACACCAAGGTATGCAGCGCACTAAAGCACTGACCAGAGTACACTGGTATTGGCCCGGTATGACAAGAGACATTGAAAAAATGGTGGAGTCATGTGCAACTTGCCAGCAGTTCCAGCCTCGTCACCAGAGGGAGCCGATGATCTCCCATGAAATCCCAGAGCTTCCTTGGCTGAAGGTAGGAGCTGACATATTTGAAATCAGCGGTCAGTCATTTCTTCTGATTGTGGATTATTTTTCCAAATACCCGGAAGTACTAAACATCAGAGACAAGACGGCACATACAGTTGTTAATAAGATGAAATCAGTATTTGCCAGAATTGGTATACCTAAAGAGATTGTGTGTGACCATGTGCCTTTTGCAAGCCAAGACATGAGAAAGTTTGCCACAGCATGGGGAATTAAGCTCACTCACTCCAGTACAGGCTATGCACAGTCAAATGGCCTGGCCGAGAGAACTGTGAAGACTGTGAAGTACCTGTTAAAGAAGGCCAAACAAACTAACACTGACCCATTCCTGGCACTTCTAACTCTCAGGAACACACCTGTCACAGGTATGAGCTATTTTCCAGCACAACTGCTTATGGGTAGGGTCCTGAGAAGCACTTTACCCAGCTCAAGCACAGTGCTGCAACCTGCAGTACCAACTAAAGCACATTCTTCTCTTCAGGCCCTTCAACGCAGACAGCGTGCATATTATAACAGAGGCACAAGGAAACTCCCGGTGCTGCCGCCCGGTGGAACAGTTCACATGGGAACTGAACGAGGATGGCGTCCTGCTGTTGTCATGGCAAAACGTGCTGTCCTACGACATAGTGACATCTTCTGGACAGCAGTACAGGCGCAACAGGAGACACCTGAGGAAGACACCCAGCGACATTCAGGTGTACACTGAACCGGACAGTCTTGAGGATGAGCTAGGCAGCACCCCGGATGCTCCCACCGGTGCTGATGACACTGCGTGTATGCAGCCTTCTTCTCCTCCACAGTCGGTTCAAACCAGAAGTGGCCGAGTTATTAGGCCACCAGTGAGATTCAGAGATGTGTTAAGCCAATGAGTGCATACAATATTCGGTTTGTGTTGTGTGTATAACTGTTTTAAAAAAAGAGGGGGGAGATGATAGATAGGCAATGATATGTTCAGTTTAAGTTTAATGTATCCATGATGATACACATTGAAATATTATTTCAGCTAAACAACATTTTATATCTTCTCTGCTAAAGATAAACTTTTGTTTTGTTTACTATAAGAAAGGAGGATGTAGTATATAGTGCCGCGTACATATACTAATGTTAAATAGTGCCCGCTTTGAGGCGGAGTGATCAGAGATTGATGTAATGTGTTATGGAGGCTGTTGCAGTGCTTGGCGGTTATTAAAAGAGTTAACGGATTAACTTCGAGTCATCCTTCCTCACACCATGACGCACATGTTAAATGAACATAAACAGAAAATACTACAGGTTTGGTATTAAAAAAAAAGTCATGCTGTGCACATGTTTCTTCTCTGTGTTTTGGCTTCAAGACAATTTTGTTTATTTTGCATCTTTTTGCATTTATCTAAGTTACTGGTCACAACACTACTAGTGGAAATATATATCCAGACCTCTCCTGATTATAATCTACTGTAGATTTTGGTGTTTCCGTCCGGTTGCGGTGTTGGAAAGCAAAAGTTTTTATTCTATAGGTGTTCTTTGCACGACGGACAATTTGGCGGCCGCAAATGAAAAGGTGAGCAGAAAGCCTTGTTAACTAAAGTTTCTGCCCGTCCCTACGGGGGTGGACCTAACTGTGGAGAAAAAAATCTGCCTGTACGTTTATTTTAAAAACTAGTAGCACACTCAGAAAAATGTATAAGATGTCTTAAATGTTTTGTGTTTTTACGACAATTGTTTTGTCTTGGTTAAAACTTTGTGTGTAGTTTAATATATAAAGAGGGTCGGGCTATTGGTTAGATTAACCTGAGTTACATAGCTATAAAATTATATATATATATTTTAATTAGGATAGCATAGTGCTCAATCGTTAAGAACCCTGAATGAGTTAGATAGAGCGCATAGCCAAAAAGTTAGGCAGACTAGGATGGCATAACGCTCGAAGATTTGGAAACTAAATTATGTGTTAGACTAGCATAAAAGCAAATAGCGCTCCATAGCTAGAAAACCCATGTAAAGTAGTGACGCATAGCTAGAAAGTTAGAGATACTAGGCTTGCATAACGCCCAATATAGTTGTTTGTGATATATTGTTGTAAAAATGGTGTGTATTGTGTTGCGCAAAACTAAAATCACTTGAAAACCCATAAAAAGAACAAAGCTAATGTAGCTAACATCAAAAGCCTACTGAAGGCCGCACTCCAAGATGGCGGACATAAAAAAAGAGAACAAAAGAGAAGCACCGCCTTGGGGGTCCGACCAAGATGGCGGAGTGAATATCCGCAACGTTACGAGCTCTCGGCATCAAACCGGTTTTAAAGCACATATTGACCGCCAGCCTCTGCAAATGCAGCTGAAATAATATACAAGAAAAGATTAACACAAACTCTCAGTGAAAGACTAAACGAACACAAATATAATGCCTAGAAAGTCCGGGCAGAAGCGTCCTAACGACTCCATGTCCAATGAGGAGGGGGCTAGCTGCTTAGCTAGCGACCACGAGTATACCAACGACGGAATGGATTGCAACCAGCAAACAAACCTCGAAGAAGAATTCCCTCCCTTGCCCATAACGCCAAGTAAGCCTCCGCTTCATAAGAAACCAACTTTTACTAAGGAAGCCGGGTTCGGCTCAGACAATGCAGTACGCTCTTTGGCTGATCTTATTAACAACAGGAGCGACACCCTCGAAAAAATGGTGGAATCTGTACGCGGCGACATTAAAGTCTTAAATGCAAAGGTGGTTTACATTGAGAAGAGGGTGCAGAGGAACGAGGAGTCTGCATTGAAAACCATGAACCGGGTTAGTGAGCTGGAGCGATACAGCCGCCGGTGGAACCTGCGGCTCCAAGGACTGACAGAGGACAGGGAGGAGGATGTGCGGGCTCGAGTAACCAGTTTCTGTCAGGCGATTCTACCGGAGGAAAAGGAAAGCCTCCCTGCTGCTATAGACGTCGCGCATCGGTTGGGAAAACTTCGGCAAGATCAGACGAAACCTAGAGGCGTTGTCATGAGATTTATCTCTCGAAGATACAGGGATGCAGTTTGGAAAGCAGCAAAAAACAACTCTTATCTCCAAAACAACGGTTCGCTTCTCAGAGGACTTAACCCAAGAGGACAGAGAGAACAGACAAAACTGTGGCCGCACATAAAGAAAGCGGGATGAAGGAAAAACAGCCTATTTCGTGGGAGGAAAAGGATTCGTGAACGGTTCGGAAATTCATCTGTGATCTGTCAAGCTTAGTTCAGAAGGTTTGTCTAAGAAGTGCCTCGTGTTCAGGTCATTCTAGGATAATTACTCTGTATGGTTTTAATCTCAGGGTAAAATGTTGTGTTACTTAGATAGCAGGTGAAGTTCCTGCTGGTTCTCAAAAAAAAAAAAAAAAAAGTGATGTTAAGGTTATGTTATGGTGCTGAGTTATAAAGCTAAATATGGTGCTGATCTCGACAGCTCTTTATCTTTCATAGTTCTTATTTCTGTCTTTATTAATGTTGTCATTTATCTCCCTAAATGCCAGGGGTCTTCGTAATACTGTTAAGAGAAAAGCATTATTTTTGTTCGCAAAACAATTCAAGTCAGACTTTGTTTATTTTCAAGAATCTCATTCTAATGAGGACGATTCTAACTTTTGGAGGTCTCAATGGGGAAATACTATATGGCTCTCCCACGGAACAGAGCGGTCAGCTGGGGTAGCCTCCTTAAATAACAGGTTTATTGGTAATGTCTTAACCACACAATGTGACCTAGACGGTCACTTTATTTGCCAAGTTATTGAACACAATGACTCAACGTACTTAGTATCTAATATCTATGGGTACAATACCAAGAAAGAAAATGTGAACCTTTTGTTGTCAATTGAAAATATTTTTACAGGGTGGTTGGTTAGATTCCCAAATGCGTTTATATTGTTAGGAGGTGATTTTAACATTATTCTAGACGGTTCTATAGATAAAAGTCCACCCTCTCAGCGTAACAATTCAGACTCATACTTGACTGACTTTATAAGAAGATTTAAACTGATAGATATATGGAGAGAGAAGAATCCTAATAGCAGATTGCATACCTGGAGTAATAAATCAGGCTCTAGACAATCACGATTGGACTATTGGCTTATATCTGACAGTTTAAACATGGATTATGTTGATGTTAGCATCTGCCCTACTCCCTTAACTGATCATAAAGCTATTTGCATATCTATTAATAATATCTCAGCTGGTTCTACACTTACCACACACTCAAGTTATTGGAAGCTTAACTGTTCTGCACTGCAAAATGGGATAGTTCAATATAAGATTAAGGATATGATTTCACTTTATTGGTCTAAAGCAAAAAAAGAAAACTGTTTCGGGCTCAACTGGGACCTGCTCAAATATGAGATAGGAAAATATTTAAGAAAGTTTGGTGCTGAAACAGTCAAAGCCAGGAAAGCGGAGGAGTTAAAGATTGTCTCTAATATAACAAATTTATCCTGCAGAGAATTTAACTCCCTAACAAAGGAGGAAAAAGAAGAGTTATCTTACTCACAAATCAAACTTGATGAAATGTATCGGCAAAAAGCAAAGGGTGCCTTTATTAGGTCTCGCTCTAAGTGGTTAGAAGAAGGTGAACAAAACTCTCATTATTTCTTTAGTCTAGAGAAATATCGTTCCACCAACAACAGTATTAGTAAGTTAAATATTAATGGAGCTATCACTGAAGATCATCGTAAAATATCTGAGTTTTGTTCAAAATTTTATAAAGACTTGTATAGCTCTCAATATAGCCCAACTGCAGCTGATGATTTTTTAAACTCCCTTTCAGTGAAGATAATAAGCGAAGTGGATAGAGAACACTGTGACATGCCTATATCACTTAAAGAAGTACAGCAAGCTGTAAACCAATTAAAAAATAACAAATCGCCTGGGTGTGACGGGCTACCCTCCGAATTTTATAAATCTTTTATCACTGAACTGTCCCCTTTTTTATTGAAAGTCTTCATAGAATCCATTGAGAACGGATGCCTCCCCACCTCTCTGAAGGAATAACAGTCCTAATTCCCAAACCAAACAAGGACAAATTATTTTTAGATAATTGGCGCCCAATTTATTTACTTAACAACGATTATAAAATCTTAGCTCTCTTATTGGCTAGAAGATTACGGTCTGTTCTGGACTCAATCATAGACGAAACACAATCAGGCTTCATGAACAAACGGCATATAGGAAATAACATTAGGCTCATTTTAGATATTTTAGATTACCCAGAAATGGTAGAGGAAGGTGGGCTCATGTTGTTTGTAGATTTCTACAAAGCATTTGACACTGTTGAGCATCCGTTTATTTTACAATCCCTTAAAAAATTCGGGTTTGGTAACTTTTTTTCCTCAGCTATTAAAAGTCTTTATAACAATAGTAATAGCTCAATTAGACTACCAGGTGGTATGTCTCCCAGGTTCAATGTCTCTAGAGGCATCCGACAAGGGTGCCCGGCTTCGCCTTACCTCTTCCTATTGGTAGCCCAGCTTTTGTCTGATCATATTAAATCAAGTGAGATAAACGGCATCAATATTTGTGGTAGAGAACTTATTATATCTCAACTGGCGGACGATACCACTCTCTTCCTTAGAGATGAAAATCAAGTCTCCGGTGCAATACATACCATAGAAAAATTTTCTATGGCCTCTGGCTTAAGGCTGAATATCAATAAGTGTGAAATCATGTCTATTAAGGACTGCATGAAATCTTCCATTTGTAGTATCCCAGTCAAGAGTGAACTTGTTCACTTAGGTATCACAATTACCAAGGACCAACAAAAAAGAACTTTATTGAACTTTGACCCTATTATTCAAAGAACCAGGAAAAAGCTGAACCAGTGGCTGTTGCGGGATCTCTCCCTCAGAGGCAGAACCCTACTGTCTAAGGCAGAAGGTTTATCACGGTTAACATATCCAGCTCTATCTCTGTATGTGGACAAAAAACATATTACTGAGATTGACAAGCTACTTTTTAATTTCTTATGGAAAAATAGAACTCATCATATGAAAAAGTCAGTTCTAACAAATGACTATGAAAAGGGTGGATTAAACTTTATTGATTTCTGTACTCTCAATAATACTTTTAAAGTAAATTGGTTGAAACATTTCTCTAAAAATCCTAATTCTATCTGGAATATCATACCACATCATATTCTGTCAAAACTGGGTGGGTTAAGCTATTTCTTAACCTGTAATTATAATATTGATAAAGTCCCAGAAAAAATGTCATCCTTTCACCGCCAGGCCTTCCTTTCATGGTCTTTTATTTTCAAACACAACTTTTCACCCAACAAATATTACATATGGAACAACAAAGACATACTGTTTAAACACAAATCTTTATTTATTGCTTACTGGTTTAATAACAACATCATTTTTGTTGACCAATTATTTAACAAGGATGGTCGTCTTTACTCTTATAATGAGTTTCTAAAAGAATACAAAATTCCTGTGTCTCCTGGAGATTATGCTAAAGTCTTTGGAGCAATTCCCTCTGGTGTCTGTATGTTATATAGAGCTCAACCAAGATTGGACACACAACAACTAACTTTGTTATCGCTGACTGACACTTCAGCTGGTAAGATTTGCTTTTCTAGTAACAATGGTAAGAACAATAAACTAATTAGATCCCTGTTCAAAAAAGATATTATCACAGTTCCATATGTGGTTCCAATAAATTTGAATAAAAATTGGAATAAATTTGTGCAAAACATTGACTGGAAGAGGGTCTGGCTCTTACCCAACCGATTTTTGCTGACCAACAAAATTAGAGAAATATCATTTAAAATAATTCATAAGTTTTACCCGTCTAATGATCATATTGTAAAAAGATTTAAAAAAGACATTGATGTAATGTGCACTTTCTGCTCTATGAATATTGAAACAGTTACCCACTTGTTTTGGCACTGCCCTTTTGTACAGAGTTTCTGGTCTGACATTTGTAATTTTATTGCAAAAAAAATTGAGAAAGATTTCAAGGTGTTTTGGAAGGATGTTCTTTTTGGCCTTTATGACCTCAACAGAACTAAGACTAGGCCTAATGAAACTTTCATTATTAATCTCATTATTCTCTTGGCAAAATTTTACATTCATAAATGTAAGTTTGAGCGTTCCAAAACATCTTTTATTGCTTTTAACATTGAGGTCAAGCATTATGTCAACACGATCAAGTATTCTCTTAATCAAAAGGCAACAAAAACTGTGAAGGTGTGTAAACAATTTGATATATTTTTGTAAGTTCGTACTTCCCCTGGCAAAATGTGATGATGTGAGTTTTTTCTTTATGTTTTGTTTATGTTAAAAAACTTGTAATGTTGGAAACTGCACAATGTTATTTTATAAAGGAAATGAACGCTCATGTAAGATGTGCAATTGTTGAATAATAAATAAAAAAAAAAAAAAAAAGAGAAGCACCACCTTACCCAGCAGGCACTGTGGGTTGGGCTGTATAAAGCTTAAAAACATTAAAACAACTTGTTTAAATTGTAGAAAAAGATTAACAAAATGGATGGTGCATGGAGGGCATTTTTGGTAGACTTGAGGATCCCCTACTGACAAAAGCCCAGCAACAACAATTTTAATTAAAATTATTAACTGTTAGATTAATGAATCTAAAAGTAAAAGTAGCTTCAACCCTTTACAGTAGGACTAAATGAATGAATGAATGAATAACTAAATAAATAACTAACTAAATAAATAGATAAATGACTAAATAAAATAACTAAATAAATAGATAAAGAACTAAAAAAAATAATTACCTAAATGAATAAATAAATAAAATAATATTTGAGGATCTTAATCATATGACACTGAGATTTTTTCAGAGAACCAACTTTTCAGACATGACCGGAGCTGTATCTGGATGTAGACGAAGACAAAGTAGCCATTTTGGAAGGGATGAAGTCTATCCCTTCCCCCGACTTTCGCACTGGTAAAATAAACACACCCACCCACACCATAAACTCCATGTTTCCATACACTGAAGCTAGGAGTTTGTTAAAAGATACAATTAATTTATATAACCAATTTTTATCTGAAATGCAAGCTCCTGTAATAGGAGTTTTGGGAGGAGAACTTGAATGTGTGTTTAGGCCTACCGATGCTGAAAAAGAACTCCAGGAGATGTTGAGACAGAAACACACTCATGACATTAAGACTCAACTTGAACAGGTAAGGCGGATAACAGAACAATTGTGTTTTCAGAAAAAGAGAGGTGAACATGATAAGCATGAGCAACAAAGCAACCTCCTAGTACTCTCAGACTCAGAGGAGGACGAACATCCAGTCAACAAACCTCCCACTCTGGAACACAAGATAAAATTAAGCGAGACACACTAACAACATGGGTGTGCAGAAAAACATGAGGACAACTTTGACATCCTTATTTGACTTTTACCTCACATGGACAAAGTAAAGTTAAAAAGAGGAAAAAAAGGAAAAATAGACAGATACATGCTGACCTTTTGTGGCAGTTGCCAAATTGTACAGACCTCAGGCAATTAAAGCCTGTACATCTTCTTGCAAGTGCATATAAAAGTCCAAAATGGCATCATGATGGCAACATGTCTTGTGTCTATGTGTGTTTTTTATCTGTTTTTAACTTATTTAAAATACTTTTAGATTATATTTCATTGAAGCAGTTGCAATCTGCAACTCTATGATAAATACATTTTGTAATCCTGACGAATGTGGATTCTTTACCCTGTTCTTTGTGGGGTTTTCTTTTGACTGGCTCTGTACTACGGGCTTGGGCCTGACACACCACACCGAGCTTGTGCTACTGCTTTGGCCTGCTACAGCACTATTTTATTACTCTCACAGACAACGACTCAAACTTGCACCCACTCTGACATTGTTTCTCTCTCTGATTTGACTCGCATCTCCACTCCAGCAGACAAAGCTACTTGGAAAATGAAAAAACATACACAAATGGTGTTTGGATTGGCCCTAATGGCAATTCATGTCTCCCTCAAGCCCTCTTCCTGCCTTTTGCTAAATTGATACATGGCGTTGACTATGTATCAAAGGAGAGAATGAGAAAAGACCTACCAAGACTTTGGTTTACTGTGTTGTTTAACAAATTACGAGTGACAACGGTACTCACTTTGTTAATGACATACTGAAAACACTGAGTGAACACCTAAAATTTGACCTGAAAAGTCATTTCTCCTACCATCCAGCTTCTGGAGGAGCTGTAGAGAAGGAAAATGGCACCCTGAAACGCAAATTGGCAAAAAATATTTGCATCAACAGGTAAAACATGGGTAAAGTTCACGCTCATTGTACTTGTCATTGTGGTTTCACAGAAGACTAACACCTGTGGACATCAACAAGAGTACACACACATGGGTCAGGTAGAGAAGCAGTCATTTTTCATTACACAACTGACCTACCAGAGCTCTTATTATGAAATGCCAGGTGAGACTGACTTGATATTGTGAGGTATAACTTGAGGTGGTCTGCCATCAATATTTCTCATTTTGTAGCAACAGGAATTTTGCTTTTTTCCCATGCCATTTTGATAGAAAGAAACACTCTTGTGTTGGCAATCTGTATATAAACTTTTTGCACGCTTTTATTTTAAACCCATGTTTTGGGAAACATCCTGAACAGAATACCTGATATGTCAGGTATTGAATTTGTTTATGTTTTCATTTCTTTGTTTTGACTTCATATACTTTACTAATTATTTAAAGCGCTGTGACAATATCAGCAAACACGGTCAGATTTTTATTAAAATTTATTAATTCATTTATTTCAGTCAAAAAATTACAAAACAGAAAAAAAGAATACATCTCCCCCCAAAAAAAAAAATCCCACATCGACCGAAAGAATGTAGGCTGAAGTAAATGTAAAAAAAATGTATGAAGTGGAGGAGGCTGGGTTAGAGCGCGTGTTTTGAAATCTGTGCTGGCTTGACCGGTGTCTACGTTCCTCACCGCTGATTGGCCCAGAACTGTTGCACGCGCACACTCTGCGTCTTGTAAAATAAATGTCGTAAGTGACCCGCTGGCGCATACAGTTCACGGGTCTATCTTCTCTTCTAAACTCACTGAGGCTTTTCCAATGGAGGAGGGAGACTCACATCCAAAATCAACGAGTAGAAGAAATCCACGGTGCTTCATATTATGTGTTGTCGCTGTCATTGTGGTGATAGTGGTCGTCGCTCTGGTTTTGGGACTGACACTTGGGAAAAAGCAGGACTTCAAACACGTTTTTATATCTAGATGTGAGACGTTGAAAGAGTAAGCACCACTGCTGTTTCCCATATGTGTAACACTTCTGCATTTGTACTACTTCTGCATTTAATTGTGCAATATATTAACAATGACATTGTCTACTAAGTGCAGAAATGGGTTATTATCTGCTTTTATCCAATTCACAGAAGCTTTATGACTATAAAGTTCTTAACACTGACTGCACTTTTTCAGGAATGACTGCCAAAAGTTATGGACTGCATTTGAACAAGCCTATGTGGGGAAGGATCCCTGTAAAGTACCCCCAGAGGCGTACAACGCTCTTATTGCTGCTGCACCAATGAAAGCTGAATGCAACAGAGTAAGCATCTGTTATCATCACTGGGCTATGTGTGGCAGGCTCTGCAGAACAAGAAACCTTACAACATGTATTTGCCTCATTTAGATGATGTTTTGGAGCAAAACAAAAGACATTGTGCACCATTTCACTGCCAAGAGAGACTGCCACGTTACCTTGGCGAACACTCTTTTAGGATCTGTGTTGGATGATCTTAAGTGGTGCGGAAAGGAGGGGAGCAATGGTAAGAAACTCCACTCACAATCATGGATTATATTGCAGCTCAGTTTATATGGTTAGATTTCCTTCCAAAGAGTCTTTCAGAGCAATGGCTCAATGGAAGAGCGGTCGTCCTTCAACCGGAAGGTAGGTGGTTCGATTCCCTCCACAGTTCATACTGTTGTTGTGTCCTTGGGCAAGACACTTAACCCACCTTGCCTCCAGTGGTGTTCCAGCAAAGCGTCAACTAAAATGTAAATATAACACTGGTGAATGGAAGTCGCTTTGGATAAAAGCGTCTGCTGAATGACTAAATGTAAATGTATATATAGTTTGATCTAAATAGCTTCCATATTTGTACTGTCAAAATGTGTATTGTACCAGAAAGTAGGTGAAAGTTATGTTGATATGTGGGGCGGCAGTAGCTCAGTGGGTAGAGCGGACGTCCTTCGACCGGTGGGTGGGCGGTTCGAGCCCCGCTGGAAACATCCCAAAACATCATAACATCCCGCTCTCCCCCACATACTGCCGTTGTGTCCTTGGGCAAGACACTTAACCCACTGTGCCTCCTCCCTCCCAATACACACATTGGGGGGCCAGGACTCCCCTGCAAAAGAGATTTGTAATCTCAGTGGGACTTTCCTGGTTAAATAAAGGTTAAAAAAATATATATATATATGTAAGCAAAGGGATAAATGTTTTTAATTTGTTTGAAACTTTAATGCTTTACATTTTTCAGATAAAGTCAGTTATTTGCAATACTAAGAGGTTTAAACTTTATGGGTGTGGACTACAGCCATATTATTTTATCACTTAAGACAACACAATTTTTGACCGAAGCAGTTCTTCGTCCAAGAAATAAAGGTTTGTTGTTCAAGTGGTGTTTTCAGATGACTTTAGTTTAATGATTTTCGAACCTTGACCTGCAATTTATACTAATTTATACTAATGATGCACTTTATAACATCTGGTAAATGTTGGGCCGTTTACGGTATCCTACTAAAATGCCTGTATTGCCACATTACCTCTTTAACCTGAATATTGTCTCCTTTTGTCTTCCGTCCTCACACTTTGGAGTAGCGCCAAGAGCTTTCTGACAGCGCTACAGATGGCACACAGAGAATAACTTCTGGTGCAAAGCGAGGAGTAGAGTTTGCACAATAAGCCAAATGAGACGCACCCTTAGTAACTAGACTTTAGGTCTCTCAGAATGATAACTCAAATTCTTGAAGTTATTTTGAGAAAGTTAAAATAACTTAAAACTAACTTTAATTTGACACACCTATACACAAGTCTTACTATTAGCTTAAAGTTTTCTCTCCCAATAACTTGCCTTCTCTGGGGATATGTGTTGTGTTGCAGAGACAATCACTACTGGCTGCCAGACAAATTGCACCAACAATCCTGTCCGCTCGTTTTGGAGACGAGCTTCAGCTGAAGTAAGTTATCAACAACTTTGGCTTAAATCAAATGTAGATGTTCTATGTTTCTCTGAGACATGGTTGCATTCTAATTCTCCTGAGGCTGGCCTCAACCAATGACAGTTTATACTATGGACAACCTCCGCCCATTGCTCCCCTATTCACTGATATTGTCATAATGACAGGGCAATAAAATGGCGGTTACATCCGGGCTTTTCCGCTTTTACTGCATAGTAAAACAGTAGTTTTCAGATAGAATAAACGGACGTAGTAATCTCCCGCAGACTTGTCATCTAGTAAAAACTTAGCTCTAGAGACCAGAGCCATCTTTTGTACCAGGCTGTAAACATGATTTTTACACTTGTAAAGTCGCCATTGGATTTTTTCCTATATTTCCGCTTTTGGAGCCTGCCCTCTGGTGGAAGGAGGTATATCGCTGTATTTCGCTGTATGGCGGCGCCCTTACTCGAGGACCTTTTAAGGGGTTCCATGAGAGAGGCTTGGCCTCAACATATCAGGTTATAATATCTTTAGAAGGGATAGGTCTGTATGGTAGAGGTGAAGGTGTGATGTTTTATAAATGTGATAATATAAAATGTCAACATATTGAGTGGACCACCAGTTTAGAAGGTTTAGGCTTAATTATATCTCTCTCGCCACAAATACAGATAATAATAATTGGATTATACAGATCTCGTGCTTCTTTAAGCATATTTTATGATGAATTAAAAGTAATTCTGAAATGTTGTAACTTCAAAAAAGAAGGCATTTTATTAGGAAATTTTAATATAAATTGGAATATTAGGTCAATTGTAAACAATTAATAACATTGATAGCTTTGATCTTATGCAACTCATCAAAGAGCCTACTCGCATAAGCAAGTCCTCAGAAACATATATAGATCTTGTATTTAGAATTTTAAAAAAACATAATTTTGTTACTGGACTCATGGATCACAATATAAATTTATTTTCCAGGAAATTGCCTAAAAATAGGACCCCTTGCACCATAAATTTTAAATGTGAAAAACTGAAAATACCAAAAAATGAAATACCAAATCTATAAATGCTTTAAATTAGATAAATTATATAATCTAGACAGTAAATAAAGACTGTGAATTGTTTTCAAGATCAGGCTCTCAAGCAAGCTTTAAAAACTAAATTAAGGCATAGTAGACAAATATTCTCTTCATGATTTAAGCATTCCTTAAATCATAAGATTCAAGATAGACAGACAGCAGACAACAACAGAATAACAGCTCACGTGGTCACGTGATGGGATTTTTCAGTGGCTTTTTTAGAGGGGGGGCGGAAGACGGTTGGTTTGGGCTGATGATAGGGTACTAGTAAGTTTTGTCATCAACAAAAGAGTCATGCACATTTTTTATCTGCCTGTCATGGAAAGTCGTATCTGTTACGGTATTACAGCTTGGTTTGGTAACCTGCCAGTACAAACACAAAACCTATATTGAACTATCAATACAGCTTTGAAAACCATTGGACAGAAGAAATACACAGACTATACTATACTATACTATACTACAGACTATATTTGGACAAACCACTGTGAAACTGGCCAATAGGATCATTAACAATCCTACTCACACACTACCCAATACAAATTGTTGCCCTCTGGTAGGAGGTTTTGTCTCCCCCGTTTACGACTGAATCACGGGTAGTAAGCCCAAGACAAATTTCTCATGTGTGGGACAAAGTTTACCTTTTTAAGAGAAAAGAAAAATGTTACCCTTCCTGGCTGTTTATCTATGAGGCTTTGTGTCTGTGTCAATGGAGCCTTATTGTGCTGCCCTTTCCTGAGTGAGCAGCAGCCCACTTATTCAGAGGAGCTGCTGGCATCTTTGGGTAAGTACACTCACTAATTATATAAGAGCTATCATTGTGTGAGATCACCTGAAGTAGGAAATGCTTTTCATGCTTCAATGCTTTTATTTTACAAGTATGCAGTTTAAACATTTTCATAAATTACACTGTGCATGTGTGTGTATGTATGCACTCAAACTCAATAACAACTACATAGCGCATAACAACTGAAGGGGACATCCTGTTAATCAAGTGTGAAATACTGACCTTTTGTTTTTGATTGCAGCAACAAGCAGAAGGTCTATACAGATGTATACTGTACATACGCTCACATAATTAAAATAAGTGTCCAGTATGTATTTTGAGTTTCCCATTATTGCTATGCACTTAGCTTGGAACAGTGCATGTTATTGAACATAAATGAGACACAGCCACATGAATGTAAACATGCCAGATTTTAGCTGTAGGATCATTTCTATCCGTTGTCCAAACTACCTCACACATTCATACTCCAGAGCGACATTCACACACGTTCAGACTCCAGAGCGACATTCACACAAGTTCATGCAACAGAGCGACATTCACACACGTTCATACACCAAAACGACATCCTCACACGTTCATACTCCAGAGCGACATATACACATGTTCATACACCAGAGCGACATTCACACACGTTCATACACCACAGCGACATTCTCACACGTTCATACACCAGAGCGACATTCACACACGTTCATACACCAGAGCGACATTCACACACGTTCATACACCAGAGCGACATTCACACACGTTCATACTCCAGAGCGACATTCACACGCTTCATACACCAGAGCGACATTCACACACGCTTCATACACCAGAGCGACCTTCACACACGTTCATACACCAGAGCGACATTCACACACGTTCATACACCAGAGCGACATTCACACACGTTCATACTCCAGAGCGACATTCACACACGTTCATACACCAGAGCGACATTCACACACGTTCATACACCAGAGCGACCTTCACACACGTTCATACACCAGAGCGACATTCACACACGTTCATACACCAGAGCGACATTCACACACGTTCATACACCAGAGCGACATTCACACACGCTTCATACACCAGAGCGACATTCACACACGCTCATACACCAGAGCGACATTCACACACGCTTCATACACCAGAGCGACATTCACACACGTTCATACACCAGAGCGACCTTCACACACGTTCATACACCAGAGCGACATTCACACACGTTCATACACCAGAGCGACATTCACACACGTTCGTACTCCAGAGCGACATTCTCACACGTTCATACACCAGAGCGACATTCACACACGTTCATACACCAGAGCGACATTCACATACTTTCATACACCAGAGCGACATCCTCACACGTTCATACACCAGAGCGACCTTCACACACGTTCATACTCCAGAGTGACATTCACACACGTTCATACTCCAGAGCGACATTCACACACGTTCATACACCAGAGCGACATCCTCACACGTTCATACACCAGAGCGACATTCACACACGTTCATACTCCAGAGCAACATTCTCACACGTTCATACACCAGAGCGACATCCTCACACGTTCATACACCAGAGCGACCTTCACACACGTTCATACTCCAGAGCAACATTCACACACGTTCATACACCAGAGCGACATTCACACACGTTCATACACCAGAGCGACATCCTCACACGTTCATACACCAGAGCGACCTTCACACACGTTCATACACCAGAGCGACCTTCACACACGTTCATACTCCAGAGCAACATTCACACACGTTCATACACCAGAGCGACATTCACACATGTTCATACATTAGAGCGACATCCACACACGTTCATACTCCAGAGCGACATTCACACACGTTCATACTCCAGAGCGACATTCACACACTTTCATACACCAGAGCGACATTCACACATGTTCATACATTAGAGCGACATCCACACAGGTTCATACACCAGAGCGACATTCACACACGTTCATACACCAGAGCGACATTCTCACACGTTCATACTCCAGAGCGACATTCTCACACGTTCATACACCAGAGCGACATCCACACAGGTTCATACACCAGAGCGACATTCACACACGTTCATACACCAGAGCGACATTCTCACACGTTCATACTCCAGAGCGACATTCTCACACGTTCATACACCAGAGCGACATCCACACACGTTCATACACTAGAGCGACATTTACACACGTTCATACACCAGAGCGACATCCTCACACGTTCATACACCAGAGCGACATTCTCACACGTTCATACTCCAGAGCGACATTCACACACGTTCATACACCAGAGCGACATTCACACACGTTCATACTCCAGAGCGACATTCAAACACGTTCATACTCCAGAGCAACATTCACACACGTTGATACTCCAGAGCGACATTCTCACAGGTTGATACTCCAGAGCGACATTCTCACAGGTTTATACTCCAGAGCGACATTCACACACGTTCATACACCAGAGCGACATTCACACACGTTCATACTCCAGAGCGACATTCAAACACGTTCATACTCCAGAGCAACATTCACACACGTTGATACTCCAGAGCGACATTCTCACAGGTTTTTACTCCAGAGCGACATTCACACACGTTCATACTCCAGAGCGACATTCTCACACGTTCATACTCCAGAGCGACATTCACACACCTTCATACTCCAGAGCGACATTCACACACCTTCATACTCCAGAGTGACATTCACACACGTTCATACTCCAAAGCGACATTCACGCACGTTCATACACCAGAGCGACATCCACACACGTTCATACACCA
The DNA here is from genome assembly GCA_024416835.2 of Perccottus glenii. NCBI lineage: Eukaryota > Metazoa > Chordata > Actinopteri > Gobiiformes > Odontobutidae > Perccottus > Perccottus glenii. The sequence continues at coordinate 11,493,219 of CM044558.2, forward strand.
GAGCGACATTCACACACGTTCATACACCAGAGCGACATCCACACACGTTCTTACACTAGAGTGACATTCACACACATTCATTCTCCAGAGCGACATTCACACACGTTCATACTCCAGAGCGACATTCACACACGCTCATACACCAGAATGACATTCACACACATTCATTCTCCAGAGCGACATTCACACACGTTCATACTCCAGAGCGACATTCTCACACGTTCATACACCAGAGCGACATCCTGTTTACCTGTTAGAATATTTTACAAATATCCTCACTCTTTTTTTTTTTAAATAAATTTTTCTTTCTGATTTATAGAGGTCAATTTGTCATTGTAGTACTTTATACGTCATTTCAGACTTTCTTGTAATTTTTTTTTACAATTTGTCTATTTGTGTGCCTTCTAAACATTATAAAAAATTCATTTTAAAACTGTACGTCTCTGTGTTGTACAGTATGCAAAATTAGCCTGTGGAGAGGTCACTGTTATGCTAAGTGGGTCAATAATTCCACCCTTCAATTCTACAAGGTAAGTACCCATCTGTTTTTTTAAAGGCTTTTGGTGAAGTAATTTCACAACTCTGGCTCAGTAGCAGCACCTAGTGGCCTCCAGACACATTCAAATCATTATTGTAACTTTATTTTATCATAACTTAACAGTGACTTTGTGTATTTAAATTTCAGTATGATAATTCTATTCTATATTTATTTGTTATTCTTGTTTTCATTTGCTTTCAGCATATTTGCAACCGATGAGGTAAAACATTTTAACCCAGCCATCATGAATATCCTTAAAGTTGTTCTAGTCACACAGGAGAAAGAAGTGTAAGATTTCCTCATTAATAATGCACAACAACCCAAACAACTTGTGAAAGTCATAAACATGATGTTTTTGTTTTAGGTCAAACTGCACTGATCCATCATTAGAGAACTTACAAAAGGAGCTACCAAAGGGCATTGCCTATAACTGCAAGGAAGTGGCTGAGTGAGTGTAGCACACACGATATCAGACAGTGTATCTATATTTATAATATGTACTGTTTTTATTTTCCTTTCACTGTAGATCACAGATCAAGGACTGTGCCTCACATCCAGAGAAACCTTGTGGATCCTGTTGGTGAAGGAAGGAAACTAATTAACAAACTAAGCCACATTATTTTACCGCTGTTCAGATTACAGTTTAATTTGTACAATTAGCTGCTGTAATAATGATTTAAAAAAACTAGACATGTGTTGGACAGAAACGTTAGTGAGGTCTGAGTGTAGACGGACTTCAGCCTTAAGGAAGAAACTCTTTTCTTTAGCTCCATTTACAGCAGACTGTACTGCTAAACTAGACTTTTTCACTGCATTGAAAAAAATATTTTTTGTCAGTGACTGAGAGCAGACAGAGGAGGAGAGACAGGAGCTTTCTCAGCTGTTAGTGCCAAATGAGCAGGTAACATCCATAGTCTGCATAAATCTGATTCTTAAACATGAGGTAGGCTCATTTTCAAATTACCATAGCTTTTTCTCAGAGCTTAGATCTGTGTAGTTTAATGTTTTAAACACAAAAATTGTTATCTCACAATGTACACCATTTACTATTATTTTAATATCTAAAATGCTTCAAAATACTCCCTATTTTGTCAAAACTTTGGGACGACCCCCAGAACCCTATTATTATGTCGGATGCTTTTAATAGTTGCCTCAGCTCTTAAATCTCTGACATAGGCTCTCTTCCTGTTCAACAGAGAAAACAAAGCAACACATCAGCTAAAGTAGAACAGAGTTGAGAAGGGAAAAGGAATAAGAGTAAAAGGCTGTCAATGGGAAATCTTATATTTTAATTATTATGATTAAAACTCATGAAATGAAACATAAATATATGTAAATAAAATCTGAATGGGGACATCACAAAGAATTTTTGCTTAGGGCACCCAGATGGCTAGCAGCGGCCCTCTGTCTGTGGTTGCAGCAACAAGCAGAAGGTCCATACAGATGCATACAGAGTAAGAATAAGTGTGCATTAATTCATGTACAGTGTTTTATAGTCAAGTATGTATTTTGATTTTTCCATTATTGCGATGCACCTTGTCATTTTTGACCAGAATGCACTGCATTTTGTTTTTGTGTATCTTTGCAATAAATGCATTTTGTGCTTGATATTCATAAATTCCTAAATAATTTTGTTCTGAATTATCAGTTTTAATTTAATAATAAATAATTTATTATTTCTACCCCAAGTTTTAATTATGGGGGCCTAAAAAGCCACTTGTCATGTTCTATAGGAATTCCAACCAGAAACTGTCATTTTTTCTGTGTCAGCCTGCTCCGGTCGTACAGGGACCAAACAGCCCTTAGCAAAGGGCCCCGGAACCCCTTGCTCCCAGAGCACCCCCCACAGGGTGCCACGAGGGACATAGCCTTCTCCAGATCCACAAAGCACATGTGGACTGGTTGGGCAAACTCCCATAAACCCTCCAGCACCTGGAGAGGGTATAGAGCTGGTCCAGTGTTCCACGACCGGGACGGAAACCTCCTGAATCCGAGTTTCGAATATCGACCGCATTCTCCTCTCCAGTACCCTGGCATAGACTTTCTGAAGGAGGCTTAGGAGTGTGATCCTGTTTGAAAAGGGAAGGAATGGTGCCAGTAGACAGGGACAAGTTAATAATGTTTAACATAATTTGCCCCACATTGGGCCACAGTTCTTTAAGCGGTTTTGCTGGCAGGATATTCAGCTCATCGAGGGGTACAGGATCTAAGACCGAGAGATGAGAGATCAGTGAATCCAAGTGAACGGGACACAGAGCTGAGGAAGACAAAAACAGAATATTTTCCCTGATATCTTCAATTTTATGATTAAAGTAACACAAGAAAAAGTCTTGTGCACTAAAGAGAGAGGAGTCTTCAGTTGTTTTTGGTTGGATTAGTTTAGCAACTGTCCTGGGGTTATGCCAGTTTTCTGTGAATAGAGATGAGAAAGTCTTTGCAGTGCTGAGGGCGTGCTCATAGGTGTTTACACACAAACACCACTTTTGATAATTTAGATTAGTTTTTGACTTGCGCCATATGCGTTCAAAACTCCTGCAGGCCTGTTTCAAAGCCAGGGTTTCCTTGTTACACCATGGCGTAGGTTGTCTGGGCTTTGTCCTGAGGGGTGCCAGGACAAAGGGTGTGGTTACCTCCACTGTGGTCACTGTACTTTGTGTAGGCTGGGACAACGGCGGCTCTGTTTCAAGCACCTTCATGACATGCTGGATGATACCCAGGGCGGTTCTTTTTGGGTGAATAATCTCATGCTTTGAGTGGTTGGAGATGGGTATCTTAACATATGGTATTTGGGTGTTGTTGATCTCTAAAAAGCCTTCTCCAACACTTAGATGTCATCATCCATAAAAACACCCCCCACAAAACCACTAAGGAGTACCACTTCTCCACCTCGGCCAGTAACTAGAGTCACCTCTGTCAGACACCCTCCACCTCCTCCCAGACCAGCTCAAAAAGCCTTGACTAGCATCAAGGCTACTATCAGTGATTAGGACACTGAGGGCCTCTGCTGTTCCAGGACTTTTCATCATAATAAAACACTTATCATCCTGATGATAAGAAAATGGCATAAATTGAAACTCTTAATTCATTATGAGGTATACAAAGAAAATGTGCATGTTTTCAATCAAACTTTGCAAAAAGCAAGATAAATATTCTTCTCGGAGATCATCAACAACAGCAGTAACAACCTGCGTGTCCTGTTTGCTACAGTGAACAGATTAACAAACCCTCCAGCTCCAGTTCCTCCAGAATTAGTTTCCACCACTAAATGCAATGAGTTTGCATTGTTTTTCAACGACAAGGTTCAAGGCATTAAACATGTGATACAATCCAAAGGGCATACAACAACACTGCAGCCACCTAGGAGACACTTGGTTGGGTTAACACATTTTACACCCATTAATGACAGAACAATTGAAAAAACTGTCTCCAGACTGAGTTCATCCACCTGCTGCCTCGATGTTTTACCCACTAGATTCAGTACTAAGCAGTTTGTTACCACAACTCACTGATATAGTCAATAATTCCTTACAGTCTGGAACATTTCCAAGGGCCTTAAAAACTGCTGTCATTAAGCCTCTCCTAAAGAAGAGCAGTCTTGATGCTCCAGTGCTCAACAACTATATGCCCATGTATATATATACATATATATATATATATGTACATATATGTGCCCATATCAAACCTGCCATTTTTAAGGAAAGTCATCGAAAAGATTGTATCAGCAACTTAATGACTTTCTATTACTTAACAACTGCTTTGATCCTTTTCAGTCAGGATTCAGGCCCCATCACTGAGACTGCACTTATCAAAGTCACAAATGACATCCATCTGAGCAGTGCCAAAGTCTCTGTCTTAGTTCTGTTGGACTTGAGTGCTGCGTTTGATACAGTGGACCAGGAAATCCCGTCACAAAGATTAGAGGAATGGATAGGTATCACTGGAACTGCTCTTAAATGGTTTCAGTCCTTCAGACAGGAAGTAATTTGTTTCGGTTGGTAACTGTGTGTCAGACCAAATGGCCCTGACATTTGGAATTCCACAGGGGTCTATCTTGTGACCTCTATTATTCAATCTCTACATGCTTCCTTCAGGCCAGTTAATACAAAGCTGTGGCGTATCCTACTATAATTATGCAGATGACACTCAAATTTACTTATCACTCACAACAGGTGAAAATGGACCAATCTATTCACTGTGTCACTGCATTGAACAGATTAATATGTGGATGCAAAATAATTTTCTCCAACTGAACAGAGACAATACTGAAATAATCATCTTTGAACCACAGAAACAAAGAGAAAGTGTCAACAGTCACCTCATGTCTCTTTCTCTAAAATCTAAACATTAGGTTAGAAATCTAGGGGTCATCATGGACTCAGACTTGAATTTCCACAGTCACATTAAGTCAATTACATCATCTGCATTTTATCACCTTAAAAACATTTCCAGAGTCAAAGGGATGATGTCTCAACCAGACTTAGAAAAACGTATCCACATGCTTAAACTTATGCTTTTTTTCTCCAGCAGGTTAGATTACTGTAACGGCCTGCTCACTGGTCTCTCAAAACGAGGGTTAAGACAGCTGCAGCTTTTTTCAGAACGCTGCTGCTCGGGTTCTAACCAAAACCAGGAAGTACAACCACATTACGCCAGTTTTACAGGGTGAAGCAGCGTTTAAGTTTCTTGCAGCAAAAATCTGGAACAGCCTCCCAGATGAAGTAAAACAAGCCTCAACTTTGACAATCTTCAAGGGGAGGTTAAAGACCTTCCTCTTTAGCTCCGCCTACACTACGACTTAAAGTGTTTTTTATCTGCACTCTTCTTTTAAAATGTTTTAAATTTTTCTAATGTTTCTTAATCTAAATCTTGTAAATTGTCTTTTATTCCTGTAAAGCCCTTTGAGTTATGCAGTGTATGAACTGTGCTATATAAATAAGGTAGGTACCGAGCTAGAGATCTGACTGGAGTCCACTAGAGGAAGCGGGCCCAATGAACAGGCAGGACTCTGCTAGACCAAAGCCAGTAGCAGAAACTGGTAGCAGGACCAAGAAGCAGGAACAGGTATCGGGACCGGCAGAGCAGGAACAGGTAGCCGAACCAGGTTAGCAGAAATAGTTAGCAGAACCAGGTTGGCAGAGCCAGAAACAAGCTATGCTGGACATTCACTCATGGAGTCAGTAGAACAATCTACTAGTCTGGTGAATGTATTTGGTGATGGTTGGAGAGTCCGTAGGCGTGGAATTGCCCCACCAGTGTGTGAGACTATGTAGTGAAGTTAATAATTGAAAAGCCCTCTATAAGTTTAATGTGATAATAATAATAATTAAAGCCGCGGAGGACTGCATTTCGTCCTATGGATGTACCAAGTTTTGTATTTCTACATTGGAAAATATTTACTTTCATTTTCCATAGGCACAATGTATTTTCATTTTCCAGGGGTCGCCACTGAGTCATTTTTCATTCGTTTTCCTCGGGGACTTCAAATGCATAAATTTTTTGCCGGGCTTGAATTTTGGGGCCAATAAATTTGACTTTTCGGTGCACGTTTACTGGGTCAAATCATTTTGCAGAAAAATTATAATTAAAAAAATATATAACTCAAGCAAAAACAACAAGAAAAAGTCTGTCTATTGAACACACGTGTTTAGGTCAGTTTGCCTAAGTTTGGTGTCTGTGGAATGAAGCAGCTATTTTCTGTTGTTTTATAAAAGAGAGGTGTATTCTAAGGTGGTTGACATCTTCAATTCAAAATGGCGGCCTTCTCGTGTGTGATAGGGTATAGTCCCCATTTGCTTTTTTGCTCATAAGCCCATGCTGGATGTGTGTACCAAGTTTCATTTGCCTACGACAAACAAAAATTTTCACTTTCCATTGACTTTTTCCACATGTTTGGGGCGTTGCTATGGCAACATATTTATTGATAGGGTTGTCATTGGCTTCTATGTTCGTCACGACATAAGATGAGTGTACCAATTTTCATGTCTCTATGACAAACTAAATTCTTGGGTCCTATTATAAGTTTGTAGGGGGCGCTGGAGAGCCATTTCTAAAGATAACCCTTTTATTTACATATCTTTGTGTTCAGGTCATGAATGTGCACAAACGCCTTTTTGGGTCCAACTCGATCCGAGAAGGCGTTGAAGAGTTAAGGGATATTTTAATTTCACAAAAATGGCCACCTCGTTACAGGCTTGCCACACCCATACCCGATAAGATATCAACAACAAAGTTACAACTTTGGTTTGCACACATGTCTAGATGATGCTCACCAAATTTAGGGCCATTTAGATTAAAACACAATAAGTTGCATCTTTTTGCGCGAGGTGTGCGATTTAGGTGGCCGCTCGTTTCACCCCACATGGCGGACTTCCTGTTGAGTTTAGGGTGTGGTTGTCATAGACTTTTCTGTTTGCCCTGAGGTGTCCTATGGATGTACCAAGTTCTGTATTTCTACATTTAAAAAAATGTACTTTTACTTTCCATAGGCTCAATGTATTTTGACTTTTCTAGGGGTCGCCACTGAGTCATTTTTTGTATTTTTTTTTTCCGGGGACTTCAAATACATAAATTTTTCGCCGAGCTTGAAGGCTGGGACCAATAAAAATGACTTTTCGTGCATGTTCACTGGGTCAAATTTAGGATCATTTTGCAGAAAAAATAAATAAATAACTCGAGCAAAAACAATAGGCACTCCTGATCATCACCGGCTCGGGCCTAATAAATAATGATTATCAGATCATGTATGCCCTCATCCTCAAGTCCTAGAAGGGTGTCTGACTGAAGGTATTAAGTGACAGTCCATGCAACTCTCCTTGTCATTTGGGCTGAACTGGGCTGGTTCATTAGTGTCTGCTGCAATACTCTTTGCTAGTTGATAGAGATTTGCATTGGAGAGTGTAAACAATCGTATTCTAATGTCCTATACCAGCTTCTTTCAGACTGTCGACATGGTCTATGTGTAGTCTTAGTTCTTTGGCAATGTAGCTCTGCAGTGACTAGCATGCATTGACGTTTCTGTGCAGCAGTGCAGTTCCCTGATAAGACTTGATCCTTTTCCTTGAACATCACTATTTTTTTCTTTATTTAGTGAGAAACACTGCATCAATGCATGGCTTTAGGCTTTAGCTTTTGATAAATCATAAATCTTAATTGTCAAGTTGTAAAAGTATTTCAAAATACACATTCTGTTGTTATATAGTATATTATATTATTTTTGTATTATTATAGTACATATTTATTTATACTCCATTATCCATTTGATCAGTTGCAGCAATTTACATTCTAAGTTAAACGTTTGACTTGCTTTGTGCTAGCTGAGTCCCCCTTTTACTTTTTTGTTGTTTTGAAGTTTCTTTCCATTGTGAAGATAAGGTAACCATTTGTAGTCTATTTTTCTAAATTCTTTCTCAGTTACTTTCTTTCTGTTATAATAATTTTTATTATTATAATTGTTTATATTGTTTATAGTTACTGGGTGCTCATAGTTCTCTACAGGTCATGTCAAATCATGTCATGTCCTCCATGCTAGTCCAAGCATGGAGTAGACATAACTAGAGACATGGCTTGCCAGGGGACTTCTGCACTTGGAGCTGGGGCCTTGGAGGGGGGTGTATGCAAGATACACCTCCTTCTAACAGCCCCCACTGCATTGATATAAAATCTCATGTTTTGTTTACTTCTTTAAGCAAAACGCTTAAAGAAGCGTGTCTTTGCTTCTTCTTGCAAGAATAAAACCTGGCCTTTTGCTTTTTATATATAATCCGTGTCTCTCTGGATAATATAAGGATAAAGAATTCTTATAACATTTGGTCCTTCGAGCCGGATCTCAATATTCGTTGTTTCTCATGCAAAGAGGTGAGCTGACGTGCACGGAAGAAATGCACAAAAAAACATTTCTTGTAAGTCCCAAGCTGTGCTGTTAAAGCAGTACGGGCCAGACCTCCACTCTGTGTGTGTGAAGCACAATGACGAGATTTGGAAAAAAAAAAAAAGAGAAGAGCCGAGAGGACAGAACAGACAGTCTGGCTGCGGAACAACTGGACAATTGGACTGACAATTCAGGTTGTAATGAAGAGAACTGGCTTCTTTGTTTAATCTAGTTTGAGGATCGTTGGGTAGAGCTCACAGCGGGTGATCGGTCAGAATCGCGCAAAATTTCTTCATTGGAAGTATTTATTGAATTTATAACTGCATAGGTACAGTGAAGAATGCGTTTGGTTGTGTGTGTGGTCTGAATAAATAAAGAAGTAAAACAAACAGTTAGTTGAATGCAAATGAATGATTATCATGCAACAAACCTCTATTTGTATTAGCTGTATTCTATTCTAATAATATAGCAGAAATGAAATACAATTATATTTTAACATGGCCGAAACTGGCATTAAAAGAGTGAAAAAACTATGCTGTAGGTCTAACCAGCTTCAACTATCACAATGAGAAATGATGTATCATTTGCAATACAATGGCTCTCTCTTATGGTTGTACAAAGACCTACACCAGGCCGCTCTGCGAGGTGTCACGTGACCACCAGTGTACATGCGGGAGTTACGTGCCCTATAACCAATTAACTGGATTGAAGGTGAATATCACCGCAATAGCGTACAAATTATAGACAGAGGGCTTAACTGGTCTAATACAAGGTGTAAACAAGGAATAAGGCCCAAGTGGCAATCTATACATTGTTAGAAATAAGCATTATGACACGAGGCCTAACCAGGCAGATATGAACTTACATTTAGCAACACTAAACGGACAAACACTACCAATCTAACCTTAGCAACAGCAGCAAAAGCACAACAAATTAGGTGTATTCTTACTTGTAAAGACGCACACAGAATAAAGCAGTTGTATCAATGCTCGTTGTAAGTTGGTATGATTAGTAAACACTACTGGCAAAACTCAGACAGAACACTACCGGAGTGCAGCAACTCTAAGTCAACTTGTGATTGGCTAACAGCCCAGGTGAAGCGATGCATCTTCCAGTAGGAGAGAGAGAAAGAGTCACAGTAAATGTCTGATGCTTAGCGGCCACAAGGGGGCCTTTTTTACACAGGTAAACAGCTGTTTAAATTATTTTTTTGATGTGTGTGTGTGATTGTGATTGTGAATACCAAAGCTTCCGGAAGTAGTAGTTTTGGAAATCTGGCGGATGTTGAGTGGGCTGCATGTATTTACATCACCATAGTTGAAGTGTTTTCATGAAGTTGGCCAGGAGGAGATTCTTAAACGCTGAAAGATCGAGATTCCTTAAATGGTGACATCCGCTTTGTCGAGACCCTGCCTATATGGTTTATGGTGAGATTAAAAGCCGAAAATGTATGTGTTTTTGATTGAGACCCTACCTAATAATAATAATAATAATACATTTTATTTGTAATGCACTTTTTGTTTTAACAAAACCTCAAAGTGCAACATAAAATACTGTCTATCTCATGGTGAGATTTTAAAAGGGATTTCTGATGTTAATCTGTGTTAAAGCTTGTTGTCTTGCTAGATTTAAGTTGGATAGATACCCTGTGCTCTGTAAGTCTATGGTGTTTCTTGAAACTGACTCGTGCGATTAGTTCATTGGCCCTGACAAGTGCAAAACTCTATGCGAGATAGGGCACCTGATTACAAGAAGGAGTATGGGGTCTAAAGAGCTTGTCTGGGAAGCACAAGAATTTATCTTAGATCAATAATCACGTATCGTGATACGCCACAATCGAACTGCCTTGCATAGCTAGTATTGTTGGTTTTAATGGTGCGTTGGACGCAGAAGAAAAATCGAGTATGGACTATTATCAAGATACTTACTAACAACAAAAGTGAGATGAATGAGTCCGAAGTCAATGTGACTAGAATTAAATCGTAGGCCTACGTAGAATTGTACCCTGCAGACGAGAAATAAGATTTTAAAGCCCACTAGAAGTGAGAGGCTTTTGCTGAAAAAATGTTCACTGCATGTGAAGCGGTGAGAGAAAAAAAGCCCACAAGAAGTGACGGGGCTTATACTGAGAATTTGTGGACCTAAAGAGTTAAAGATAAAAGGTGTGTGTGAGAGAATAATTGTGTTATGAATGGGCCATTGTTGGATGGATGTAAATCAAAACAACGGTAATGTTTTTGGCATTTAAAGAAAGTTTGAACAACATGAGAGAGAAAAGTAGCTTGCATAAGCTATTTTTCACATAAAAAAAAAATGCAGACAGACCAGAAGCAGCAAACACGGAAGCGGTAAGATAAACAAATTCAGACAAACGTTTATTTTAAATTTTGACCTATTGAGATTGACCAAAAAGGAATTTGTAAATGGTGTTTGTAAATTGGATGAAACTTGAAATTAATATGAATGTAATGTATTTCTCTGAGGAAAAATGCACAATTGCCATGGAGACGCGGGCGAGGTGGAGGTGGGCGCGACAGATGAGAGGGCACTGAGAGGAGAGGGAGGAGAGCAGGAGGAGGCCGAAACTGGGTCCAGACGAGAGACGAGGGGAGGACCTCATAACTGACCGCTTCAACTAACAGGTCAGGTACATAAAGACACAAACACACATGTAAATACACACATATAAAGACACATGTAAATACACACACATAAACACACATGTAAATACACACATATAAAGACACATGTAAATACACACACATAAACACACATGTAAATACACACATATAAAGACACATGTAAATACACACACATAAACACACATGTAAATACACACATATAAAGACACATGTAAATACACACATAAACACACATGTAAATACACACATATAAAGACACATGTAAATACACACACATAAACACACATGTAAATACACACATATAAAGACACATGTAAATACACACACATAAACACATGTAAATACACACACATAAAGACACATGTAAATACACACACTTAAACACACATGTAAATACACACATATAAAGACACATGTAAATACACACATATAAAGACACATGTAAATACACACACATAAACACACATGTAAATACACACATATAAAGACACATGTAAATACACACATATAAAGACACATGTAAATACACACATAAACACACATGTAAATACACACATATAAAGACACATGTAAATACACACATATAAAGACACATGTAAATACACACACATAAACACACATGTAAATACACACATATAAAGACACATGTAAATACACACACATAAACACACATGTAAATACACACACATAAAGACACATGTAAATACACACACTTAAACACACATGTGAATACACACACATAAAGACACATGTAAATACAGACACATAAAGACACAGACAAACACAAACACGGACACATGAGACACACATCTACAGATGACGATGTGCTTTTGGTTTATGAGAGAAAATAATGAGTATTCTGTTAAAGAACAGAGTTGGGATTGTATTTTATGTGACACGTTACTGTGAACATTAAAGGTTTGAAAAAGGTAAAGATCCAACGCTTGGATCCAAAATAAAAGTAGTTAATGATGTTTTGCTAAACAATTTTGTGTATCTATTAGTACGAGAACTAATAGAGGTCCTTAATATCAGTGTGGTTCCAAACACACACGGTATAACGCCAATAAAAGAATGAAAATGATTACTTTGTAATTGGAAGAATTTAAATATGTGTCTTAAAGTTGAATTGCGCAGAGTAAGTTTATAAAGATAATATAACTTTATAGTTGGGCCATAAGCTTGCATTTAAAAGAAAACAAGGTTTCAGTTTCAGTTTATTGTCATATGCATATTCGTACAGAGTATCACAGCAATGAAATACAATGTGCCTCAGCACTCTCTCAGCACCAGTCAATAATAAGATAAAATTGAATAGAATAAATAAATAATAAAAAAAAAACATACGCTCAAACCTCAGCCCTCCTTCCTCTTACACTATCGTTCAGTAGCCTTACAGCCTGTGGATAAAAACTATCCCTAAAACGTGACGTACGTGTTGGGATGCTCATTCCAACGTCTCCCTGATGGGAGTTGGGAGAAGAGACTATGTGCCGGATGACTAACATCCTGTATAATTCTCAGTGCCTTCCCAGTACTGCGTTTCCAGTAAATATCCTGTAGTGATTCCAGTGGAACCCCTATAATTTTTGATGCAGTTTTAACCACCTTTGTCAGAAGATTCAATTCACTTGAAGTAGCCCTTCCAAACCACACTGTAATATTACCTGTCAATATACTCTCAATTGTACAACGGTAAAATTTCTTTAAAATATTTAGAGACATACCATATTTCTTAAGACACCTCAAAAAGTAAAGCCTCTGGTGTGCCTTCTTAATGGCACATGTGATGTGGAAAGACCATGAAAGGGAGTCTGAAATATGAATGCCTAAAAACTCAAAAGTATTAACAATTTCAACTGCAGAGTTATTGATGTAGACAGGTGGATGTGTGGGTTTATTTCTTCTAAAATCTATGATAACCTCCTTACTTTTCCCCACATTCAGGGACAATTTATTTCTTCGGCACCACATGATCAAATTACTCACCTCATCCCTATAGGCAGACCTATACCAGAACCTAAGTAAAGAAAAGAAACATTTATGTATTTTTCTGGTTTGGTTTTGATGAATAATGTAGAAAGTGGATTCAAAACAACCACTGTTTGGATTCACGAGGAATGTTTAAACACAAGATAACATTCAATGCAAGTCAAGGTAACAGGGGACTCACAGCACCCCCCCCCCCCTTTCCCCCAGGAACTAGAAATGTTTTGGTTTGTTTTTTTAGCTCCACAGACCTGGTGGGAGCCTTTACATTAAACAAAACCTTTTAATGTTGAAAAGTGCTGAGTTAGAAATGTCAGTGACAGAAACAGTCTGCACTGAACTGATGTGTTAAATAAAGTTTATGATACTTAATTAGGAAAACTGTTTGACCTTCTGACAGGTCTGTTGATACAAATATAGTCCACCTTTGAGTTTTATTGAATCTATGAAACATGATTTGGTAAACTAAATGAATGAGATTGAATATGGTTTTTGAGAAGAAAAACTTAAAGTTTAAGTAATTGGAAAATTGAAATGAAGATAGTTCAAAATAAATAATAATTTTTTTTTTTGGTACTTTATAATTAAGGTATAGTGTGATCTATACAATAAAGATTTAAACTGTAATGTAAATTGGTAATCTGGTTTTGATGATTAAAAACATATCTATATGTGAAAACAGTTCAAACTGTTAAAACGATCTTAAAGGTTTTATTTGAAAAATTAAGAGTTAATGAGAAATAAGTAAATTAAAAGATACTTGTTAAACTAACAAGGTGAATTGTTAAAGTTTAAGAGCATATGCCAATGGCTCGCTGGGTTTAATCACTGTTTGAAGTGATTTAAGAATTTATTTATTTTTTGAGTACTGGGACTAACACAAGGTCCTTTTGAACAGAATTGAATTTTTTTTTGTTTTGGTTTTGACCAAACTTTGGGTCTTTGTAACCTAAAGAAAAAGAAAAAAAAGAGGTTGAGTTGTTACATTTTATTGAATGAACAGTAATGATAGTTACTGATTACAATTTTGGTGAATTTGAATAAATAAAGAGAGACACGTTATTTTGAGTTTACACTTGATGTTTAAGTTTCTGTTTAATATTGAGTGAGGTGAATTCTTTATGTGGCATCTGAATGCCAAATTAGTGGAAACATGAAAATAGTAATTGATAAAACGTTTTTATGTTACATTTAAATTAATATGGAAAAAATACAAAAACAAACTTTATTGTTGGTTTATTGTATTAAGCACCTGGTGGTAAAACTGAGTTTTACAGAGACAGTATAGAACAAATCTATACTGAACAAAATCCTAAAGAAATTTAATTTAAAAGTAAATAAAGCAGAATTTGAACAGAACTTTGTTGATTTTATGTTTAGTCTTTCCTTTTAAACGATAATCACAAAGGTGATGGTGTTTTGGAGGAAAGCAGTGTGGACAGAGCAGAGGCTTTGTGGTGTGTTCAAGCAGCTGAGACATGCTGCTGTTACTGGTTTAAACCCAGAGGGAGGGGTCTGATGTCTCAAAAAGGGGGGAGAAAAGGATTTAAACAAAACCTAATGGTTAGCATAATGCTAACAACAGTGTTTAATACAGTTAAAAGAGGAGTTTAAATCAAATAATGAAATAAAGAAAGTTGACAGGACTTTTCTGGAGAAGCACTGTTTAGTCTGATTAAACCTTTTCAGATTAAAATAGATTTCCAGCAGACCATATCTGTGGAAACAGGGGTTTATCTGCTGTTTCAATTTTATGGTTTGATCATTTTAAGGGCTTTTATGGTTTCGTTTGACGAAAAACTAAGAGGCACTTTCTATGGGTCTATAATGTCAGATAATGTTCTGATTTGTTTGTTTGTTCTTTATTTGGATGGAAGCCAACTACAACAAGTATACCAGTTCAGAAAAGGAGCTTTGACAATTAATATAGCCACAACCAGTAAGAGCTAATATTAACATAGTTCTTTGAACTTATATCATCTTGGTTTACACCTGTGAAGGGAAGCACACCTGTGAGCAGGGCTAGTGACGGGGGTCACATGACTTCCTGTGACATCACTCTGAACTTGACAAACGTAGAGATCAGGGACAGGTGCAGTGCAAAGCAGAAGTCTGGAGGTTTTGTGAAAGTAAGACCATTAGACCAGCGTTGCCTGCTGACCGGAAACATGCGTCCTTAAAGGATCCTCGTTTTATTTGTGTTCACATACAATGTGACAGAGAACATCGTGAGTCGAAACTCACACTTTAGGAGCCAAACAGCAGCTCCCTCAGGTTCATTTGAGAGCCCCATTTACATCGACGACAGAGGTGTACTTCGAAGGTGTCCTTAATGAATATAAGGCTAAAATTAAATTAGCATTAGGATCTGAATTTTTACCATTTGAGACAATTTATGAAAATGTGGATTAAAGTATATAAAGTATATTTATAAACAACAAAGGTTTATGAATTACACAAGAGATGCTGTAACTGTTAATTAAAACTGGAAATAAGAGAAAACTGGTCCAAGGACTGGACAGAACAAAAGAGCACTGAGCATGCTTTTAGCTGAAAAGGAGGGATCTACAAAAGGATTTCCTCCAAAGTAACACAGGACTAGTTACAGCAGAACTAAAGCCTTTAAGAAAGGACTTCAAACTCTAGCAGACGAATTAGAGTATTCTGGAATAGAGAAATTTATTTTGAGATTGATGAATGTGGCCATTGCTGGGTCAACATTCCTGGACATGCACCTGCCAAACGACTAAGGTCAAGTCTTTGACCTCAGATGAACACTTTGATATCTGAGGGACGTTATTGTTTGCATGTACACCAACGGGACAACAGCTCCAGGACGGATCATACTACAGACCTAAGGGCCGTATGGTTCATTGAATTGATTATGCTGAAGAGAATTGATTTTAATCATTATGAATGTGCATAAGTCTCACTCCATGTGTTTTCTTTTCGTTACAGGGACAGAAATGGACAGGCAGGGACAGGCCAGAGATCTTGAGTCCAATGGGTCGACCAGCTTAACCTCTGGCATATTTTTCTACTTTATTTTGGAGTGACACTGTGTTTTGATTTATGATTTATGGACATTAATGATTTATGGACTTTAAATAATTTGACTTTGAAGAATCAGTGCATTCATCTGTGGGTTCCCTTTTGATTTGAAACATATCCAATTATAATCATTTGTTATGTTTGTTTTGACATGTGTTGTAAGTTAATCATTTGAAGTGATTACATACGTTAGATGCTTGATGTTTGTGTTTTGTCACCGCCTTTGGGGCGAGGGGTGGATAGAAGAGTTTTCCCCAGCTTTAGGTCATTTTACCAATTGGTCAAATGTTCTCAGGCTAGGTCAACAGCCCCTGCTGGGTTTTCGCTTCTGTCATAGTTTACAATTCACACTCAAGCTAGTGGGTTGTTTATGCTAATGGTTATCAGCATAAAGAGGGGGGAATGTTATAACAGTCACCCATGCTGGCCTGATCCGATGGCCTCCTCCTTCAGCTGTTTCTGAAGTTTCTCACCATTATGACCACATTTAGGCCTGAGCCATAACTGGTGGCAAGGGCTCTTTTGTTTTTGCTATATATGCATTTCATTTTATGTATTAGCGGCTAATTTGACCCCCTGAACGTGTTTTTTTAAATTTCTTATTTATTTTTAATCATTTAGTTGACGCTTTTATCCAAAGCGACTTACTTACTTGAAGCTTCCATTACAGCTGGAACACCACTGGAGGCAAGGTGGGTTAAGTGTCTTGCCCAAGGACCCAACGACAGTATGAACTGTGGAAAGAGCGGGAATCAAACCGCCTACCTTCCGGTTGAAAGACGACCGCTCTACCACTGAGCCACTACGCCCCTTTGCCCAACTGAAAGTACTTTTAGAGACAAGAAATTTTATTCCCACATTCATACAAATTTTATATGAAACTAAAATTTTATTTAGTCATAGGTGAAATAACCTCCCTGAACATGAAAGCCTGTGACAAGTTACCCTTAACTGCAACCATGTTGCCATGGCATGCTCGTAATCTGTCCCATTTATGAATGTGGTCTGAATATTTACTTGGTTGTATATTATTGAAACATAAACATCCAGCCTGGGACGCTGAGCAAAAACACGTAGTGGGACTTTGCAATATGATTTATTTTTATTCTTTTCAGAATTTCATCATTGTTTATCCGTGTTTTTTTAAACAGCATTTATAAATTCACTACATACATGTACAATGCACAATGTAGGAGTCTTATCCCCTCAAATAGCTCAAATGCTAACCATTGTGTGTCGATGAAAACTTTTTACACCCCCCAAAGTATATCATTATGCCATATTTACCATATCAAACTGAAATAAAAGCTACTCAGCAAATAAAGTTTTGCAATTTTATTACAAGGTAAGTAAGTACAGTAAATGTAGTTTCAGTGGCAGAAAATGCACTTTTGAAGCCAACTGAAGATACTGCCAAATCCACAGGTGTTCTCATCCTCTGAAGTAGAGAGTTCGCTTGAGGAAGACTGTTTGAAGACGTTAGCAGGCTGTGTCGTGACGATAGCTGCAAAGGCTGGTGGTTGAGTAGATTCTATGACAGGCAGAGCCCCGTAGATGTCACTGTCTTGGTCTGGCATTATTAGTTGGACATTAGCAGCAAGAGCAGCACAGTCAGCTCCTTTGGCAAACTCATCCACATCTGATCCAGCAGTGGTGACTGATTCTGAATCAGAGAATGGCTTCAGGTCAGTAGGCGGGTCAGTGGGTAGCTCAGTAGGTTGAGGCAGCTGAGTTATTGAAGCCTCAGTGTCAGTATCAGAATCGTCACAGAAAAGAGGAGGGCAGTTTGGGGTTGATGACGTGGCAAAATGAGGCAGGTCTTGTGTCAAAGCTTCTGTGGAGACAGTGATGTCTGAAGGAACATCACTGGGAGCCAGGGGAGCACACGCTGGTTTTTCAGCAGGATCTTCCTCCTGTAGTTGAACACTACTGTCTGGCTCTGAAACAGAAGTTTGCTCCTGGTCAGTGGGAGGTTCAGTATGTAGCTCAGTGGGATCCAGCAGGCAAGGTGTTGAAGCCTCTTGGGAGACGGGGACAGCAGGAGGAACATCACTGGGAGCCAGGGGAGCACACGCTGGTTTTTCAGCAGGCTCTTCCTCCTGTAGTTGAACACTACTGTCTGGCTCTGGATCAGAAGTTTGCTCCTGGTCAGTGGGAGGTTCAGTAGGTAGCTCAGTGGGATCCAGCAGGCAAGGTGTTGAAGCCTCTTGGGAGACAGGGACAGTAGGGGGACCATCACTGGAAGGCGGGGTAAAAGTGGCTGGTTCTTTGGCAGGCTCTTTCTCATCTAACAGTACTACAGCACTATTGTTTGGCTCTGGGTCAGAAGTTGGCTCCGGGTTGGTGGGAGCATCTTGGCAGACAACAGGAAGATCTTCACTTTGACGCAGAGGAGTAATAGTTGTCTCAAACAATTGGCACACAACTTCTCCAGTTACAGCCGTGATATTTCTGAGCAAATCGATTGAGAAGCAGCCTAGCCTCTTGTCTAGGCTGTGCCCTGGGTACAGCTTGCTGATCCTCTCAAGGACAGTCAGGACCATTTGGTCTCGTACGGAGCGTGAGAAGGGGACCTGCTGGTCCATTGAGGGCAAGGTTTTGGAGACACGATCTACCACAGACTGAGTAAGGCCGATCGCCGCTATGCTCTTCTTTTGGGAAGGCATGTTCAGGAAGGCGTTAGATGGGGGCAACCAGAGGCCCTGGAAGACCTTAGGAGCCACATCCATCACAACCTCCCTGGGGTTCAGCCATCTAGTCGGGGAGGTCTCCAGGTGCCGATCAGCCAGGGTCCTGGCATAGGTCTGAGCCAGAGTGAGGAGTTTTGGATGTCTGTTGTAGAGCAATGCAAAGTTTGTTTTAAATTCCTACATTACAGACACATTCCAAGAACTGCACAACTAACTTTTAAACATACTTACTGAAAACATGGAAGCATGTCTTCTGGAGAGAGGAGAAACCTTTTGGCTTCAAACTCAACATCTCTCATTCTGAGGCCATTGATCACGTCCCACACCTTAAATAACAAAGACAAACATGAAACTGTGTTTTACAGGAGCAATGCTTTACAATATAAACTGTGAAAGTTGTTTTCTTACCAGATTTAGAAGGCTTCACCTCATCATCCAAGTCCTGAATTTCAAAATCCCATTGACTAAAAAAAAGAAACAATTTTAATACTACTACTCCTACTTTAACCCCCCAACATGAATTATATAAAAAGGTAAACTAGTCGAGTAATAAACTGTGTAACTCACATGACTCT
Source organism: Perccottus glenii (assembly GCA_024416835.2). Lineage (NCBI taxonomy): Eukaryota > Metazoa > Chordata > Actinopteri > Gobiiformes > Odontobutidae > Perccottus > Perccottus glenii. The sequence goes on from CM044558.2 coordinate 11,512,571, forward strand.
AAAGGATTTCTTGCTTTGCTCGAGCAGCAGGTCAGACATGTCTTCAGCTGTAACCTCAGCTGGAAGATGGTTTTCCCGCTGAAGCTTTAGCAATTCAGCCATTATTGCAATCTGAAGATCGAAAAGCAACACATAAGTTTCAATAGTTTTTTAAATGAACAAATATAATTTAATATTGCTTGTGATATTAAAAGAGTATAGTTATACTTACATTGGTCTTGTAGGATGGTAGATGCCAGCAAAGCTGAAGGGCTCGTCCATAAATAGGGGTAGTAAACAATACCTAATAGAAATTATATATTTATTTTAGTATATAATAAATATAAATGAAAAATACAAATAAGTCTGGTTTGAAATCTAAAGCAAAGATTGCCATTTGAATAGAAATAAAGTTTTCCACTTACCTCAATTGGTTTGTAAAGGCCTCTAGTTTCTTTGAGAACCTCCATGGTACTTGCTACTTGCTGTATGTTGAAGTACAAAACAAACAAAGTAGCTTCAGGACAGTGAAAACAGAAAAATCAAGAGAGTCTGGAAAGCAGTGCTGCTGGGTTGAGTTCTGGTCACGAAATGATCTGAACAGTGAGTCTTAGTGACATCAAACATTGTGGAGTTCTAGAATACAGGTCACATTCTAAAGATCTGGGTAAAAGGTCACCTCATTGACTTAATGGCAAAGATTATATTTAATGATATAAATATAATGCTGTTTATATGTGTTTATGTGGTAGCTGGAGGAAATATGTATTTAAACTGCTTATTAAATTTAGAAAATACAGTATACTTGATCAAATAAGACTCCATGTAATAGAGTGTATGTCCTACTTGTTTTTATTTATTTAGTTAGATAAAAATGTTTTTTTCTTTGTGATTGAAATTTTGTTTGTTGCAGGCATTTTTATTTATATAGCACAATACATAAAAGGTAAATAAAATTAGGTTCCGATGACCCCTCAACATAACAGCCTATGACAACCTAACTACTCAAATCTCTGATACAAATGAATGGAAGGGGAGAATTTAGTTTGTCGTAACTTAATGAAATTTGGCAAGCCTAGGACCCTGAGCAGAAAACCCTATGAGCCAGACCAACAGCCTGGTGGCCATTTTGACTTAAACATGTGCTGACCCTTAGTCAGGAGCTTCAAACTTGCTCATAATAGACACTTGTGATAACAAAATCTATCAATTACGTCTTAGATGACAAAGATTTCATTTTAATATTTTTTTGACAAGGATTTGCTATAACTTAGTCAAACATGCTTAGATTGCAATCGGACCCAACGGTCAATTTTGTTGTATATATGTATTCAGGTCATGATTACAACAATAAAATACTACCTTGTAAAACACAGCTGCTCCCCTACTAATTTTGAATGGGAGGTTAAAATTTAGTTTGTCTTGGGCAAATTAAATTTGGTACACACCTCCCTGATTTCCTGATGACCCCTCAACATAAAAGCCTATGACGACCCATCTCCTCAAATCTCTGATACAAATAAATGGAAGTGGAGAGTTTAGGTTGACGTATTCTAATGAAATTTGGCACACACATTCAACCTAGGATCCTGAACAAAAAACTTACTTGCTACATATCTATAAACATTAAATTAGCAGGTTAGCACCGATAAATGTCATAGCTGTGAGCGTATGGAAGTATCAGTCATCAAGAGTATTACAGTATAATTCCTCTATTAAAGTTTTGGGGATTTGTTTTTAAATGGTAATAGTTGAATGATTATAAAGGTTTATACAACCTCAGGAAAATCCTACTTTGACTGTATTTTCATTTTTCTTTTTATTTGTAGAGTCAAGCATCCTAGACACAATTATGCAGCAGATCTTAGGCAGAATCTTTGAGTATTTTCAGTATTCAGCCATTTCAGATTTGAATCTCGCACAGAAGGGTGTGTCTGTAATTGAGCACTTTTATACATTGTGGTTGCAGGAGAATTTGTAGAAATATTTACATTTAGATTAGTGGAAAGTTAGACATTAAAAAAATAAATTTCTAGAAATTCAAAAGCAAGAGAAATTCCAACATATCGGTTGATTTCTAAAGCTGGTAATTAGCCCAGAAAAAATGACCTTCACTGACCCCTTAACAAACAACACTGTTACTTTCAGAAGAGAGGCAGCGCTCCTTCATTCCAATCTTCTCTACTTTCCAGCAGCATTTTGACCTGTGTTTGTAAAAGATATGTTACAAACAAACAGACTCGCCACAGGTTCTCAAGGAGGTCAAATTGGCCATGCAACCGACACATTAAAGTTATTCCACGGACGCCTGAGTACACGTCTGCTGGAGATTGGAGTAAACACCTTCCACCACAAATGTTTACGAAGAGTGGAGATTCACTGAAGGACACCTACACTGGCCTACTGTTCTGCCCGACCATTAAACACCAGGAAAATGTTGGCTCGGACTCCCCAAATATTTGGGCAATGGGCTTTACCTACCACTAAGCTCTTAAAATATGTATTAATTGATACGCACGCATAAGAGGCCGTCACACGCCTTTTGATATAAAAGAAGCTCATTAAACAACAATTAGGAGTTTTGGTTAGCAAGTAATTATGGTTGCAGAAATATATTCACACTTAATGTGTCCGCTTTCCTGTCAGAACTGGACTACACTGTTACCCCTAAAACTAATCAGAATATGATAAATCTCTTCATGTCTGGGACCCAGGGTTTCCCTGCCCCCGAGAATTACGTTTGGGTTTGTGGAAAACGAGTGTTTCTCTACCTCCCCAAGGAATGGTGTGGAACTTGTCACCTTGCCAAGTTAGCTCCCTCGATTAAGATTGTCAACTTCCAGGTTAAAAGTACTTCCACTCTAAACAAGCGCAGCTTCACTCCACCAGCCAAGTCCACGGCTTTTAAACAGAAACGTGACCCCCTTATTAGTGATGGGAGAGGTATTACTATGACTCTTCTCCCCTGGTATGGTATTGCTTACCTGAGCCACAGACTCAATGAGGTCTGGTGGACCTTTGAGGACCTTACTGACAGTCTGATATTACAACACAGCTAAGAGATAACCCCGAGCTCCGAGCAATGCGAGCCATGCTTGTCTCTCATCAGATGGCCTTAGACTACCTCTTTGCTTTTGCTGGACTCTTATCCATGACTGTGTTGCTGACCTTAAGGATTTCCTCACTTCTAGTCACGACTCCACTTGGTTTAATTTTGACTTATCCAGTTGGTTTTCTTCCGGAACATGCTTCCAGATTCTTCTCAAAATCTTGACCCCAGTCCTTTTAGTTATGTTTCTGTTCTGTCTAATCACCTCATGTGTGATCCCATGTTTCCGTGCCCAGATGGCTAAGATGATACAGGGCTCTGTCACTGCAGTCCTTCATGCAGAACAAATTCAACTTCTTTTTCTAGACCAGGATGATGACCTGCCTGATGGCAATCTGGACCAAGGATAAGTATTTTTCTGACTATTTCTTGTGTTTCACAAAGTTTAGTACCTCATTTCTCTATGTTTCCCAAAACTCCTATTTATGAATTGTTTACCTAAAACTGTACCAACAGAGGGGTAAATTATGGATGTTTTACTGTGAAATTTGACAAACAGGAGGGAAATGTTAGAGTTTTGCAGTAAGAAAAGGTTGTCAAATTGTATTTTACCACATATGGTTTCCGGTGTCTGGTCCGGATGCAGCAAGATAACTCTTAAATGTACTGGTTTCTGTAACTAACTGCCAAACCCCCGCCCTGCGTGGATGGGGGAGGCAGAATGTGTGCATTGTGTGTACAACTCAATAAAGCCGGGGAGAACTCAGGTGGCCAGTTGGAGATTCTGTAGACAGAGCAGATCGCTACAGAGGTGGAACGAGCAGTCAATGCGCCACATGCTGATTCTCCCCATGCATGTAAAAACCTTAAGTTGAGTCTGACTTCTATTATTTAATTCAAAATTGGTTGACGGTTGATCTCCAGAGAAATCTGATAGTCTCTACACTGTTTTGTGTATTGATTCCTTGACAGCCTTCTCTTCAAATACAGTTTCTCCAAACGTGTTTATTATTTTAGGTAGTTATTATCACGATAAACCATGTCCAAGAGTCAATTTCCTCGGATGAGATGGTTTTTATTAATTTCTTATTTGACACGATGCTATAAACACACACTGACCTCCTCGAGCTTTTATTTTGGCACTTCCGGTTGTCGACATTTTGAATTTGCTTATTAGTCATAGATTGTAAATAAAAATGGATGTTATCCGCCCATTGGTCCCCTATTCGCTGAAATATCCTCAAAGTCAGAGCAAAAAAAATGGCGATTACATCCGGACATTTCAGACTCCTTCGCAATAACTGTAAAAGGGCTGGACATATGGAGTGTGACGTCACCCATAGCGTTACGAACCTAGAGATTGACGCTCTTTCAGTCCCCCGTTACGTGGGAGCCAGAAGTCCCAATTTGGGCATATGGACTGAGTTGAGTGCCCGTTTGCATGGTAACCAGTGAGCCAATCATAAGCTCGCTTGTTCGTTGACCACGTGCTCGCTCCTGCAGACAGCAACAAAGCTCAGACAGAGACCTGACCTAAACTTAACATCGCTGCTGCTTCACTGTCCCTGTGTTATCGGCGCCCTCTGGTTGCTGCTCTAATTCAGGTAAATTTCACTTTTACACCGATATCTAAGTTTTTTTTTATATTCACCTACTTTACTTATCACTATGTTTGTCATCTTTGTCAAGACTGTTCAAAAACACATCTACAATAGTACTAAACTGCAATATTATTAATAGATATCCATGTAATTAGGCCCGAGCCGGTGATGACTGCAAGGGCCTATTGTTTTTGCTCGGATTTTTTTTTTTTCTTTTTCTGCAAAATGATCCTAAATTTGACCCAGTGAACATGCACGAAAAGTCATTTTTATTGGTCCCAGCCTTCAAGCTCGGCGAAAAATTTATGTATTTGAAGTCCCCGGAAAAAAATTACAAAAAATGACTCAGTGGCGACCCCTAGAAAAGTCAAAATACATTGGGCCTATGGAAAGTGAAAGTAACTTTTTTCCATCGTAGAAAAATGAAACTTGGTACATCCATAGGACACCTCAGGGCAAACAGAAAAGTTGATTACAGCCATACCATAAACTCAACAGGAAATCTAAAAGGTTGGGTGGAATGCGTGACCACCTAAATCACACCCCTTGAGTGGTGGTGAGTATCATCTAGACACGTGTGCCAAAAAAGTTATCAATTTGTTTTTTGATACATTTGTGGCTGTGGTCGTAATGAGTCTGTGAAGAGGCAGCCATTTCTTTGGGAAATAAATGCCATTTCCCAATTGCCAGGATCCTTCTTTTAGAGGAGGCTCCTCCAGAGCCATGTCTAGAGTCTTAGAAAACTCCTCAGAATCCTTTGGAACTTGTAACCTTGTACTTTTAGACAAGTTATATTTACATTTTGCCTTTTTAAACAGGGGGGTGCAGCGATTCCTGAGTCATCTCAAATCTCCAGCCAGTACTTTGTTTTTCTCGCCTTAGCCCAAGCATAATCTATTATTTTCAAAGGTTCAGACAGCTCCCAGGAAAACCAGGGATTATGGAGACCTTTAACTCTAAATTACAAGGTGGTGTAGCAGCAGTAGCACAGGCCCGGTTATTTGACATTACCGTGAAGTTTACGCTTTAAAGCACGAAATGCAATCCTCTGAGTGCATGTGTCCCCGCGGTCTCAAGGGAGGCGAGGGCCTTTATGGCCGCTTGCGGCTTTAATTATTATTACAACTGTACGTTGTAAAGATATATAAAGTTGATCCTTTAGAATATTTTCTGTATGAAATCTATCTTAGAATCTGTGGTTAATAATTTTCTTCAGCTTATTCTAATAAATACATAAAATAGGCACATTGCATACCCTTTTTAAGAAACTGGTTATTTAGAAATTGTAGTCAAATGGAGTAAATATGTATTTAACCAGTTTTGATTTTTGTTTTTCAGTTTCCTTACCCAATCAGGGTATCTTCCGTCCATTCCAAATCCGTTTTCAATTAAAAAACGAAAAATGTAATAGTTTTTCAATTTATTATATCCGCCATAAAATGAAGAAAAAAGAAGACGGATTTTAAAAAGAAGGAATTAATACATTTTCCTATATTTCGTTTGTCAATCTTACTTCTTAAAACTAAATGTTGAAAAATGAAATAAACAAAATCTTAAAAAGCTACATTTTACACGACGAAGCTAACTTTTTTCATCAGCATTTGCAAAGGTCAACGGCAGGGGGAGCAAAGACGCGGCAAAATTATTACAATGGCATCTTTAGCAAGGCACGCAGATGTGATCGTCAACATGATTGATGATCATATGACTAATGAAAATATTTCTGCTCACCTATCCCAAATGGGTGTACAAAAATGCTCTGCAAGGAGTGTTCGCAGATTTTGCAAAGAACACAACGTGAAAAGACGCAGCCACGTTGATGATAGTCATCTAGAGCTGGCAGTGGCCAGCGCTATAAATGAGGTAAGTTTATGGACTATTTTTTAAGTTTATTATTCATGTTTATTCATGTTATGTAAGGGGATATTTGTTATGAATGCAGCACAAAAATATTCAGCCTGCAAAAGCAAATAGATATATTTTTTCCTTTCGCATTTGCACTTATTGTACATCTTTGCCAGGATTAATGAGAAGATTTGGCATGACATGTAATCTCAGATGTATATGTAACACTCTTTGTAAACACACACCCACACACACACACACACACACACACACACACACACACACACACACACACACACACACACACACACACACACACACACACACACACACACACACACACACACACACACACACACACACCTAACATTAAGGGGACTGTTCATGAGTAATCGTTTTTATACTGTACATTACTATATTCTCCCCCCTTTAACTTTGGGAATACCAGTACACACAAACACACACACACACACACACACACACACACACACACACACACACACACACACACACACACACGCACACACTCAATTAGTACAATGCATACTAATGAGTTATATAATAAAAACATTTTCTTCTTTGTTCAACAGGTGGGGCCAACATTTGGGCGCACACTTATGACAGGTTATCTGTCATCAAAAGGCATACTTGCAGGTGAAGTTCGGGTCGGTAAGGCACTACGACTGGTTTATCCACCATATAATGAATTGCGACATAAGGTTGGTTTTACCCTGTCTTTAAGGCCTTAACTGAGTTATTTAATACAGTTGTCTAATCATTTTAAGTGAAAGTTTATTAATTAAATAGTATTATTATTGATTGTTTCTGAGTGAGTCTGAAATGCAATGGCAGTTCTGTTATAACAGCTTGTTTTGTGAACTATTAGGTGTCAATCTGAATCCAGTCCCCTACCATGCAGAATACATGGGACATAAACTACACTTGGACCAAAATGAGAAGCTGGTGATGTTTGGAGTGACGCATGTTGTGGCAATAGATGGCTTCAGCAGCCAAATTGTGGCTCATAACACCATGTCTGTTAAAAACAACTTAACAATCTATCAGAAAGTTTACAGGTTAATACATGCCCCATTAACAGTTATTCTTTGAGTGTCAGTCTTAAATCAATGGTTCTCAATTCCTGACCTGAGTGAACACATCACTGCACTTTTCAGATGTCACAGACTGGAAACATTTTTGACTCCCTGACAATACATTTCTATGGACCCCTACCCATTAAAAACACTATATCACAATACTTTGGCCCTTATGAACAATTTGAAATTGGTGTTAAATGTGACACCAGGTCAACCAGGTCTATCTAGAATTGAGAATCATTGTGAACTAATTTAGCATGTTTTAAACATTTAAACTGCACTGCCAGTTTTTGAAGCCTGGATTTTCTTTCAGAGAAGCTGTTACAAAAAACGGCATGTGGGATCAAATCCGGGTTGACCATGGAAAAGAGTTCTATATGTGTCTGTATATCCAAGAGCTGCTGTCCAGACACAGATACAATATAAACAGGCAACCATATGTACAGACAAAATCATCAAGGGTAAGTTTTTCCTGCCACATTAAACACCTCACCTGAAGTCCATCATTTCTTTACACAATAAAATAAAATAGTATGATGCTGTATCCACAGAACCTCAAAGTTGAGTGAATATGGCCAGAAATAAATAACAGGGTCAACTATCCCTGAAAGAAGCCCTGCTGCAACTTCAAGACCAAGAGGTGATCAACATGGAGGACAACACAACTAGATTTTGTGTATCAAATCTCACTTGTTAGGTTTCCTCAATTGGGCTTGAACAAACTGTGCTATCATGGAATGCACATAGGATTGCAGGTATTTCTAAACATGCATTTTCTTTTTTTGGTTGTAACAATGTAAACATACAAAATTATATACAAATCATTATTTTGTATATAATTGCACCATTGTCAAGCTACACTTTGGAGTAGATTTTGTGTCCTCTCTATGATCGAGATCCCATTTCATGCTAGAGTTGGCTTTACTTACAACATTTTTAAACCTTTCTTCTTATTTGTATATTAATTATGGTACTGCTGTTGTAGGAAAAGGAATACCAAACATCTTGGCTGAAGGTGGGTGTCCAGCAAAGATTTCCGAGGAACTCCTTCCACAGGCCTCTGTGGTTGCTGACATGTACCAGCAAGATGTGGGGTCCTGTCTGACAAGAACATCAACATTCGGGACAGATCCCTTTACTTGTGAGGAAGACAGAGCCAAGGCGGAGGAAGAATTTGCTGATCATTATCCAGACATTACACCGTGCTTTAATCAGGCTGTAAATTATGAATTCACACCCTTTAAAGATGCCATATTACATCTCATCAATGTAACAAGACGTTATTCATGAAGATGAAGGTTTCATTAAGAATACCAGGAACAAGACATTCATCATAATACTAACATTTATTACATATTTCTGTGAACAATAATTTTACAAAGTACAAAAACAAGTGTTTTGAACATAGGCATTATCAATTGTATTAAAACAATGATGTAATTTGAGGTATAAAACTTTCGCATTTTACTTCAAAAGTTGAACTTGACACTTAAACAGTGATATTTGGTATATAATTACTCTGATTAAAGCAGAAAAAGTGCTGCCTGTAGTGCTTCTCACTTAAGTCAATAACTGAACAGTAATAACTTTTTTATATTGTATATTCAAGAGAATATATACTCTTAACATGTAACAAACACCAGTAACTAATAAAGAGCTGCCGTAGTGGTGCCATATTATGAAACTTCTTAATGTGTGACACTTGTAATAGGTATACAGCTTTTTTCCCCACTGTATTTAATCTTTGATAAGATCACCAAAAGCAGACAATGCACCATCAATTCCTGTGACTCTGTAGGTGTTTTCCCTTGAGTTGTCTGCTCTGCATTTCACACAGGTGTTGGCATTTCGCTGCCACTGGTCAAAGCACACTTTGCATGCAATGAGACTCTGACAGCAAACTGCAAAAACAGGATCATACATGGGCCCTAGAAATTTAAAATAAAGAAAATTACTTGTTCGTTTTTTCATAATATTTCTGGAATCTTAATCCAGAGAGAAGAGAGGAAAGTAGTACAGTTTAATTCATAAAATACTATCTTGGCTATCAACAAATCTTATAAAGATTTAGTTATCTTGTTAACAAACCTTTGCAAATCACGCAAGTAAATGCATTTTTAATAGCTGCACATTCTTCATCCGTGAATGTAATAAAACGTCTGCGTGCCAACGTCAGCTCAGATAAGCCTCTTATAGCCTGTGCAACCTCTGGCAGTTCTTGGGATGCCAAGACCACCTCTTCAATTCTCTCCAAGACCTCTGGTAGCTGGCTGTCATCATCCCGTTGGCTGAGGAAAGAAGTTACAATAAGCTCACCATATTTTTTAAATATTTAAGTTGGTTACATTTTAGTAACTAACATGCTCCAAATATCTGCTATTTTACCTTAATCTTCTCCTTTTGGATCTCATATCCAAAAACTGTTGTTCAGGCACAGCAAAAACCTTCCTAGAATTTTGTTTCCAGTAAGCTGACCCTGGGGAAATCATTCATATTTTAAAAGATGAATTATGTCAAGATTGAACAAGTGAAAATGTTATAATAGTAAAACAACACTACTAAAATGCAGACACCAAAACAAGCTGCTTTCAATATGCTTTTTGCCCTCTATCAAGGCTTCATCAATCGGATCCTGATAATTTTTCTTTAAGTTTTTGAAGATCAGAAAAATTCAGGTCATTTTAATGTATTTTTATGTGAATTAAACCCTTAATTTCACACATTTTTTAAATAATTTATATTGTTTAGATGTATAACACTTTTTTTTAATCAACTGGTATTACATTTCTCTGACCTTATTGGTGTTTTCATTGTGTTTTTCTTAGATTTTTTGCAGTTACCTTTTGTTCCCTCTGTATCGAGAATTTCATTCCCCTGGCCATCAGTCAGTATCATACCATCTTCTGATCCAATAGCATCTTGGACTTTTGCCAAGATACCAGGAACTAATGCCTCATGTTCATGAAAACGGATCGCCACAGTCTTTTGGGGTGTCCATTTTCCACCAACCAGATCAGCAAGAAAAACATTCCTTGAAATGAAAATATGTTTAGTTAAATATCTAAAGACCCCCCCTAGACCTAGGGAGAATGCAATGCCAACATACAGTGGTCACAGTATATTTCTGGCTTCAATAATTCAGGCAGAAACCTTGTTATTATTAGAGAGTGAACTGATAACATTTGCTAAGGTCTTCAAATTTTCGTTGAAACTCAAAAGCATCAACCAAAACTGTCATATAATAATATTGTTCCCATGGGCAAAACGTTTGTTGAACTCACCGTTGAAAAGGTTTTGACATACTGGTCCGCGGCACAGACAAAGATGCCTGCGAAGCAAAACCAGTGGCCGCACTGGGTCGTTGAAATGCAAAGCGTACAGACCCAGATCCAGCAGTGGGTCGAACACTTGAGTCCGGTGGTTGCACCTCGGCAGAATCTCGTAGTGTCCTCTTGCAACAAGATTGACACTATTAAAAAATCCACTCTCTCCAGCGAAGATAGCGATGTTGCTATCATCGATGATGTAAACACTGGAACTACACACCTTAAATTAAAATTGATAGTTGTCTATAAGATTATATAGTTTTGCTTCATTGTAACATTTTGTAATAATTGGCACAGATGGGCAAATTCGTCCCTGCAGGCTCACTGTCCTGCAGCTTAGACCCAACCGTGATAAAACTCGCCTGCCTATAGCATTCCAGTAGCATTCCAGTAATCAATAAGACAGAGATTAACTGCCTATGGTGTGCTTGATTAGGGATGCAGCTGAACTTTGCAGGACATTGGCCTGGATAATGCGAGTTTGCCCATCACTGCAGTGGCACACACATACACACACACACACACACACACACACACACACACACACACACACACACACACACACACACACACACACACATATATATATTTATAGGTGATACGTTTTAGTAGTAGCCCTTTATTGTCACTAGTCACAATTACCAGCAAAATTAGCCATCAACTAATTGATTTATTTAAAAAAAAAAAATATTGGGGTGACAGCTTAATTAAAAAATCAAAATGTCATATTCCATTTTGGTCCGTGTATCATCCGATCATTCAATTATTCCATTTAATCTGGCACACCAAAAACGAAATAACGAATCTCAATATTTTGTTTTTCTGTTTTTCTGTATGAACCAAATATGAAAAACTGACGTTTGTTTCATTGCTTCCAGCTCGAAACGGGAAATATAATAAACAAGGAAACCAAAACGAAATAATGGATCAAATTTACGTTCTCTCAATTTTTCTTTATTTGTTGTAGTTGGTCTAACTATTTCCCACGGTGCCGTCCTGCTTGCTTTGCGCATGTGCATGTGTTTCAAAGGAGTAGGTCGCTGAGACCGCGGTCGTTGGACGTTGGATATTCGGCTCCGCACTTTCACCGGGAGGCTTAGTTGTCTGTGTCCGACTAGTGGGTCATTATTGCGGGGAACTCACTCTCGAAACACCGCCCTTAGCACGGAGCAATGAGACTTAGGGACCGTCAATAAATGACGATAACGGGAACGAAGTAAATAAATAAATTCAATAGCTTCAAGATAAACAATTTTTTTCAACAAACTACTTAAAAACAATAGATCTAATCTAGTGGCACCATGCACACCTCTTTTTTTCACTTTTATGTTTTTTTGGATTTTATATGAATTTTATATATACAAATATGGATTTTTTTCAATAGCTTTCAGGTCATGTGACTTAGTTTCTTCAATCCACTTCATATTCATAGCACTAGCCTAGTAGTACCATGCACACCACTTTTTTTTCTACTTTTGTCTTTTTTAATTTTATATCAATTTTTATGTACAAAATTAAGGATTTTCAAGGACATTTGTCTGATGTGCTCGCTCAAAGGAGCACTCTGAAGACCTGCGATTAAGAATTGTTGATATGGAAAAAGCCGGGAAAGGTTACAAGTTAGAGAATTTGTCTACAAATGGAGAGAGTTTGGCACTGTTGCTTCTCTCCCAAAGAGTGGCCATCCACCAAAAATAACAAGAGTTCAGCGCAGAATACTCATACTTACAGAAATCACTGGCACAGTCCAATATCTCTGTGCTTACATCGACTATATGTAAAACACTGACCAAGAATGGTGTTCGTGTGAGGACTCCACGGAGGAAGCCACTGCTGTCTAAAAAAACATTGCTGCAGGTTTAATGTTCGCAAAAAGGCACTTGGACAGTCCACAGAACTTCTGGCAAAATATTTTGTGGACTGATGAAACAAAAGTTGAACTGTTTGGGAGGAACACACAACATCATGTGTGAAGGAAAAATGGAACAGCTCACACCCACCGTGAAGCAAGTGGAGGGAGCATCATGGTTTGGGGCTGTTTTGCCTCAGGGCCTGGACAACTTGTAATCATTAATGGAAAAATTTATTCAAAAGTTTATCAGGATGTTTTGCAGGAAAAGCTGAGGCTGTCTGTCAGACAGTTGAAGCTAAAAAGAGTATGAACGCTGCAACAGGACAATGACCCAAAACACAGAAGTAAATCAACTTCAGAATGGTTTCAGAAGAACAAAATACACATTCTGGAGTGGCCAAGTCAAAGTCCTGACTTGAACCCCATTGAGATGCTGTGGCATGACCTCAAGACAGCGATTCATGCCAGAGATCCCATGAATCTGACTGCACTGCAGCAGTTTTGTAAAGAGTAATGGTCCAAGATTGATCCTGATCGATGTGCCAGGCTGATCTGCAACTACAGGAAACGTCTGGTTGAAGTTATTGCTGCCGAATGGGGGGGCAACCAGATATTAAATGTGATGGTTCAGTTACTTATTCCTCCCCCTTCTGTCATTGTTTGCATGTTATCCTCATTAAAAATATGAAAACCTATAAATGTTTGGGTGGTTTTAGTTAAAGCAGACACTGTTTTTTCATTTGTGTCATTTTGACAAAGATCAGATCACATTTGATGGTAATTTTATGCAGAAATGTGAGAAATTCCAAAGGCATCAGATACTTTTTCATGCCACTGTATTAGAATCACACACACATTTGAGGGGTTTTACTATTTACACTTTTTTATATAACTTTTTATATAACCAACACAGTATTTACAAGATAAGTCTTTTAGCAGTTTGCAAAGATTTCTTCTTGCTTAGCTATATCTATTTATGAAATAAACACAAGTGTAATTTAACTACTACTACTAATAGCTATGTACATATAAAGTAAACATTAATTTGCACAAAGAACAACTCCATTCATTTTTCATTGTCTCTTCTTCATCATCCATCCAAATACACTCTACATGGAACTATCTGTCACAGTTGTCACACTCCATCTGTTGTATGATAAAGAAACACTGTAAATCTGGAAATTTAATCACTTTATCAGTCTTTCTATCTTACCCAGTCAGTGTTATTCTTGTTCCCACTTGCACCTGCAGATTTCTTTGGCCTGTTCGATGCACACATTGCACACCAGGAGTCCATTGTAAACACTAAAAAGTAGCATTTAGTTTTGTATTAAGGTATTTCTTTCGATCAAGAGAAAAATATACTGGTAGCGTAACTCCTTTGAGGGTCATCAATTGTCAGAGGCTAGATTAGATACAAACAAACTGGCTAGCTTTCCCAGAGGTGTAGAATAAAACAAAAATGTAATTGTTGCCATTGTGCCACAATACCAAGTCACAGCAAAAGTTCAAAAAAAAGTGGGACTGGTTGGAAGTAATTATTTGTGTAAAAAGTGTAATAAAATTGTAAAACTGTAATTGTAAAAACTAATTTTGCTTTATTTTATTTGGCTTTAGAACCACACGTACATAAAGTCTGCTTACCTGATCCTTGAAGGATTTTAAGAGCCATTTCTATGCGCTCTCTTGCCATGCAACTTTTTTTTGTTAAACAGAATTTGGGGGTTCAATGGAAAGTTCTCCATTATTGCTCTGGCCATCTAAACAAAAATATCTTTAATAAAAGGTGTTTTGTCACAATATTATCAAATATTAGTGGACACAACCTTTACAACTATGACCCCGCAGCTGTTTTGATCCTGTTGTAAAGGATGAGTCATTACTCCTCCTTTCCACTTCATGTCCATCCAGTCTATATTACCATCTTGCTTTTTTCGCGCCTGTAGGTATTCTCTGGAAATGTATTTACACAGTTTGCATATTGTTTTTCATTTTTGTAAGATGACATGTTAAAATAATTCTGCCAGTTTTTTTTGCCAGAGTTTTTATATCAAAAATTCATAAAATAGACAAAAGTGGAAAAAAAGAGGTGTGCATGGTACTACTAGACTAGTACTATGAATATGAAGTGGATTGAAGAAACTAGGTCACATGACCTGAAAGCTATTGAAAAAAATCCATATTTGTATATATAAAATTCATATAAAATCCAAAAAAACATAAAAGTGAAAAAAAGAAGTGTGCATGGTGCCACTAGATTAGATCTATTGTTTTTAAGTAGTTTGGTGAAAAAAAATTGTTTATCTTGAAGCTATTGAATTTATTTATTTACTTCGTTCCCGTTATCGTCATTTATTGACGGTCCCTAAGTCTCATTACTCCGTGCTAATGGCGGTGTTTCGAGAGTGAGTTCCCCGCAATAATGACCCACTAGTCGGACACAGACGACTAAGCCTCCCGGTGAAAGTGCGGAGCCGAATATCCAACGTCCAACAACCGTGGTTTCAGCGACCTACTCCTTTGAAACACATGCACATGCGCAAAGCAAGCAGGACGGCACCGTGGGAAATAGTTAGACCTACTACAACAAATAAAGAAAAATTGAGAGAACGTAAATCTGATCCATTATTTCGTTTTGGTTTCCTTGTTTATTATATTTCCCGTTTCGAGCTGGAAGCAAAGAAACAAACGTCAGTTTTTCATATTTGGTTTATACAGAAAAACAGAAAAACAAAATATTGATTCGTTATTTCGTTTTTGGTTTGCCAGATTAAATGGAATAATTGAATGATCGGATGATACACGGACCTTCTTACCCATACAGCTGCAGGTCAAAGACCTCAGGATCAACATGAAAATTCAAGAAACTCTTCCATCTTTGCAGCACTACTTTATTTTTCCAATTTAAAAAGAAACAAAAAAAATGTGTTTTGTGATTTCCTATTCTTTCCACAATAACTCCTATTGCTTATGGCATGCAAAAATAACACTAGAGTGATAAATAAATGATTTTAAGTTTTGTCGGTTTGCTTTCATCTACTTTCATGTTATTTAAAAGTTTCTTTAAAAATGAAAACACCTTTTACAAGTTATTAACTCACTTAAATACAAAGTGTATAAATTATGTCAGATTAAGAGCTTGAAATACAGTTTATATATGCCATCAAAACCTAGAAGCACATAAATTAATAGAGATTTGATTGAGTTTAAGTTTATTTAAAAGAAGCTGAAGTTGTAGATGGACCAGGATGTGAAGTCAGATGACGAGACTGGGCTATGTCAGCTGTGCAGGAGCAGAGAGGACTAGTGATGGGAAGTTCGGATCATTTTACTGACTCAGTTCTTTAAGTCTCGTTCAGCAAAATTAACAAATCTTTTTTCAAGTCATTTCGTTCATTTCAGCAGAATCTAATAAAAATGTTACATGTTAAAATTTTTAACACATTTAGTACTTTTGGAATAAAAACTATAATAACTATAAGCTAATGCATTCATTCAGAGAGTTCAACTCACCTCTTAATCCAAATAGTTTTTTTTCTTTGTCACTTCATATTTAGCTTAGCATTAATTACGTCAACATGTCTGGTCTGGGCCGTGACAGCCTCATGTAGCTGTAGCTAATACATCCGTCCGTCCGGAAACAGAAAGGACTCATTCATCTCCCGAGTCGTTTGTTCGTTCGTTCATTCACCAAGTCCCAGCTCCATAGAGAAAGAGTATGCAGTTACCGGAAACAGAAAGGACTCGTTCATCTCCCGAGTCTCTGAGTCGTTCATTCAAGTCCCCGTAGGCTGAACGCAGAAACAGAAGGACTCGTTCATTTCATGAGTCAGTCTTTGGGTCTGAGTCTCGTTCTTTTGTCACGCATTAGATACAGAAATAAGTTAATACATACATATATTTCACATAACTTTATAAACA
The DNA here is from genome assembly GCA_024416835.2 of Perccottus glenii. NCBI lineage: Eukaryota > Metazoa > Chordata > Actinopteri > Gobiiformes > Odontobutidae > Perccottus > Perccottus glenii. Next base: position 11,529,241 of record CM044558.2, read on the forward strand.
AACGCAATTCTTTTATTTTTTTACTTTTACAGTTATGTGATGCGTTTCTGGCCTCAAATTGTATCTTTATATTTTTCTTATCCGGGGAAATCACTGATAAAGCAAAGATTAAGACTTTACAGTGGATTCTAATCTTAGGTAATAATTTTATAGTTTATAATAGTTTAAATAATTATAAAAAAAAACAAAGTGGCACTAACATTTAACACTAAAAATAGACTGACAGGAACAAATGGAACTTTTTTAATTTTCAGATAATGTTTATTGCAGATATATTTTGATAACTTTATAATAATTCCTAAACATAATACAATACAGTCAATAATACGAGTGTAATGATGTTGTGAGAGACTGAAGCGGTCACGTGACAAAAGAACGAAACTCAGACCCAAAGACTGACTCATGAAATGAACGAGTCCTTCTGTTTCTGCATTCAGCCTACGGGGACTTGAATGAACGACTCGGGAGATGAACAGTTCCTTTCTATTTCCGGTAACTGCATACTCTTTCTCTATGGAGCTGCGACTTGGTGAACGAACGAACGAACGACTTGGGAGATGAATGACTCCTTTCTGTTTCCTGTATGAGATGTGGCGGAATGCGCATGCGCGGGTCTACACAAAAATGAACGACTCGCTCTCTGAGATGACTAGTTGTTCCCGAGTCATATTAAAGACTCGTTCAAAAAGAACGAATCGTTCATGAACGACTCATCACTAGAGAGGACCGACAGAGCAGCAGACTGACTACTGGACAGTAGTGGAGCGGGCCGACAGAAGCAGCAGCAGACAGGTAACCGTAGAGGGGCTCTGCAAAGACAGAGAACAAAGTAAAAACTTGTGTTTAAAACAAGTCTTCCTGTTAGGACCGGTCACCTCTGTACATGAGATTTACTGTTAATCACAGAACAAATTACAACATTAATGTTGTTTTTTTATTCACCAGCTCACTTTATGTTACTGTGTGTGTAAGGACTGTTTTTTATATCTTCATATTATTAACCAAGTTTGGTCCAGTGGAGCAGTAGTTAAGTTAGGCCTTTAGCAGCCACCTTCGGGTCAGCTAACAAAAGCTCAATAGTTTAGCCAACTGTATATATTCTGAACAGTATTTTAACACATGCAAAAATGTACTCACCTAGAAACTGGAGCGTGGTTCATTTAGTGCAGTTGGACGATGAAAAAGTTATTTAAATCAGCTGAATTAAACCAAACACAGCTAGCGTTAGCTTTTAGCTAACAGTAAGCGAACTCCATTCATGAACAGCAGCAACTAACAAACTAATTAACACAAAACGAAGACATATTGGCAAAAAAGCTTCGGAAAACATAGAATAACCCAAAACAATCTTTGGGTGTAGCAAAAAGCTTAAATTTCACTGATTTAAAATGGTTAGCCCTCTGGGAGTCTCGGTTCTGTACCTCCATAAATATCCAGCGGCTTCTTCTCCCGAGAGCAAGACGGAGCGAGTGCCAACCAAACCACGCCCCCGTGACCCCGACATAGCAGAATGGAGGCAGCTGATAGGTTAGTTAATAATCTTAATATCTTGAGTTATGTGACAAATATGTGACAATATAACGATTACGGGAATAATAAGAATGTTTTCAAACAAAGACGGCATAGTTAGAATGATGACTGTGACAAAAATAGTCACTTCGTAATTGGCGCCGATTATTCAATGGATGTCAATGGGGGTCATGCTTGATGGAGCCTACCACTACTTCCTAATAGGCTTCCAACCCGGAAGCGGGCTTGCTTTGTCCAGCCCTTTTACAGTCATTGCTCCTTCGTCAGAGGATGTTACTAAAATGGGCAAAGGGAGTGTTGCATCGTAAGTGGACATAATGAGCGCGTGCGTGTGTAATTACGCCAACTCCGCTGTAGCCGAGGCTAAGGCAATTGCTAACCTGTTGCTAACACCAGGCTAATGCAAGTGGAGCTTCCCGCCCGAGCTACATTTTGTTTTTTTAGTGGGGTTTTCCGCACTTCTCACGTGGCTTGCTCTCGTTCGTCAATAGTAAGTGGACTCAAAACAGCAGCTCGAACTCGCAGCACGACAAACCAGACGGCAAAAAACAAGCTAAGAGGGCTGTCCGGTAGAAGACGAGTTTGTATTTGGATCATTATAAACTTATGGGTGACTCGCTCTTTTTATTCAGAAGAAGACCTCTTTTAGACATTGCCCGTATGTCATTGGACTGTTTGAATGCTTTAAAATTTAAAATTTTTAACCCAGAGAAAACAAGACTCTTAATGTTTGTCAGAGTGGTGTGAAAATAAACTCTGTTAACTTCCTATTATATTTGTGTTGTGTTGTTTTAAAACAAAACAGTAATTGTTACAAACCGTGACAGCTACTGTCAAGTGTAAATAAGGGGACATAATTCACATATCTTAATTTTAGTCGACTAAAACTTGACCAAAAGGTAAATTTTTAAATTTTGGTCTCATCACTCCAAATGACTTTGTTCCAGAAGTTTTGAGGCTTGTCTCTGTGTTGTTTGGTGTATTGTAAGTGGGATGCTTTGTGGTATTTGTGTAGTAATGTCTTTCTTCTGGCGACTTGACCATGCAGCCCATTTTGCTTCAAGTGGCTCCTTATTGTGCATCTTGAAACAGCCACACCACCTTTGTTCAAAGAGTCCCTTTATTTCAGCTGAAGTTATTTGTGTTTTTTCTTTGCTGCCCAAACTATTTTCCTGAGAGTTGTGGCTGGATGTTTGTTGATCTACCTGACCATGGTTTGGTTTCAACAGATATCCCAAGTCAATTCCTGGGATATCTTTTTAAATCCATTTTCTGTTTTATACAGTTCAATTACCTTTTCCTGCAGATCCTTTGACAATACTTTTGCTTTCCCCATGACTCAGAATACAGAAACGTCAGTGCAGCACTGGTTAAGAAATGCAAGGGTATGTCAGGAGCCCAGAAACTCACTGACCTTTAATACACACACACTGATTACAAGGAGATGTAATGGATCACAGGTGAGGATGGTTACCTTTAGTAGCCTTTTAAACCAAAAACACCAGGGTATGTAACTTTTGAAACTTTTGATCAGGGTCATTTAGGTAGTTTCTGTTTTCATTATGATTTAAAAAGAGTAAACACAGTATTTATAATAAATGGCTTCACCCAACCACTAACTATGATAGTGTTTTTGTAAATGTTTTTGTGTTATCATTCATATTCTCTGAAAAATAGCCAAACAATCACAAATCCTTCTGGGCTGTTCATTAATGAGGCTTTGTGTCAGTCTCCATGGAGCCTCATTGTGCAGCTCTCTCCTGAGTGAGCAGCAGCCCACTTATTCAGAGTAACTGCTGCTGGCATCTTTGAGAAAACTACACACACTAAATATTAAGTATTATCATTGTGTGAGATCAAATTTAAAAATGTAGACGGTTGAGGTTATTTTGTCAAACACAGAATGTTTTTTGTCAGAAGAATGTCGAAAGTGTTAAATCATAATTTAACACTTTCGAAGAGTTGGGTTATGTTTGGAATGATGTTAGTGCACATCTATTTTACATTTCCGCACCATTTATATATACTGCCATAATGTTTTGCTGCTGCTATCATTTCTGTTTTCTTAGCATTCGAAACAACTTTATTGTAAAAAAGGCCCCCTTGTGGCCGCTAAGCATCAGACATTTACTGTGACTCTTTCTCTCTCTCCTACTGGAAGATGCATCGCTTCACCTGGGCTGTTAGCCAATCACAAGTTGACTTAGAGTTGCTGCACTCCGGTAGTGTTCTGTCTGAGTTTTGCCAGTAGTATATACCAACTTACAACGAGCATTGATACAACTGCTTTATTCTGTGTGCGTCTTTACAAACCACACACACAACCAAACGCATTCTTCACTGTACCTATGCAGTTATAAATTCAATAAATACTTCCAATGAAGAAATCTTGCGTGATTCTGACCGATCACCCGCTGTGAGCTCTACCCAACGATCCTCAAACTAGATTAAACAAAGAAGCCAGTTCTCTTCATTACATTTATAATAATGCAGCATTTTGACGAGTATTTAATATTTCTGAAATATGGGATCGAATACAAGTAAAGACAGTCTTGCAAAGGACTTCTGTAAAACAATGTGATGTACAGTCCTGCTCACCATTATTGGCACCCGTGAAGTTTATGTACATATTGTGGAATATCTACTGAAGGAAATGTATCAAATTAACCAACATATTAATACAGATAGCTTGTGTTTGACAAAAAACAGTAAATGATAAATAACATTTAAAAAGATAAACATTATGAGGAAAACAGAGAAAACCATAATGCTTGCCTTGTCAGTGGTATTGGCAACCTTTGCTGCAAATCAGTATGGAAACCCAATTTGGCTCACCTGTTGCAGATCTCAAATGAGGATCACCTGTGATGAATTGTCTCCACCCATGTGACCCGAATTAGCCAATAAATGAACATTTTGGTTTTATAAAAAGCCACCTGTTATTCCCTCTTCATGTGTGACAATGGTAAAGACAAAGGAGCTGTCTGAGGACACCAGAAATGCTATTATTTGCAAGCACAAGACCTCCAAAGGGTATAAGGCCATCTCCAAAGACCTTGGCATCCCTGTTTCAACGGTGCGTAATGTTATTAAGAAGTTTTCCAGGCATGGAACTGTCAAGAACCTCCTGGACGTGGGGAAGAGAAAATTGATGACAGAAGTCTTCGAAGGTTGGTACGAATGGTGGAAAAAACACCCCGTCAAACATCTAAAGACCTGAAGACCAACCTGGAGCAGTCTGGTGTAACTGTTTCAATAAGTACCATACGCCGCACACTAAACAAAGCGGGGCTTTATGGGCGGAGGCCAAGGAAGACCCCATTGCTAAAGAAAAGGCATAAAAAGGAACGATTGATCTTCGCGAAAGAGAACCTGGACAGACCTCAAGCCTTCTGGGACAATGTTTTATGGACAGATGAAACAAAAGTGGAGCTTTTTGGTCCTGCACACAAACAGTATGTTTACAGACGGCGCAATGAGAATATAAGGAAAAGAACACCATACCAATAGTCAAGCACGGTGGAGGATCCATAATGCTTTGGGGCTGCTTTGCTGCATCTGGTACTGGAGGCCTTGACCGTATCAAAGGCATCATGAAATCAGAAGATTATCAAGCAATTCTAGAGCGAAATGTCTTGCCCAGTGTAAGGAAACTTGGTTTGAGGCGAAGATCATGGGTCCTCCAGCAAGATAAAGACCCAAAGCACACCTCCAAAAGCACGCAGGAATGGTTGAAAGGGAAAAATTTTACTGTTTTAAAATGGCCAGCAATGAGTCCTAATCTCAATCCAATTGAAAATCTTTGGGGGGAGCTGAAAACTGCCATTGGAGAAAGGAACCCTGCAAATGTTCAAGAGCTTGAGCATATTGCAAAGGAAGTGTGGGAGAAAATGCCACCCGAGAAGTGCAAGAAGCTTATCGATGGATATAAGAAACGTTTGGAGGCTGTCATTGCTGCCAAAGGGTGTGCAACCAAATATTAAGGAGGGGTGCCAATATTAGTGCACATGCTGGTTTTCTGTTTTTTCTTTATAATTACAATATCTATGTTGAAATAACAATTGTCATTGTTAAATTACTTTGGGACCTCCAATTAAAAGATCCTGCTGATATAAATTTGGTACATTTCCATTTATTTCTGAAGACATTCACTCAGTTATGCAAAACATGAAGGGGTGCCAATAATGGTGAGCAGGACTGTATATAACAAAAAACTGGCTGCTGCATACCTCTGCCATAGACACAGTCTCTCTAGGTAATGCACGAGCAGATGCAGCTGTAAAAGCAGCGTCACTCACACCCTAAGTTGTTACATTACTCTCACAGACAACGACTCAAACTTGCACCCACTCTGACTTTCTCTCTCTGATTTGACTCGCATCTCCACTCCAGCAGACAAAGCTGCTTGGAAAAAGAAAAAACGTACACAAATGGTGTTTGGATTGGCCCTAATGGCAATCCATGTCTCCCTCAAGCCCTCTTCATGCCTTTTGCTAAATTGATACATGGCGTTGACCGTGTATCAAAGGAGAGAATAAGAAAAGACCTACAAAGACATTGGTTTACTGTGTTGTTTAACAGATTACGAGTGACAACGGTACTCACTTTGTTAATGACATATTGAAAACACTGAGTGAACACCAAAATTTGACCTGAAAAGTTATTGTTCCTACCCTCCAGCTTCTGGAGGAGCTGTAGAGAAGGAAAATGTCAGGATCCTGACCTGGTTTTGTATTTGTGTTTTGTTAGTGTATCTGTGTTGCATCTGTTTTGTTTGCGATGTTATGTTTCTTTTAAGTATCTTAGTTGTTTCTGATTTCCAGTTTGGTTTGTGTATCTGATTTTGTTTCAGATTGTATTTGAGTTCCTGGTTTTATTGTGAAATGTCTTACCCCTGTCTGTGTCTTTTGATTGACTTCCTGCCTTGTGTCTTTCCCTCCTGATGTGATTCACCTGTCCCTCGTTGTGTGTCTTTATAACCTGTGTGTTTTCCGCTGCTCCAGGTCGTCTTCACCCCTACCGTGAGTCTCTTCTGTGGCTCCTTGTGTTCCGTGTACTCTGTGGAGATTTCTTTGTGTTCCCTTGCCTAATGTTTCTGTGTGTGTTATCAGTTCTGGATGTTTTTGTGTGCTCGGACCGTTGCTGTGTTCCTACCTTGTTTCATGGATTTTGATTTGTACTTATGCCGGCTAAATAAACTTTTTTTTTTTTTTTTTTTTTACTTTCCACCTGTGTTTGGGGTTTGCACTGGAGTCTCGCCTGTTCCAGACAGTAGGGCCATGACAGAAAATGGCATCCTGAAATGCAAATTGGCAAAAATATCTGAATCAACAGGTTAAACATGGGTAAAGTTCACGCTCATTGTACTTGTCATTGTGGTTTCACAGAAGACTAACACCTGTCAACAACTTTGGCTTAAATCAGAACTCTTATTATAAAATGCCAGGTCAGACTGACTTGATATTGTGAGGTATAACTTGAGGTGGTCTGCCATCAATTTTTCTCATTTTGTAGCAACAGGAATTTTGCTTTCCATGACATTTTGATAGAAAGAAACATGTGTTGTATAAAAACTTTTTGCACGCTTTTATTTTAAAACCATTTTGGGAAACATCCTGAACAGAAAATCCAATACCTGATATGTCAACTTTCTTTCTGTTTCCGTTTCTTTGTTTTGACTTCATATACTTTACTAATTATTTAAAGCGCTGTGACAATATCAGCAAACACGGTCAGATTTTTATAAAAATGTATTAATTTATGTGTTTCCGTCAAAAAATTATAAAACAGTAAAAAGAATACATCCCAAACAAAGCCCACATAGACCGAAAGAATGTAGTCTGAAGTAAAAAAAAAAAAAAAAAAACGTATAAAGTGGAGGAGGCTGGGTTAGAGCGTGTTTTGAAGTCTGTGCTGGCTTGACCGATGTCTACGTTCCTCGCCGCTGATTGGCCCAGAACTGTTGCACGCGCTCAATCTGCTTGTGTCCTGTAAAATAAATGTCAAAGCGACCAGCTGGTGCGTACACTTTACGGGTCTAGCTTCTCTTCTAAACTCACTGAGGCTTTAGGGAGTATCACGTCTAAAGTGTACAATGAGTAAAAAATGGTATGTTGTCGGTGGCATTGCAGGGATAGTGGTCGTCGCTCTGGTTTTGGGACTGTCTCTGGGACTGACTCTTGGGAAAAAGGACATCAAACACATTTTTATATCTAGATGTGAGAAGTTTAAAGAGTAAGCACCACAGCTGTTTTCCATGCCATAACTGGTTTATTCCACAGCTGTCTACATGCTTAAAGATAAACTGGCTATTTTTGCTTTTGATACTATTTTGTACTACTTCTGCATTTAATTGTGCAATATATTGACAATGACATTGTCTACTAAGTGCAGAAATTGGTTTATTATCTGCTTTTATCAAATTCACAGAACTTTATGACTCTGAAGTCCTTGACACTGACTGCACTTTTTCAGGAATAACTGCCAAAGGTTATGGACTGCATTTGAACAAGCCTATGTGGGGAAGGATCCCTGTAAAGTACCCCCAGAGGCTTACAACACTCTTATTGCTGCTGCACCAATGAAAGCTGAATGCAACAGAGTAAGCATCTGTCATCATCACTGGGCTATGTGTGCCAGGCTCTGGAGAACAAGAAACCTTACAACATGTGTTTGCCTCCATTTAGATGATGTTTTGGAGCAAAACAGAAGACATTGTTCGTTATTACACTTCCAAGAGAAGAGACTGCCAAGTTACCTTGGAGAACAGTCTTTTAGGATCTGTGTTGGATGGGCTTACGTGGTGCGGGAAGGAGGGGAGCAATGGTAAGAAACTCTACTCACAATCATGGATTATATTGCAGCTCAGTTTATATGGTTTGATTTCCTTCCAAAGCGTCTTTCAGAGCAGTGATATATTGTTTGATCTAAATAGCTTCCATATTTGCACTCAAATATGCAACTCAAAATATGTATTGTACCAGAAAGTAGGTGAAAGTTATGTTGATATGTAAGCAAAGGGATACATTTTTTTAATTTGTTTGAAACTTTAGTGCTTTACATTTTTCAGATAAAGTCAGTTATCTGCAATAATAAGAGGTTTAAACTTTATGGGTGTGGACTACACCCATTTATTTTATCACTTAAAACAACACAATTCTTGCCAAACACATGACCGAAGCAGTTCTTCATCCAAGAAATAAAGGTATAAAGTGGTGTTTTCAGATGGCTTAGTTTAATGATTGTGCAGCAAAATTTCGAACCTTGACCTCCAAATTATACTGATGACGAACAGATTTTGCGTTTAAAGAAGCAGGTTTAGTTTTAGAGTATGTTATCACAGGAAATCTAAACCCTTAGTATTCAGTAACCTATATTTGACAAACCTATAAAAGTGAGTCTTACTATTAGCTTAAAGTGTTCTGTCCCGATAAATTGCCTTCACTGGGGATATGTGTTGTGTTGCAGAGACATTCACTACTCGCTGCCGGACAGATTGCGTCAACAATCCTAAACGTTCGTTTTGGAGACGAGCTTCAGCTGCAGTAAGTTATCAACAGCTTTGGCTTAAATCAAATGTAGATGTTCTATGTTTCTCTGAGACATGGTTGCATTCTAATTCTCCTGAGGCTGGCCTCAACCAATGACCAATTTATACTATGGACAACCTCCGCCCATTGTTCCCCTATTCACCGATGTTGTCATTATAACAGGGCAATAAAATAGCGGTTACATCCGGGCTTTTCCGTTTATACTGCCTAGTAAAACAGTAGCTTTCAGATAGAATAAACGAACATATTAATCATTAATTCAACCCCAGAGTTGTCATGTAGTAAAATCTTATCTCTAGAGACCGAAGCCATCTTTTGTACCAGGCTGTAAAAATGAACGTGTCTGTGAAGATTCTCAGTCATTCAGGACATCTTGACAAAAAGGTTTAAGTGAAAGCATCTGGACTCAGTTTTCACGTTTTATGAACGTTATAATATGAAATGCCAACATATTGAGTGGACCCCCAGTTTACAAAGTTTAGGCTTAATTATAACTCTCTCGCCACAAATAAAGATAATAATAATTGGATTATACAGATCTCGTTCTTCTTTAAGCATATTTTATGATGAATTTAAAGTAATTCTGAAATTACTTTAAATGTAAAAATTGTGTAAATTATGTAAAAATTTACATAATTCTGAAATTGTAACTTCAAAAAGAAGGCATTTTATTAGGAGATTTTATTTTATAAATTGGAATATTAAGTCAATTGTAAACAATTAAAAACATTGACTCTAGCTTTGATCTTATGCAACTCATCAAAGAGCCTACTCGCATAAGCATGTCCTCAGAAACATGTGAAGCTCTTGTATTTAGTAACAAAATTGACAGAATAAAAAAAACATTTTAGTTACTGGACTTATGATCACAATATGATTTTATTTTCTAGAAAATTGCCTAAAAATAGGACCACTTTCACTCTAAATTTTATTTAATTAACTACACCAGTGCAATATTCACACACGTTCATACACCAGAGCGACATTCACACACCTTCATACACCAGAGCGACATTCACACACGTTCATACACCAGAGCGACATTCACACACGTTCATACACCAGAGCGACATTCACACACCTTCATACACCAGAGCGACATTCACACACGTTCATACACCAGAGCGACATTCACACACCTTCATACTCCAGAGCGACATTCTCACACATTCATACACCAGAGCGACATCCACACACGTTCTTACACCAGAGCGACATTCTCACACATTCATACACCAGAGCGACATCCACACACGTTCATACACCAGAGCGACATTCACACACGTTCATACACCAGAGCGACATCCACACACGTTCATACACCAGAGCGACATCCACACACGTTCATACACCAGAGCGACATTCACACACGTTCATACACCAGAGCGACATTCTCACACGTTCATAAACCAGAGCGACATTTTTACACGTTCATACACCAGAGCGACATTCTCACACGTTCATACACCAGAGCGACATTCACACACGTTCATACACCAGAGCGACATTCACACACGTTCATACACCAGAGCGACATTCACACACGTTCATACACCAGAGCGACATCCTCACACGTTCATACACCAGAGCGACATTCACACGCTTCATACACCAGAGCGACATTCACACACCTTCATACACCAGAGCGACATTCACACACGTTCATACACCAGAGCGACATTCACACACCTTCATACTCCAGAGCGACATTCTCACACATTCATACACCAGAGCGACATCCACACACATTCTTACACCAGAGCGACATTCTCACACATTCATACACCAGAGCGACATCCACACACGTTCATACACCAGAGCGACATTCACACACGTTCATACACCAGAGCGACATTCTCACACGTTCATAAACCAGAGCGACATTTTTACACGTTCATACACCAGAGCGACATTCTCACACGTTCATACACCAGAGCGACATTCACACACGTTCATACACCAGAGCGACATTCACACACGTTCATACACCAGAGCGACATTCACACACGTTCATACACCAGAGCGACATCCTCACACGTTCATACACCAGAGCGACATTCACACACGTTCCTACACCAGAGCGACATTCACACACGTTCATACACCAGAGCGACATTCACACACGTTCATACACCAGAGCGACATTCACACACGTTCATACACCAGAGCGACATTCACACACGTTCATAAACCAGAGCGACATCCATACACGTTCATAAACCAGAGCGACATTCTCACACGTTCATACTCCAGAGCGACATCCACACACCTTCATACACCAGAGCGACATTCACACACGTTCATAAACCAGAGCGACATCCATACACGTTCATAAACCAGAGCGACATTCTCACACGTTCATACTCCAGAGCGACATCCACACACCTTCATACACCAGAGCGACATTCACACACGTTCCTACACCAGAGCGACATTCACACACGTTCATACACCAGAGCGACATTCACACACGTTCCTACACCAGAGCGACATTCACACACGTTCATACACCAGAGCGACATTCACACACGTTCATACACCAGAGCGACATCCACACACGTTCATACACCAGAGCGACATCCACACACGTTCATACAACAGAGCGACATTCACACACGTTCATACACCAGAGCGACATTCAGACACGTTCATACACCAGAGCGACATCCACACACGTTCCTACACCAGAGCGACATTCACACACGTTCCTACACCAGAGCGACATTCACACACGTTCCTACACCAGAGCGACATTCACACACGTTCATACACCAGAGCGACATTCACACACGTTCATACACCAGAGCGACATCCACACACGTTCATACACCAGAGCGACATTCACACACGTTCATACACCAGAGCGACATTCAGACACGTTCATACACCAGAGCGACATTCGCACACGTTCATACACCAGAGCGACATTCGCACACGTTCATACACCAGAGCGACCTTCGCACACGTTCATACACCAGAGCGACCTTCACACACGTTCATACACCAGAGCGACATTCAGACACGTTCATACAACAGAGCGACATTCAGACACGTTCATACACCAGAGCGACATTCACACACGGCATAAACCAACGTAATTTTCAAAAATTCACCCCCAGAGTTGTCACGTAGTAAAAACTTAGCTCTAGAGACCGGAGCCATCTTTTATACCAGGCTGTAAACATGAGTTTTACTCTTGTAAAGTCGCCATTGGGTTTCTCCTTATATTTCCGCTTTTGGAGCCTGCCCTCTGGTGGACGGAGGTATATCTCTGTATTTTGCTGTAAAATCACCGTATGGCGGCGCCCTTACACGACGACCATTTAAGAGGTACCATGGGAGAGGCTTGGTTCATACACCAGAGCGAAATTCACACACGTTCCTACACCAGAGCGACATTCACACACGTTCCTACACCAGAGCGACATTCTCACACGTTCATACTCCAGAGCGACATCCTCGCAGGTTTATACTCCAGAGCGACATTCACACACCTTCATACTCCAGAGCGACATTCAGACACGTTCATACACCAGAGCGACATTCACACACTTTCATACACCAGAGCGACATCCTGACATGTTTTGTGGGTAAGTGTCTTGCCCAAGGACACAACGACAGAATGATCTGCGGGGAGAGCGGAAATTGAACTGAAATTAACCTTCCAGTTATAGGAGTTCGGCTCTACCACTGAGCACGGCTTTGTGGGGGTGTCACATAAGTGCTGTCCCAACTGGACAACCTGCTGTCTTTTTAAGATACAAATTCGGATAGTGAACTTCCCCTAATACCATATTATATTTCTAGTTTTACTAATAATTTTTAATGAGTTATTGTATTAAATGCCTTTTCTTTGGCGACTTTTAGGAAATTTTCCTGTTAGGACATATTACAAATATCCTCACTCTTAGTTTTTTTTTTTTTTTATAAATTTTTCTTTCTGATTTATAGAGGTCAGTTTGTCCCTGTAGTTCTTTATACTTCACTTCAGAATTTCTTGTAATTTTTTTTGGTGCAAATTGTCTATTAAGTGTGTGCTTTCTAAACATTATAAAAATGCATTTTAAAACTGTACGTCTCTGTGTTGTACAGTATGCAAAAGTAGCCTGTGGAGAGGTCACTGTTATGCTGAGTGGGTCAATAAATACACCCTACGATCCTACAAGGTAAGTACCCATCTGTTTTTTTATGGCTTTTGGTGAAGTAATTTCACAACTCTGGCTCAGTAGCAGCACCTAGTGGCCTCCAGACACATTCAAATCATCATTGTAACTTTATTTTATCATAACTAAACAGTGACTTTGTGTTTTTAAATTTCAGTGTGATCATTCTATTCTATATTTATTTGTTATTCTTGTTTTCATTTGCTTTCAGCATATTTGCGACCGATGAGGTGAAACATTTTAACCCAGCCATCATGAATATCCTTAAAGTTGTTCTAGTCACAAAGAAGAACGGAGTGTAAGATTTTCTCAGTAATAATGCACAAAAACCCAAACAACTTGTGAAAGTCATAAACATGATGTTTTCGTTTTAGGTCAAACTGCGCTAATCCATCATTAATGAACTTACAAAAGGAGCTACCAAAGGGCATTGCCTATAACTGCAAGGAAGTGGCTGAGTGAGTGTAGCACACACGATATCAGACAGTGTATCTATATTTATAATATGTACTGTTTTTATTTTCCTTTCACTGTAGATCACAGATCAAGGACTGTGCCTCAAATCCAATGAAACCTTGTGGATCCTGTTGGTGAAGGAAGGAAGCTAATTAACATACTAAGGGACATTATTTTACTGCCGTTCAGATTACAGTTTAATTTGTACAATTAGCTGCTGTAATAATGATTTTAAAAAACTAGACATGTGTTGGACAGAAACGTTAGTGAGGTTTGAGTGTAGACAGACTTCAGCCTTAACGAAGAAACTCTTTTCTTTAGCTCCATTTACAGCAGACTGTACTGCTAAACTAGACTTTTTCGCTGCATTGAAAAATATATTTTTTGTCAGTGACTGAGAGCAGACAGAGGAGGAGAGACAGGAGCTTTCTCAGCTGTTAGTGCCAAATGAGCAGGTAACATCCATAGTCTGCATAAATCTGATTCTTAAACATGAGGTAGGCTCATTTTCAAATTACCATAGCTTTTTCTCAGAGCTTAGATCTGTGTAGTTTTATGTTTTAAAAGGAGAAAGAGTAAAAGGCTGTCAATGGGAAATCTTATATTTTAATTATTATGATTAAAATTCATGAAATGAAACATAAATATATGTAAATAAAATCTGGATGGGGACATCACAAAGAATTTTTGCTTAGGGCACCCAGATGGCTAGCAGCGGCCCTCTGTCTGTGGTTGCAGCAACAAGCAGAAGGTCCATACAGATGCATACAGAGTAAGAATAAGTGTGCATTAACTCATGTACCGTGTTTTATAGTCAAGTATGTATTTTGATTTTTCTATTATTGCGATGCACCTTGGCATTTTGTTCTTGTGTATCTTTGCAGTAAATGCATTTTGTGCTTGATATTCATAAATTCATAAATAATTTTGTTCTGAATTATTATCAGTTTTAATTTAATAATTAAATAATTTATTATGTCTACCCCAAGTTTTAATTATGGGGGCCTAAAAAGCCACTTGTCATGTTCTATAGGAATTCCAACCAGAAACTGTCTTGTTTGCTGTGTCAGCCTGCTCCGATCGTACAGGGACCAAACAGCCCTTAGCAAAGGGCCCCGGAACCCCTTACTCCCAGAGCACCCACAGGGTGCCACAAGGGACACAGCCTTTTCCAAATCCACAAAGCACATGTGGACTGGTTGGGCAAACTCCCATAAACCCTCCAGCACAACCAGCACCTGGAGAGGGTTTGGAACTGGTCCAGTGTTCCACGACCGGGACGAAAACCTCCTGAATCCGAGGTTCGAATATCGACCGCATTCTCCTCTACAGTACCCTGGCATAGACTTTCTGAAGGAGGCTGAGGAGTGTGATCCTGTTTGAAAAGGGAAGGAATGGTGCCAGTAGACAGGGACAAGTTAATAATGTTTAACATAATTTGCTCTACGTAAAGCCACAGTTCTTTAAGCTGTTTTGCTGGCAGGATATCCAGAAGGCACGTAGTTGCTTTACATGAAGAAACCACCTTTTTCAGCTCATCGAGGGATACAGGATCTAAGACTGAGAGACGAGATCAGGTCAGTGGATCCATTGAACGGGACACGGAGCTGAGGAAGACAAAAACTAAATATTTTCCCTGATATCTTCAATTTTATGATTAAAGTGTTGTTTTTGGTTGGATTAGTTTAGCAACTGTCCTAAAAAGAAACCTGGGGTTATGCCGGTTTTCTGTGATTAGAGATGAGAAATAGGACATCTTTGCAGTGCTGAGGGCGTGCTTATAGGTGTTTACACACACACACCACTTTTGATTATTTAGATTAGTTTTTGACTTGTGTCATATGCGTTCAAAACTCCTGCAGGCCTGTTTCAAAGCCAGGGTTTCCTTGTTACACCATGGCGTAGGTTGTCTGGGCTTTGTCCTGAGGGGTGCCAGGACAAAGGGTGTGGTTACCTCCACTAAAGTCACTGTACTTTGTGTAGGCTGGGACAACGGCGGCTCTGTATGCTGGATGATACCCAGGGCGGTTCTTTTTAGGTGAATAATTTCATGCTTTGAGTGGTTGGAGATGGGTATCTTAACATATGGTATTTGGGTGTTGTTGATCTCTAAAAAGCCTTCTCCAACACTTAGCTGTCATCATCCATAAAAACACCCCCCACAAAACCACCCAGGAGTACCACTTCTCCACCTCGGCCAGTACCTAGAGTCACCTCTGTCAGACCCCCTCCACCTCCTCCCAGACCAGCTCAAAAAGCCTTGACTAGCATCAAGGCTACTATCAGTGATTAGGACATTGAGGGCCTCTGCTGTTCCAGGACTTTTTGTCATAATAAACCACTTATCAACCTGAGGCCCTGGGAGAGAACACTCCCCCCTAGCTCCATAACTACAGTCAGAAGTCGCAGATTAAAGAAGAGAATAACAGTTAGATTGTCTAATCAGACAAATCTGATTCAAATCCCCTGCAAACAGATAAAGTCAGGTCCTGCTCAAACGGACTTGAAACTTGCAGTGTTCAATGTCAGGTCTTTGGGAAACAAATCTTTTTTTATTTAATGATTTTATAACTTCAAATAAGCTTGATTTTATGTTTTTAACAGAAACATGGTTAGACAGCAGTACTGGAAATACGGTCCTTATTGAATCCACCCCATCGAATTTCACATTTTTATCCAAAATACGGGAAAACAAAAAGGGTGGTGGTGTATGTGTCTTTTTTTAGAGATAATATTATTATCCAGAAGTTATCACTTGGAGAGTTTTCATCATTTGAGTATGTGTCATTCAAAATGGAGGTTTTCTCCATCTATTTTATATGTAGTTCTTTACAAACCACCCCAACAAGGTCATGATTTTATTGATGAGTTACTGAAATGCTTTCGGTTATTTGCACAGAATTTGAACAAGTAGTTATATCAGGTAATTTTAATGTGCATGTGGATAATGTTTGTGACAGAAATGCCAAAGAACTTTCTACTATTCTTGATACTTTTGGTCTTTGTCAGCATGGTTAATGAGCCGACCCATAACAGAGGTCACACTCTGGACCTGGTCATTACTAAAGGTGTTCATATTTCAGATGTCACTGTGATTGATGTTGCTCTATCTGATCATTCATGTGTCTTTTTTCATCTGTCCATAATTCCAAAAGTTGCTGTTGGACCTACTGTTGTAAAAAAGAGATACATTAACGATAACACCAGGACACAGTTTATGGAGGCAATCAGGTTTGAAAATGCCTCATCAGGTCAAGTTGATGATTTGTTGAATTGTTATACTTCAGGTGTTTTAAATGTTATGGACACCATTGCTCCTGTTAAGGTTAAAGTGATCAGGACGAGGCAGAAGGCTTCATGGAGCAATGCTCACTCTGTCAGGGCACAGAAAAGGGAATGCCGAAAAGCCGAAAGAAAATGGCGTAAATTATATATATATAGTTTTATTTATATAGCGCCTTTCTAGAGCTCAAGGACGCTTTACATATCAATTATTCATTCACTCCACAGTCACACACTGGTGGTAGTAAGCTACATAATAATAATAATAATAATGGCTTGGATTTATATTGCGCTTTTCTCCCGAGGGACCAAGGGACTCAAAGCGCTTACAGTCCGTCCATTATTCATTCATACACAGTCACACTGGTGATGGTAAGCTACATCTGTAGCCACAGCTGCCCTGGGGCAGACTGACAGAGACGTGGCAGCCATTCCGCGCCTACGGCCTCTCCGACCATCACCATCAACATTCTAACACATTCATACGAGGCAAGGTGGGTTAAGTGTCTTGCCCAAGGACACAACGACAGTATGAACTGTGGGGAGAGCGGGAATCGAACCTACTACCTTCCGGTTGAAGGACAGCCGCTCTACCACTGAGCTACTGCCGCCCCAAAAATTGAAACTCTTAATTCATTATGAGGTATACAAAGAAAATTTGCATCAAACTTCAAACATCAAAAATCAAACTTTGCAAAAAGAAAGAGAAATATTCTTCTCGGAGATCATCAACAACAGCAGTAACAACCTGCGTGTCCTGTTTGCTACAGTGAACAGATTAACAAACCCTCCAGCTCCAGTTCCTCCAGAATTAGTTTCCACCACTAAATGCAATGAGTTTGCATTGTTTTTCAACGACAAGGTTCAAGGCATTAAACATGTGATACAATCCAAAGGGCATAAAACAACACTGCAGCCACCTAGGAGACACTTGGTTGGTTTAACACATTTTACACAAATTAATGACAGAACAATTGAAAAAACTGTCTTCAGCCTGAGTTCATCCACCTGCTGCCTCGATGTTTTACCCACTAGATTTCTAAAATCAGTACAAAGCAGTTTGTTACCACAACTCACTGATATAGTCAATAATTCCTTACAGTCTGGAACATTTCCAAGGGCCTTTAAAAACTGCTGTCATTAAGCCTCTCCTAAAGAAGAGCAGTCTTGATGCTACAGTGCTCAACAACTATCGGCCCATATCAAACCTGCCATTTTTAGGGAAAGTCATTGAAAAGATTGTATCAGCAACTTAATGACTTTCTATTACTTAACAACTGCTTTGATCCTTTTCAGTCAGGATTCAGGCCCCATCACATCACTGAGACTGCACTTATCAAAGTCACAAATGACATCTGTCTGAACTCTGACGTGGGCAAAGTCTCTGTCTTAGTTCTGTTGGACTTGAGTGCTGTGTTTGATACAGTGGACCATGGATAGGTATCACTGGAACTGCCC